>CM077032.1:82667478-83274752 GCA_039090855.1 Macrothele yani | reverse complement strand
CACATGCCTTCTTTCAATGGCTAAGTAGAAGGTGATCACAATAACGCGACTCGACTGTGTATATACATACATACATTCGCTGAAAAGCAACCAGCTCAAAAACAACCATGTCCTAGCAGAAACCCAAATTATCCAGGTCTTTGTAGAAACAAACTGTTTTCCATACTGGGCCTTGAAAAGGCCATGGCTAGGAGTCTTGAAATCTCTTCATTCATTTTTTACTCACTTTTCCTTCTAACACCTGTTTTTTTGCCCGTTTTTGCAGTTAGGTAATTATACCTGCTGTTTTTCACCAAAATGCATAATTACGCGTCTAGTACGCATCGAAAAGTGCTTTTACGCATTGAAATTTTGCTGATGCATAAAAATATGAATCGTGAATTTTAAGCTGAAAAATGTTTATTTTCAAATTTTTATTCGAATTTTGTGTTTCAAACATATGATCAGTGGTATCCTTTGTTATCTTAGGCCAGATCTCGTGTTCATACGCGATCTATACCTGGCCGTGGTTTGCTTGGCGCGACCGGAGCTATGGCGGCGGACCCCGCCAGCCAGTCAGGGAGACATCGTTCCTTACCTTGACGTCACCGGTAGCGCAATCGCATGGGCTACAGCTCGCAAATCTACTGTCATTGCTGCTACAGCTCATGCTCGATCAGCTGAGTGAAGTACGCTTTCACAATTGCAATTCCAGAGCGGATCGTGGAGTCATGATTTGCACTTCGTCATGACGGTGGTACGTGGTCATGGAATCGTGATTTGTAGAGATTGAAACAGCTTTATCAGACATTGTAGTATTGAATGATGTGTTGAAACAGTGTACTTGAATGTCTTTTTTTTTTTTTCGACAAGACTTAGTCCAATGGTGTAGAAAAGAAACAAAAGACAGAGGAAGGAAACAATGAAAGTGGAGGAAATACGAAAGCAGCCAAGAAACATAGACACTTCATTAGAAAATGAAGAATACGTTGATAAAGACGATGTTTCCTGTGTTACATCGACGTCAAAGTTGGAAATTCATTCTCGTTTTTTACCAAAATGGTACAAAGAATTTCCAGGGATTACTTTCTATGTGCTTGTAGTGTTTACGCTATATATATATATTTTTATTATTATTTAACTAAAAAAAAGAAGCAAAACGTCCAAATGCATTCAGCAATAATGAAATATTTTTTAATATGAAAAAACCAGAATTGTTTTTTTATAATTTCCCGGTGTTTTCACAAGCTTTTTTTTTATTTCACTCCTTAATTTTCCTAAAATACTCCTCACTTAAAAATTACTCCCTAAATTTTTTCAAAGGAGTTAAAATACTCCTTTAAATTATTTTTTCGGCGAACTCTGTCAGTGGCATTGTGTGCCCATTTAGGTTGGGTGTGCACTGTTGAGGGAAAAACATGCAAAAAATTTTATTATGTATCCCGAGCTGCAAAATTCGTGCATTGATTTTGAACATGCGAAAGCATTTTCTTTTATTTAGCTGTCGTCTAATAACTTAACCTATGGTAAAGATCTTTACATACACTCCATCATAAGAAAAATCTAAATATCCTGTGCAAATACTAGTATGGTGAATGAATTTTTGGTATCTTTTTATTATGTAAGTTTTAAATACAGCATGAGGCTTACTTTCTTTAACCCATTTACAGTATCTACAAAATCTCTGGCAGAAAATGGGACACTTAGTGCATCGTCAACCTAAATGGATGCCAAAATTCAAAGTGTATATTTAAATCTGTGCTCAAAAACACACCGATTTACACAGCAACAAAAAGACAGAAAAACAGCAACTCATAGCAGAATATTGAATTGCGTTTATGACTCCACCCTATTCCAAACCAAACTATGACCAGTGGTGCTTTTTTAAGCGTGCACACCCTAGGAATTTAAACCTTTGTGCTGGATCCAAGAGGAAATAAAAAACATGACCTGTAGCTCCATCTAGAGAGCTTTGAATTACAGTTGCTTTTACAACTTGGGGTGTCCGCTGGTAAAATAGCACTTCTGCAGCTGCAAATATTACATACTACGTTATGTTTACAGCGCAAAGCAATGAATCTTTTCCTCTTCATGAAAATATTGCACAGGGGAATTAAGTTTAGCAGACAAACTTCAATGAGTCTTATTGGAAATACATAAAAAGAAAGTAAACAATATAGCAGCAACTGGTTGCACTGCCCTGCTGGACTCAAGCGGTGCTCATTTTGGGTAGCACACCTTGAGAGTTCTACTGTTATGTTTGAAACCACAAGGAAATAAGAACATGCCCTGCAACGCCGTCTCAGGAGTACTTTGTACCAGAGTTGCTTTAAGGTCATTGGATGTGCACACACGAAACAGCACAACCCAGGATTCTAGCGTGAATGCGACACACTTACTGAATGAACCTTTTCTTCTTAATAAAAACATTATGTGGGGGAAATTATCTTTAACCACCAATCGAAGCCTTAGGACGAACTCTGGCGAGTTTTATTAGAAACAAATCTGAAAAAATAATATTGGTAATATACGTTAAATTGCGACTCTGTGTGGGTGTACACGGAACACCTAGCACACCCCAAATTTTTGCCCCTGATGCACAGTCGAACCTGTTTATATCAAACCCAGATATGAAGAATTATTATGTATTTTGAACTTTCAAAAATCACTGTCAAAATAGCCTGAAAATAACATGTAATGCATTTTCCTATATTGAACGAGTTGAAGCAGCCTTACGGTATATATCAAGTTTTTCAAATAAAACCCATCGCAAATTTTCTCAGAAACAAATCTTGTCAAGCAAGATAACTTTTTTCCCAGCATAAATGAGAATTCCCCTTGATGAATACCTGATGGTTCCAAACTGGAAGCAGTCTTTTCTTTTATTGTTCAAGGGACCCTCTCTTTTCCAAACTTTTCAATGGGATGACCCCTCTCCTGCCTACCTCCTCCAAAGCACGCTGAAGCAAAAAGGAAAGAAGGGCAACTTTGTCATCTTCAGGCTGGGTTGATAAGAGAGAAAACTGCTGTGTGGCAGAGGAAGAGCCTGGTAAGAGGGCGGTGTTGCTGGTCCTGACAAAGTGTGCGAGGTGGAGGGAAATGGGCTGTCTAAAGAAAGAAACAGTACACCTACGTTCTGCCTGTGAACTGGTTGACCAAGAAGGCGCCAGGAGGGAGAGGAGGATTACACTCCCAGGAATGTGACTTCTGGCCTTCTCGTGAGCAGATGTCAGAACATCTAATTTCGTTCAGCCGAGGGCGCACGATGGCCACCAAGCACCAGAAAAATCATCCATTTTCAAAGAAGCTGGAAATTTTCCGTAGAGTTTAAATGGAGAGAGAAAATCAGTTGTTGTGGAAGAATTTAAAATTCCCAGAAGTATTTACCTATTGTATACACCAGAACACCTCTGAGCGTGGTAGGGCGGTAAAACCCGTATATCGAACTATCGAGTTCTCCTCTTTGATTTCGGTATAAATGAATTCAACTGTGTATATTTAATTTATTGTTATGGGTTTGTCGATTTCCTTGTATGATACTTGACAAGTTATTCCACTTGATGCTTTACAGTGTGTTTTCTCTGCTTGGCCCTCTAAATTTCACATATATCTTTAGACCGCAGGCGTGTCGTTCGTTTTGTTTCACAGGTTTTTTCTGAAATGCTTCTTAATATATATACCCAGTTTTTGCAATTGCTGGCCACTCTGTTTTCTACCTTTATCTTAAACATGTTTAACACAAGAAAGAATTCCAGTGAAGGAATTCCAGTTTTATTCTGGGGCCTTTAACAAAAATATGAAAAATCAAGTACTGGAAAGGGTAGGGGGCGGAATAAAATTTCAGGATTTTTTTCAGAATTCCAGGGGTGATGCAAACTATTATGTGTCATGTGACCAGATGCTTAAGACAACCAAAAAGACATTTTAAGAAAAGGAAGTAATGTCACAATATCAAAAACATCCGAGAAACAATTGTTTAATAAATGTTAAACAGAGATGTGAACCTGGTGAAGTAGTTTTCAGTAAGCATGGGGTTTTTTTTTTTTTGTGGTGGTGGTGGGGGGGGGGTTCCAGCAATTTTCAATAATCTAGTACATAGCAGGCAGCAAATTTGGTTATCTACGATGGCAACATTTTCCAATATGTCTCAACAATTATTACAGAAAAAAAAAAAAACAAAGAATAAATACAATAAATTATTTGCTAGTGGCAGATATAAAAATGCCGTCCACAGGAAAAATCTAAAAGATTATTGAAGGTACTCTTGTAGATATTTAAATTCTATTTCAACTTGTACAGCTTCCCATTATTCTTCATATTTTCTATATTTTTTTTGCATTTTCAGGTGTTTCTGGGCTATGCATCTTTACAAAGGCCTGTTATCAATTATTAAAGTTGTTCTAATAACTGAAAATAGACCTTGATAAAGATCTAAAGCATGGTTTGTACTCTTCCAAGCAGAATACATTCAAGCACTTTTCAAGGACTTTTTAAAACCAAATTATCATATGTGTGAGCTGTTTGTCAGTCAGTTAGTAGGTATTTTAGCAAGTTCAAAACTTAGCTGGAACAGCCACACCTTCAATGACCTCTCTGTTAGCCCCCTGTCAGTTTAATTTATTAACTTTTATTTGCCCCTCTGTTTTGGTGTTTTTCAAAAATTATTTTATTTTGTGGAATATTTGGAAAGAGCACATTATATCCGTATTCGCCTCCCAGCAAGAACGCGTCCCTAACCCCAGTCAATAGAAGCCAATCCCGATTCACAAATACATCATTTCACTTATTTTACTCCCATGGCTTACATTGTACTCTGTAGTGATATCATAGTCATTTATTTTACTCCCATGGCTTACATTGTACTCTGTAGTGATATCATAGCCAAGGTACCAGCTGTCCAGTGTCCATGCGCTCTCTTGAGATGAACACCAGTTCTGCGCTATTTGATCACCTTGGTGTTTCTATCGGAACTGCACAGAAATCTCCTACACAACTTTTTAGCACAATCATTACTCAAAAAACAAAACAAGACAATTTGTTTTCAAGTACTATTTATGGAGTATTAAACTTTTTCAAGTACTTTCAAGGACTTGAAAATGAACTTTACTTTTTCAAGGACTTTTCAAGGTTTTCAAGGAGTGTACAAACCATGTAAAGCAGTGATTCCAAAACTTTTTGCATTCATGGACCGGCAAATTGTTGGGAAAAGTTTCACAGACCAGCGATACCAAAACAAAACCTTTAGGCTATTTTCAAGCATTTAATCTCGTAATATTCTATATTATAATAATCACTACGTACAATCCATAATTTATATACCAGATTATATCATATCACCTACTTACAGCTAATGTCATTTAATCTGTTAATCTATATATTAATTCTAAAAGGTTTTTTACTGTAACACCAGTTGTGAGAGAATGGCTGAACATAAACATATGGTTGAGATATCAAAATAAAGGTCTTACCATGTAGATGTGCCAGTCGAAAAGAAAAATCAGATTGGGGCAACGTTTCGGACATTGTGGGGCGGCAAAGTTCCCATGCAAAGCCTACGGGAGAAGCACGCAGTTGACTTGCATGCTGTTGAAGGCGGAAGTACAGAGGGACTCAGATAGTCCAAAGTCTCTCTTCTCAGCAAACCGTTGTGCAAAACAATGCTAGCAGGAATTTGTTTGAAAGTTCTTATTGGAACAGCGAACACTCGAAGACCTGATTGTGTTGTGCCATTAGACTGTGTGATGTACACATACAATTTAACATTAATTAAATCCAGTTTATTCAGGTAAGACGTTTCCCATTATGTAAAGATGTAAATAAACTTTTCATATGAATTTATTCCGTAAAAAAAAACTATTTGTCGATTCCGACGCGTTTCATCTACTGGGTTCTAATCCCGGTGAGGCATGGATGTTGTGTTTGTCTTACGGCACTGGCTCTCTCCCTTTCCTAAAACCACTGACCCTAAATTAGGTACGGGAGACTGCTTATAGCCCAAGCGTTGGCTTATGATCATTCGTTCGTGAAGAGCCCGGGTTCGAATCCTGGTAAGTCATGGATGTTGTGTTTGTCTTACGCCACTGGCTCTCTCCCTTCCCTGGAATCAGTGACCCTAAATTAGGGACGGGAGACTGCTAAAAAACTAATAATCGATTTCGATAGGTTTCGTCTACCGGGGAAAAAGAAAAACTATTCATCGATTCAGACAGGTTTCATCTACCGGGTTCGAATCCCTGTGAGGCATGGATGTTGTGTTTGTCTTATGCCACTGGCTTTCTCCCTTCCCTGGAACCAGTGACCCTAAATTAGGGACAGGCGACTGCTAAAAAACTAATCGTCGATTCCGACGGGTTTCGTCTACCGGGAAAAAGAAAAACAACTATTCGTCAATTTCGACGGATTTCATCTACCGGGTTCGAATCTCGGTGAGGCATGGATGTTGTGTTTGTCTTATGCCACTGGCTCTCTCCCTTCCCTGGAACCAGTGACCCTAAATTAGGGACGGGTGACTGCTAAAAACTAATCGTCGATTCTGACGGGTATCGTCTACTGGGGAAAAACAACAACTATTCGTCAATTCCAACAAGTTTTGTCTACCGGGGAAAAAAAAAACACTATTCGTCGATTCCGACGGGTTTCGTTTACCGGGTTCGAATCCCGGTGAGACATGGATATTGTGTTTGTCTTACGGCACTGGCTCTCTCCCTTCCCTGAAACCAGTGACCCTAAATTAGGGACGGGCGACTGCTTATAGCCTATTGAGTTGCTCACGGTGGTCTTAAATTTTCAGTCACAGAAAAAAAAATCAGGAACCTGGACTATTGTCTTTACTGAAGTGGTTGAATGAATTTGTCAATCAAATAAAGTTTACATTTGTTGTTTCATATGAGTTTATTATTTAAAAAAAAAAAATTACCATTGATTCTGACGGGTTTCATGTAGTATTCTTTAATGATTAATAAGTACAATATATGATTAATATACCACAATATTTTCCTTACTATTAATATTTTTTCTGGGGCCAATGCAACATCTGTTGCGGCTGCTTCAGAATATTCTGGAGCCATGATTCTTTCATCGTTTCTGTGAGGCACGTGCAGCATTAATGTCCATTATGTTCTTGTGGTTTGTTTTGATTGTGAAAACAGCTGAAAAGGTTTTCTTGCAATAAATACATGGTCAAATAAATTATCAATAATTTTAGAGGTTTGCTGCTGAGACTTGGATTTTCTTTTCTCCACAATACCTCAAAACTGAGTCACAGATTTGCATCTGAATACAGATACCAGACTGGCATCAGAAGGAAGTTCAACAAAGCTTTCCTTTTTCTGGTGATTTAGCCTACAGGAATTCAGATCTTCTGTGAAGAGATTAGCGATCCAAGCTTCCTTTTACCTTCCACGAAAGGTGTTCACAAAAAAAATATTTTTAGGTCTAGATTTCCTTAGTTTGACTCCATTTCAATCCAAAAGAAAAATAAATAAACCATGAAATACGGGATTACACCAGTATCCAATACAAATTTGAAGTCGTAATTCTGTCTATTGGTGTAAATTATGACAAGAGTGGTAAGTCAAATAATATCCCAAAACTTGAAAATTTCATCATTCTAGAGTGTGAATCTAAATGTCTCCCGGTTTGCGCCCGAGTATGCTAACCACTACACCACAAGTCTCAAGTTTCCGAGTAATTTGAATTTAGTACATCACAGGAATTGCCAGTCGAAGCATAGGTATTCACATATAACGAATATGGATGAATAGAATTCATTGTACTCTATACTGGTGTAATCCCGTATTTCATAGTTTATCTGCTTCGACTGGTGATTCCTGTGATGTATTAAATTCAAATTACTCGGAAACTTGAGACTTGGTCGTTCTGGGTGATGTAGTGGTTAGTACACTCGGGCACAAATCAGGAGATCTGGGTTCAATTCCCACTCCAGAACGATGAAAATTTGAAGTTTTCGCATATTATTTGATTTACCACTCTTGTCATAATTGACACCAATACACGGAATCACAACTTAAAACTTGTAAAATAAAGTAACTTGTTTCTCACAGACTTGAAGAAAGAACCTTGTGGACTGGCAGTTGGGAAACACTGATCTAGAGGATAGAAACATCTGAAAACACAAAACAACTCAGAAGATAATGGGAATCTCTTCAAATCAAAATAAATTTATATATTTAAATCTGAGAAAAGACCGAGTGTTTTTAAGTTTGTAATCTTTTAGATTTTTTTCTTTTTGGCAGAGGTGGTATCAACGCTTCCCCCATGTAAACCATTTACTGAAGAACTGAACATACTCAACACATGTGTGAGATCCCCCTATGAGCAATACAGGTATGAGTTTCACTGAACAGATAATGTTGCAATGAATCACATTGATTATTATTACTGCATTTTTTTCTTTTTCGTGTGCACTTTCACACACACAAAAAAAAGCTATTCTAACAAACAGGCAAGAAAAAAAAAAAAAAAAACATGCTCAAGTGATTACAACTACGTTAATGAGAGCGAAAGCAACAGTACTTACAGCAGTGTGTACATTAAATATTCCATCGTATTTTTTAACGTCTCTTCAATTTTCACAATAGCATGTTCCAAAGCTTTCAGACCTTCAGTTTTTTCCATTGTTGTGGTAGTCATGACATACAAGGGGGGTGCAATTAAGTTTATCTAAAAAAAAAAAAAAGTAAATTAAATTTTCACACACACACACACACACAGTGAATTGGGTGCACATGTATCATGCTTTGCATTTTACTGAAATTGGGAAACACAAAAATCTTCAAAACTTGCACACATATCTAGTACTTCCACATATACATGAATATTTTAAATAGTGATTTAGATCACAAACAAACTGAATTATAATTAAAATAGTATAACTATACTAATAAACTGAATTTCTTGGCGTAGAACAGAAATAGCTGCTTTAGGATTTGATTCAGTTTTCAAGCTTTCGCACATCAACCAGATGGCTTTTTCAAGGACTGCAAACTGAATAATAGAACACTTCAACAATTTGAACGTGGTGACTTCCCTTGACAAGAAGTGTACACATAAGGTGCCATGTTTGTTTAGCATGCAAAATCGTGGAAGGAAAACAAAAGTCATTCACTATTTGAAGAACTGGTTCCAAACTTGTGGCAACTCAAGTGAGACGCTATCATTGCATGACTCGCTGTTGGTAATGATCCCCAAAGTTTTGTGAATGGCAGTAGATTTTGGTGTGGAGTACGAAGGTAATTTCTTTACATCATTCCACATGGGAGCCGCAAACTTGTACTTGACTTCTCTGGATGGGGCTGTGGTTACTGTACCGTTCTTTGTGTCCCCCTTTTATGTTCATTGACTCTTAATTCTATTGTTTTGTCATACCAATGTAGGACATACAATGTGGGCTGCATATAGTCATTATTTGGAATAGAGAAATTTTGCACACAGAAAATGTTATCTGATCATGTTTTTTCTTACTTGAGTATGAGAATAGACCAAGTAAAATAAAAAATGTCTATTTTAAAACTACACTTCCAAATTCTACAGAATGGGACATCACAGATATTCAACAGAATTGTGGATACATTGACCGTAGGGAGGCAACCTAAACTATGATTCAAGTGATACATTTTATCATGGCATAATTTTTTTTCAGAAATTCAGATATTGCTTGTCAAATTTCACTTAATTTCTTTGTGACTTTGTCAATTGCTAATTTTCCATAGACAGCATCATCTAGGAACTCTTTAACTTTCCTCATATTATTTTCTTTAACACCAATGCATAACTTTTTTGAAGTTTCAACCAAAAGCTTGTGCAATATATCTTTTCAATCACCAAGGACTTCTCAGCATTCAGCTATTTGTTCTCAAGTTTTGCGAAAAAAATTTCTATTACAGTCATTTGCAAAAGTTTAAGCCCACTTGTCAATATCCCAATGTGTGAGGGTCAGCCTCTAGCTTTACAAGATAGATATACCCTCTAACTTGATTTCAAATGTGTGTGCATGCCACAAAAGTATAGAACTACAACCACATCATCTCACAGTTGGTGTAAATAGTAGTGTGACATTCACCTTTATTGGCATATCCTCTGTAGAACAAGCTATTCCAGCTCGCAGAGCATCTTTCACAGCATCAATTCCTTCATAGTTGTAACAAGCAACTTCTATGTCTGCAAAGAAATTAAAAATAATAAGGAAGTGAACCTAAAAAACAGATAGGGCATATGCATTAAAATTAATGCTATAACGTACTTAAAAGTACACTCAAATTACAAAGCAAATAATGTCACCATCTGGAAAGGTTTTCAAACAGCACACAACAAAAGCAACTGAACAGCACTATGCTCACATGTCACAGGGGTTGGCAATCAAGCTGTCTTTACATGGAGTGATGGTATTGTAAAAGTCCAACACATGCATACATACATATCATTAAACTGTTCTCTGAGATTCAGAGGTTAGCTCCTCAAAGAAAGACTATGTGCCAAGTACACATTTAACTAATACAACTGGAATTTACTTACTGTTGGTGTATCAAATGTCTCCATTTAGAACAATCTCTGCACATCGCTCGAGCTTCATTAATATTCATCATATGCCACACATAAGACCTTTTTACTTCATACTCATAATCTTTTTGTCATGCAGACATTCCTGAATCTGGTTTTTCCACAATTTCCTTGGCCTTCCTTTTCCTGGCTGAAAAAAATTCTCTTAGTCAGCACCTCATTCACTCATTCTTTCAACACGGCCAAACCACCTAAGAATATTAGTCTCCACTTTACTAACAACATTTTGCCTCACATTACACATCTGCACTCCTCACATAATCAGCGCATTTTCCCACAACCCCCCTGTAAGTAACGCATCTCACCAGCACACAAACAACCCCTATGTCTTTTCTGCAGTACCCAGGTTTAACTGCCATATATCAGAGTAGGAACAATTACACTTTCATACACAGCCATTCAAGACTTCCTTGAGAACCCCATCATTCCTGTGAAATCCTTCTTAGGCAGCTATGACTTTCAATGAAGAATTCACTCACATACTAATTTTGCCATCTAATTTGTTCTCTCTCTCAAACATACTTCCTAGATATATAAACTCATTCACCTGGCCAATATCTGTGCCATTAAGACTTTTCTTTCATTTAGTATGAACAGTTCCTTGCTCAAAAACCATAACTATGGGTTTTCCCTTATTTATACTCATTTTGAATTTTATACAAACTTTGTACATCAGGGACAACATACTCTACAACTCACTTTTGCTCTCTGCCAAACTAACAGGACTGTGCCATCAGCATACAGCAATCTGCATACATGAATATTACCAAGACATAAACCAGTATTACCCATTTTGGCATCACGCATGCATGCATCCATAAATATATTAAACAGCCCGGGTGACATTACACAACCTTGCCTGACTTCTGCACGAATAGAAAGAAATTAATTTTGATAAAACACCATTCACTCGTACACACTCTACTGCCAGCGTACATGACTTTCACACTGTTATATAGATTCTCAGTAATATCATATTTACTCAGTACTTTCCACAGAAGAGTCCTATTTACTTTGTCATAAGACACGAGATTCTTCCATAGATTTCTGCTTTTTTGTCATCATTTGGGTTATTTCGAGATCGATGAAAAGCTGAAGATATTTTTGGAAGATGGGGCCGTTTTTCATTTGGAAACAATATTTTGTGTTTCAAAACTTTCAAAAACGGAAGTTGTACAGAGTGAAAATTTTCCTCCGTAATCATAATTTTGTTGTCGTGTTACCTGTCCAGTACTGTTGTTAAATATCATTTTATTGCATAAATGTTTGTATTTCAGCTTTAAACTGTAGGCAACAACAGAGTAGCAGAATGTAGATGTACACGTGCACGCGGATAGTTTCCAAATTATTAGCTGATTTTGCATAGTTTTTGCTTGTAGATTAAAAAAATAAAAATAAAATGTTATTTACAGCAATTAAAACAGTTAATATATTATTCTTTACTCAGATTAATATATTTAATTCCATTTTAACTTGAAAAACTTTAAATTTGTTAATATCTTCTGAGTTCTTTTGTTCTTACAGACTTTTCTAGCCTCTAGATTTTATCAAAGCCTGTTAGAAAGAATTTAAACTTTATTGCCAGGTTCCTCTTGCATTTTCCAGTAATTAAATTAAAATTTTTCCTTATGTATTTTGTAAGTGTACTATTTTTGAATTAAGTTGTTGAAAATGCTATTTATAAATTTTGAAGGTTCATTAATGGAATTCTGCATATAAAAACTTTCATTAATTAGTCTCATTTGAGGTTCATAGTCCAATATTTTAATATTTTGCCATAAAGGTCCATTTCACACACATTGCTGCAAGTTCAGTAGTAATGTACTTATTTTGTCCTCATTAGAATCTGTAATGTTCTAATAATGATTTATTTCATTAATTTTTCTTTAAATTATTCTATTGTTATCGTGTGATTTTTGGTTTTGCAACAAGTTTTCTGTTTCAGTGGTTGTGCATGCAGATACATTTTATTTTCACACAACTCTGGGAAACAATTTGCAAAAATGAAAGTCAAGCAGCATGAACATTTCCCTGATTCTGCCGCAAATTCCGTTTTTTGTGTGTGTGTGTGTTATTGTGGTCATGTACGAGATAATGCACAAGGGAACAGAAATTTCTGGTTGATTGTGGTGACAGAGAACGGAATTCATCTTTTAGAAACAGAACGTCGATGGAATTTTGTGCTATATTCCTTCTGCTGAGTACTGTTGTTAAGTATCCTTTTATTCCCTAAACATTTGCATTTCAGTTTGAAAACGGGAAAGGGGGGAGGGAATTTTCAAAACTAATGTCGGCGGAGCAAAGATTTTTTCCGTAATCGTAACCCCTCCCCGATGTTCCCACTTTCCTGTGTTGTTGTTGTTAAATGTTATTTTCCCCTCGCTGATGTTCCTACTTTCCTGTGTTGTTATTTCCCCCTCCCCATAAATGCTTGCTTTTAAGCTTGATAAGGGAGGGGGAAATTTCCAAAACCGAAAGTCGGAAAATTGGTTAGAACTGATGCAGATGTTCAAATGTATTCATATTCTCAAAGTTATATTATTTATCTAAAATAGTCAGCCTTTTATCATGTATTCATGGTTCTCAGGCTGAAGGCCAGAAACATCTGTAAAAAACAAACAAAGGAACTCAGGGGAAAGGAAGATTGAATAAAAATTCTTCAACTGGAACTAGAATTAAAAAAAAAAAGGAAACAAAAGAACATAAATTTTGGTATTCACAAATGAAATTATTACATTAGCAACATTTGCAAAACCTACACACTGAAAACATGCAAATAATTACTACTACACACAGGAATACCAGTGTGCATACTTTAGAAATTAACATTAAAGAACAGCTCTTCTTTATTACTTATAAAAGTTAATTCCAAATGCAACTACGTACTGGGTACAAACTTACCAGCACGAATCTTGACTGCCTGGGGAGTGAGCCTTCGTTTGATATTGGACAGTAATGTTTCTTTAGTTATCTCATCCAGTCCACACTCATCTAATATAGATGGATCACTGAAATACACAAAACAGAACATCTTTTAAATTTAGATATGACTAACAATTTTAAATCGTAGAGAAAGACATAAATACACTTTGCGTTAGGAACACCCCAGAGTTTAAGCTGTCTCAAAAAATGCTAAAATGGGGAAAAAGTTGTAGCAAAATGCTAGAAAAAGTTAGCCGCTTTTGTCACTCTGAAAATCGTAATATCAACTGAATCGTTCACACCAACAATGCTTTAGATATCAGTGGAAAACAAATTATTTTGGAAGATACTAACACATTAGAAAGAAAACTGCACTGGGCAGTATCAGTTGATATACTGCTAAAAGGTAAGTAAAGGATATATTTCTAAAATCATGATTAAAGAAGCATAAAATCCAAATCTTCTGAAATTTAGTTTGTGGGTTACAACGTTATTTGCATTAATGGCCAGCAGAAATTTAATCAGTAAGAAATGGTAAATCACAAACGAAAAAAACAACAAAATTTTACAATTTATTGTCATTTAGGGTTACAAATTTTTTAATCTCCCTGTAATTATACACTAATACAGCTTCACGAACCATGTTCATTTTGCTGTCTTTTAATTCACGTACATAACTGTAAATTACAATTATGAAGGGTACTCACCCTTCTTATAGTTAGGGAGGTTTTTCCTTCCTTTAGTGACATTTCAAGCACATATTTTCAAAAGCATGTGTTCTTGCCTGCTGGTCAAGGGTCCAATTCTTCTTCAAATAAGCCTATTCAATGAACTGCTCTGCTGAGCAACTACAGTATGCTGTTGATGAAATTGCCGATTCAATATCTTCTACATAGAGAATATCGAACCAGCAATTTCATATCGAACTGGCAATTAAATTGCAGGTTTGATATCCACTGGCAATTTCATCAACTGCTCTGCTGAGCAACCACGCTGTTCATAAAATTGCCAGCTCGATTCGTAGAAGATATCGAACTGGCAATTTCACATCAAACTGGCAACTAAATTGCCGGTTCGATATCCACCGGCAATTTCCCCAACAGTGTAGCTGCTCAGCAAAGCAATTTGTTGAACATGCCTATTTGAAGAAGAATTGGACCCTTGACTAGCAGGCGAAAACACAAACTTTTGAAAACGTGCTTGAAATGTCACTAAAAGAAGGAAAACCCTCCCTAACTATGAAGAAGGGTAAGTAGCCTTCGTAATTGTAACGTCCTATAATTTCTTGAATGGTTTGTCCCCAGAAATTATTTTGCTTTTCTTATTGTTCCACCTCTGAAATGCCCATTTAAAATCAAACTATCCTCTTTCTGAAGCTTCAATGTTGATCATTAATATGTTATTTACATTGGAGAATTTTTCTAACTTTGGCTTTCGCTAAATTTAGAGCACCCCTTTCTGAAATGCTCTAGAGTGTATTAAGAGGGAGGGAGGATGAGCCAACAGTGCTATAAGAACATGCCTTAAGGATGAAGAAAATAACATTTGCGGAGTGCGTTATTTTTATGAGTGTGCTCATTAAAATTAGTACAATATTTACCTACTGAATAGTTAAATTATGTTTAAAAATAAAAGCTGTAAAAGGGCAATTTGAATCTTCTATTTTAAGTGTCTACACCAAATATTTATTTCTATGCAGTAGCTTATCTAGAAGCTTTTTAATAAAACAATGGTGATGAAATGGTATTTGAAATAAATGCATTGATATTAGCATATTCATAAAATTAAAATATATCTTGTTTTCTAGGCAAATGAAATAATCACAGTAGTTGAAGTGTGAAAGCATAATTGAGAATATTCTTTACCTTTTTCTTTCTCTTGTTCAAATGAAATTTATTTTGCATCACACAGAGTATTCCTACTATTCATTAGGAACATATAATAAAAAGTCTTATGTGGAGATTAATGTTCCAACACTTCATATTTCACCAAACAGAAATCATCACTCTTTCCATGTTAATAAGTGAGTCACAGAAAAATTCTCATCGGCCGCCACCGGGAATCGAACCCAGGGTCTTCCAGTTATGTGCCGGACATGCTATTTCATAGCAGTACCTTGTTTAAGTGTAGTACACAACTCGACAGTCAATGAGACTGCAGATTGAAATTTTATCTCAATCCACTGATGAAGATGGGAATAGCTAACCCTGAACAACCATTTAGTTTCCCTTTCCTTTTCATTTAAGGTCACCGACTCCAATGCAAATCAAAGAACAGACACTGATACTCAAGCTTCGGCTCTTTACACAGGAAGCTGACCACCTGGCTGTTTGGCCACAAGTGGTCAGGAGGATTTGATGAAGGCAGCAACAAATCAGAAAATGATATGAGAAAGTAGCCAATTCATTACAAGGCAACAACAGTCTCTCAATTGTTATTGGACTAAACTAGAAAACATATTTTTAAAAAATCACAAGAAATGTAGTTTTAAAAAAACTTTAAATCTACTTACTTAACAGCATGCTTAAACCAGTCATATGAACTACCCTGTTTCTTAAATTTTTCATCAAAATACCAAGCAGTCTTTTTGTACAGCTCTTCTAGTTGTTCATCTGTTTCATACCTTAAAATTTCAGCAACATGTCTCAAGATACTGTTTACCTGAAAACATATCAGTGGGATGAAACATAAACTCTACAAAAACACAACAGCAGCAAAAGAAAGAAAAAAATCACTTTCTAAAAGAACTCACATTCAATAATGCAACTATTTAAGGGCCAAAAATATTCATAGCCACCAGATTATAATACTGAAATTGGTACTAGTTCTTATTGTTCACCTTGTAACATAATTGAAAACTTGAAAATTTCATCACCATGGAGTGGGAATTGAACTTGCATCTGCATATTTCCATTTGAGTATGCTACACATCACACCACCCAGGACAAGGAAATTCAAGTAGGTTCAATTTCTGCTCCAGGATCATGAAATTTTAAGTTTTCTGAGGATGTTACATGATTAGCAAAGACTACAAGCAATTTTAGTATTTGTAATCTGATTGCTACAAATATTTCCAGTGAATATCCATTATTTATGATGCATTATTTTTTACTGATGCATAAATTATGTACAATATACAAAACCATAAATATAAAATCAGATCGGTAATCAGACAGGGTCATTCCGTAGGGGCGTAGAAAATCAATCACCTGGGAGTGGTTGCTGACATTGCTTTTCTTACCCATCTTTCTACAAATTTACATTTTGAAAGTTCAAATCTAGGATTAATTTATCATTTTACCCATTTGGGATTTACAAGTCAAAATGGCCATGACAACATGGAGAAATCTGACCCAGACAGCCTTCACATTTTATTGCATGCATGTCCATCTACAAAACGAATACATAATTAGTTACTAAAAATTAATATGAGGAGGAGATTTTGAATTTACTAGCTGAAAGTTGGTCTAAACATACAATACACGAGGTGTTTGAAGGAAAAACAAAAAAGAAACTTGTGGAAAATTATGTCATTTTACTGAAGATACAGGAAAGAAAATAAAAAGTTATGAATATAGCCTAGTTTGCCCACGGAAAATTTTTTTATATGTGTTCGCACTAAAAATGGTCAGAGTACACAAGCAGAAAAGATTAATCCTTTGTTCTGATATAAAGGAGCTGTATTTTAAATTTAAAGCACTGCACCCTTTAATAAAATTTGTATTTTCTATGTTTGCAGAAATAACACCAAAATGGCGCAGTGGTTGGCCTTCCCCCGCAAACATACAATGTATGTATGGTATGTAACACCAGAATGTTAAGCAAATGTTGAAAGTGGCAAATATTTTGGAGGGTGGCAAACATTTACTGGGTATAATTGTAGGTAGCATTGAAAAAAATGAAAGATGTATGCTAGAACAGTGCCCAAGGCACTCTGAATACATCTATCAAAAGCTTACTTGGCTGTTACATTGTAGGCAATTGCGACACTATTCGGTGCTCAAGACTTGGAAAGTAACATGCAGTAAGCTTTTGATAAATATATTCCAGAGCACATGTAACATAATTATGACACTGTTCATGCTTGGAAAGTAGCATGTAAGTAAGTTACTTTCCAAAAATATACTTTCTTGGTAAGTAAAAAAATACATGCAAGAAAAAAAAAAAAAAAATAAACACATGAAAATAAGAAAGTAACATGATACGAGCCACTTTACATGCAAGTAAGTTACTTTCCAAGAAATATGAAATATATAATATATATATATATATACACACTGAGTGGCCACTAGATTTAAAAATAAAGTTTGGAATAGAATTCCCTGCTTAAAAAAAAAAATCGCATGTCGTATTTTATTTCACTGCTAATCACTGGAAGTTGTATTATTGTTAAGGAACGCCAAGGACAAAAGAATATCACTTCTTTAATTATATTAAATTGAAATGATATGTAGTTTTACTCCAAATGTTGTTTATAGTCAGCAATGGGGTGCATTCCTCTGATAGAACTAGCCTCCAGCGTTCAGTGACAAAGGACAAAAACTTCGATGAGAGGAACATGGCAGAATTACTAAATTTCTCAAACACCAATTTCATCATCATATCACTTTGTACCAATTTCAGCATCATTATCTTAAAATTTGAGATACACGCTTCTGTGCATTGACCATTTTGAATACAGACCCTTAAAACAGAAATGCAAAGTCTGTAAAAAAAGTCATTTTTTTTTTTTAATGAAAAATATGACAGAGGGTTCTGATTTGTCATCTTAAAAGATAAATTTCCCTGGGCATTCAGCTTTTACTACTTGGGCAGGTATATAATTTCTGCACATGTCCAGCTGGAAATGTTAACAAATATTTTTCAAGACCTGGTGTTAAAGTATTATACAAACATTTGGGTTATGGGAAGAAGGTGTGACTTGGTAAACTATGTGTCAGCCATTCATGGGTTTCAAAGAAAGTTTGAAAATATCTTGGTTATATATAAAAGCTCAGTTTCATTTCTACCATTAACAGAGAAAAATTGAAAGTTCATGAATGCATAGTGACATTAGATTTTCTAAAAACTATGATTTTTCATACAAAATGAAATGAAAAATTCTCCACTGGGTGACGGGGCCTAAAATTCAGGGTGGGATTCATACATATATACATATCACTAAGCTGTTCTCTGAGATTCCGAGGTTACCTCCACAAAGGAACCCGCCCCAAATTTTAAACTTCCACTGAAATAAAGTTGTTGTTAGGGAAACTACCTTTACAAAATTCTAATATATATAGAAACAAAATTCAAGCATTGAACACATAGCCTTCGTAAAATTACATGCGTTAGAAACAGACCCTCCAGTTTAAAAAATTATAGTCAAATACATTGTACATGTCGGGAATATAATCAGTTTATGCACACGCGAATCGGCTCTAAACATGGCGGCATGAGCAGTTCATTTTGCATATTACTAACTCTTAATTAAATAAGAATTCATCGTGTGCTAAACATTATTTCAGTGAGATAAAGCCTTAGTAGCATGGTAATATTTTTTATTTTTATTTTCTAAGTATGGGCATTAAAAATAAAAATATTATCGTGCTACTAAGGCTTTATCTCACTGAACTAACTCTTACAAATCACGCACGAGATACTTTCAGAGATTTAGGGCCTTCCACTTTTTGGTTACACTTGAGATCGATGCACAACAGTTTTTTTTTAAATTGAAGCTTTAACAATTACTGTGAGGAAATCAATTATGGGCTATAAGTAGTCACCTGGCCCTAATTTAGGGCCACTGTTCCAGAAAAGGGAGAAAGCCAGTGGTGTAAGACAATCACAACATCCATACCTTACCAGGATTCGAACCTGGACCCTTCATGGACAAACGGTCATAAGCCAGCACTTATACCACTGCATCACCAGGGCGGCTGATGTAAAACTGAAGATACATTTTTATTGGGGGGAGGGGGGTTAGTGTGTAAGATACATTCTTTCTTGAGTGTTCTTACTGGGTTAAAAAAATTGGAACTCAAACTGAAAAAATGTACATATTACTTCTGAGACCACTTGGACACAGCAAATTTAAAAACAGGGAGAATTTCACAAACTTAGTGATCTAGCTTTTAATGTAGGCTATATCTTGACTACAATCTTCACATTTATTTCTCAGTTCTACAGACTGAAAGGGTTATTTTCCTGTGCTCATTGTTACCATTGCTTTAAGCTTCATTTTACCAATATTTTCCCAGTGACAATTTTCATACCGCAAATATTGGCACACTTTGAATTTTTTAGTGCTAGTCCTGATTTGTATTTTTTTCTGCGAAGAATATTTTTCTGGATAACATACATCACGACACGGAAAGAAGCAAAGTGCAAAACTTTACACATCACAAATGTAGAAAACGATAAAATTTTAGTCCTCAATACATGTGACCAGCATCAATGATCCTCATTAATCACTATTTTCAAGTTCACAGACTGTGTGAATGATGCACAAAAAGATTTAGATCATCCTCAAAAATGCTTTTTACAGGAAGGTAAAATCTTACAAACTAACAGATAACATGACTGCAAAAGATATTAGTTCTGATATTCAAAACAATTATTAAAAGATATTAGTTCTGATATGCACAACAGTTTTTTTTTAAATTGAAGCTTTAACAATTACTGTGAGGAAATCAATTATGGGCTATAAGTAGTCACCTGGCCCTAATTTAGGGCCACTGTTCCAGAAAAGGGAGAAAGCCAGTGGTGTAAGACAATCACAACATCCATACCTTACCAGGATTCGAACCTGGACCCTTCATGGACAAACGGTCATAAGCCAGCACTTATACCACTGCATCACCAGGGCGGCTGATGTAAAACTGAAGATACATTTTTATTGGGGGGAGGGGGGGGGTTAGTGTGTAAGATACATTCTTTCTTGAGTGTTCTTACTGGGTTAAAAAAATTGGAACTCAAACTGAAAAAATGTACATATTACTTCTGAGACCACTTGGACACAGCAAATTTAAAAACAGGGAGAATTTCACAAACTTAGTGATCTAGCTTTTAATGTAGGCTATATCTTGACTACAATCTTCACATTTATTTCTCAGTTCTACAGACTGAAAGGGTTATTTTCCTGTGCTCATTGTTAGTTACCATTGCTTTAAGCTTCATTTTACCAATATTTTCCCAGTGACAATTTTCATACCGCAAATATTGGCACACTTTGAATTTTTTAGTGCTAGTCCTGATTTGTATTTTTTTCTGCGAAGAATATTTTTCTGGATAACATACATCACGACACGGAAAGAAGCAAAGTGCAAAACTTTACACATCACAAATGTAGAAAACGATAAAATTTTAGTCCTCAATACATGTGACCAGCATCAATGATCCTCATTAATCACTATTTTCAAGTTCACAGACTGTGTGAATGATGCACAAAAAGATTTAGATCATCCTCAAAAATGCTTTTTACAGGAAGGTAAAATCTTACAAACTAACAGATAACATGACTGCAAAAGATATTAGTTCTGATATTCAAAACAAACAAAAAAACACTGGAATTTGACACATTTTTAGGTAAGTTCCTATTTTCTTAACATCAAAAAATGAGATACAGAGACTTACTGCACGAGCTTTAGCAAACTTCTCTTCACATTTTTCTATGTCTTCTGGGGACACTCTTCTTTTAGATAAATCAATATACCCTAGACAGCAAAGAAAAAAAAAACCAATAAGTTTCCAAAATCTAAAGTAAGCAAAAATGCAGAAATTTCAGCATTTTTACCTTTACCTGTAGGCAAAATTTACATCATATCAGGGAACAAGAATACAATCCACTAAAATTTTAAGACTTTTCCAATGACAACACTGAAAAATAATAAGAATGCACTGTGATAACCACACTTTCCTCCTCCTGCTCATGATGTATCTATACAGCAGAAAACAGTATGTGTTAATACTAAACTTTTATTTTTATGATGCCAACCTAGTGACATCAAGCAAGTGCGTTGATGTACACTACTATGACAACAATTTTGTAGTCTTACCATAAAACTGTTTTTTACGATTTCCAATCGTAGGTTGAAGAAGCGTGTATGCTCCAGCTTTGTCCGTCTGTCTGTCTGTCCGCATGATAACTCGCGTAAAAATGGTTCGATTTCGATGAAATTTCAGTATATAATAGGGGACCACATGGGGACAAACCATATTGAAAATGGGCAAAATGGGGTCAAAGGTCAGGACATAGGAGAGGGATCCATTCCATCGCCCTTATGTGTCATAACTTACTTAAAAATGCTTCGATTATGACAAAACTTTATCATATTGTTCTGGAGGTATATTGAACTGGTTCTGTTGAATATCATCAAAATGGGGTCAAAGGTCAGGGCACAGGAGCGAGATTTCTTCCACAGCCATCATCCTCATAACTTGACTAAAAATACTTTGATTGCAACAAAACTTTAGCATGTTGTTCCGGAGGTATACTGAACCAATTTTATTTAATATCATCGAAATGGGGTCAAAAGTCAGAGCACAGGGCGATATTTATTCCACAGCAATTATTGTCATAACTTGAGTAATGATTCCGGGTATGTTGGAAAGTGTATCATAATCAATGCATTGCATGATTTTACTAACTTGTTTTCTTTTGTAGTTTAATCACCCCATTAGGTGCAAAACTCCTTTTTAAAGCTTTTCACTCAAGAATGTACTTTAATCACCTCTTTAGTGCAAAACACCTTTTTAAAGCTTCTGGCCATAGGGAGAAGTTTAATAACCCCTTTAGTACAACTCGTTTTATTCAGGTTTCTTGCTCTAGAGCAGAGGTGGGTAACCTATTTTTCAATGCAGCCACAGTTGTGCCGAACGAGAAGTGAAATTCGCCACACCCCATAAAAATTCAGAAATGTGTTTGTTTTAAATTATTTAAAACAAACACTGTTCGAACAAGTTTATTCAATGCACGTACACTTTGACTACTCAGAGACACAAATGGATGAAAATTGCTCAAATTGAAAATTTAATGAGAAAATTAACAATCCTTTTGTCTGACAATTTGGAGAAACATTGGCTGAATATCTGAACTCAAAGCACATCTTAGCTCTGCCTCAAAATCAATCCATCTCTCAGGGAGAAATGAGAAAAACCGGACCTGTAGGGCCTTTTTCGGTCGTGGAGACGCCAGGCTCTTTCACTGCAACCACTGTTGTTTGGTCTCCAGGTCGTAACCACGGACCAAAGTCTCGTCCCCTGTGATGGCCCGCGACAGGAACGGTTCATACACCACCTGCTGACAGAGATCTTGACAGAGTTCAATATGGAGCGCCTTCTGTTCAGGGTTCAGAATCTTTGGCACAAACTTTGCAGCAATGCGGTGCATGTTCAAAACCGACGTCACAATTTCTTGCACTGTTCCGTACAACACATTGACGATGGTAGCAATGTCTTGAATGGTTCTCCGACAATCCTCATGCACCAGTTCCTTAATTTTGTCCACATTTTCAGGGGTTTGCTCGTGAACGGTCTCCTTGACCTCTCATTGTCTTCCAATGCCATTCTGCTGCTCCGAAGCACAAGTGCCACTCAAAACACCTCACAAGACTCATTGCTTCATTGCCATAAGATTGCCGCAACATTTCGTGCATCTCCATTCCTGATTTGCTGAGTTTGACACAGAATTTGATGTTCGCCCGCTGCTCTAGTTCGCAGTTTCATGCCGAAATCGCAGCTGTGTTCTGCAAGTGGTCACCAAATATCATGTAGCACAGCTCCCAATATTCACAGAACGATGGCCCTTGGCACAATGACTGATGAAGGTCACTGCCCTAGACCGCTGCTCGCACATTTGCGTACTGCCATCTGTTGGCGCGCCACGTACTTAGTCTTGGAATTTTTTTTATCGCATTACGTATTACACATAATAATAATATTAATACAGTAGAGCACCAATTACACATTTCTCTATTGTACATTTTTATCATTTTTATGTTGAATTTCTGTAGTCTCGTCACTCTCTGATAGGTGCTAACATAAATAGTTTATTTCAGTTATACATTATTCATCAGGATGTAAGCTTTGTTTAACGCTTTTATTTTCCAGCAAAAAGGGAAAATTCCCTCTTTGATCTACAGAAGAGTAATGAGAACCATGTTCTCTTTGTACTGTAAACTTTTGTTACTTCTGTTCCTTTATTTGCTGGCACAGGTATTTAATGAGGAGAACAGAGATGTGTTAAATGCCCACCCCCATGAACATTGACGTAGTCTTTATGAGGAGAGTGGGCTGTTTTCTTGTTTGCGATACCATTCATCCTTTGGGCAAAAACAGACCTCTGTAATTGTGACCTACGTTTGGGAATCTTGGCCAAACTTTTTCTATCAAAAAATTAGCTGCTTTAGCCTACATTCTGTTCTGCCGTTTGTCTTAAGAGGTTCCCATTTTCCCTTTCTTTTCGAATCAATATGGCCTCTTGTAAACGAAAAGCCCTGTTGCTAAGCAATAAGATGCAAATTTTAAAGCAAGTGGATAACAATCTGCATTTAACAAAGGTGGAACTTGCTAAAAAAAAAATGACATGCCTGTTTCTACGCTTACCACTATAATTTACAAGTGGAAAGAAATTGAGGAAAATGAAAGGAGATTAAATCAAGGAATAATGTTTAGTGTTCTCCCTCAATTTTTTTTTACAGAAAGGCAGCAAGAAATTTTAGCTGGGTGGTATTTTTAATGACTACTTCTTTAATTAAAAAAAGAAAAAGTTTTCTTTAACAGTATTATACTTATCAAACATCTGTAGCAGTGTGGTAGGCATTAATGTAACATAACATGATAAACAGTTAGAAACTTGTACAAAAATGGTTTAAAAAATGAGTATTTACTAACAAATCAAAATCATATTCAACATAGATTTCTTTTTTTTTTTTTTTTTTTTTTTTAGATTGAAGGTTTAACGACCACCATAAGTAACTCAATAGGCTATAAGCAGTCGCTTGTCCCTAATTTAGGGCCACTGGTTTCATGGAAGGGAGAGAACCATTGCCGTAAGACAAACACAACATCCATGCCTCACCGGTATTTGAACCTGGACTCTTCTTGGATGAATGCGCACCACCAGGGCGGTGACACAAATTTCAGCCATTTTTCTTCAACATTGAAGGGTGTACGTGGGAATAAGTTTTCCATTCTTACTATTATGTGCAATGTGAAAACATCCATTAAAGAAAATATAGCCGGGCGACAGACAAAATTAAGTGAGCGGGCCGCCCAGTGAAAAGGCTTTAAGGAGAACACTAATGTTCGGTTAGCAATAAGTGCATCAAACATTTGCTTCCTACATTAAATACTGTATTTCTAAAATGTAGGAATTTGTATTTTCTATAGTAATATCGTTAAAAATTAAAGTTATGTTTACACATTTTTTACAGTTAATAAGTGTTTTTTTTATTTTAGTCCCTGGAAAAACATATAATCTGTGCTCTACTGCAATAATAAAATCGGGTACAGGGTGAATCACTCGGGACTGAACATTTTTTTTTTTTTAATTAACTCACGATTCCGAAGGCACATTTGAATGAAATTAATGTAAAACATACCTTGATCCATGACAAAAAAGGAAATGTCTTATAGAAGATGCTAGATGTGCCCACCACCAGCATCCAGGCACATATTCACCCAGTGTTCCATATTGGTGAATGTGCGATGTAGCGCAGAGACATCAATGGCAGCAATTTTACATGCGATGTTGTCTTCTTTCAGTTTCTCAATCGACCTTGGCTTGTTGGCATAAACCTTGCTTTTTAAAGTCTGCAGAGAAAGAAATCTATGGGCATCAGGTAGGGAGACTTAGGCAGCCACAAGTCTTTGGAGATAATCCTGCTTTGGAAAAAGCTGCAAATTTCTGCCATGCTCTTATCGGAGGTGTGGCACGTTGCACCGTCCTGTTGGAAGTAACCATTTGCAAGTTCCTGATCATCCAGCTGGTTCACAAATTCACTAAAGATTTCCAAGTGTCGATCAGTATTCACCGATTTTCACTGGATGCAATGGTTCTTCATGGATGGTGCGGGGATTATCACTGGCCCACACCCATGTATTTTGTGAGTTTACACAACCGGATAAATGGAACCATGCTTCGTCAGTAAACCATGTTATGTCCAACAGGACGGGGTTTCCGGCGAAAAGTTTGGCAAACCGTCGACATTATGCCAATCGCTTTGCAAAATCCGGTGGCTGTCACTTGTTCACAGCCATGATACAGTACGGCTTAATATTCACCTGTTTGGCTGCTCTTTGACATGTCGAATACGGTCGTCCAGTCTCTTGGGATAGCCACCCAATAGAATTTTTGGGATGCCAATAACCGCTGCTTCACATCCTCTATTGTGTCGTCCGCCCGTATGCGGATCCACCAAGCTTCCTGTTCTCTCCAGCTTCTTCACCAATCTCGAAATGGTGGCTCTGGTGAGTGGTTTATGCCCACCAAATTTCTTCAGAAACTACTTCTGACATTGTTTGAAGGAACCGGTTACCCAGTACTGACGCACAATGAACACACACTCTTCAATTGAGTACCCCATCTTCATTCGACCTCCTCGCTTAAACTGTCTGCGGAGACACGCTATTCCCCCACCACTATTAGACAGATGGTGCGTCAGTGTGGCGCCACCCAGCTGCCGGGGAGACATTTTTTTCACGGGTAATGCGTGCCGACTGCTTTGTCGTGGAACAAAGAACTGCCTCGTTCAGATTTCACGCTCATCGTACATTCCCCTTCTCATATATAATCCAGATATTAAGTGTTCAGTCCCGGGTGAATCACCCTGTAGCTTGTCCACGTGAATAATGTAATATCTCTCTAATAATATTCAGAAAGATAAAAATTTAATTTACTCTGCATCAAAGAAAAAGTTGAAACCATTTGGAATCATTAACTTTAACTTTACCTTTCTCTTTGTCAACTCTTATAACAACAACACATTCATCACGCCCGATTCGGATGAGCTTGTTGATTGAACGAATACGTCTTCTGGACAGCTCAGAAAGAAGGATCATGCCTTCTATGTTGTTGTATTCCAAGAGATGAACGTAAGCACCCATTTCAGCAATGGAACGCACCTTCACCATCACCACATCTTCCACCTCTGGATACTTTTGTGCATAAAACCGACACGAGAGAGGCATTTTCTAAACTAATTTGGCAAACTTCCCTTGACCTATATTTAAAGAAAAAAAAAGGAAACACTTTACACATACTTATAAATAGTATGTTCATTTCAAATCAAATACCAAGGCTCAGTTTACAAAGTGACATTATTCATAATGCTGCATAGACTCAGATTTTTATTTACAAAGTGGATGGAACTTCAGTCCTCCAGAAATAAAACACTGCCACTCTACTCTTCCAGTCTGTGAACATATCATCAACTTTATGACTAACAGGCAATTAAGGAAATGTCCACTTAATTTGTAAGAAATATACAAGTCTTAGAGCAGCACAGCAGACTATGCACGATGTCAGGCTTACTGAGTCAAAGGCATTATTCCATGCTTCTGACTCATTATCTTCTTTTTTATTGGATGTTTAACGACCACCGTGAGCAACTGAATGGGCTATAAGCAGTTGCCTGTCCCGAATTTAGGACCACTGGTTCCAGGGAAGGGAGAGAGCCAGTACTGTAAGACAGACATACCTCACCGAGATTCGAACACTGACCCTTCTCAGATGAATGATCTGAAACCATCGTTTAGACCACTGCATCACCGGGGCGGCCGACTCATTATCTAAGCCGGGCCAGTTAGATGGTGTGTTTTTTTTTTTTTTTTTTTATTGGAGGTTTAACGACCACCGTGAGCAACCAATGGGCTATAAGCAGTCGCCCGTCCCTAATTTAGGGCCACTGGTTCCAGGGAAGGGGAGAACCAGTGACGTAAGACAAACACAACATCCATGCCTCACCGGGATTCGAACCCGGACCCCGTTCGGACGAATGATCAGAGGCCAACGCCTTAGACCACTGCGCCACCGGGGCGGCAGGTGTGTTTATCATCTCCCTTACTAAAAAAAATTGTCCAAAATTAAAAAGAGGAAACCAGCTATCTTTTAAAAGACGAATCAGGGCTTGAAAAATATCTGAAAAGTTACAAGGGCATGTGCAAAAAATTATCTTACCTGCCCAGGTGGTAAAAGCTCGATGCCTAGGAAAATTTCTTTTAAAATAACAAATAAGAACTCTCATTTTTTAAGTTAAAAATATGAACTTTTTTCACGTTTTGCATTTCCGTTTTAAGGGCTTGTATTGAAAATGCTCAATGCACAAAAGCTTGTATCACAAGTTTTAAGATGCTGCTGAAATTGGTATGATAAAATTGGTATTTGAGAAATTGAATGATTCTGCCATGTTTCTTTTGTTGAAGTTTTCGCCCTTTGTCATTAAACAACGGCGGCTAGTTCCATCAGAGTCATGCATCTCGTCACTGACTATAAACATTTGGAGCAAAATTGCATATGGTTCCAATTTCTGGACCTAGAGCATAATACTGTATAATTAAAGAAGTGATATTGCTCTATCCTTGGCACTCCGTAAAAATAATACAACTTCTGGTGATTAGCAGTGAAATGAAACATGACATGTGATGACTGTCTTTTTACTTGTAGTAGGAAATTCTATTCCAAACATCATTTTTAAATGAAAAAACCATTAGGAAGAACCACTCACTCACCATAAAGATCATGGTAACCTCCAATGACCACACACTTCCAACACGTCATTCATTTTTTTTTCATTTATGAATTGCACGTAAACTATGCGCACTTTGCAAGAGGTTAATACCTTAAAAGTGCAAATATAATAATCATTTTTAAATTTAGTTTCCTGGATTGGACCACTAAATTTTTTATTTGCCTACCTGCTCAGGCCAATATTTCATATGCCCCAGGAATGGTGTTTTACAAGTCCTGTGAATGCACTTGTTCTTATGTATTCAAAGTTACCCAGTGTGCTCATTACATTATACACTACATTGACAAAAGTCACCGGACACCCCTTCAAAAGCAAATGAACGGATCCGCTGTGTCGTTAAGATGAGCGGTACAGCTGCAAACGGTATAAACACAAGCCTGCAGTTGACCGCGATCATATCGCACTGTGAGGTTGACTCAAAATGTCACGAAACAGACTTTGAGAAAGGAAAGATTGTTGGGTGTTATATTAGTGGGTTGTCCATAAGAGAAACCGAGAGGTGTTTAAACATACCCAAGTCAACTGTTTTGGATGTACTGAATGAATGGAAGACACATGGCGTGCCTGAAGCAGCAAAACGTACCGGCAGACCAAAGAAAATCAGTGATAGAGGACGTTGAAGCCTCAGGAGAGTCGTTATAGCTAATCGACGGAGTACTGCACAGCACAAGACCCCAGTGTACAGGTGAGTAAAAATGCTGAAACCTCGGTATGTACACGTACCATTCACAGAGAACTTCATTCCATGGGTTACCGTGGCCGTGAGGCTGCTCATAAGCCTTTAATCTCCACTCAGATGCTACTCGTCGTTTAGCATGGTGTAAAGAACATTCAAATTATTCAAACTTATGCACCCACCACAAGTCATCCTGAAGAAGAAATTGAAGAATTTTATGAGGAAATTTGTCATCTAAATAATAAAGGTAAGCAGCACTTGAAAATAATTATGGGAGATTTCAATGCAAAAATAGGGCAACGGCAACAGTGAAACTTCAGTAGGTAAATTCGGTCACGGCAACAGAAACCAGCGTGGAAATACTCTCGTTGAGTTTGCAGAGGCAGAAGGGTTTTTCATCTTGAACTCCTCCTTCAAGAAAAAGCCACACAGGAAATGGACATGGAGACATCCAAATGGGACGACAAGTGAAATTGATTTTATTATGTGTAACAAAAAATTCGTCATAGAAGACTGCAGTGTGCTAAACAAGTTCAACACAGGTAGTGACCATATATTGGTGAGATGTAAGATGCACCTCAACACTAAACTTGAACGTGGCAAGCTCATAAGACAAACAAAATCTATTGACATAACCAACCTTAAAAAACACAATAATACCTTCAAGTTAGAACTGCAGAACAGGTTCTCTGCTTTAGAAGGCCTAACATCGGAAGAAGTGGACATCTCTGAAGCTAACAGAAAAGTAACCAAAGCTCTTATGGAAACAGCAACAAAATTAGCTGGATTTAAGAACAAGTTGCATGTGAACAAATTATCAGGAAAAACCAAAATGTTGATGCAAAAAAGAAGAGAGATGAGGACAACTAAAGAAGATGTGACTTCCAAAGTGGAATATATAGAGCTATGCAAGACAGTAAGAAAAAGTATCACTGAAGACGTAAGGAAATTCAACTGTGAACTAGTGAGGAAAGCAATTGAAAACAACCAAAGCCTAAAGATAGCAAAGGGACATCTCAGTAAGGGAAGAAAACAGATTATGGCACTGAGAAAAGAAGATGGTTCTGTAACAAGAAATAGAGGCGAAATTTTGACAAGAGTGAAAGATTTCTACTCCAAATTATATGAAAGGGATGATATATGCACTCCAGACATCACGAAAGATACCAGTACCAGAGTTCCTCCAGTCCTTCCAGCAGAAGTTGCACATGCAATCAAGAACATGAAGCGAGGAAATGCTCCAGGAGAAGATGGAATTACTGTAGACATCATACAAGAAGCAAGTGGAGAAATCGAAACAGTACTCGCCCAAATTTTCACTCGATGCTTTAATGAAGGAAAGATTCCTGAGGATTGGAACACTGCTACAATGATCCTGCTACATAAGAAAGGTGACATTGAGGATCTCGGAAACTACAGACCTATCAGCCTCCTATCAGTAGTTTATAAAATCTTCACTAAAGTTCTTTCACACCGCTTGAAGGTAACACTGGACATGGCTCAACCGAGAGAACAAGCTGGATTCAGGAGTGGCTACAGCACAATAGATCATATCCACGTGCTGAGAGAACTAATTGAAAGAGCGAGGGAATATGAACTTCCATTGTGCATGGCTTTTATTGATTATGAAAAAGCCTTTGATTCGGTGAAACCATCAGCAGTTACAATGGCTCTGAAAACCTGCGGTATTGAAGATGCATACATTAATATTATTAATAACATCTATGAAAATGCAAGTGCAAAGATTAGGCTGTTTGAAAATACAACACACGTAAAAATTGGAAAGGGAGTGAGACAAGGTGACACCATATCTCCGAAGCTCTTTAATGCCACATTGGAGGGTGTTTTTCAGTCGCTGAGCTGGGAAAACAAGGGGATAAAGATTAATGGAGATTATCTAACCCACCTTCGTTTTGCTGATGACATAGTCATTTTTGCAACTACCCCATCAGAGCTGCAGAGTATGATCCAGGAACTTGCTGACAAGAGTAAAGAAGTGGGATTAAAAATGAACTTTCAGAAGACAAAAGTGATGTTCAATGCTTTTACAAGAAATGAAGATTTATCGATTGATGGAGAAAAGCTGGAGATAACAGACACGTACGTTTATCTTGGACAGCAGATATCAAGTGAGGGTCACATTGATGAAGAAATTAATCGGAGTACAAAACTTGCCTGGAGAGCTTTTGGAAGAAACAGCATATTTTGAAGAGCAATATGCCATTATGTCTTAAAAGAAAAGTGTTTGATCAATGCATCCTTCCAGTGCTTACGTATGGTGCAGAGACGTGGACCTTAACTAAAAGAGACATACAAAGGCTGCAGACAACTCAAAGCAGCATGGAGAGGTGCATACTTGGTGTAACCAGGAGAGATAAGAAGAGGAACTCGTGGATCCGAAAAATGACAAGAGTGGAAGACATCATGATCAGAGTTAAATCCCTGAAATGGCAATGGGCTGGACATACTGCCAGAAGGACAGATCATCGATGGACAGCCGAAATTTTAGATTGGATTCCAAGGGACAGGAAAAGACCCACAAGAAGACCACATGGGAGATGGGTGGATGAAATTCGAAAGTATGCAGGGGTGACATGGAGGAGACTGGCACAAGACAGACCGTTGTGGAGGAAACTTGGGGAGACCTTCGTCCAGCAGTGGATTGATAAGGGTTGACAATGATGAATGATGATGAAAGAACATTTATTGTGGACCATAGATCAATGGGAACGGTTCCTGTGGACTGATGAATTCAGAAACACAATCCATCAGACTGATGGCCGTGTGTCGGTATGGGGGCAGCCGAGGGAACACTATTTACCATAGTGTACTACTGTTCCTACAGTCAAGTTTGAAGCTGGCAGTGTACTTTTGTGGTGGTGTTTCTGTGGTATGGTCCCGACCCATTGGTTATCGTGAAGAAACCTGTTAACCAGCAACACTACCTCGATATTCTGGAAAATTATACCCTACCAACTCTGTGGCAATACTATGGAACCGAGCATTGTTAGTACCAGAAGGATTATGTACCGACACATAAAGCAAGGACTGTTGCAGCATGGTTCGACAATAATTCTGTATTGTGTATGGACTGGCCAGCACGGCCCTGATCTTAATCCCATAGAGCACCTATGAGATGAATTAGAGTGCTGCATAAAAAGTTGAAACCAAGGCCTACTGCTAAGCAACAGTTAGCAGTAGCATTAGGTACGGAATGGAAGCACATATCAATCGCTGTGTTCCAAAACCTTGTCAAAAGCATGTCTCAAAGGATCAGTGCATGTATTAAGGACAAAGGTGGACCGACATCATACTAATGTATGTCAATAAATGCTATGTAAGTCATAAAAGCTGTCTACGTACGATTAAAAAAATTATCCCTGCTGATACTATAGACTAGTTTAAAAAACTTTATTCACAAGTAAAAGCAAGTTAAAAGCGAGATCTTTCGGGATCCCTAGATCCCATCTTCAGGCTTAAGGCCATAAAGAACAACAAGTGGTCCACTTATATACGATCAGGTTTGACCCATGATGCAACGCAGTGGGCGTTTACATTGGTCAACATAGCAAATCAAAAACAATCAAAAGTTCAAAGATATGAAAGGTTATACAATATTGTCCGTAGTGGTGCCGGGCATATCAATGGGGATTAGATATAAAAGAAGTTTTTACCGGTCAATAAATGCTATGTTCTGTTTCTCTTCTAGGTGTCCAGTGATTGGTCAATACAGTGTATATATATTATCGTCATCATCAACCATTATCAATCCACTGCTGGATGAAGGTCTCTCCCAAGTTTCTTCCACAACAGTTTGTGCTATGCCAGTCTCCTACATAACACTCCCACATGCTTTCGAATTTCATCTACACATCTCCCATGTGGTCTTCTTCTGGGTCTTTTCCTTTTTCTTGGAGTCCAGTATAAAATTTTGGTTGTTCATCCTTCTGGCAATATGTCCAGCCCATTGCCGTTTCAGGGATTTCACTCTAATCATGATGTCTTCCACTCTTGTCATTTTCCTGATCAATGAGTTCCTCTTCTTATCTCTCCTGGTTACGCACAGCATGCATCTCTCCACGGTCCTTTCAGTTGGCACAGTCTTGGTATGTCTTTTTTTAGTTAATAATTTTGATATCTGACAATATTAAAATAAAATCCAATGTAGCTGGATGTGATATCTACCCTGAGAACTTAAATAAAAATTTTATGTTGAAGCCTGCCACCTATCAGTCATAAGGGGAAAGGGGTAGAGAAAAGAAATTCAAAATTCTGAAGTGGCAGCCCTATTTCTCTAGGAGCTATCACATTTTTTCAAGATAAGAGAAAACCACAATTGATATAAACAAAAAATCCACATTCAAAATTGCACTCTTCAATTTTATTTCTGTTTGTGAAAATTGCAACACTATGAAAGACTGCTGGTATTAGCTTGAAGCTCAAGGATGTATACAACAGATTGGGACATACAAAAAAAGTCAGTGAAAATGTGTGTGCAGTTACAGAGCAGCACTCCCTAAACCAGTGATCACAAACTCGCGGCCCAAATGAATGATTACAAAATAAAAAAAATCACTGTCTTTTCTCAAGTATATATTACAATATATTAAATATAATATAAGCATAATAATGCTTAGCAAAGCCATCCTCTTTATACGCAGAGTTGCAGAATATAGATGTACACGCGCACACGGATAGTTTCCAAATTATTAGCAGATAGTTTTTGTTTGTAGATTAAAAAAATAAAAATGTTATTTACAGCAATTAAAACACTTACTCAAGGTTTTACTCAGATTAATATGTTTAATTCTATCTTAACATGAGAATGCTCAACTATTTTTCACATCTTCTGATAGTGAATTCTTTTGCATGTGGTTTGTGAGTCAAATATTCAATAAATGCTCTACATCAATACGTGGCTAATTGCATGGTATTATGCACATTGGTATACAATGTTACTTATTACTGTTTCACATGTTGTATTGTTTCATTAACTAAACTAGTTTCAACTCTTCATTTTGCGAGTCATCCTCAGTAGCATACGGTGTTTGCGTTTCCAAACAGGTTGTTGTATCACTGGGTCACTGATCGTTCTCATTATCTGCTAAAATATCTTAACATGAGAACATGTTAAGATAGAATTTTAGCAGATAATGCAACAATGACACGGCAGATAATGAGAACGATCAGTGACCCAGTGATACAACAACCTCTTTGGAAACGCAAACACCGTACGCTACTGAGGATGACTCGCAAGATGAAGAGTTGAAACTAGTTTAGTTAATGAAACAATACGTGTGAAACAGTAATAAGTAACATTGTATACCAATGTGCATAATACCACGAATTCTTTTGTTTTTACAGAAGTTTTTGGCCTCTTGATTTTATCAAGGTTTTCTCAATATATAGGAACTGTAACAAAAGTTTCATTTACACAGAAAGACTTTAAATTTTATTGCGAGGTTCCTCTTGCAGTTGCCAATTATTAAATTGGAATCTTTTCCTTATGTATTTTATAAGTCTACTATTTTTGAATTAAGCTGCTGAAAATGCTATTTATAATGTTTGAAGGTTCATTAACAGAACTGCTTTTCTAGATATAAAAACTTTCTTTAATTAGTCTCTTGTTTTTATTAGGTTCATAGTCCAATATTTTAAAGCTTTGGGCCTCAAGGTCCATTGTACACACATTTCTGCGCATTGAGTTGTAATGTACTTTTGTCCTCTCTGGAATCTAATGTTCCAATAATTCATCATCATCATCATTGTCAACCATTATCAATCCACTGCTGGACGAAGGTCTCCCCAAGTTTCCTCCACAACGGTCTGTCTTGTGCCAGTCTCCTCCATGTCACCCCTGCATACTTTCGAATTTCATCCACCCATCTTCCATGTGGTCTTCTTCTGGGTCTTTTCCTGTCCCTTGGAATCCAATCTAAAATTTCGGCTGTCCATCGATGATCTGTCCTTCTGGCAGTATGTCCAGCCCATTGCCATTTCAGGGATTTAACTCTGATCATGATGTCTTCCACTCTTGTCATTTTTCGGATCCACGAGTTCCTCTTCTTATCTCTCCTGGTTACACCAAGTATGCACCTCTCCATGCTTTTTTGAGTTGTCTGCAGCCTTTGTATGTCTCTTTTAGTTAAGGTCCACGTCTCTGCACCATACGTAAGCACTGGAAGGATGCATTGGTCAAACACTTTTCTTTTAAGACATAATGGCATGTTGCTCTTGAAAATTATGCTGTTTCTTCCAAAAGCTCTCCAGGCAAGTTTTGTACGCCGATTAATTTCTTCATCAATGTGACCCTCACTTGATATCTGCTGTCCAAGATAAACGTACGTGCTGTCCAAGATAAACGTAATAATTATTTATTGTTATATTAATTTTTCTTTAAAGTATCTTATTCTACTGTTATCGTGATTCGCAGGTTTGTAGCAAGTTTTCTGTTTCAATGGTTGTGCATGCAAATACATTTTATTTTCATACAACTCTGGTTGCTAACAGCAGCAACAGATGCCTCAGGCTGCAAATGAGTCTTGAACACAGACATTGGCAGAGTTGTATAAAAATAAAATGTATCTACGTACATAACCATTAAAACAGAAAACTTGCTGCAAACCCACGAATCACAATAACAATAGAATAAGATAATTTAAAGAAAAATTAATATAACAATAAATAATTATTAGAACATTACAGATTCCGGAGAGGACAAAAGTACATTATGATTGAATGCGTAGAAATGTGTGTAAAATGGACCTTAAGGCCAAAAGTTCAAAATATTGAACTATGAACCTCATAAAAACAAGATACTAATTAAAGAAAGTTTTTGTATCTAGAAAAGCTGTTCCGTTAATGAACCTTCAAAAATTATAAATAGCATTTTTAACAACTTAATTCAAAAATAGTAGACTTATAAAATACAAAATGAAAAAATTTTAATTTTATAACTGGCAACTAACTGCAAGAGAAACCTGACAATAAAATTTAAATTCTTTCTGTGTAAATGGAACTTTTGTTACAGTTCCTATATATTGAGAACAGGCCTGATAAAATCAAGAGGCCAGAAACGTCTGTAAAAACAAAAGAACTCATTATCGGAAGATGGGAAAAATAGTTGAACATTCTCACGTTAAGATAGAATTAAATATATTAATCTGAGTAATTCTTTTGCTTTGAAACTCGTGTGTGAAACCACCTTGAGAAACAATAACAGCCTCTACATGGTGCGACATTGAATGGAAGTGTTTTTTAATATCATAAAAAATAACCTGCCCGGCTGTGTCTGTGCAAGACCAGAGTTCATTTGTGATAACTGGCAGAGGCGCATGACAGGCTAGTCACATATCTACTATGTCCTAGACATGTTCAATCAGAAACATATCCAACAAATGTGCAGGCAGGGGAAGAAGTGCATCTGCTGTTCCCATGCCTGCACATTAATTGATGTAAATAAAATAACATTTTTACTTTTTTAATGTACAAGCCAAAATTATCTGCAAAATCTGCTAATAATTTGGAAACTATCCGCGTACGGCGTACGTCTATATTCCGAGACTCTGAACATTGGTACACTGATTAGCAACAGGTTAAGTTTTCTGACGAGTCAAGATTTAGCTGGATGCACCGTGATAGTCACATATGTGTTGAAAGCACTGTGGTGAATGGCATCATGCAGTGTCATGCCAGCGCAACACCAAGTATCATGGTTTAAGACGTCATTGGGTTCAATTCACAATCTTGCCTGATGCAACTTGAGGGAGCCTTTAAAACCCAACGATACATCAGGGATGTTTTAGATAGGTGATACCCTTCCTTCAGAGTTGTCCCAGTGCTATATTGCAGAAGGGCAACACTCGGTGACATGTGACCCAGAATGTTGAAGAATTCTTTCATGCACAGCAAATGCACTTCTTCCCCTGCCGGCACATTTGTCAGATATGTTTCCGATTGAACATGTCTAGGACATAGTAGATATGCGACTGGCCTGTCATGCGCCTCTGCCAGTCATCACAAACGAACTCTGGTCTTGCACAGATGGGCAGGTTATTTTTTATATTAAAAAAAACTTCCATTCAATGCCACACCATGTAGAGGCTGTTATTGTTTCTTGGGGTGGTTTCACAAGAGTTTCAAAGCAACCGAATCTCGTATAGCTCAACAAATGTAATCAGTTATATCCTATAACATGAGGAATCTGTGAAATAAGTTTCATTTAAATAGCACAATTCTTTCTTGGTGTTGAAATTTTCACAAACAATAGTGTATTATTTCTTACACATTGTCCAAATAATTCAGTACAAAATCTGCAACTGAAACTAGGGAATATATTATACACTTCTATTAAAAATTAGCTTTTTTTTTTTTTTTTTTTTATTGGAGGTTTAATGACCACCGTAACCAACTTACAGGGCTATAAACAGTCGCCCATCCCTAATTGAGGGTTACTGGCTTCAGGGAAGGGACAGAGCCAGTGCTGTAAGACAAAACACAACATCCATGCCTCACCAGGATTCACAACCGGACCCCTTTCGGACGAATGATCAGAGGCCATCGCTTAAACCACTGCGCCACCGGGGCTGCAAAAGTAGCACTTCAAAATAGGCTTTCATTTCAAAATTTTCAGCTTTGTCTTCATGCCACATTCAATGACAACACTAATGAAGAAATACACTCATAAGCACCACATGCAAAACCAATGCCATGGCTAAGAACAATATGATACACACTCCAAACGAATAAGGAACAACAGCCTGAATTACTACTACAAGATCGCTGCAGAGTACATAACTCAATTGGCGGTCGTACCAAAAAGTTCATGGTGGCATTATTATTCTGATTGTACCTTTCCTAATTAAGTTTGCAAAAATGACGCAAACAGAAAAAATATGTAACTGCAGTTGTTGCTTTATAAAAAAAACAATTGAAGGGAACTCCCACTGGATGCTACTCGTTCATACGGTACCACCAGCGAATTTCTAATTATAAACCTACAAGTTAAGGCCATTACAGAAAGACATTTAAAGATGGTTTTGAAACTTTATGAGTAACACTTTACGTAGCGATCTTTAGTATAAATAAGCAAAAGCACACACTCCAACATTTTGATATACAATTGGACATGACAACTATTACGTAAATATGATACTTAATATCACAAAATTATAAGTTAAGGTGAAATACAAATGCACCCGTTACTAACTTTCGGTGTCGTAGATCTTTCGCGGAAATTACAATATCCAATCTTCAAAATAAATTATAAATAAACATATGTCCCAGTGACATACAATACTTTTTAAGACACCGCATGGAATGACTGGACTGGACAGTGGACATTTACCGAAGTGCAACGTCAGATATAAATAACCGCACCAGCGAATCGTGGAATATAAGGACACATGCAAAACACTCCTGATACCGTGAGCGCAAAACCTTCTCTCTTTTCTTTTTTTATTTTTGAAGAAACCAAGGAGATTTACGTTAATATGCATTCGGCTCAGAAATTCTTGTGCTTAGCAAAAAAACTGGAATCGTGAAGGAGCAGTTTTTTTTTGCTAGGCAGGAAAGGGACAAAGCAAGGCCGTTTAGAAACGGCCTTGCTCCGTCCCTTCCCTGGAACCAGCTACCCAAAATTTTGGCAGCCATTATATTTTGCACCGTAATTTGGGTGTTTGAAGTTTCAATTAATATCCCCACATTTCATCGACAACAACCTAATAGATTACAAAAATTTTCACGCAAGACAACATTGGCAATCTGTTTTATTTATTATTTATTGAAGATTTACCAACCACCGTGAGCAAAACAATGGCCTATAAGCAAGGAGGTTACAATAAGATATCTGGAGGTACCCTTGTTAATGGAGCAGTACCACTTTGCGTGAAGCCTGTAATCGCGAGCGACAGCCGTCAAAGTGTGGAAAAGCTGATGGTTTCCAATGCTATTGCAATGCATTGTGTGTTGGCCGAATCGTCTTCTTTCGGCCTAAATGTTCCGAATTCCGCATCATAATTTGCTTCCGATGTGTGAGAAAATGCTAATTTATAAAATTCTATAAGCAATCGCCCGCCCCTAATTTCGGGCCACTAGTTCCAGGGAAGGGAGAACGCCAGTGCTGTAACACAAGCATAATATCCGTGCCTCACCGGGATTCGAACCCTGACCATTCTCTTACGAATGGTCAGGGTTCGCACTAAAAACATTCTCTTACGAATGGTTTTTTAGTGCGTAGACCACTGCGCCACCATGGCGGCTTGGCAAGCTGTCTCGTGATTGTTCCTGTATGTTCACATGGAAATTTCAGGCTTATAATGGACCTTATTCACCTAGCATTGCATCATGGGAAAGCCTTTCCGTGGCCGAGGACCAGCAAGAGTTTGTTTACATGCGTTTTCCCATTGCTTAACATGGCGCTACGTTGCAAGAGTTCAGGAAAAACTCGATTTTCGTAAATTTATTAACGACATGTATAACTTTTGCTCATCGTATGGTTGTGCTAATAAACCCTGCAACCTAAATTGTGTAGATGAAAGAAAAACCTTTAATTTTCCGCTGAAAAAGACGAGAAATTATTAAGGGAATGGCTGTGTAAACTGAAACGCGGTGATATCCATTCCGATGTGCACTCTCCAATATGTTCTGTCCACTTTAACAAAAAAGCTTTTGGTTATTATGACACTACGAATCAAAGGCAGTTGAAACCTCGTGGTATTCCTTCGAATTTCAATTTCAAAAAAGAAAAAAAGGTAGGCGAAAATTGATGGAATATTTGGATCGGTAAATTACGAATTAAGTTCTACTTTCCTCAAAGAATAAAACAAACATATCTATAATTTCTCCTTTATTTAATGTTACGCATTCATTTAATTTTTAAGCAGATTGCCTAGCATGTGAACCCTAGTTTGTTTCCTTATTACGTATTTGTCTGAGCTTTTAAATGTTTTTGTTTTACAAAACAAGGTACTAAATGTTATGTTTCAGATATTTCGCCAATGTCTGGCAATAAGAACATGAAAATTTAATATAGCGTGTACGAGAAATGCTACATTAAAAACTTCAATTCTCTTTGTATATTTTTGCAACCTTGATTTGTTCTTCTAAGAAATTAATTTCTTCTTCTTCGCCCTGTAGCTCTATTAATTCCGCGGCAGAATCCATGACGTTAGGATTGTAAAAAATAGAGCAACAGTAAGGGATAATCAAATAGTGAAAACATGGAATCAGCAGCCATGTTGGTACCAAGGGTTGGTACGCAGAAATACACTTTTGACATCACACGAATAAGGTCGAATAAGGGTCATTATGATCATTTGTTTTCCTTTACGATGGGCATACCGCCCAGGTGGCGCGGTGGTCTCAACGCTGGCTTATGACCATTCGTCCGAGAAAGGGGTCCTGATTCAAATCCCGGTGAAGCATGGATGTTGTGTTTGTTTTACGGCACTGGCTCTCTCCCTTCTCTGGAGCCAGTGGCCCTAAATTAGGGACGGGCGAATGCTTATAGCCCAATGAGTTACTCATGGGGATTTTTAAACCTTCAATAAAAATAGAGAGGGGGGGCATTGAAGTGAGGAAGGTTAATAAAGATTGGAGCTGATGTGAAAATCAAGTATCGTACAACCACTAAGTTCCTTCGTTCGAAGGGAATGCAGTGGAAGAAATTCAGGAAGACATGCAGTAAACATTATGTTCACTTTCTAACAGTTACATGTATTAAGGGTATGTCGCCTTTACTTTTTGAATCTCCCTGGTAAATCTCGGAAATTAACTCTGCCGCCCCGGTGGCACAGTGGTCTAAGCGACGGCCTCTGATCATTCGTTAGAAAGGGGTCCGGGTTTGAATTCCGGTGAGGCATGGATGTTGTGTTTGTCTTATGGCACTGGCTCTCTCTCCCTTTCCTGGAGCCAGTGACCCTAAATTAGGGACGGGCGACTGCTTATAGCCAAGGAGGTTAGGATAAGATACCTGGAGATTCCCTTGTTAATGAAGCAGTACTTCTTTGCGTGAATCCTATAACCGCGAGCGACGGCCGTCAAAGTGCGGGAAAGCTGATGGTTTTCAATGCTATTGCAATGCATCGTGTGTTGGCTGAATCGCCTTCTTTTATCCCAAGCCTTTCGGATTTCGCATCGTAACTTGTTTTCAATGTGTGAAAAAATGTTGAATTTATAAAATTCTTAATTAATTTAAGTTTTTTTTCATTTTTACTTTAAATGGAAATACACGAACATTGGAGCGAATTCTAAACAAAACACAAAGTTAAAATTGTAAACTTCACTCATGTAAGAAGTATTTTTCATTTCGGTTTGATACTAACACGGTTTCTGCAACCGAAAACCACGCACTTCCAAAATTCAAACCGATGAAATTACATAGGTATCATGTAAAGATTGGCAAATTCCCACACACACCTTGCGGCTTCACGGTTAAGAGACCAGGGCATCTCCAGAAGTATTATTCTAACCTCCTTGCTTATAGCCCATTGAGTTGCTTACGGTGATCGTTAAACCTCCAATCAAAAAATAATGATAATAAGTCTACTGTTTAAACGTGTTAAGTATTTCCAATGCCCCCCTTAAGTTTCAGATTTTATTAAATGAACCGTAAGATAAAATAAATTGCCTTTAAGTAACTAACAGAAAAAAATCCTTAACATGGAGTTTTGAAGTTTGGGATAAATTTGTAGAAGCCCCTGCTTGCGTGCGTGGGTGTGCGTGCGCCTCGAGGCATTTTTTATTAATTATTTCTAAAATTTTACTTAATTTTTTGGTTAATCTCTAGAGGAACACAAATGCCACGGATAGGTGGCAGCACATTTGTTGCTCGGAAAGCAAGCTTAATTCGTAACTAGAGTTTTTTTGCAGTTTCAAGATGACCGCAGTCAGAGAAGGCCTACTAATTTTTCCTGTTTATTTTACGACGTAATTAAATAAGCATGTCGATTAATGAAGCCTATAACCGCGATTATTACGATATAAAGCCAAATTTCAAAACAAAGCGGCGTTGCTTTGGGAAGAGGGGTTGCGAAGACGAGAACCAAGCTCGATTTAGGCGGAATCATTCCATTAAAACTGGGAATCATTATTGTTTGAGTTGTTCCAACCTTTTTCGCTGAGTAACTTGACATTTCCGTGTGTGTGTGTGTGTGTTTGTGTGCGTGTATGTTGTTTTATAAAACTTTTTCTTTTTAAGGTGAACTTTTTACTTCTGGAGTGTTGTTAACCTAAGGATTTCAGTAGAAAGTAACATTTTTGGCCGTAGTCGCTACTGCACGGTGATGAGGACATTCTGTCGTGTGATGAACTGTGTGCCGGTTCTCAGACATTTGGCAGGTCTTGAAAAAGGGAAGGAAGACAAAAAAGAAAGAAACGAGTTTGTTGTCTACCTTCCTTTAAAAAGTCATCTGGTTGATGTGCGAAAGCTTGGAAACTTGGATTTTCTATTCTACAGAAAGAATATTCGGATTACTACTATAGTTATACTATTTAAGTATAGTTGGTGTACAGTTTCTTGCTATTTAATTAGAAAGAAACCACGTTTATAGCAAGTTATATTGTCTTTTCCGTATGTGGAAACCATGCGTCTGCAACTATTTGAACGATCTGAAAAATTCTTTTTGCAGTCGGAAGCCGGAATTGGCCGCCCGGTGGCGCAGTGGTCTAAGCGATGGCTTCTGATCATGCGTCTGAGATGGGTCCGGGTTCGAATCCCGGTGAGGCATGGATGTTGTGTTTGTCTTACGGCGCTGGCTCTGTCCCTTCCCTGGATCCAGTGGCCCTAAATTAGGGACGGGCAACCATTTGTAGCCCATTGAGTTGCTCACGGTGGTCGTTAAACCTCCAATCAAAATAAATAAATAAATAAATAAATAAATAAATAAATAAGCCTTAATTGTGAAAAGGACGAAACTTACGATTTTTCCCCCATGCATAACCTCGCCGCTAGGGAGCGTAAATGCACATACTATTAAATTCAAAACATAATCTTCTCTATATAATTGTTTAACAGAAAACGGTCCAAAAATAATTTTAACCTTCCGAAAACTTTTACCAGGAAAGTCAGTTTACATACAGTTTCTACACTGGTCACAAAAGCTAGGGATATGGCGGTTTCAAACAGAAAGCGTGTTGATATGCAAATTTAGCAACTAATGGAGTACGGTTATCAACGTGGGTTGGTACGTCATATGTAAATTAACATCATGAGAACAGAGCATGTGGAGTGCGAGCTCCTATAAAAGTAACCTGCGAGAAGTGGAAAACGGGTCGATTCACTGCCTGGTCTAGAACTTTGCTGAATGTATTACCTTCAGTGAGGATTAACCCCCAATGATATCCAGATGACGTTTAAGCATTGACAACAGAAACAGGGCTGATGTCATGTTACAGAGATGCACACGACAAATAGACTTGGCTGCTGCCTTAGGAGTTTTGCAAAGTGTAGTAAGTCGACTACACGCACGAATACCACGGCATCGAAATGTTGCAAATCGATACAGGAGTGGTCGTCCGAGGATAACCATAAGTGCTCGGAGAAGGCCTAGTATCACCAGCAGCCATTTCAGGGAATCACTTCGAACTGTTTCTGGTGTCACAGTATGTACTCAAACCGTACGAAACTGTCTTGGCGAGAACGGACTCAGAAAGAAGGCCGCTTAGATGTATAACATTGATGTCACCTCACCGTCGTAAAAGATGTATCTGGGTCCGACTGTACATGCCATGGAGCCCAGAGTGTCACAATATAATTTTCACAGACGAATCCCGTTTCGCTCTTTATCATGTTACTCGACGAGGACACGTATGGAGATCCAGCATACGAATGCAACTGCACTATGTGCAATCCGTCCACCTTTAGCAGGAGCAATCAGTTCTGGTCTGGAAAGGAGTGCGATTTAATGGCCGTACATTCTTGTAAGTTTGTCAAGGCAACATGAATGCCTCAGTGTACCGCAACGAGATCATTGAGTCCATTGTGACATTGTTTCATGCTACTATGGGATATGCACTCCGTTTTCACGATGACAATGCAATCAGTCACCGTGTTTAGAACACGCATCAGGAGCTAGAAAATCATGGGATTGAATCATTACAGCTGCCTCCGAGGCATTGCTTAATTTTTAGAGAAAAAAGTACTGGAGCTCTAAAAATATATAATGGTAAATCGTACCACGAATTTGTGATGTACCAAAATCATAAAAATTAGATCGGTAATTGTTCTATGAAAAATACATATGGGGGGGGGGGGGTACTTCTGTTCAGTTTAATATTTTTGTGTTCTTTAAACTGTACATTTTATTTAATTACTGCTTATCTAAACACATTTTTGTTGACATATACACTGCTGGCCACCTAAAATGCAACACCAAGAAGGACACGACATAGCAAAGCCAGATTTACTAGACACATAACAATAGATACAAAGATCAAACGATTGAGCTTACAGGCCCGTTGTACTTGCGAAACACGCAGGCATCAATAGTTCGTGTGGCCCCCATGGCTGTCAATAACGGCCGCTACACGCCACGACATCGAACGAAAGAGGCTTTGGATGTGGGCTTGGGATATGTCGGTCCAGGCTGCTTCCACACGTTGACACAGTTCATCATGCGTAGCTGCGGATGGTGCTTGCCGGACCACTCGGTTACCGATCAGCGACCAGACGTGTTCGATGGGCGACATATCGGGAGAACCGGCGGGCCACGGCAGCAGTGACACCTGGTATGCCGTGAAGAATTGTTGCACAATGCGTTCCACGTGCGGGCGCGCATTGTACTGTTGAAGCGTGGCAGCTGGCAGGTCCTGCAGGTAAGGGAGGGCTACAGGCTCCAAAACGTCGGAGATGTAGCGGTGGCTGTTGAGTGTTCCGGCGATGCGTACCAGAGGGGTGCGGGTGTCATATCCAATTGCGCCCCAAACCATAACGCCAGGCGACGTACCGGTATGGTGATGCATAATGCAGGCGTCATACAGTCTCTCGCCGCGGAGCCGCCACACGCGGATCCGACCATCGTGGTGTTGCAGGCAGAAGCAGGATTCGTCGGAGAAGGCAATGTCGTGCCATTCCGTAGTCCAGGTGTGGCGTTCTACGGCCCACTGCCGCCGCACTCGCCGATGGTGTAACGTCAATGGTAATCGGAGCAATGGACGCCGTGCAACAAGTCCCCGCTCCTGCAGAGAACGTCGAACGGTACGTGCTGACACAGGTTGTTGCGCAAAACACCCTAATTCCTGCGCTAGCGTTCGTGATGTGGTGGTACGAACCGTCAATACCCGCCGCACAATATGCCGGTCCTCTCGTTCGGTGGTGTGCCGTGGCTGTGGCAATCGCTCACGTCGGTCCGTCCGTTCCTCCTGCACCCAGCGAATCCATACTCGCTTCACTGTGGCTGGATGTCATCCCACACGGGCGCCGATGTCTCAGTACGATAAACCGCTGTCGCGATAAGCCACTATTCGTCCTCTATCGAACTCCGAAACGTGCTGGAATTACTGCCGTATTCTGCGACGAGGCATCAGGAAGCTTCCCACACACAGGACCGGCAGCACAACACACTTCCTCTACTTACACCCCGCCTTCTGTGCACCCTTCTTATAGTGCTTCTCGGTGGCGTGCCGGGCGTACATGATTTGCATATGCCCTGCAATGCTAATCGTTTGCATGTCCTCTCGCGGGAGACGCATGCTGCGAATTTCAGGCCAATCGGATGCTTCCTTCTTGGTGTTGCATTTTGGGTGGCCAGCAGTGTATATAATTGATAAATAATAAAGACTGAATTTTTTTTATTTCTTATGAATAGCTAATTTTTGGTACCGTATACTGCTGTCAAACCTGTCATGCATGCAAATAATGAAATCTCATATCCAAGTTTCGTCTATAGCAACAATTCTGTCCTAAAACTTCTCGCTTTCTGTCTCGTACCGCTGAAGCAATTCTTCTGCTATCTTTTTGCAAACTGCTCTTCACTCAGATTATGCAGAACCCATTTCGCAGCCACTTCTCCCTACTGTAATTTTTCAGTTAGGGTTCTGAAAACCGAAGCGGTGGACATGTTTGCTTCATATGCAATCTCTTCACATATTTTGCGTCGATCTTCTTCCAAAATGCTGTTGCCGATAACCAAAGGAGTGTCGTCCGTTGCATCTGATGTCCGGCCACTTCTTAGGTCGTCTTCGATGCTTTCCCGACCTTGGCGGAAACGAGAAGCCCACCGTGACACTGGGCTACGATCCTCTACACTAACCCTACAAACTTTACATAAATTTCGGTAGGGGATTTTCGTGGAAAAGTTTCAATTTTAATGTAGGACCGCTGGTCGCTACGCGAGATCAGACCTGACTTACTAACTCCATTTCTAGGCAGAGAATTTTTCGGAACAGGAACAAATTAGCCAGCAAACGTAAACACAACTTTGTATACTGAAGTCTGCCTCACAGCTGGTGCAACGATTGGAGCGATTGCGTCATCCTACGGGCAGCGCCTGCGTAGTATGCAAAACTTTTGAAATGACCTGCTGTACGTAGAACTGCAGTTCAAGAATTCGTGTATCTATAAAGTACAAAAAGTAGTGCAGATCTCGTTCAAATAAATAGAAAAAAGTATATGGATATAAAAAGTAGCAACATAAAATTTTTGCCATAGGTTAACATCAATCCATTAAATGGCCGTCCCGGTGGCGCAGTGGTCTGATCGACGGCTTCTGATAATTCGTTCGAAATGGGTCCGGGTTCCAATCCCGGTGAGGCATGGATGTTGTGCTTGTCTTACGGCGCTGGCTCCCCTTCCCTGGAACCAGTGGCCCTAAATTAGGGACGGGTTACTGCTTATAGCCCATTGAGTAGCTCACGGTGATCAACTCAATGGGATTCGAACCCGGACCCTTCTTGGACAAAAGGATATAAGTCAGCGCTTAGACCACTGCGGAATTTTGAGTTTCCATCTCATACTTTTAATAGTACTCATCTACAACTGCAATTGGCATAAACGGCCCGAGGTAGAGGATATCAGCCTAAAGGGACTGGGCTACTTTTTTTTTAATTTGGGGGATTAACGACCACCATGAGTAATTCAGTGGGCTATAAGCAGTCGCCCGTGCCTAATTCAAAGCCACTGATTCCAGGGCAGGGAGAGAGCCAGCACCGTAAGACAAACGCATCATCCATACCTTCTCGGGATTCAAAACCGGATCCAGCTCGGACGAATGGTGTAAAGCTAGCACTTGCAGCAGTACGCCACCGGGACTGCGGGATAGGGATTAAATTTCAAAGTCGAGGAAAGGGAAGGAGCTGTATAAAAGACAGTGTTTGGCTCAACAAAACATTTGCTATACGTACTTTTTTTTTTTTTTGCTTTTTTTTCTTTCGGAAGTCGTCAAAATGGTTAACATACTTGGTTCCTTGTACAAGAATATTGAAGTGCAAGTATATAATACTTTTTTGTTTCTCGAGTTAGCAAAATGTCTACCGGCCCAGAATACGGCGGCCCACCAAAATTTCTCCCGGTATCCCGGCGGCCCAGTCTTCGCCTGATCTAAAGTAACTCTGTAAGATTTCCGGTGAAGCAATTTTGCTTCTGCAAGCTAAGTCTCAGTCGGTGATCATTACACACAGTCGAGTCACATTATTGTGACCACCAGCTAATATCCAAAGTAACCGCCGTCTGCAGCGCGGACAGCAGCTAGATGGGCTGGGAGTGACTCAATAAGGTGGTGAAAGACGTTTACAGGTATGTGGAGCCATGCTGAATGCAATGCATCTGACAACTGCTGTAGGGTGCGAGGTGGAGGATCCATAGAGCGAACAACACGATTGAGGTGGTCCCACAGATGCTCAATTGGGTTTAAGTATGGAGAATTAGGAAGCCAGGAAAGTACTTTGAAGTCTTCATCGTGCTCTTCCAACCACTCTTGGACATTTCTAGCTGTGTGACATGTCGCACTGTCGTGTTGGAAGATCCCATTCGTCCCAGGAAACACAATAAGCATGTATGGGTGTACGTCGTCTGCAAGGACTGATTCATAACGAATTCGATCCATAGTGCCTTCCACAGGTATGAGTTGACCCAGGCAATGCCACGAAAACATTCCCCAGACCATAACGCTGCCCCCCACCAGCTTCTGTTCTTCCAGAAATGGTTGAATAATATTTGATGTCCGATGTTTCTTGCCTTATACGCCAAAGTCCATCCGTTCGATGAAACAGAAAAAGTGACTCATCTGAGAAGGCAATACTTTACCAATCAGCGGAGGTCGGATTCCGATACTGCAGTGCAAATATAAGCCTTTTCTGCCGACGTACCTTGCGTCTTCATCGGAGCACCATACGCAGCAGGGTTCGCTGAATTGTCCTTTTAGACACAGTTCCGGTAGCTCCCTGGTTCAATCAGCCATTCAGTTGCTCCAATCTGTAGCGTGTCGATCGGTCCTCACATCAATGGCACGTGGTTCTCCGCAGTTTCCGCATCGCTTATTCGCAATGCTGCCATTTCTCCAATCACAATACACTTTAACCACAGCAGCATGCAAACAGTTCACAAATTGCGCTGTTTCAGAAATACTGCCACCCCTGGCCCGAAAGCCGATAATCATTCCTTTTTGCAAATCTGATAAATCACTCCTTTTATCTATGACAGCAACGAGTGACGTGTTTTCAGAATGCCTACAGCACACCTTTACTCCAAGCCAGCTCACGACACGTGCCTTCTTTCATTGACAACGCGCTGTTGATGTCAAAAGTAGGAGGTGGTCACAATAATGTGGCTGGACTGTGTAGTTCTTTACGGTGAAGTTTCATATTAGAATAATAGTTGGAAACATAAAACATATTCAGTAAAACAATTATTATCTCAGAAGATAGCTCCGGAATTTTCTGGATTGTTCTGCGTGATTCTGCAATATTCCGAAACACACTAAAAATGGACATATTTTGGTGTCAGAACTGTAATTACTTACTTAATCCTTTTCACTCCACCTTGGAGCAGGGCCGGATTAAGGCCTTAGTGAGCCCTTAGGCTAAGTCATACTACAAGGCAAAGTCATCTAGGTATACTGCCAAGACTGAGACATCTGAGTGGCCCCCAAAGAACTTATGATGGAGAATCATTATGAAGTCCGTAAAAATACGAAACTGTAGCGATATGCTTCAGATAATTAATAAGTAGTCCATTCTATAAATTACCCGCAGTTTTTAAAACAAGCCATTGAAATTGCCATTTTTCTCACAAGATAAATAGTAAAAAAGGTCAAGGTTCCTAGATTTTGTCTCAGAATTTTTATTAATTTAGCATTGTTTATTTTTGTTGAAGCATTTTTTTTTTATGCAATGCGAAGTCACAGTAGATTTCGCCTATTGATGTTCCAAGTGCAAACAGGAAGGAGTGAGTGAATGGTAGTGAAAAAATTGAAACTGCCTCTTCTAAAATTGAAACTGTCTCTTTTAAAATTGAAACTACCTCTTCTAAAATTGAAACTGCCTCTTCTAAAATTGAAACTGTCTCTTCTAAAATGGAAACTGCCTCTTCTAAAATTGAAAGTGCCTCTTCTAAAATTGGAACTGCCTCTTCTAAAATTGAAACTGCCTCTTCTAAAATTGAAACTGTCTCTTCTAAAATTGAAACTGTCTCTTCTAAAATTGAAACTGCCTCTTCTAAAATTCAAACTGTCTCTTCTAAAATTGAAACTGTCTCTTCTAAAATTGAAACTGTCTCTTCTAAAATTGAAACTGTCTCTTCTAAAATTGAAACTGTCTCTTCTAAAATCGAAACTGTCTCTTCTACAATTGAAACTGTCTTTTCTACCCCACTGCACACAGCAGAGCTCAGACGGGCTGAATCCGAGCCCGAAAACTCGAAGCAGAGCCAGGGCTCGAATCGGGCTCTTAGAGAGAGGGAGAAAGGGAGAATGTATTTACTATATAAATGTGATTTTATATGAGACACTTTATAGTTGGTAAAGGGAATTCTTTGGCAACTGGTTCAGGTTGGGGAGCGGGCATTCGAGGTAGCTATTTGTTCTTGGCTTGGGTAGAAAATGCCATAGGCCGCGCATTAGTGTATTTCTGCAGAGAAGAAAAAGCTTTTTCAAGAACTATAGATATTGGATAGTCGATAGCATGACGACGATAATTTAACCCTTATCTCCACGCAGTAGCTCCCTGCTAATTCTATTTAGCAACGTACATATTGCAACGCATTATGCCGCGATAATATCAGCATTATTTGAGCAACACACAATTGCAGCACCGCCCGATCGTTTGGATGTCCAGTCACTTGAAGCTCTTCAGGTGGAAACGAACGGTCAAAAAAATCGTCCAGTTACACTATAAAAGTAGATAGAGGTCCCTTCTCCACTCTCCATTTGAGAAATACATTGGTTAATTGCTGGAGGAGGAGAGAGTGGAAGTGTGGAAAATGAGATGTTTTTTATTAATGGTTGACAGGTTAGCCAGTTTTCGGGCTACTTCGGGCCCGGGCTCAATCTTGCAATATAAAATTCGGGCCCGGGCTCTATCTTGCAATATAAATTTCGGGCTCGGACTGATATTCTACGGGTTCAGACGGGCTCGGGCTCCGGGGCTCCGAAAATTGAGCCCGAACTCAGCTCTAGTACACAGCGACATGAAACGTTTACTCTTTCTCAGTGTCACTGCCTTGAAATAACTTCTTAAACGCTGTTAGTGATCGAATGGAAATCATGCGAGACAAAACAAAAACTATTTTACTTCTCTTTCTATATAAAATATACTAGCCTATAATAGCCCGTCCTAGGACGGTTGTTTTTAAGCTTTAAATAAATATTAATGTATTAGGGGATGCTTCCCGTCCTAAGACGGTGAAATTTTTAATTGAAGCAGATTAAAAACAAATCAAATACACGCCGGCTTTTTTGTAAGGGAATATAGTAAAAACTTATGTAGTAAAAGCTCATTCATGTTAGAACTGAAACTTATAAGCTATTTGTTTCCGTTTTTCAAAAAACCTCGCGATAAATAAACATTCTGTGTAAAATATTTGTTGTTGTTTAACAATTTTCCTTGTAGTCCAGTTGTTTTCGTGTAAACTTACCTTAATAACTTTGGCTTTAATTTTTCGCGTTAAATTACTTTTTCCCCGGCAAACATGTTATTCCGTTCACGACTTGTTTTAGACTCTCCTATCCGAAGGTTAGTTTGAAACTTCGCACCGAAGCTTTTTCTACAAATAATGCGACATCTGGCATTACAAATCGGAACTATCAAAATTCTCGACAATGTGCTGTTGGGGCGACATCTGTTTTTTGATGCAATTTTGCTCACTTCGACATCTCAATATTTCAGTTTTTATTGTAAGTTAGAGCGTTTAGATAGATCAATATTTTGCAAAACGTATTATTGTAATCAGCACTAAACTCGGAAAGTTAGTTAAATTAAAAAAGTAAAAAATAATTGAAGCGTACAAATTAATATTCGAATTGTGCTAAATCAAATTGATATACAAACGCAACTTGCCGTGATATTAAGGTTTTAATTCGAATTGTGATAAATTAAATTAATATACAAATGCAGCTTGCCATGATATTCAGGTTTTAATTTGAATTTTGTAGATTGGATAAATAGAACTCGAGTCATTGATAATCCAATGTTTTTAAATTAGCACGGGATCACCTTGACATCTGAAAGTGATCGCGTGCTATTATATAGCAGGCAATCATTTTGACATCGCGAGAGCACACAGGAATTGATCGATAAGTGATGACGCAACAATGCAGACGTTGCTGTGACGTCAAGCGTCCCAGAGAGACAGATGGATCTGGATGTTTATGTTATTAATAAGCAGCCATGCCTCTGGGGACGGGTAATGGTGGGCCCTTAGGCTATAACTCTGTTAGACACCCCCTTAATCCGGCCCTGTCTGGGAGCATAGGTCTTCCACCACCATTTTCCGCAGGACTCTGTTTTTTTGCTTCTGTTTTTATTTAGTTCCAGCTTTCATTAATATTTTCTATTTCTTTCATTACAGTTCTTATCCATGTTTCTCTTGGTCTTCTTTGTCTTCTTTTACACTGTGAGTTCCAATCAAGAGCCTGTTTTGTTTTCTTTTATCCTCTTTCCTCAACATATCCCCATCCACTTCCATTCCTTTCGCGTATTTGTTGCAATGTAAATAGATGAGGCATTACATTATGACCACCTACCTAATAAGCTGTAGGACTCGCTTTAGCCGGCAAAACAGCGGCCGCTCAGTGAACCATCGATTCGATGAAGTTGCGATACGTGTCCTGGGATATCTGGTACCATAATGTCAACAACATGTCCTTTAGTTCCAGTACACTTTGGGGTGGTGGTAATTTAGCGCAAACCCGCTTTTCTAGGTCGAACCACAAATGTCCGATTGGGTTCATGTTAGGTGAATTTGGAGGCCAAGGCATTAACGCAAAGTCACCAGCATGTCCCTTGAACCACTTCTTGACGATTCTATCAGTGTGCCATGGGGCATTGTCCTCTTGGTAATAGTCATCACCAGCAGGGAACACAGTTGCCATGAATAGGTGAACTTGGTCTGCAACGATATTCAGATACCTGGGATTATGCTATTGGGATAATGGCGCCTAAAGTGTCCCAAGAAAACATCGCCCACAGCATAACATTGCCGTTGCCGGCCTGTTTCTGCCCAACAGTGCATCCAGGTGCCCTAACCGCCGTTGGTAATTGGTGTATTCGCGCTCAGCCGTCTACGTGATGCACCAGGAATCTTCATTCATCAGACCACGACCACTTTCTTCCAATCATCCACGGTGCAATCTCGATGACTTGGTCCCATTTCATGCGTTGTTGGCGATGACGTGCAGTGAGCATGGAGATTAGGCTGGGACTTCGGGTACTCAGGCCCATGCGCAGAAGGCTGCGACGAACTGTGTGTTGTGACACATTGCCCTGATCACCACAGTTGTAGCTGCGGGAGAATCGTCGCACTGTGGCCCAGCGTTCGCTGTGAACAATACGCGACAGTCTCCGCTCCGCTCTGGCATCAATGAGCTGCGGACGACATACGGCTGGACGACGGTTCGTCATTTGGCCATCTGTGCACCACTTTTGATACGTACTCATTACGGCGGCACGTGAACAACCCACAAGTCGCGCCGTTTCCGAGATCGTAGTTCCGAGGCACCGAGCCATCACAATTTGTCCTTTATCAAACTCCGATAAATCGGCAGCTATTGCCATTCTAACTCCGAACACTCTACGAACCGAAAACCGGTACTCGGGTTGTATATGTACTGCCCTGTGAACTTCACTTGCGCCACCATTCGGTCTCCAGGCACGCTCATTTCTGTAGGCTGAGGGTGGTCATAATGTAATTGCTCATCGGCATGTGTCTTCTATTGTTATTTGCTTGTTTTGCTGTGCATTTATTTTCATCAACGTTTTTTTATTTTTATTTATCCTAAGACCAACTTTGTTGGCTGTTTCTGCAAGTCCTATTGTTTTTTGTTCTTTATGTTGGTGTTTCCGTAAAAGTAAATAAATATGCGAATCGTTATATTATTTATAAGTTAACTATATATCTTTCGCCATTCTGGGGCTTTCCGAATTCGAATGGCGGTGTGCCGAATTTGTTCCACCCCTTTGCTTTGATTTTGTCTACATATATTTAATTCAGCTAAATTTCTGTGTATTAAATCATGATAAATTTCTAAATTTTAGCGGATGTGTTATCACACAAAATCAAGCGCCATAATGACGCAGTATTTTTCACTTCTGTCTAACGGCGACATCGAGACTGGGATCAAAGAACTGATGACGAATTATAAGAACGCTGATCATAGGCAAAGAGGAGGTAAAATGTATGCAAAGAAGAAGCATAGCTAATGGATTTAAGTTTGGAGATGACATTTGAGACTAACTGGAAAACCTTGTTAGAGTCCGTGACGTCTGCTTCACACGAAGTATGCACTTTTGCGGGGTCATGTCGAAAGTACGGAACTCCCGCGCAGACGTATGGCTTCACCTTCTGCTTAAGAAGAATTACTTCTCCTACGTCAGACACGACACTTGTCAACAGATTTATTCTGTGGGGTTCATACCATAAGAACTACCGGAGAAACGATCGTAACGGTGATGCGCCTTCTCTGCTGATGGAAAAGATAAAGAGAGTTAAACACAAATGTACAACGAAGGTTACAACACAGCATAGTTCTCCAATCGCGCCGAACATGCCTTATTCAGTACATCATTCGAAAATTAAAATGCATGCTGGTAGTATCACTTAATCCGTCCATGTTTGCGCATGATTACTACGCATCTATAGATCCGATTCGACATTTCCAATGCAGTGGCATAAGTAGCATATCGTACGCCCAGGGAGAATGTCTGCAAAAGTAATTGTGGTACCTATAGTCTTGTAGTTTTAACATTTTTAAGTAATAGATTTGACAATACGTGTAATTGCTTTATCCGAAACTAAAAAAAAAAAAAAAAAAAAAAACATTTGAAGAAATCACCCTCTTACACAGGCAGATCTGCGGCTGCTATGAATAAATGTTGACGCCTGTCGTGCACGTAATTTTAGGTGACTGACTGTTTTGCAACATCCTCCACGGGGAATTCCACTGTGGCCTCGCGCTTTTCCTCAGCAGCGCAGAGAGAGAAAGGGCGATTGGAGAGCGATCGTATTATTTACAACCCATTGCAGAGCGATCGTATTATTTACAACCCGAAGTCAAAGAGCCGAACACTTTCAATCTGTAGGACATTCAGTGTTTTTAAAGTGAAACTTGGCATTTATGTAGGCAAAGCTAAATATATCTTAAAGCAAAATATGAATCTTTGGGTTAATTACTGTGCGTGTTCGAATTTTTTCATAAAACTATATAACTGGCAGCTGCAGTACACTCCTTCGTTACCTGCGCCCCGGGGCTGCGGGGGTGGTTGTTACGCCCCTGCTGCGATGATCACCCATCTATGGGCTGCTCACAGTTCCAATAGAATAGTTCTCATGTACTTTTTTTTTTTTTTTTTCAACCTGAGGTTTAATGACCACCGTGAGCACCTCAGTGCAGAGTTGGAAACGGGTCAAAAATTTTGGACCCGGACAAATATGTTTTGAACTGTAATATATATATATACACACACACAGGGTGTTCAAAAAGTTTCTCCGCAGTAGGTATCTTAGATTATATGGAAATCAAACAAATGCATTTTAGGAACGTATAATTCACTCACTTAAAGAAAGCAAAGTTGGAAACAGGTCAAAAACTTAGGACAATGACCCGGCCGTTACATAATTGGACCCGACCCGGGCCCTACCCGGACCAGACCCGGAAAAATTTGCTTTGAACTATAAATTCGAATATATCATCATTGTCAATCATTATCAATCCACTGCCGGATGAAGGTCTCCCCGCGTTTCTTCAACAACGGACTGCCTTAGGCCAGTTTCCTCCATCCACCTATCTCCCACGTGGTCTTCTGGGTCTTTTCCTGTCCCTTGGAATCTAGTCTAAAATTTCAGTTGCTCAACGGTGGTCCGTTCTCCTGGCAATGTGTCCAGTCTATTTCCATTTCAGGGATTTTATTCGGATCATGATGTCTTCAACTCTTAACCTTTTCTGATCCACGAGTTCCTCTTTTTATCTTTCTTGATTACACTAAGCATGCATCTCTCCATGCCTCTGTCAGTTGTCTGCAGTCTTTGTATGTCTCTTTTAGTTAAGGTCCACATCTCTACACCATGCGTAAGCACTGGAAGGATGCATTGATCAAACACTTTTCTTTTAAGACATTATGGCATACTGCTCTTAAAAATGCTACTGTTTATTCCAAAAGCACTCCAATTAAGTCTTTTACGTCGATTAATTTCTTCATCGATGTGACCCTCGCTTTCTATCTGCTGCCCATGGTAAAGGTAGGAATTTGTTATCTCCTGCTTTTCCCCATTAATAGATAAACCTTCATTTCTTGTAAAAGCATTGTACTTCAGTTTTGTCTTCCGAAAATTAATTTTTAATCCCATTTCTTTACCCTAAGTTCTTAGCAAGTTCCTGGATCATACTCTGCAGCTCTGAAGTATTACTTCAAAGACCTCTGAAAGGTTCATTTAATTTTTTTTTCAAGAAATGGGATTAAAAATTAACTTTCGGAAGACAAAACTGAAGTACAATGAAATAAAACTGGATTCTTTCAAATATTTTTCTTTTCAAAAATAAAACAGAAATAAAACCGGGTTGAAATAGGGTCAGGAACACCTTGACCCGACCGGTTTGACCCACTAGATATTATCGACCAGCTGACCAGTGACCCGTTTCCATCTCTGCCTCAGTGGGCTATAAGCAGTCGCCGTCCCTAATTTAGTCCATAAGTAAATTGCGGCTGTAAGGTAAGGAAATGGTAGATCATAGTGGCTTAAGATTTACCCGCAACTCCATAGGTAAATTGCGGCTATAGGCTAAATAAAGGGTAGATCATAGTGGCTTAAGATTTACCCGCAACTCGATAGGTAAATTGCGGCTATAGGCTAAGCAAAGAGTAGGTGACAGGGGCTTAGGATTTACCCGCAACTCCATAGGTACATTGCGGCTATAGGCTAAATAAAGGGTAGATCATAGTGGCTTAAGGATTTACCCGCAACTCCATAGGATAAATTGCGACTATAGGCTAACGGAAGGGTAGATGACAGCGGCTTAGGATTTACCCGCAACTCCATAGGTAAATTGCGGCTATAGGCTAAGGGAAGGGTAGATGACAGCGGCTTAGGATTTACCCGCAACTCCATAGATAAATTGCGGCTATAGGCTAAGGGAAGGGTAGATGACAGCGGCTTAGGATTTACCCGTAACTCCATAGGTACATTGCGGCTATAGACTAGAGAAAGCGTAGATGACAGGATTGACAGCGGCTTAGGATCTACCGGCAACTCCATAGATAAATTGCGGCTATAGGCTAAGGGACGGGTAGATGACAGCGGCTTAGGATTTACCCGCAACTCCATAGATAAACTGCGGGTATAGGCTAAGTAAAGGGTAGATGACAGCGGCTTAGGATTTACCCGCAATAAATAGTGGCTAAAGCTTACGGGAAGTGGAGGCAACACAAAGCATACTAGCGTACATCTTTACAGTAATGAAAAGCGACTAATATTTTCAAGTTAAATACCTGTTTATATGGTTGCCATAAGAGGAATAAAGAAAGGATAAAGAACTTTTGCCTTACCGATACCTAAGAGATGAAATAACACTGGCATCACACGTACAGTAAAAAACTTGAATATGCGTCTTTTATTATGCTTTTAAAGAAAGTTGAATGTAGATAATTTCATTTTTCTTTCAGGAGTCAACGTCAGCTTGCCCAAAAATTAATATTTTGGAAAATATGATGCAAATTTTACCAGTTCAAATCTGGTTATACACTGCTGGACAATTGCTAAGGACGGATCATAAACGGCTATATAGCGCATAAAAAAGTAAGTGTGGTTGGATGCCAAGTGAAATAAAATAATGTCAGAATGCCAGGACATTACAAGAAAGACAATTTATTGTGCTCTGAAATCCAGAAGGCTTTGGAACGTGTTCAAGGGACAAACAGGCCATTTTGTGCAGAATACGTAAACGTGAAAAAAATGCAATTACCGTCCGCAGGCGTTCCGGCGTAAGATGTCAATAGGGGATATGGCCACCATGCAGGGCGATGCAAGATTCCACACGTCGTGTCATGCTTTGCACAACATTATCAAGCAGTTGTTGGGGTAATTTATCCCATTATTCTGTAAGTGCACGGATGAGGGTGTCCTTGTTTATTGGAGGGCATTGGCGACCAGCAAGACTCCTCCCCGAAGCATCCCACACATTTTCAATGGGGTTCAGATCTGGAGAACCTGCTGGCCATACGAGGCGTTGAATATCCTCGCTCTCAAGACACTCCTGGACAACGACTGTTCGATGACATGTTGCGTTGTCGTCCATGAAAATGAATCTATCCCCAACAGCACCACGGAACATGCGAGCATGAGGTAGCAGAACATCATTAATGTATCATTGGCCGGTCATGGTCCCAGTTGAAAGCACATAGAGGGACGTACGGCCATTGATCATGATGCCAGCCCATACCATGACACTACATGTCGGATATCGGGCCCTTTCCTGTATGTTTGCTGGACAATATGCAGTACCACTATCACGCCAGATCAGTTGTCGTCGACAATCAGACGATAGACTGTATCTACTCTCATCTGAGAAGAGGACAGCAGACCAGTAATTATCAGTCCAATTGCGATGTTGATGGTACCATTACAAACGGGCGGTACGGTGACGTCTGGACAATGGGATGCTCACAACAGGACGGCGGGCGTATAGTCCTCCTTCATGCAAACGTCTGGCGACAGTTTTTCGGGAGATCCGCTTGCCAGTAGCAGCCATAAACTGATTTTCTACCTCACTAGCTGTGCTGCGCCAGTGTCTTTTTGTTGATAGCACTATGTACCGATTTTCTGCAGGTGTCGTACTGCAAACACGACCTCCCCCGTGACGTTTGCTACACTCTCCATTTGTTTAAAATGATTTCCAAAGCCTTGAAACAACACTGTGGCTGACGTCGAACTCCCTGGCAACATCTGTTATTTTTCTCCCTTCTTCAATCTTGCCAATAATACGGCCCCACGTAAAATTATCTAAGTGATGTCGGGAAGACATGCTGAAAATTACAAGTTCGTCAATTGATTCTTTCCTTTTCAACTTTGCGTTTGAACAGCAACGGTCAATACGCGTCAAATCCTTTATATCTCTTATCAGCGCTATGACGTCACGAACAAGTTCGGCAATCCAAAATTTGCATACGCACAACACGTCTTACTGTATCCCGCACTTATGCTAATTTCCACATTTTCCTGCCTTCCATTTTATGGTTGCTATCGTTGCTATTGTCATCCGTCCTTAGCAATTGTCCGGCAGTGTATATCCTCCTTTATTAATCGCTTATTTTCTTAAACAACATTTCTTATCTTTGCATAGCAGTTTTGGATTTCTTTCTCCGAGTGACATCCCCTGAGCTTTGGATTTTAATATATGTTTGAATTTGAAAAAAATTCAAAACTTCTATGAAGTTATACGGGTATAAGCTTGGATGGAGACGATAAATGTGGGTATTAAACCGAGCATGAAAAGACTCACATGCATTCGTCGTAAGTTCTGTTGATGCCTGGCATTTTTTTAACTGAAGAAATACCCTTTTTCAGTGATTGTCTCCAAACCGTCAGAATTTTCTTCCACAGCAGCGTTTATTATCTTTGATGGACGTTCAGAAATATCCTCTTCAGCTTTTTGCCACAATTTTCTTGTATGGTTGCAATGACCTAGAACGTCTTAGGATTAAAGGGGATAATTTGGTAGAAATTTACTTGCGCCCGCTTTGGACAAGAAAAGTGCAAGGCAAGTCACTGGCTTCAAGGAGGGATGTTTAAGGTGAGGAAAGGAGAGCTGCGTGTAATGAATTTAAAATTTGATTTAGGTAAACAGAAAGAACATTTTTTAGTGAAATTTTTCAAGTATATTACTATTTTCATAAGCAAAAATGCAAAATTTTGAAAAGCAATTAAGACAATGCATTCAGAGCAAGAAAAAAGTTGCAGGCGACATTCGACCTACTCTTATACTCGTATCTTATACCACTACTTCACCAGCCATTGCCATGTTATCTTGTTGGTTTACAAGTGGTATAATTAGACAGATCCATGTGTGTGTGTGTTGGGTGGGGGTGGGAGGTGCTGCACGAATTCCTTTGTAGCCGGTAAGGAAAAGTATCAGAGAATTTTTTTTTTGAGTGTTTCGTTAATCAAGTTGCTATCAAATTTTCCCCAGCAAAAGCAATACTCGTCCCAGCGAAAAAAATACTTTTCCCATTTTTTGAAGTCTAGCGACGTCGCTGCCTGCTTACCAGCCCTATTTACTCCTCTGAGGAGAATTGTATTATTTAATATTCTCTTAGCAAACTTGTGACAAAGATGTATAGATATGTCACGAAAACTATGTTGAAAACTTTGAGTTGCAATGACGAGAGATTCTCCGCAACCCATTCACTTAAAAAAAAAATCATTTTGAGTTGCGATGACGAGAGATGCTTCGTAAAAAAAAATTACAAAAACAGTGTAGCTGAGATAAAAAAGTCAGAAGAGATAAATTTGAGTTGCGATGATGAGACATGCTTCGCAACCCATTCGCTAAACACACACACACACACACACACACACAGTGTCGGTGAGATGAGAAAACACCAGGGGAGATAAATTTGAGTTGCGATGACGAGAGATCCTACGTAACCCATTCCCTCTAGAAAAAAAAAAAAAACAACCAGTGTAGGTGAGATGAGAAAACACCAGGAGAGATAATTTTGAGTTGCAACGACGAGAGATGTTTCGTAAACCATTTCCTTAAAAAAAACTATGTAGGTGAGATAAGAAAACACCAGAAGAGATAAATTTTAGTTGTGATGACGAGAAATGCTTCGTAACCCATTCCCTTTAAAAAATTCAAAAAAACAACAACAGAGTAAGTGAGATAAGAAAACATCAGGAGAGATAATTTTGAGTTGTAACGACGAAAGATGCTTCGTAAACCATTCCCTTTAAAAAAAAAAAAAAAGCAGCGTAGGTGAGATAAGAAAACACGAGATGAGATAAATTTTAGTTGTGATGACGAGAGATGCTTCCTAACCCATTCCCTTCAAAAAAAAAAAAAAAAAAGATGAAATAAGGAAACACCAGGAGAGATAAATTTGAATTGAATTGCGATGAGGAGAGATGCTTCGTAACCCATTCCCTTAAAAAAAACAAAAAACATTGTAGGTGTGATAAGAAAACACCAGGACAGATAAACTTGAGTTGCGATGATGAGAGATGCTTCCTAACCCATTTCCCTCAAAAAAAAAAAAAAAAAAAAAAATGTGTGGGTGAAATAAGAAACCAAAAGGAAAGACAAATTCTAGTTGCGATGATGAGAGATGCTTCGTAACCCATTCCCTTATATATATATATATGAAAAAAAAAGTTTAGGTGAGATAGGAAAACACCAGGAGAGATGAATTTGAGTTGCGATGACGGGAGGTGCTTCGTAACCCATTCGCTTAAAAAAAAAAAAAAAGAAAGAAAAGACAGTGTTGGTGAGATGAGAAAGCACCAGGAGAGATAATTTTGAGTTGCAATGACGAGAGATGCTTCGTAAACCATTCCCTTTAAAAAAAAGTGTAGGGGAGATAAGAAAACATCAGGAGATAATTTTGAGTTGCGATGACGAGAGATCCTTCGTAGCCTATTCCCTTAAAAAAAACTGTGTAGGTGAGATAATAAAACAACACCAGGCTGATTAAGACATATGAGGAAAAGTATCTTCCTTTTAAAGAAATATATATGAAAGGAAACGTTGAGAGTAGATGGCAGTTAATTGATTTATCTGCAGAAAATGTATGGAAACATGAGAGCAATACAATGTGAAAACTTAATTCCTACAGGACATGACTCCGGAATTAATTTTTTCAGCTTCCTTTTCTTTTTCGAAGAATTGCGAAATTTCAACTTTACCAAAACTCAAATCAAGTAGCGTTAGTTATTGTTTCTTCTTTTAAATAATAATAGCAAGCAAAGGTAAGTTCCTTCCGAATTTTCTTTTCATCCCGGTTCTTACCACCGAGCAAATGCTTTCTGGCACAACGCCAGCGAAGCCTAGTGACAGTCTTTTTTCTTTCTGTTTCCTCGAGCAAGCAATATTCGTGTAAGACAAAAATCTTCCCATTTATCCTCTCTTGAGGTTTCCGTCGTAACGTCTGTCGACGATCCTCTGCTACAAAGTTCCCAAACATTTGTTGCCAGATCCGGAAACCATTTCTCGAAGGCCTTTATGATTAATGCAAGTCGGAGTTCTGTTTCTGAAAGCCAAGTAAGTAATTCAACAGTTTATGTTTTCGGAACTCAGTTAAAGAAGCTTTGGCTGTGTTAGTAAGCCTCCCGCCCACAAGATAGATCGACCCAAAACTTTCAGATTTAAATGAAATTTTAGTATCTCATGTACGACTAAAATCAAGTATCTCGCCATGCGGCAGAAGAATACATTTACTTTCAGAAGCAACAATTTGTCTGATTAGTGAAAGCTGAGTAATTCATTGTTTTATGTTTTTTTCGCAGTAAATTGAAGTTTTCGTACTTTGGCTGTGCAACACTGAAAAAAATAAGTAGTGTGAATTCACGGAAAATTCCTCAGAATAAAGTGCTGCAAAGGTGCCGATAGGTTAAAGAAATTTCCGTTTTTAAAAGTTCCCGTTTTCTTTTAACTTCCACATTTTCACCGATTTGTTAAGAGCATCATCCTATAGGGGCTGAGGGCTGGCGATTAACAGAAGGGGACAGAAAGAAAATAACAGATGTAGAGATGGGTGCTTTAAGACGATCATGTAGCGTGTCAAGAAGACAGAAAATAACGAATGAAAGGATTAAAGAATTGATGGAAGCGAAAGAAACAATTTCAGAAGACATACAGAAGAGACAATTGCGTTGGTTTAGTCATGTAAAAAGAATGGCCAATGAAAGACTGCCCAAAATTCCCATGGAATTAAAATAAAACGAACGAAAAAATAGAGACCGACCTAGAAGAATATGGTCTGATGTAATGAAGAGAGCACTTAGTCAAAATGGACTGAAGGAAGAATGGCGCTTAGATAGAAAAACTCTTGGAGATCGGAATGCGACATCAGACGCCTCAAACTGATTACAGATTATATCATCATCATCATCATCATCATCATCATCATTATCAACCATTATCAATCCACTGATGGGCAAAGGTCTCCCGAAGTTTCTTCTACAACGGTCTGTCTTGTGCCAGTCTCCTCCTTGTTACTCCCGCATACTTTCGAATTTCATCCCCCCTCCATCTCCCATGTGGTCTTCTTCTGGGTCTTTTCCTGTCCCTTGGAATCCAGTCTAAAATTTCGGCTGTCCATCGATGGTCTGTCCTTCTGGCAATATGTCCAGCCCATTGCCATATCAGAGATTTAACTCTGATCATGATGTCTTCCACTCTTGTAATTTCTCTGATCCACGAGTTCCTCTTCTTATCTCTCCTGGTTACACCAAGCATGCACCTCTCCATGCTGCTTTGAGTTGTCTTCAGCCTTTGTATGTCTCTTTTAGTTAAGGTCCACGTCTCTGCACCATACGTAAGCACTGGAAGGATGCATTGATCAAACACTTTTCTTTCAAGACATAATGGCATATTGCTCTTGAAAATTATACTGTTTCTTCCAAAAGCTCTCCAGGCAAGTTTTATACGCCGATTAACTTCTTCATCAATGTGATCTTCACTTGATATCTGCTGTCCAAGATAAATGTAGGTGCATCAATAACTACCATTTACAGTAGCAAAATACTGTTCATCACGTGTTTAACTAACAATATCAAGCAGGAGTCAATAGTATCTGATCTTGCAATCATAGCCACGTAGTATCTGCTCGTGCAATCATGCACTTGTGATTTTTAGTTATAGATGTAGGTAATGGTTATCTCCAGCTTATCCCCATCAATCGATAAATCTTCATTTCTTGTAAGAGCATTGTACATCACTTTTGTCTTCTGAAAGTTCATTTTTAATCCCACTTCTTTACTCTTGTCAGCAAGTTCCTGGATCTCTGCAGCTCTGATGGGGTAGTTGCAAAAATGAATACGTCATCAGCAAAACGAAGGTGAGTTAGATGATCTCCATTAATCTTTATCCCTGTGTTTTCCCAGTTCAGTGACTGAAAGACATTTTCCAAAGTCGCAATAAAGAGTTTGGGAGATATAGTGTCGCCTTGTCTCACTTTCCAATTTTTATGAGTGCTGTATTCTCAAATAGCTGAATCTTTGCACTTGCATTTTTATATATATATATATATATTCTCGGTTGGTTTGAATTTTTGGCTTTATGTTTTTGTCTTGGTTTGTGCTAGTGTTCTTTTTCTTTTTCTTCTTTGTGGGTCTGAGTTAGGCATTCTGAAACTTTGACTTGGTATTTACATTCGCGTTCTTAGACAAAATTGTCAAGCCCAGGTATTTTTTATTGACTATATTATATATATATATATTCTCCAGGTTGATTCTTCGGTCACTGACTTAGGTTTTCCGAATCAGATGTCTTCTGTTTTCAATAATTTGCTTTGGTTGAAGTGTTTTGTTTTTGATTTTTCTTATACGCAGCCTCCAGCGCTATGGAATTTCAAAAGTTGGTTTGTAAATTTATGAGACTACTTTAATTTACCTTATAAATATATATACATATTTTTTTTTCCACCAACTTTTCGTAGTGAGTGATTCCGTTTATTTCAGAAAGGACCATTTAAAGTTTTTCCGTATTTAGACAGAAATTTCGCAAAATCCAACACACAATATTAAAGATCTTACGTTAGAAAATTATCTTGCGCCGGTGATCTAGCCCCGGCCGTTTGTGTTGTAGCCGCACGTTTTAACTACTGAGCCAGAAAGTCCCAGGAATCAGGCTCACGTCCAAGGTAAAACTAATTGGGCGATGATTTTTTTTTTTTTTTTTTTTTTTGCGTTAATTCGAGTGATTCAGGATTTTTCTCTTTTTTTCCCCTGATGATTTATAGCTAAATATCAAAATTTCCATTTTGGGCACTGGCCTCAAGAATACGTTTCGTTTTGGAGACAGCCTTTTTCTTATTTCTGAAAGCAGAGCTAACTCACCATTTTATGCTTCGAATGAACATTTTGTGCTCAGCTGTGTCGTGATAATTTCTCGTTACACAGGTGAATTGAAAATTTTCCGACTGAAATGAAATAGAATGCTTTGCAGGACTGAAATCGCGTATCTTGCTGTTAGCCACAAGAGTACGTTTCTTTTCGGAAACTAATTTTTCTTAAAAGATTTGCTTCGAAATTTCATTCACAAACGCATACATTTTCCAGGCAGCATTTGACATTTCCAATGTATGATGTATATTCTAATTTGATCTTCATTTCTAGTTCCTTTCCCTATGTACATTTGGAGTTCATTCTCTTTCAGCGTTTCAACGTTAACGTCATATTTTTCTCACTCACTGAATGTTATGTGGCAAGAGTCTTCAGGTCAGGTCAGGGGCGGATTCAAAAATTTACTCTAGGTGGGTAGGGGGTGGTTTTTCGGGTATAAAAGGGGGCAGAAGACATTATGGAAGGGTTATATATATATATATATATATATATATATAGGGATGTAAGGTCAGGTGATGCGTAACATCACAGCCTCTCCTTGACAAATGTCAACCCCGCCTTCTCGTGGTGCATCCTGTTCCCACTAAAGGGGCTCTGACGACCGCCCATAGCGGTATAACTATACCATCGGGATTAGAGGAAATTCTATCCCACACTCACCAACCCGCTTGGCCAGCGTGGTGAGTTATGGCCAAACCCCTCCAAAATGATTCCACAACTTAAATCTTGGCCCTCAGTCTCCGGCAGCTGGAATGTACCTGGCCAAGGCAGCGGCCAGTGCGACATGAAGGCAGAGGGTGCTAAGAATCCCCGGAGGACCGGACTAGGCTGCCATCTGATGCTGACCTTGGCTACTTACAATGGACGCTCCCTATCTTCTGATTCAAGGCTTCTTGAATTGGAAGAGGAACTACAAAGGATCAAGTGGGACATCGTGGGGCTAAGTGAGGTAAGGAGAAAAGGAGAAGATCTCATCGAACTGAAAAGTGGACATCTCTTCTACTATCGTGGGACAGATGCTGGCAGAACTAGTGGTGTTGGATTTATAATAAACAAGAAACTGAAGGATAAAGTTGTAGAAGTTGAAAGTTCCTCTGACAGAGCTGCACGACTTGTTATCCAACTCTCGAAAAGATACCAGGCTCAGATTATTCAAACTTATGCACCCACCACAAGTCATCCTGAAGAAGAAATTGAAGAATTTTATGAGGAAATTCGTCATCTAAATAATAAAGGTAAGCAGCACTTGAAAATAATTATGGGAGATTTCAATGCAAAAATAGGGCAACGGCAACAGAATGAAACTTCAGTAGGTAAATTCGGTCATGGCAACAGAAACCAGCGTGGAAATACTCTCGTTGAGTTTGCAGAGGCAGAAGGGTTTTTCATCTTGAACTCCTTCTTCAAGAAAAAGCCACACAGGAAATGGACATGGAGAAATCCAAATGGGACGACAAGTGAAATTGATTTTATTATGTGTAACAAAAAATTCGTCATAGAAGACTGCAGTGTGCTAAACAAGTTCAACACAGGTAGTGACCATAGATTGGTGAGATGTAAGATGCACCTCAACACTAAACTTGAACGTGGCAAGCTCATAAGACAAACAAAATCTATTGACATAACCAACCTTAAAAAACACCATAATACCTTCAAGTTAGAACTGAAGAACAGGTTCTCTGCTTTAGAAGGCCTAACATCGGAAGAAGTGGACATCTCTGAAGTTAACAGAAAAGTAACCAAAGCTCTTATGGAAACAGCAACAAAATTAGCTGGGTCTAAGAACAAGTTGCATGTGAACAAACTATCAGGAAAAACCAAAATGTTGATGCAAAAAAGAAGAGAGATGAGGACAACTAAAGAAGATGTGACTTCCAAAGTGGAATATATAGAGCTATGCAAGACAGTAAGAAAAAGTATCACTGAAGACGTAAGGAAATTCAACTGTGAACTAGTGAGGAAAGCAATTGAAAACAACCAAAGCCTAAAGATAGCAAAGGGACATCTCAGTAAGGGAAGAAAACAGATTATGGCACTGAGAAAAGAAGATGGTTCTGTAACAAGAAATAGAGGCGAAATTTTGACAAGAGTGAAATATTTCTACTCCAAATTATATGAAAGGGATGATATATGCACTCCAGACATCATGAAAGATACCAGTACCAGAGTTCCTCCAGTCCTTCCAGCAGAAGTTGCACATGCAATCAAGAACATGAAGCGAGGAAAAGCTCCAGGAGAAGATGGAATTACTGTAGACATCATACAAGAAGCAAGTGGAGAAATCGAAACAGTACTCGCCCAAATTTTCACTCGATGCCTTAATGAAGGAAAGATTCCTGAGGATTGGAACACCGCTACAATGATCCTGCTACATAAGAAAGGTGACATTGAGGATCTCGGAAACTACAGACCTATCAGCCTCCTATCAGTAGTTTATAAAATCTTCACTAAAGTTCTTTCACACCGCTTGAAGGTAACACTGGACATGGCTCAACCGAGAGAACAAGCTGGAATCAGGAGTGGCTACAGCACAATAGATCATATCCACGTGCTGAGAGAACTAATTGAAAGAGCGAGGGAATATGAACTTCCATTGTGCATGGCTTTTATCGATTATGAAAAAGCCTTTGATTCGGTGAAACCATCAGCAGTTACAATGGCTCTGAAAACCTGCGGTATTGAAGATGCATACATTAATATTATTAATAACATCTATGAAAATGCAAGTGCAAAGATTCGGCTGTTTGAAAATACAACACACGTAAAAATTGGAAAGGGAGTGAGACAAGGTGACACCATATCTCCGAAGCTCTTTAATGCCACATTGGAGGGTGTTTTTCAGTCGCTGAGCTGGGAAAACAAGGGGATAAAGATTAATGGAGATTATCTAACACACCTTCGTTTTGCTGATGACGTAGTCATTTTTGCAACTACCCCATCAGAGCTGCAGAGTATGATCCAGGAACTTGCTGACAAGAGTAAAGAAGTGGGATTAAAAATGAACTTTCAGAAGACAAAAGTGATGTTCAATGCTTTTACAAGAAATGAAGATTTATCAATTGATGGAGAAAAGCTGGAGATAACAGACACGTGCGTTTATCTTGGACAGCAGATATCAAGTGAGGGTCACATTGATGAAGAAATTAATCGGCGTACAAAACTTGCCTGGAGAGCTTTTGGAAGAAACAGCCTAATTTTCAAGAGCAATATGCCATTATGTCTTAAAAGAAAAGTGTTTGATCAATGCATCCTTCCAGTGCTTACGTATGGTGCAGAGACGTGGACCTTAACTAAAAGAGACATACAAAGGCTGCAGACAACTCAAAGCAGCATGGAGAGGTGCATGCTTGGTTGTAACCAGGAGAGATAAGAAGAGGAACTCGTGGATCCGAAAAATGACAAGAGTGGAAGACATCATGATCAGAGTTAAATCCCTGAAATGGCAATGGGCTGGACATACTGCCAGAAGGACAGATCATCGATGGACAGCCGAAATTTTAGATTGGATTCCAAGGGACAGGAAAAGACCCAGAAGAAGACCACATGGGAGATGGGTGGATGAAATTCGAAAGTATGCAGGGGTGACATGGAGGAGACTGGCACAAGACAGACTGTTGTGGAGGAAACTTGGGGAGACCTTCGTCCAGCAGTGGATTGATAATGGTTGACAATGATGATGATGATGATGATATATATATATTATACATATTAGCGGTGGCGCTCCTTCCTGGCGTTCCTTTTCAATATCTTTAAAACACGTTCACCAGAGCCGTTTCTAGGTGTTTTGCCGCCCTAAGCGAGAATTGAAAAATGACGCCCCCTCCCTTTTACTACCATCACTCTCTCGCTCAGGGTGGCCATAAAGTCTTTCCCACATTACAAAAATTAATAAAAAAACATCTATGCAAATTAAAATAAAATGGTTAATATAATATAGCAGCACTCAAAGATTTCTTTCTGCTGGTGAGCGCTATTGTTGAATAAGAGGAGCATTTGATCGATAATGGCTTCCATGAAAGGAAAAGCGGCGTGCGTGTTGTGGTTCCATGAGACCAAATAGTCGGTTACTGTCCAGCGTCATTTCAGAAAAGAGTACAGACGATCACCACAGAACCAAAAAAAGCATAAAAGCTTGGTATGAAAAGTTTAAACCGACGGGTAGTGTTGGCGATCTCCCAAGAGCGGGCAGACCACAGGTTACACAAGAGACGGCTGCAGCTCTTCAGGAGACATTTCTGCAAAGCCACAGGAAATCCATTCGTCGTGCTTCACTGGAAACTGGGATTCCCAGTGCCACGGTTAACAAAATTTTACACAAACGTCATCATCTGTATGCTCATAAGGTACAGATCGTCAAACTCTTCAGCCTGATGATCGGCCTCGCTGTGCTGCATTTGCAACGGAGATGTTGGAGCGCATAGCACAGGACTGTGATTATCTGCACCGTGTCTGTTTCTCAGATGAAGCCACATTCCACGTCTCTGGTGCAGTAAATAGGCACAATGTGCGAATCTGGGGATCAGATAATCCCCATTATGTCATCGAACAAGAGAGAGCTAGCCAGAAAGTAAACGTATGGTGCGGCATGATGCATGACAGAATCATCGGACTCTTCTTTATTTACAGAGCCCACAGTAACATGCAACATGTACCTGGACATGCTGGAACTTTTTGTAGCACCTCATTTGCCTGCACTTCAACCTTCGGTTATTTTTCAACAAGACGGTACCCCACTACATTGGTCAATAACGGTTGTGAGTTCCTGAATGCCGCATTTCCGGACAGATGAATTGGCCGTGACGGTTCCATGACATGGCCTCGCCCGACATAACCCCTCTAAGCTTTTTCTTGTGGTTTTTGGTGAAAGACCAAGTTTACTGTAGCAGTGTTCCGGATGTCGAGACGAAGAGCAGAATAACGGACGTCATTGGTTCTGTCTCTGCTGAGATATCAAACAAAACATGGCGTGAAATCGAATATCGCTTGGATGTCCTCCGGGCCACAAATCGCGCCCATGTGGAATTGTACTGACACTGGAAAAAACTTTAGTTGTGCACCATCATTTTCTTGCAATCCCTTTCTTGTACCTGTAATACATTTTTGTATATTAATTTCCGTAATGTGGGAAAGACTTCATGGACACACTGTAAATAATGTGCGGAGTCGGTAAATTCAGAACTAAATTCACGGTGCGCTATAATCCCACCTATAAACTCGGGACCAACTAAACTTATCCCACCTGTAAATTGGACCACGACTCAACTTAATTCCACCTGAAACTTTGGGAAAGCACCTGGACCCAGAAATGGAAATGGGTCACGGGTCAGTGGGTCAAAGGGTCGACAATTTCTTGCGGGTCAAACGTATTGGGTGAAGGTGTTCCTGACCGGAATTCGACCCGGTTTTGTTTTCCTTTTATTTTTGAAAAGAAATATTTCGAAGAAAATGCGTACTGTGGAATTTTGTGCTTGATGTTGGTGCAAGAGGAGTGAAAAATGATTTGTCATACAAAAATTTTGCCGTCTCTTTCTTAAAGCACACAAGATTTCCACTGACCGACAATACCATATCGTAAAACGATACTTTCTTTGCATTTCTTTTCAGTGCGATTGTCCAGAGTAAGACACAGGAAAACGCCCGGCATCCGCTTCTCTGGTGATTCACTCTCTTACACTCCGCGTGTCACATTGTAAAACTAAGTGTCACTTTTCACATCGCATCTTCTGCATTGAGCATTCAGAGGTTTTCTTTTGACGTGCTAACATCCCCTTCCATTGCATTTCGTGTCGGAACTAATACCTTATTTGTTAATATGGATGAATTTTAGGTGGGCGTCAAGTAATTTTGCTTCCTATACTTTCAATGGAAAAACTTCGGCACACATTTTCTTCCCAATTAGTGCATTCCCAAGGATGAAAATTTGAACATCGATTAAAATAGCTTCATTTTATAACTTGGAATACTTAATATTTTCTAAAACATAACCATAATTATGCAATCCAACATTTCTTTGTTTACTGACGTCATCAAAGTGCAGGTCGCGCCATCTTTTTTCTGGTTTCAACACCATCAAAGGAAAAGTTATTGATTTTTAATATAATTATTTTTATGGTTTAGAAAATATTAAGTATTCCAAGTTATAAAATGAAGCTATTTTAATCGATGTTCAAATTTTCATCCTGTGGAACGCATTAATTGTGAAGAAAATGTGTACAGAAGTTTTTTCATTGGAAGTATAGGAAGCAAAATTACTTGACGTCCACCTGAATATTAAGTATTAATTGATTGAAAAAGGCGTCGAGGCCAACAAATACGTGCTTGTTGAAAACATTAAGGGGAAGGGTGAATGCTGGAAGTTGTTTCGTCTCATTAAGAAAACAGAATGTGTTTCACAGCAACACCAGTTTTCACAAGTTTGTGATGAGTTGAAAGTTTCCAAAATGTGGATGTTGATTTATTTCATCATTGCCCCTCAGAAGGAAGGAACACTCATGAAATCAACATTCACATTTTGGAAACTTTCAACTTATTACAAGTTTGTGAATATTGGTGTTGCCGTGAAACATATTCTGAGGCTTGATATGTTATCAAGAAAACAGCAAAAACTGAAATTGAACGTATAAGTTATTTAATTCAAAAATTTTGACTGTAGCACCATGAAAATTATGTGAGGCAGTCTTAACATGACTGCGGAGGGAATTTTTGACTGTCGCAGATGTATTTGAAAACATGTTAAAAACAGTTAGGTTATGGGAAGAACGACAATTTCAACACTTTCTGTAAGTAAGTGAGTAAATTATACGTTTTCGTAACACATTTACATGATTTCTACGTATATAGCCTACGACCATACTGTATAACCTACGATACCCACTGCGAAGAGACTTTTTGAACGCCCTGATGATATATATGATTATGTATAATTATAAATTGAGTTTCGAATTTTCAGTTCAAAGAAGACTTGCCCGGGTCAGGTCCTAGGCTGGTCCAATGGCAGAGGGTGAGCCGAAAGTTTTGCAATATTTGGATCACTTTATGTCTTCATACGTACCTTTACGACGAAAGCTGACTAGCATTCAAAGTATAGGCCATCGTGTTGCACCGTCTTTAGTCATCTGTCTGCCAGTTCTTCGATTCTACAGAGGGTGAGCCGAAAGTTTTGCAATATTTGGATCACTTTATGTCTTCATACGTACCTTTACGACGAAAGCTGACTAGCATTCAAAATATAGGCCATCGCGTTGCACCGTCTTTAGTCATCTGTCTGCCAGTTCTTCGATTCGTCGAAAGTTTTGCAATATTTGGATCACTTTATGTCTTCATACGTATCTTTACGACGAAAGCTGACTAGCATTCAAAGTATAGGCCATCGTGTTGCACCGGCTTTAGTCATCTGTCTGCCAGTTCTTCGATTCGTCGAAAGTTTTGGAATATTTGGATCACTTTATGTCTTCATACGTACCTTTACGACGAAAGCTGACTAGCATTCAAAATATAGGCCATCGTGTTGCACCGTCTTTAACCATCTGTCTGCCAGTTCTTCGATTCCACAGAGGGTGAGTCGAAAGATTTGCAGTATTTGGATAACTTTATGTCTTCATACGTACCTTTACAATGAAAGCTGACTAGCATTCAAAGTATAGGCCATCGTGTTACACCGTATTTAGCCATCTGCCTGCCGGTTCTTCGATTCTACAGAGGGTGAGTCGAAAGTTTTACAGTATTTGGATCACTCTATGTCTTCATACGTACCTTTACAACGAAAGCTGACTAGCATTCAAAGTATAGGCCATCGTGTTGCACCGTCTTTAGCCATCTGCCTGCCAGTTCTTCAATTGTACAGAGGGTGAGTCGAAAGTTTTGCAGTATTTGGATTACTTTATGTCTTCATACGTACCTTTACAACGAAAGCTGACTAGCATTCAAAGTATAGGCCATCATGTTGCACTGTCTTTAGCCATCTGCCTGCCAGTTTCTTCGATTCTACAGAGGGTGAGTCGAAAGTTTTGCAGTATTTGGATAACTTTATGTCTTCATACGTACCTTTACAACATGAAAGCTGACTAGCATTCAAAGTATAGGCCATCGTGTTGCACCGTCTTTAGCCATCTGCCTGCCAGTTCTTCGATTCTACAGAGCGTGAGTCGAAAGTTTTGCAGTATTTGGATCACTTTATGTCTTCATACGTACCTATACAACGAAAGCTGACTAGCATTCAAAGTATATGCCATCGTGTTGCACCGTCTTTAACCATCTGTCTGCCAGTTCTTCGATTCCGTGGCGGTACCAGTTCTTGTCCTTCGAGACAAAGAACTCCTTCACCCCAACTGCCACCTCCTCCTGGTTGTTGAAGTGCAGCCCGCGAAGGAAGTGAGCCATGGACCAGAACAAGTAATAATCCGACGGGGCAAGGTCCGGACTTTATGTTAGGTGTGGCATCGGTTCGATGCCTTCAAGTTCCTGAAGTTTTGCCCGGGTCGTTCGAGAGGTATGAGGCCGAGCGTTTCTCTGCTGTAGGAGAGCGCGTTTTCTGTTCACTAGTGCCAGAGTACTTCTCCTCCAAAACGGCATACATCCGCTCCAGCTGCTCAGAGTAGAGGTTATCGTTGTTGGTCCGAACGTCTGAAACAAATTTGTAATAGATTATCCCCTCGAAATTCCACCACACGCAGAGCATCACCGTGTGCTCAAAGCACCCACGTTTGGCAACAGGCTCTGGAAGCTGACCCGAACTCAATCACTGCTGTTGTGTATTACGATTATGGAAATAGACCCACTTTTCCTCGCACGTAACATTTCTCTTGATGAAACGTATATCGCGCGGGTTTTCTATGAGTTTCGTGCACACTTCCGCTCGGCGGGTTGCTTCAGCTGGCGTCAGTTCGTGAGGGACAATGCGGCAGCTCCTGTAGACCTTGCCGAGGTCCTGAAGGTGACGAACCATGGTGGTCTGTGACATGCCTAGATCGTCTGTTAATCTCTGAGTGCTGGTTGTCCGATTTGCCCCTACAGCCTGGCGCATGGTCTCCTAATCCACGGTTCGCAGCCTACCTAACCTTGGCTGATCGTCGAGGTTTCTGTCACCTGAGCGAAATTTGTTGAACCATCTGGTTGCTGTGCTGTGGTCCACGGAACCTTCCCCTTTCTCATGACAAATGTTTCGTGTTGCTTGAGCAGCGTTATGGCCGAGTTCAAACTCGTGAAGCAAAAGTTTCCTAATTAGCCGATTGTGGCTGTTCATCTTTTTGGCATACCCAACCACAGACAGAACTACGACATGCAATGCTGTTGCATTGACTACCATTTTATATCCCTTTCGACTGAATTGCAGTGCGCTGCTTCAACTAGTTTAAATACTTGACATACACGCAGCCACACATGCGTTTATGCAAATGTTACAAAACTTTGGACATAAAGAGGTCTACATTGCCTTGAGAAATCCTCCCAGAGGAGTGTGAAAGCTCGACGAATCTTTATACAATTTACACCACGAAAATAAACGGATTTACTTCGCTATAAGCGTTCCTTGCGTATTCACCTGGTGTATTTAAAATAAGAGTACCAACTTTTCTTTTAATTGTCATATAGCACATCAACTCTTCAGCACTCTCACTACGAGGCACAATCCGAGCAAACAGACTGTTTCTCGGTTTCAATCGTAGAGAGGTTTGTTATGACCCACTTGCTGCCGTCACAAACGGGAAAATCGCGTAGGCTTAGGCCTCTAGCACTAGAGACGGCTTTGCCCTGGCGCATAAACACATCCTGCACACTCCGAATTCTCCACAAAAGTCTACTGTAATGGCACTACTGTTGTTGTTAAAGTTAAGATTATAAGCAGTGCCTCTATGAAGATTAAAGTCATTCTAGAGTGTTATTTTGCAGATGGCTGCCAATGTATGAGGATGGATGATTCTTCCTTCTTGGAGTGGTGGTATGCAGAGACCAACTGCTCTGTGGCAGATGCCGCTCCGCTATCCATTCAAGTTTTAGTCCACGACCACTGGGACCACTTTCCTGCAGTCCATCTCCTGTGGCATTACCTGTTGGGTGTTCTCTATATCTTTCTGGGCATTGCCTCAGTCACAGGACAATGTTTGGTCCTTTTCCTCTTCTTCAAGACAAAGAGCCTGCGCACTCCAGCGAATGTACTGGTCGCAAACTTGGCCTTCAGTGACTTCATGATGATGATCACCCAGTTCCCCGTCTTTGTCTACAACTGCTTTGCTGGAGGAGGATGGCGGTAAGTACACACACCCACACACACTCTCTCTCTGTCTGTCTCTGCCTGTCTGTCTGTCTGTCTCTCTCTCTCTCTCTCTCTCTTTGGCTGATTTCTTTCGTTTTGATATCGAACAACCACATCACCATCTTATACTGTGAGTATTCCTCATTGTTGCTAATTAGGGCGAATAATTCACCGGAAGTGATAGAACTTGAACTGTAATTACAAACACACCGCCATTGTTTCATTTGTACTCGAACTGTGGAACAACTCGGAAGATTAGCAAGAAATCCGAACTCTGATAACCTGGCCAAGGAAGTGATGTCTCTTTCTATCTCCCTATCTTTCCTTATCTCCGCCTGCCTTTCTCTGTTACCCATTTTCCATTACTGAGTCGTTTTCTCCACCGTATGTTTCTGTTCTTCCTAGCTCTGTCTCTCTTTCTTTCTGTCTTCTCTTATTCTTCTCTCGTTATCTCTTTTTCTGTTCTTCCTTCTTGTGTCTCTTTCTTTTCTGTTTCTCTCTCTCTTCCTCTCATCTGTCTCTTCCTTCCCTTTCGTCATCACTGTCATTCTTTCTTTCTCACCTTCTATCTTTCTCTTATTTCTCTCTCCGTCCTTTCTCTTCTCTCTCTGTTTCGCTCTTTCTCTTCCCCCGTTTATCTCCCCTTCTCCTGTTATTAATTTTTCCTTATTGTCTAATTTTCTTTATCTTATTTCTTTCTGTCAGTTTCTCTTATTCCTTACTCTTTCCTTCTCGTCTCTCTCTTTCTTTCTGTCTGCCTCACACTTTCATCACCTCTGCTGTTCTTTCTATCTCTTTCTTCCACCTTCCTGCCATTCTTTCTTTCCCTGTTACGCGTATTTTTTCATTACCTTCTATATTTCTCTTCTTCTGTCTGTTCGTTTCTCTTCTTCTCTCTGTCCCGATCTTTTATTTCCTCTTTCATTACTTCTTTTTCTGTGTCTCCGATTCTTTCTTTCGTCTCTGTTTGTTTCTCTCTTTTTCTATTTATCTTTGTCCGTGTCTTTTCTTCGTCTCTCTGTCTTCTTTCTCTCTTTCTTTCTCCCTCTTCCTTCTCTTATTTTTCTCTCTCCCTATCTGTTTTTATACCTGTCCGCCTCTCTTTCTTTCTCTGTTACGCGTATAATTTTTTCATTACCTTATGTGTTTCTCTTATTCTGTCTGTTTCTCTTCTCTCCGTCCCGTTTTTTTAGTATTTCTCTCTTTCTGTGCCTGATTCTTTCATCTCTCTGTTTGTTTATCTCTTTTTCTATTTCCTTCTCTCGCTCTCCTTTGTAGTCCCTTCTTTGCCTGTCATTTTCTCTTTTTTTTCTTTCTTTCTATCTATCTTTGCCTGCCTCGCTCTTTCAACTTCTGTCTCTCTACTTTTCTCTATCTCGTTCTAAAGAATTTTTGTCTAGTGGAATTAATTTTAAGAAATCACTTGTTTTTGTCATCTGTCCTATAAGATGAGCAGCGTATAAAGTTTGCTCTGATCGGATGAGTACGTCTAGAATTCGTTTCGAGCAAAACTCTACGGCGGTTTGATTAAATTTATCGGTGAAAATGCCAAACAGTATTCTGTATATAATATGAAATCTGGAATCCACAAGTCAAATCTCTCTTGGAGTGCGACTGACGATCGTTAAAACGCTTTATTACCTCACGAAGGGCAGCCAGCAGCGGCAGACAAAAGATAGACATTTTGTCTGTTTTGTATTAAAACATTCTACTCGTAGTTCATCGCTCAGTGTTAGAATTAAATTTGTGAATGTTTTACAGATTGTGTGGAAATCTGGTTGAGTTATTATGCGCAGATTTATTCTAATAGGCATAAAAGAATTCTCGTTTCCGCTGAATTTTTTCTCCTAAAAACTCTGAAATACACTCATCGTCAAAAAAATAGTTCCACCCAGAAGGACGTGTCGGATTGCAATGCTATTGTAAAGGAAGGTAAAGGTGATCAGGAAAAATAAATGATCAAACATTGAGACTGAAATGGGCAATATTTATTGAGCTTCACGCCAATAACTAGTGTCTCGCAGTATGGCGTCGGGTCGCTATGTTTGCTCACACAGCATGCCAGACGTCTCGGCACGGAGTTGTACATGTTTTTAATGGTGTCCTGCGATAAGCCATCCCATGCAGCTTGAATCTTGTCACGCAGTTCCTCCAGATTGTGTGGTAGGGGTGGAGTTGGATAGAGCGCGACCAATAACACCCCGCACATTTTCAATCGGCGATAACTCTGGCGATAATTCTGGCGATGAAGGCTATGGCAGAGTGTCAGTGCCTTGAAGGCAAGCTCTGGAGACAGCAGTAGTATGCATACGAGCGTTGTCCTGATGGAAAATCGTACCGGAATGAGCGTTCAGAAAGGTAAGGCAACTGTTTGCAGGACCTCATTAACGTAACGTTGGTTGTCAAAGTGGCTTTAATGAACACTAAATGTGATCTGGCATCGTAGGCAATTGCACCCCACACCATGACACCAGGCTTTCTGGACGTGTGACGCTTGACTACAAAGCATTCATCTTGGCGCTGACCACGGTACCTCCACACACGGATTCATTGGTCATCTCCTTCAAGACAAAAGCGGGGCTCGTCGCTGAAGATCACCCGCTGCTATTATGAGAAGCTCCATGGCAGTCAGGCACGATACCATTTCAGTCTTTGGCGACGATGCAATAGTGTTAGCGGCAGTCATCGTAACGCTCTGCGTGATTGTAGTCCTACGTGGTGCAGCTGTCTGCCAATGGTGCTGGCACTAATCGGACGATGCACGGAGGGCACCACCGTTCGCTGAATATCCGCAGCCGTGGCTGTTGTTCAGTCTGCGCATGTCTGACGACCCGTCGGTGTTCTCCTTCCGTGGTTTGTCTAGGTCTCCCAAACCCTTTCTGTCGTTGCAGCGTGCCTTGTTCTATCTACTTCCGCCAACAGCGAGCTATGGTGATATCAGCACGACCGGTATGGGGCTCAATACGGCGATAAGACCACCCCGCTTCCCGGAGCCCGACGATGCGGCCTCTCTCGAACTCCTCCATCTGCTTGAATTGCTTCCGAACATTGAGGCATACTTCACTTGCAAAAGATGCAAGCAACACAACAGCACGAGTCAGAATGGCAAGCACGCGCAACGGGACGACCTTGTGTATCCGGTCAGGCACAGAGCTGCGACTTCCCCCTTGCTTGCGTCACATGCGCGACCGAGAGTGATACTTGAAACATTTGCATATCTCACGGTGTCACACCTACCCACCGAGTTTCATTCCTGTTGGTTGCTTCCTTCTGGGTGCAACTATTTTTTGGACGACGAGTGTATTTTCTTTGTCTCGGAAGTCGGAAAGGTTTCAAAAGACGTGCTCATTGCACCCGGGAATTCGGTGTCATCTTCCTTGTTTATACAGCCCTACTGCTTGTGAAAATTAGTATTAGCTTGAAAATTGGCATTAGCTTGAAAATTGGTATTAGCTTGAAAATTGGTACTAGCTTGAAAATTGGTACTAGCTTGAAAATTGGTATTAGCTTGAAAATTATATTAGCTTGAAACTTACAGGATATGTATAACAGGTTGGGACATGTGAATTATTAAAATGTCAGTGAAAATGCTCATGTGGTTTCGAAGTAGCAGGATCTGAACTGTCCTGTCTTGGGTATAAAAGAGCTGGCTCAAACGAGATGTCACAATCAGTGAAGAGCCCACACTGAGTGGAATGGCTGTTTCTTGTGTCTCACTCTGCACCGTTTCCTGAGAAGATCGCATTATGAACACCTAACGGAGTATGAGTGAGAAAGGATTGTTGGGATCAGAGAAGGTGGATTTTCTTACAGCGAAATCGCCATTCGTGGGGAGTGAAACGTAGCATAGCGATGCGAACGTAGCGGCAGTGGACATATGAGGCTCGGATGCGGAAGACTCCGGGAAATGGATCGCAAAATCGCAGGACTGCATGAGATGACAGACAGCTCTACCGCATGGTAATGACCGGTCGCACCATGACATCGCAGCACTGTCGCAGGTAAGGCTTTGTCCTCCAGCAGAGTTGGACGTCGTCTGCTTAACAAAGGATCGGTCGCTAGCAGCCCATTACTATACGCATTTCTTTGACCCTCAACTACAGACGCGCCAAGCTGCAATGGGATATCGAACACATGCGCTGATTGGCAACAGGCAGAGACGGATTTCCCGACTAGGGCGATAAATTTCAGTGGTAGTAAAATTAATAATTTGTTAAAACTCATAAAATATAATGAAAGAAAAATTTAAAATTAAAGTAACATTGGAAATTTATTGTGAAAACTGCTGTATACAAGATTTTGTTTCCGAATTCCCGTGGTCCCTTTCCTCTTCGACTTGAAAAACTATAGACAAGCAAATATTAATCTTTTTAGAACCCTGAAAACTAGGCAATTTTCAAAATTTCTGTTCTGTTAATATTTTAATGTAGCACTGGTGCATGAATTCTGAAAAATTCGCTTTTATTTCAGATTCAAAATTTATTAATTACAATGACACAACGAATTGTATGCATTGAAATTGCAAACAAAATCAGCGTTCAAGAGACAAAGCGTCAATTACTTGTCAGCCAACCGTTGTCTTTTGCTAACGAGCGAAAACTAGAGCGCGGGTAAGGTTCAATTATTCTACCTGAAAGGCTTTCCACTGCCATATATCAAAACATTAAAAATTGTTAAAAAACAAAAAAGGGGAAGAGAGAAACTTCTACCAAAGCAACTGATTAATTATAAATATTTAATCGATTTAGGAATTGATGGTGAAAGTCAAAAGGATTTTTTGTCAACGATAGGCAAAATTTTGTTATTTATTATAAGGAAAATTCTTGCTTGTAGTTTCACCACAGTTTTTTTTATTATTATTTTCATTTGTACTTTTCTTCGGGTAGACTACATTCCCCCTAACATTTCGTTTTTTTCCTGGATCAGATCCGAATGAGTTACATGAAATTGTATCCATCAAATTCTTTATTTTAATGGGGAGTAGGGGCGGCAAAACTCTAAATCCGTCTCCATTAACAGGACGTGTTTTCTGATGAGTCCCGATTCAACTTGATGCACCATGATGGTCGCATATGTATTGGAAGACATCGTGGTGAACGGCAATATGTCAGGGATGTTTTAGATGAAGACGTGATTTCCTCCCTTCAGAGTTGTCCTGTCGCTATATTCCAGCAGGACAATGCTCGGCCACATGCAGAGACGTCGCCAAGGGGATGCGACGGTGGGCTTGAGTCCACCCTGAAATTTGTCTTGCCCACCCAGTTCAAAATGTGTCATTTTTCAGTGCATTTAACTTTAAAATATAATCTTCACGTTGCCAAGTAATAAGTCTTATGTTTTATTTCACGTAGCCCTACGTGTTTCCCCCTAGAAAGTGCGTTGTTTAGGTCACCGAAAAACGTTATCAAAATAAAATCCACGAGGCCATGAAAATTCAATTCCTTTGTTGAAGGTGGATTCAAGTAATTTTGTTTCCTATACTTCCAATGGAAAAACATCTGTACACATTTTCTTCCCAATTAATGCGTTCCCAAGGATGAAAATTTGGACATCGATTAAAATAGCTTCATTTTATAACTTGGAATACTTAATATTTTCTAAAACATAACCATAATTATGCAATCCAAAATCTGTTTGTCTACTGACGTCATCAAAGTACAGGTCGCGCCATCTTTTTTCTGGTTTCAATACCGCCAAAGGAAAAGTTATTGATTTTTAATATAAATATGGTTCCAACCGTAGGTTGAAGAAACGTATGTGCTCCAGTTTTGTCCGTCCGCACGGTAACTCGCGTAAAAATGGTTCGATTTCGATGAAATTTTAGTATGTGGTAGGGGACAACCTGGGGACAAACCCTTATAAAAACGGAAGAAATGGGCTCAAAGGTCAGGGCATAGGAGCAGGATCCATTCCATCGCCCTTATGCGTCATAACTTACGTAAAAATGCTTCGATTGCGACAAAACTTTATCATGTTGTTCCGGAGGTATACTGAACCAATTCTGTTTTATATAATCGAAATGGGGTCAAAGGTCAGGGCACAGGAGCGAGATTTATTCCACAGCCATTATCCTCATAACTTGATTGAAAATGTTTCTAATGCGAGAAAACTTTAGTGTGTTGTTCCAGAGTTATACTGAGCCAATTCTGTTTAATATCATCGAAATGGGGTCAAAGGTCAGGAGAAAGAAGCGAGATTTATTCCACAGCCATTATCCTCATAACTTGATTGAAAATGTTTCTAATGCGAGAAAACTTTAGTGTGTTGTTCCAGAGTTATACTGAGCCAATTCTGTTTAATATCATCGAAATGGGGTCAAAGGTCAGGAGAAAGAAGCGAGATTTATTCCACAGCCATTATCCTCATAACTTGATTGAAAATGTTTCTAATGCGAGAAAACTTTAGTGTGTTGTTCCAGAGTTATACTGAGCCAATTCTGTTTAATATCATCGAAATGGGGTCAAAGGTCAGGAGAAAGAAGCGACATTTATTCCACAGCCATTATCCTCATAACTTGATTGAAAATGTTTCTAATGCGAGAAAACTTTAGTGTGTTGTTCCAGAGTTATACTGAGCCAATTCTGTTTAATATCATCGAAATGGGGTCAAAGGTCAGGAGAAAGAAGCGAGATTTATTCCACAGCCATTATCCTCATAACTTGATTGAAAATGTTTCTAATGCGAGAAAACTTTAGTGTGTTGTTCCAGAGTTATACTGAGCCAATTCTGTTTAATATCATCGAAATGGGGTCAAAGGTCAGGAGAAAGAAGCGAGATTTATTCCACAGCCATTATCCTCATAACTTGATTGAAAATGTTTCTAATGCGAGAAAACTTTAGTGTGTTGTTCCAGAGTTATACTGAGCCAATTCTGTTTAATATCATCGAAATGGGGTCAAAGGTCAGGAGAAAGAAGCGAGATTTATTCCACAGCCATTATCCTCATAACTTGATTGAAAATGTTTCTAATGCGAGAAAACTTTAGTGTGTTGTTCCAGAGTTATACTGAGCCAATTCTGTTTAATATCATCGAAATGGGGTCAAAGGTCAGGAGAAAGAAGCGAGATTTATTCCACAGCCATTATCCTCATAACTTGATTGAAAATGTTTCTAATGCGAGAAAACTTTAGTGTGTTGTTCCAGAGTTATACTGAGCCAATTCTGTTTAATATCATCGAAATGGGGTCAAAGGTCAGGAGAAAGAAGCGAGATTTATTCCACAGCCATTATCCTCATAACTTGATTGAAAATGTTTCTAATGCGAGAAAACTTTAGTGTGTTGTTCCAGAGTTATACTGAGCCAATTCTGTTTAATATCATCGAAATGGGGTCAAAGGTCAGGAGAAAGAAGCGAGATTTATTCCACAGCCATTATCCTCATAACTTGATTGAAAATGTTTCTAATGCGAGAAAACTTTAGTGTGTTGTTCCAGAGTTATACTGAGCCAATTCTGTTTAATACAGTGGCGGCTCGTGGTGTAAAATGCTGGTGAGGCGAACGGTCTTGATGTAAATGTAAAACAGTAAAACATATGTTATTGAAAAATATATAAATTCGTATAACGTTATACGAATATATATATATATATATATATATATATATATATCAGTGGCGTAGCAGGGGGGGTCGTGGTTTGCACCCCTTATTAGGCGAGACAGCTTTTTTCTAAGTACGTTTTATAGATAATTTCCCTATTTAAATTCTTTGATTTTTATATAACTCGGAAAGCAATATAATTTCTTGATAATAGAAGAGAAAGTAAAGCAAAGCGGCCAAAGAAGTTGCTTTATTAAATTTTTATTAAAACAACTATAATTTATTGCATTTTCTTCATTTTATTAAATTAGCTTCATTTTGTATTAATATTCAAGATGTGCGTACGTACCAATAGGAAAATATTTGTTGAAGCGCCCCCCCCCAAATTGTTATATGCACTTATGCACAGTTATACAGCAGAAGCGCAGAACCCCCCCTTCAAAAAGTTTCATGTCAAAGGCAGTATCCCCCATTAGATATCTTTGAAGTCCTGGGTTCGAGTCGGCTGAATCATTAAAATCCGCTGAGATTCGGAATTTAGCCCTTATATACAAATATTATTCAACAGTAATGGAATAAAATTATAGAAATATATGAAACACGGCGTGGGGAGTCTTTCTTCACGAAAAAATCCAAAAATTTTAGAGAAAAAATGTACATATACCTCTCTATATATGTGTGTGTGTAATATACGCTACTTTTGCAACAATATTTTTATGAAGACAATTATTCGATAATTTTACAACAAAGAAAGAAATATTTCACCAGTATTCTTTTATGTAATACACTTGAGCGAAAATACGCAATTTGCGCGGTTTCTTTAGCTAGTCAATGCGTCACTCACATCCCAACGCCAATCGGAGATCCACTTCTTAAAAAATTCAAAGTAAATCATTTGAATATAATTTTTTTTCTCACGAAGTGTTTCTTGAGCTTGAATAAAAGTCACAGTTCGATTGGCATATTAGTGAAGGTGCATTTAGCACGGGTCACAAACTGAAGTCCAGGCTCGTGATAACTATGTACAGGAGAAGTCAAGCTAAGGAAGTACATTTCTATATAAAAAAAAGTATAAAATAATTTAAACCTGGAATTAAAAACAGAGGAATACGAAATTAATTTGCTTTGGGCTCGAACAGAATGCTTTCAGTTTATTTTTTATAAATAAGTTCAATTCTGCGATCCTTTTTGGCTGCAAATTTGTCTATGATCAGATCATAAAATGGTTGAGTAGACATTAGATGGTTCAGCAATTCTTTCTCGGTTGAAATTTTAGCGAGTGAAGACAAACGATCTTGTGCCGTTGTATTACGGAGGTAAGTCTTAATTCTCTTCAAACAAGAAAAAATTCCTTTCAGCAGAAGAACTTGTTGACGCCAGTGTCAATACAAGAGAAAATCATTTGTAGGCTTCTGGTAACACATCTTTCAGCTCGTTTTCTTTCATTGTTTTCAAGGTTTTCTGAAAACTGAGTTCCCTGAAGTTGTGATCATTATATAAAAAATCTAATTCGTTTTTTAGTCGTTGTGTGTCTGTAAAAATGTTTGGATAAATTTTTTGAGTGTTAAGGGCACTGGATGGAAATGACTCTGAATAACTATGGTATTTTGAGCTGTCAACTAGCTGCAGAAACTCGAGCTTTCCCATATCTTCAAATCTGGTATTTATTTGGACTTTTATATATTCATGAATACACTCCATTAAATCATTCTGTATCGTTTTAGATTGTCCAGAAAAGAAGCTTCGTATTTCTTCAAAATGTGCTTTTAATTCTCGGATGCTCCTACGAAGTAACATTTGGAACATTTCCTTGAAATTGCCTTTATTTAATGAGGAAATAGTTTCATCATGTCCTCGAAAAGGCAGTTCTTGCTTGCTTAGAACGACAACTAAATCGATTATATGTTCCATAAAAAGCCTATTTAGTCTGACCTTTTCATTAAACTTGACTTCACGAAGAGCAGCAATTTTCTTTGAGCATATCAGAAATAGTGTTTGTTTTTTTCCATTCGTTTTAGACCTACGTGGTTAGTTCTATGCTCTTTAGAGCTTTCGTGCAATTTTGCACTACGAGAAAAGTTTTTAGATCAAAATAACCCGTTGTATTCCACACATTTTTCTTATTGCTCAAAAGTAAACATGGCCAGCAAAAGAGAGTTTGCTTGTAATAGCACCAGAAAGCCAGGGAAAAATCTCGTACTATGATTTATTGAAAGACCTAAAAAACGATTTGCCGCACTTCTTATCTTTAGATATTGAACTTATTATAGGTGTCGGTCTTCCAGATATGAGAACATCCTTGTTATCATAATCTTTCCAGTGTTTAAAAGGAATTTCTTCCAGAACACAAATCACGTCGTTTGTTGGGCCATTCATATTTTCCAACGAAAATCAAAATATGCTGTTTAGTAACAATAACAAAATAAAAAAAGAAAAACTCAACATTACTATGAACTAGCAAACACCCGCAGAAGAGAGGATTGAAAACACACTACAAAAAGTTAGATTCAAATACACTCTGACGAATAGTTAAAGCTACGTAGAAATCTTCGTACTCCAAAGCTTATAGAGGCGAACGGCGTCATCGCCTGTGAAACCACTTTTCACAAGGGTCATCTGCTCATTTTCCCGCGCCCATTGGATACACAATCCTTGGGTTCTCCAATAACAGCGGAGATGCGATTCCAGTTTAAGCGAAATGGAGGGTCGCCTCAGAAATTTCCTTTCTCTTACTGGAAGTCCGGCACCTCTTTAGGTAGACCTCGGACCGTGGGGGTGGGGGTTCAGTCTGTAGGGCTCTTCTCTGATCCCCAGTTCCCAAAACCGACTTCTCATCGAGACGATTCAGCCGGTCGCCTCTCAGCGCTTAAAACATGCAGCTAGCTGCTTTGCAAAAATAATGATTCATTCCTCTTCTCGAAAGCCTTTCTTTAACCTAATTCATGAATCACAATGTGAATTTCAGTGTTTCATTTATCCTGCAAAGTTCTTATACCTTTGTTACGGACAGAAGGTTTTTTTTTCTTTCACTTTGCGGAATTTCAGGTGAGGCGGCGCCTCACTTGCCTCATCTGACGGGCCGCCACTGGTTTAATATCATCGAAATGGGGTCAAAGGTCAGGAGAAAGAAGCGAGATTTATTCCACAGCCATTATCCTCATAACTTGATTGAAAATGTTTCTAATGCGAGAAAACTTTAGTGTGTTGTTCCAGAGTTATACTGAGCCAATTCTGTTTAATATCATCGAAATGGGGTCAAAGGTCAGGAGAAAGAAGCGAGATTTATTCCACAGCCATTATCCTCATAACTTGATTGAAAATGTTTCTAATGCGAGAAAACTTTAGTGTGTTGTTCCAGAGTTATACTGAGCCAATTCTGTTTAATATCATCGAAATGGGGTCAAAGGTCAGGAGAAAGAAGCGAGATTTATTCCACAGCCATTATCCTCATAACTTGATTGAAAATGTTTCTAATGCGAGAAAACTTTAGTGTGTTGTTCCAGAGTTATACTGAGCCAATTCTGTTTAATATCATCGAAATGGGGTCAAAGGTCAGGAGAAAGAAGCGAGATTTATTCCACAGCCATTATCCTCATAACTTGATTGAAAATGTTTCTAATGCGAGAAAACTTTAGTGTGTTGTTCCAGAGTTATACTGAGCCAATTCTGTTTAATATCATCGAAATGGGGTCAAAGGTCAGGAGAAAGAAGCGAGATTTATTCCACAGCCATTATCCTCATAACTTGATTGAAAATGTTTCTAATGCGAGAAAACTTTAGTGTGTTGTTCCAGAGTTATACTGAGCCAATTCTGTTTAATATCATCGAAATGGGGTCAAAGGTCAGGAGAAAGAAGCGAGATTTATTCCACAGCCATTATCCTCATAACTTGATTGAAAATGTTTCTAATGCGAGAAAACTTTAGTGTGTTGTTCCAGAGTTATACTGAGCCAATTCTGTTTAATATCATCGAAATGGGGTCAAAGGTCAGGAGAAAGAAGCGAGATTTATTCCACAGCCATTATCCTCATAACTTGATTGAAAATGTTTCTAATGCGAGAAAACTTTAGTGTGTTGTTCCAGAGTTATACTGAGCCAATTCTGTTTAATATCATCGAAATGGGGTCAAAGGTCAGGAGAAAGAAGCGAGATTTATTCCACAGCCATTATCCTCATAACTTGATTGAAAATGTTTCTAATGCGAGAAAACTTTAGTGTGTTGTTCCAGAGTTATACTGAGCCAATTCTGTTTAATATCATCGAAATGGGGTCAAAGGTCAGGAGAAAGAAGCGAGATTTATTCCACAGCCATTATCCTCATAACTTGATTGAAAATGTTTCTAATGCGAGAAAACTTTAGTGTGTTGTTCCAGAGTTATACTGAGCCAATTCTGTTTAATATCATCGAAATGGGGTCAAAGGTCAGGAGAAAGAAGCGAGATTTATTCCACAGCCATTATCCTCATAACTTGATTGAAAATGTTTCTAATGCGAGAAAACTTTAGTGTGTTGTTCCAGAGTTATACTGAGCCAATTCTGTTTAATATCATCGAAATGGGGTCAAAGGTCAGGAGAAAGAAGCGAGATTTATTCCACAGCCATTATCCTCATAACTTGATTGAAAATGTTTCTAATGCGAGAAAACTTTAGTGTGTTGTTCCAGAGTTATACTGAGCCAATTCTGTTTAATATCATCGAAATGGGGTCAAAGGTCAGGAGAAAGAAGCGACATTTATTCCACAGCCATTATCCTCATAACTTGATTGAAAATGTTTCTAATGCGAGAAAACTTTAGTGTGTTGTTCCAGAGTTATACTGAGCCAATTCTGTTTAATATCATCGAAATGGGGTCAAAGGTCAGGAGAAAGAAGCGACATTTATTCCACAGCCATTATCCTCATAACTTGATTGAAAATGTTTCTAATGCGAGAAAACTTTAGTGTGTTGTTCCAGAGTTATACTGAGCCAATTCTGTTTAATATCATCGAAATGGGGTCAAAGGTCAGGAGAAAGAAGCGAGATTTATTCCACAGCCATTATCCTCATAACTTGATTGAAAATGTTTCTAATGCGAGAAAACTTTAGTGTGTTGTTCCAGAGTTATACTGAGCCAATTCTGTTTAATATCATCGAAATGGGGTCAAAGGTCAGGAGAAAGAAGCGAGATTTATTCCACAGCCATTATCCTCATAACTTGATTGAAAATGTTTCTAATGCGAGAAAACTTTAGTGTGTTGTTCCAGAGTTATACTGAGCCAATTCTGTTTAATATCATCGAAATGGGGTCAAAGGTCAGGAGAAAGAAGCGAGATTTATTCCACAGCCATTATCCTCATAACTTGATTGAAAATGTTTCTAATGCGAGAAAACTTTAGTGTGTTGTTCCAGAGTTATACTGAGCCAATTCTGTTTAATATCATCGAAATGGGGTCAAAGGTCAGGAGAAAGAAGCGAGATTTATTCCACAGCCATTATCCTCATAACTTGATTGAAAATGTTTCTAATGCGAGAAAACTTTAGTGTGTTGTTCCAGAGTTATACTGAGCCAATTCTGTTTAATATCATCGAAATGGGGTCAAAGGTCAGGAGAAAGAAGCGAGATTTATTCCACAGCCATTATCCTCATAACTTGATTGAAAATGTTTCTAATGCGAGAAAACTTTAGTGTGTTGTTCCAGAGTTATACTGAGCCAATTCTGTTTAATATCATCGAAATGGGGTCAAAGGTCAGGAGAAAGAAGCGAGATTTATTCCACAGCCATTATCCTCATAACTTGATTGAAAATGTTTCTAATGCGAGAAAACTTTAGTGTGTTGTTCCAGAGTTATACTGAGCCAATTCTGTTTAATATCATCGAAATGGGGTCAAAGGTCAGGAGAAAGAAGCGAGATTTATTCCACAGCCATTATCCTCATAACTTGATTGAAAATGTTTCTAATGCGAGAAAACTTTAGTGTGTTGTTCCAGAGTTATACTGAGCCAATTCTGTTTAATATCATCGAAATGGGGTCAAAGGTCAGGAGAAAGAAGCGAGATTTATTCCACAGCCATTATCCTCATAACTTGATTGAAAATGTTTCTAATGCGAGAAAACTTTAGTGTGTTGTTCCAGAGTTATACTGAGCCAATTCTGTTTAATATCATCGAAATGGGGTCAAAGGTCAGGAGAAAGAAGCGAGATTTATTCCACAGCCATTATCCTCATAACTTGATTGAAAATGTTTCTAATGCGAGAAAACTTTAGTGTGTTGTTCCAGAGTTATACTGAGCCAATTCTGTTTAATATCATCGAAATGGGGTCAAAGGTCAGGAGAAAGAAGCGAGATTTATTCCACAGCCATTATCCTCATAACTTGATTGAAAATGTTTCTAATGCGAGAAAACTTTAGTGTGTTGTTCCAGAGTTATACTGAGCCAATTCTGTTTAATATCATCGAAATGGGGTCAAAGGTCAGGAGAAAGAAGCGAGATTTATTCCACAGCCATTATCCTCATAACTTGATTGAAAATGTTTCTAATGCGAGAAAACTTTAGTGTGTTGTTCCAGAGTTATACTGAGCCAATTCTGTTTAATATCATCGAAATGGGGTCAAAGGTCAGGAGAAAGAAGCGAGATTTATTCCACAGCCATTATCCTCATAACTTGATTGAAAATGTTTCTAATGCGAGAAAACTTTAGTGTGTTGTTCCAGAGTTATACTGAGCCAATTCTGTTTAATATCATCGAAATGGGGTCAAAGGTCAGGAGAAAGAAGCGAGATTTATTCCACAGCCATTATCCTCATAACTTGATTGAAAATGTTTCTAATGCGAGAAAACTTTAGTGTGTTGTTCCAGAGTTATACTGAGCCAATTCTGTTTAATATCATCGAAATGGGGTCAAAGGTCAGGAGAAAGAAGCGAGATTTATTCCACAGCCATTATCCTCATAACTTGATTGAAAATGTTTCTAATGCGAGAAAACTTTAGTGTGTTGTTCCAGAGTTATACTGAGCCAATTCTGTTTAATATCATCGAAATGGGGTCAAAGGTCAGGAGAAAGAAGCGAGATTTATTCCACAGCCATTATCCTCATAACTTGATTGAAAATGTTTCTAATGCGAGAAAACTTTAGTGTGTTGTTCCAGAGTTATACTGAGCCAATTCTGTTTAATATCATCGAAATGGGGTCAAAGGTCAGGAGAAAGAAGCGAGATTTATTCCACAGCCATTATCCTCATAACTTGATTGAAAATGTTTCTAATGCGAGAAAACTTTAGTGTGTTGTTCCAGAGTTATACTGAGCCAATTCTGTTTAATATCATCGAAATGGGGTCAAAGGTCAGGAGAAAGAAGCGAGATTTATTCCACAGCCATTATCCTCATAACTTGATTGAAAATGTTTCTAATGCGAGAAAACTTTAGTGTGTTGTTCCAGAGTTATACTGAGCCAATTCTGTTTAATATCATCGAAATGGGGTCAAAGGTCAGGAGAAAGAAGCGAGATTTATTCCACAGCCATTATCCTCATAACTTGATTGAAAATGTTTCTAATGCGAGAAAACTTTAGTGTGTTGTTCCAGAGTTATACTGAGCCAATTCTGTTTAATATCATCGAAATGGGGTCAAAGGTCAGGAGAAAGAAGCGAGATTTATTCCACAGCCATTATCCTCATAACTTGATTGAAAATGTTTCTAATGCGAGAAAACTTTAGTGTGTTGTTCCAGAGTTATACTGAGCCAATTCTGTTTAATATCATCGAAATGGGGTCAAAGGTCAGGAGAAAGAAGCGAGATTTATTCCACAGCCATTATCCTCATAACTTGATTGAAAATGTTTCTAATGCGAGAAAACTTTAGTGTGTTGTTCCAGAGTTATACTGAGCCAATTCTGTTTAATATCATCGAAATGGGGTCAAAGGTCAGGAGAAAGAAGCGAGATTTATTCCACAGCCATTATCCTCATAACTTGATTGAAAATGTTTCTAATGCGAGAAAACTTTAGTGTGTTGTTCCAGAGTTATACTGAGCCAATTCTGTTTAATATCATCGAAATGGGGTCAAAGGTCAGGAGAAAGAAGCGAGATTTATTCCACAGCCATTATCCTCATAACTTGATTGAAAATGTTTCTAATGCGAGAAAACTTTAGTGTGTTGTTCCAGAGTTATACTGAGCCAATTCTGTTTAATATCATCGAAATGGGGTCAAAGGTCAGGAGAAAGAAGCGAGATTTATTCCACAGCCATTATCCTCATAACTTGATTGAAAATGTTTCTAATGCGAGAAAACTTTAGTGTGTTGTTCCAGAGTTATACTGAGCCAATTCTGTTTAATATCATCGAAATGGGGTCAAAGGTCAGGAGAAAGAAGCGAGATTTATTCCACAGCCATTATCCTCATAACTTGATTGAAAATGTTTCTAATGCGAGAAAACTTTAGTGTGTTGTTCCAGAGTTATACTGAGCCAATTCTGTTTAATATCATCGAAATGGGGTCAAAGGTCAGGAGAAAGAAGCGAGATTTATTCCACAGCCATTATCCTCATAACTTGATTGAAAATGTTTCTAATGCGAGAAAACTTTAGTGTGTTGTTCCAGAGTTATACTGAGCCAATTCTGTTTAATATCATCGAAATGGGGTCAAAGGTCAGGAGAAAGAAGCGAGATTTATTCCACAGCCATTATCCTCATAACTTGATTGAAAATGTTTCTAATGCGAGAAAACTTTAGTGTGTTGTTCCAGAGTTATACTGAGCCAATTCTGTTTAATATCATCGAAATGGGGTCAAAGGTCAGGAGAAAGAAGCGAGATTTATTCCACAGCCATTATCCTCATAACTTGATTGAAAATGTTTCTAATGCGAGAAAACTTTAGTGTGTTGTTCCAGAGTTATACTGAGCCAATTCTGTTTAATATCATCGAAATGGGGTCAAAGGTCAGGAGAAAGAAGCGAGATTTATTCCACAGCCATTATCCTCATAACTTGATTGAAAATGTTTCTAATGCGAGAAAACTTTAGTGTGTTGTTCCAGAGTTATACTGAGCCAATTCTGTTTAATATCATCGAAATGGGGTCAAAGGTCAGGAGAAAGAAGCGACATTTATTCCACAGCCATTATCCTCATAACTTGATTGAAAATGTTTCTAATGCGAGAAAACTTTAGTGTGTTGTTCCAGAGTTATACTGAGCCAATTCTGTTTAATATCATCGAAATGGGGTCAAAGGTCAGGAGAAAGAAGCGAGATTTATTCCACAGCCATTATCCTCATAACTTGATTGAAAATGTTTCTAATGCGAGAAAACTTTAGTGTGTTGTTCCAGAGTTATACTGAGCCAATTCTGTTTAATATCATCGAAATGGGGTCAAAGGTCAGGAGAAAGAAGCGACATTTATTCCACAGCCATTATCCTCATAACTTGATTGAAAATGTTTCTAATGCGAGAAAACTTTAGTGTGTTGTTCCAGAGTTATACTGAGCCAATTCTGTTTAATATCATCGAAATGGGGTCAAAGGTCAGGAGAAAGAAGCGAGATTTATTCCACAGCCATTATCCTCATAACTTGATTGAAAATGTTTCTAATGCGAGAAAACTTTAGTGTGTTGTTCCAGAGTTATACTGAGCCAATTCTGTTTAATATCATCGAAATGGGGTCAAAGGTCAGGAGAAAGAAGCGAGATTTATTCCACAGCCATTATCCTCATAACTTGATTGAAAATGTTTCTAATGCGAGAAAACTTTAGTGTGTTGTTCCAGAGTTATACTGAGCCAATTCTGTTTAATATCATCGAAATGGGGTCAAAGGTCAGGAGAAAGAAGCGAGATTTATTCCACAGCCATTATCCTCATAACTTGATTGAAAATGTTTCTAATGCGAGAAAACTTTAGTGTGTTGTTCCAGAGTTATACTGAGCCAATTCTGTTTAATATCATCGAAATGGGGTCAAAGGTCAGGAGAAAGAAGCGAGATTTATTCCACAGCCATTATCCTCATAACTTGATTGAAAATGTTTCTAATGCGAGAAAACTTTAGTGTGTTGTTCCAGAGTTATACTGAGCCAATTCTGTTTAATATCATCGAAATGGGGTCAAAGGTCAGGAGAAAGAAGCGAGATTTATTCCACAGCCATTATCCTCATAACTTGATTGAAAATGTTTCTAATGCGAGAAAACTTTAGTGTGTTGTTCCAGAGTTATACTGAGCCAATTCTGTTTAATATCATCGAAATGGGGTCAAAGGTCAGGAGAAAGAAGCGAGATTTATTCCACAGCCATTATCCTCATAACTTGATTGAAAATGTTTCTAATGCGAGAAAACTTTAGTGTGTTGTTCCAGAGTTATACTGAGCCAATTCTGTTTAATATCATCGAAATGGGGTCAAAGGTCAGGAGAAAGAAGCGAGATTTATTCCACAGCCATTATCCTCATAACTTGATTGAAAATGTTTCTAATGCGAGAAAACTTTAGTGTGTTGTTCCAGAGTTATACTGAGCCAATTCTGTTTAATATCATCGAAATGGGGTCAAAGGTCAGGAGAAAGAAGCGAGATTTATTCCACAGCCATTATCCTCATAACTTGATTGAAAATGTTTCTAATGCGAGAAAACTTTAGTGTGTTGTTCCAGAGTTATACTGAGCCAATTCTGTTTAATATCATCGAAATGGGGTCAAAGGTCAGGAGAAAGAAGCGAGATTTATTCCACAGCCATTATCCTCATAACTTGATTGAAAATGTTTCTAATGCGAGAAAACTTTAGTGTGTTGTTCCAGAGTTATACTGAGCCAATTCTGTTTAATATCATCGAAATGGGGTCAAAGGTCAGGAGAAAGAAGCGAGATTTATTCCACAGCCATTATCCTCATAACTTGATTGAAAATGTTTCTAATGCGAGAAAACTTTAGTGTGTTGTTCCAGAGTTATACTGAGCCAATTCTGTTTAATATCATCGAAATGGGGTCAAAGGTCAGGAGAAAGAAGCGACATTTATTCCACAGCCATTATCCTCATAACTTGATTGAAAATGTTTCTAATGCGAGAAAACTTTAGTGTGTTGTTCCAGAGTTATACTGAGCCAATTCTGTTTAATATCATCGAAATGGGGTCAAAGGTCAGGAGAAAGAAGCGAGATTTATTCCACAGCCATTATCCTCATAACTTGATTGAAAATGTTTCTAATGCGAGAAAACTTTAGTGTGTTGTTCCAGAGTTATACTGAGCCAATTCTGTTTAATATCATCGAAATGGGGTCAAAGGTCAGGAGAAAGAAGCGAGATTTATTCCACAGCCATTATCCTCATAACTTGATTGAAAATGTTTCTAATGCGAGAAAACTTTAGTGTGTTGTTCCAGAGTTATACTGAGCCAATTCTGTTTAATATCATCGAAATGGGGTCAAAGGTCAGGAGAAAGAAGCGACATTTATTCCACAGCCATTATCCTCATAACTTGATTGAAAATGTTTCTAATGCGAGAAAACTTTAGTGTGTTGTTCCAGAGTTATACTGAGCCAATTCTGTTTAATATCATCGAAATGGGGTCAAAGGTCAGGAGAAAGAAGCGAGATTTATTCCACAGCCATTATCCTCATAACTTGATTGAAAATGTTTCTAATGCGAGAAAACTTTAGTGTGTTGTTCCAGAGTTATACTGAGCCAATTCTGTTTAATATCATCGAAATGGGGTCAAAGGTCAGGAGAAAGAAGCGAGATTTATTCCACAGCCATTATCCTCATAACTTGATTGAAAATGTTTCTAATGCGAGAAAACTTTAGTGTGTTGTTCCAGAGTTATACTGAGCCAATTCTGTTTAATATCATCGAAATGGGGTCAAAGGTCAGGAGAAAGAAGCGAGATTTATTCCACAGCCATTATCCTCATAACTTGATTGAAAATGTTTCTAATGCGAGAAAACTTTAGTGTGTTGTTCCAGAGTTATACTGAGCCAATTCTGTTTAATATCATCGAAATGGGGTCAAAGGTCAGGAGAAAGAAGCGAGATTTATTCCACAGCCATTATCCTCATAACTTGATTGAAAATGTTTCTAATGCGAGAAAACTTTAGTGTGTTGTTCCAGAGTTATACTGAGCCAATTCTGTTTAATATCATCGAAATGGGGTCAAAGGTCAGGAGAAAGAAGCGAGATTTATTCCACAGCCATTATCCTCATAACTTGATTGAAAATGTTTCTAATGCGAGAAAACTTTAGTGTGTTGTTCCAGAGTTATACTGAGCCAATTCTGTTTAATATCATCGAAATGGGGTCAAAGGTCAGGAGAAAGAAGCGAGATTTATTCCACAGCCATTATCCTCATAACTTGATTGAAAATGTTTCTAATGCGAGAAAACTTTAGTGTGTTGTTCCAGAGTTATACTGAGCCAATTCTGTTTAATATCATCGAAATGGGGTCAAAGGTCAGGAGAAAGAAGCGAGATTTATTCCACAGCCATTATCCTCATAACTTGATTGAAAATGTTTCTAATGCGAGAAAACTTTAGTGTGTTGTTCCAGAGTTATACTGAGCCAATTCTGTTTAATATCATCGAAATGGGGTCAAAGGTCAGGAGAAAGAAGCGAGATTTATTCCACAGCCATTATCCTCATAACTTGATTGAAAATGTTTCTAATGCGAGAAAACTTTAGTGTGTTGTTCCAGAGTTATACTGAGCCAATTCTGTTTAATATCATCGAAATGGGGTCAAAGGTCAGGAGAAAGAAGCGAGATTTATTCCACAGCCATTATCCTCATAACTTGATTGAAAATGTTTCTAATGCGAGAAAACTTTAGTGTGTTGTTCCAGAGTTATACTGAGCCAATTCTGTTTAATATCATCGAAATGGGGTCAAAGGTCAGGAGAAAGAAGCGACATTTATTCCACAGCCATTATCCTCATAACTTGATTGAAAATGTTTCTAATGCGAGAAAACTTTAGTGTGTTGTTCCAGAGTTATACTGAGCCAATTCTGTTTAATATCATCGAAATGGGGTCAAAGGTCAGGAGAAAGAAGCGAGATTTATTCCACAGCCATTATCCTCATAACTTGATTGAAAATGTTTCTAATGCGAGAAAACTTTAGTGTGTTGTTCCAGAGTTATACTGAGCCAATTCTGTTTAATATCATCGAAATGGGGTCAAAGGTCAGGAGAAAGAAGCGAGATTTATTCCACAGCCATTATCCTCATAACTTGATTGAAAATGTTTCTAATGCGAGAAAACTTTAGTGTGTTGTTCCAGAGTTATACTGAGCCAATTCTGTTTAATATCATCGAAATGGGGTCAAAGGTCAGGAGAAAGAAGCGACATTTATTCCACAGCCATTATCCTCATAACTTGATTGAAAATGTTTCTAATGCGAGAAAACTTTAGTGTGTTGTTCCAGAGTTATACTGAGCCAATTCTGTTTAATATCATCGAAATGGGGTCAAAGGTCAGGAGAAAGAAGCGAGATTTATTCCACAGCCATTATCCTCATAACTTGATTGAAAATGTTTCTAATGCGAGAAAACTTTAGTGTGTTGTTCCAGAGTTATACTGAGCCAATTCTGTTTAATATCATCGAAATGGGGTCAAAGGTCAGGAGAAAGAAGCGAGATTTATTCCACAGCCATTATCCTCATAACTTGATTGAAAATGTTTCTAATGCGAGAAAACTTTAGTGTGTTGTTCCAGAGTTATACTGAGCCAATTCTGTTTAATATCATCGAAATGGGGTCAAAGGTCAGGAGAAAGAAGCGACATTTATTCCACAGCCATTATCCTCATAACTTGATTGAAAATGTTTCTAATGCGAGAAAACTTTAGTGTGTTGTTCCAGAGTTATACTGAGCCAATTCTGTTTAATATCATCGAAATGGGGTCAAAGGTCAGGAGAAAGAAGCGAGATTTATTCCACAGCCATTATCCTCATAACTTGATTGAAAATGTTTCTAATGCGAGAAAACTTTAGTGTGTTGTTCCAGAGTTATACTGAGCCAATTCTGTTTAATATCATCGAAATGGGGTCAAAGGTCAGGAGAAAGAAGCGAGATTTATTCCACAGCCATTATCCTCATAACTTGATTGAAAATGTTTCTAATGCGAGAAAACTTTAGTGTGTTGTTCCAGAGTTATACTGAGCCAATTCTGTTTAATATCATCGAAATGGGGTCAAAGGTCAGGAGAAAGAAGCGAGATTTATTCCACAGCCATTATCCTCATAACTTGATTGAAAATGTTTCTAATGCGAGAAAACTTTAGTGTGTTGTTCCAGAGTTATACTGAGCCAATTCTGTTTAATATCATCGAAATGGGGTCAAAGGTCAGGAGAAAGAAGCGAGATTTATTCCACAGCCATTATCCTCATAACTTGATTGAAAATGTTTCTAATGCGAGAAAACTTTAGTGTGTTGTTCCAGAGTTATACTGAGCCAATTCTGTTTAATATCATCGAAATGGGGTCAAAGGTCAGGAGAAAGAAGCGAGATTTATTCCACAGCCATTATCCTCATAACTTGATTGAAAATGTTTCTAATGCGAGAAAACTTTAGTGTGTTGTTCCAGAGTTATACTGAGCCAATTCTGTTTAATATCATCGAAATGGGGTCAAAGGTCAGGAGAAAGAAGCGAGATTTATTCCACAGCCATTATCCTCATAACTTGATTGAAAATGTTTCTAATGCGAGAAAACTTTAGTGTGTTGTTCCAGAGTTATACTGAGCCAATTCTGTTTAATATCATCGAAATGGGGTCAAAGGTCAGGAGAAAGAAGCGACATTTATTCCACAGCCATTATCCTCATAACTTGATTGAAAATGTTTCTAATGCGAGAAAACTTTAGTGTGTTGTTCCAGAGTTATACTGAGCCAATTCTGTTTAATATCATCGAAATGGGGTCAAAGGTCAGGAGAAAGAAGCGAGATTTATTCCACAGCCATTATCCTCATAACTTGATTGAAAATGTTTCTAATGCGAGAAAACTTTAGTGTGTTGTTCCAGAGTTATACTGAGCCAATTCTGTTTAATATCATCGAAATGGGGTCAAAGGTCAGGAGAAAGAAGCGACATTTATTCCACAGCCATTATCCTCATAACTTGATTGAAAATGTTTCTAATGCGAGAAAACTTTAGTGTGTTGTTCCAGAGTTATACTGAGCCAATTCTGTTTAATATCATCGAAATGGGGTCAAAGGTCAGGAGAAAGAAGCGAGATTTATTCCACAGCCATTATCCTCATAACTTGATTGAAAATGTTTCTAATGCGAGAAAACTTTAGTGTGTTGTTCCAGAGTTATACTGAGCCAATTCTGTTTAATATCATCGAAATGGGGTCAAAGGTCAGGAGAAAGAAGCGAGATTTATTCCACAGCCATTATCCTCATAACTTGATTGAAAATGTTTCTAATGCGAGAAAACTTTAGTGTGTTGTTCCAGAGTTATACTGAGCCAATTCTGTTTAATATCATCGAAATGGGGTCAAAGGTCAGGAGAAAGAAGCGAGATTTATTCCACAGCCATTATCCTCATAACTTGATTGAAAATGTTTCTAATGCGAGAAAACTTTAGTGTGTTGTTCCAGAGTTATACTGAGCCAATTCTGTTTAATATCATCGAAATGGGGTCAAAGGTCAGGAGAAAGAAGCGACATTTATTCCACAGCCATTATCCTCATAACTTGATTGAAAATGTTTCTAATGCGAGAAAACTTTAGTGTGTTGTTCCAGAGTTATACTGAGCCAATTCTGTTTAATATCATCGAAATGGGGTCAAAGGTCAGGAGAAAGAAGCGAGATTTATTCCACAGCCATTATCCTCATAACTTGATTGAAAATGTTTCTAATGCGAGAAAACTTTAGTGTGTTGTTCCAGAGTTATACTGAGCCAATTCTGTTTAATATCATCGAAATGGGGTCAAAGGTCAGGAGAAAGAAGCGAGATTTATTCCACAGCCATTATCCTCATAACTTGATTGAAAATGTTTCTAATGCGAGAAAACTTTAGTGTGTTGTTCCAGAGTTATACTGAGCCAATTCTGTTTAATATCATCGAAATGGGGTCAAAGGTCAGGAGAAAGAAGCGACATTTATTCCACAGCCATTATCCTCATAACTTGATTGAAAATGTTTCTAATGCGAGAAAACTTTAGTGTGTTGTTCCAGAGTTATACTGAGCCAATTCTGTTTAATATCATCGAAATGGGGTCAAAGGTCAGGAGAAAGAAGCGACATTTATTCCACAGCCATTATCCTCATAACTTGATTGAAAATGTTTCTAATGCGAGAAAACTTTAGTGTGTTGTTCCAGAGTTATACTGAGCCAATTCTGTTTAATATCATCGAAATGGGGTCAAAGGTCAGGAGAAAGAAGCGAGATTTATTCCACAGCCATTATCCTCATAACTTGATTGAAAATGTTTCTAATGCGAGAAAACTTTAGTGTGTTGTTCCAGAGTTATACTGAGCCAATTCTGTTTAATATCATCGAAATGGGGTCAAAGGTCAGGAGAAAGAAGCGAGATTTATTCCACAGCCATTATCCTCATAACTTGATTGAAAATGTTTCTAATGCGAGAAAACTTTAGTGTGTTGTTCCAGAGTTATACTGAGCCAATTCTGTTTAATATCATCGAAATGGGGTCAAAGGTCAGGAGAAAGAAGCGAGATTTATTCCACAGCCATTATCCTCATAACTTGATTGAAAATGTTTCTAATGCGAGAAAACTTTAGTGTGTTGTTCCAGAGTTATACTGAGCCAATTCTGTTTAATATCATCGAAATGGGGTCAAAGGTCAGGAGAAAGAAGCGAGATTTATTCCACAGCCATTATCCTCATAACTTGATTGAAAATGTTTCTAATGCGAGAAAACTTTAGTGTGTTGTTCCAGAGTTATACTGAGCCAATTCTGTTTAATATCATCGAAATGGGGTCAAAGGTCAGGAGAAAGAAGCGAGATTTATTCCACAGCCATTATCCTCATAACTTGATTGAAAATGTTTCTAATGCGAGAAAACTTTAGTGTGTTGTTCCAGAGTTATACTGAGCCAATTCTGTTTAATATCATCGAAATGGGGTCAAAGGTCAGGAGAAAGAAGCGACATTTATTCCACAGCCATTATCCTCATAACTTGATTGAAAATGTTTCTAATGCGAGAAAACTTTAGTGTGTTGTTCCAGAGTTATACTGAGCCAATTCTGTTTAATATCATCGAAATGGGGTCAAAGGTCAGGAGAAAGAAGCGAGATTTATTCCACAGCCATTATCCTCATAACTTGATTGAAAATGTTTCTAATGCGAGAAAACTTTAGTGTGTTGTTCCAGAGTTATACTGAGCCAATTCTGTTTAATATCATCGAAATGGGGTCAAAGGTCAGGAGAAAGAAGCGAGATTTATTCCACAGCCATTATCCTCATAACTTGATTGAAAATGTTTCTAATGCGAGAAAACTTTAGTGTGTTGTTCCAGAGTTATACTGAGCCAATTCTGTTTAATATCATCGAAATGGGGTCAAAGGTCAGGAGAAAGAAGCGAGATTTATTCCACAGCCATTATCCTCATAACTTGATTGAAAATGTTTCTAATGCGAGAAAACTTTAGTGTGTTGTTCCAGAGTTATACTGAGCCAATTCTGTTTAATATCATCGAAATGGGGTCAAAGGTCAGGAGAAAGAAGCGACATTTATTCCACAGCCATTATCCTCATAACTTGATTGAAAATGTTTCTAATGCGAGAAAACTTTAGTGTGTTGTTCCAGAGTTATACTGAGCCAATTCTGTTTAATATCATCGAAATGGGGTCAACGGTCAGGAGAAAGAAGCGAGATTTATTCCACAGCCATTATCCTCATAACTTGATTGAAAATGTTTCTAATGCGAGAAAACTTTAGTGTGTTGTTCCAGAGTTATACTGAGCCAATTCTGTTTAATATCATCGAAATGGGGTCAAAGGTCAGGAGAAAGAAGCGAGATTTATTCCACAGCCATTATCCTCATAACTTGATTGAAAATGTTTCTAATGCGAGAAAACTTTAGTGTGTTGTTCCAGAGTTATACTGAGCCAATTCTGTTTAATATCATCGAAATGGGGTCAAAGGTCAGGAGAAAGAAGCGACATTTATTCCACAGCCATTATCCTCATAACTTGATTGAAAATGTTTCTAATGCGAGAAAACTTTAGTGTGTTGTTCCAGAGTTATACTGAGCCAATTCTGTTTAATATCATCGAAATGGGGTCAAAGGTCAGGAGGAAGAAGCGAGATTTATTCCACAGCCATTATCCTCATAACTTGATTGAAAATGTTTCTAATGCGAGAAAACTTTAGTGTGTTGTTCCAGAGTTATACTGAGCCAATTCTGTTTAATATCATCGAAATGGGGTCAAAGGTCAGGAGAAAGAAGCGAGATTTATTCCACAGCCATTATCCTCATAACTTGATTGAAAATGTTTCTAATGCGAGAAAACTTTAGTGTGTTGTTCCAGAGTTATACTGAGCCAATTCTGTTTAATATCATCGAAATGGGGTCAAAGGTCAGGAGAAAGAAGCGAGATTTATTCCACAGCCATTATCCTCATAACTTGATTGAAAATGTTTCTAATGCGAGAAAACTTTAGTGTGTTGTTCCAGAGTTATACTGAGCCAATTCTGTTTAATATCATCGAAATGGGGTCAAAGGTCAGGAGAAAGAAGCGAGATTTATTCCACAGCCATTATCCTCATAACTTGATTGAAAATGTTTCTAATGCGAGAAAACTTTAGTGTGTTGTTCCAGAGTTATACTGAGCCAATTCTGTTTAATATCATCGAAATGGGGTCAAAGGTCAGGAGAAAGAAGCGACATTTATTCCACAGCCATTATCCTCATAACTTGATTGAAAATGTTTCTAATGCGAGAAAACTTTAGTGTGTTGTTCCAGAGTTATACTGAGCCAATTCTGTTTAATATCATCGAAATGGGGTCAAAGGTCAGGAGAAAGAAGCGACATTTATTCCACAGCCATTATCCTCATAACTTGATTGAAAATGTTTCTAATGCGAGAAAACTTTAGTGTGTTGTTCCAGAGTTATACTGAGCCAATTCTGTTTAATATCATCGAAATGGGGTCAAAGGTCAGGAGAAAGAAGCGAGATTTATTCCACAGCCATTATCCTCATAACTTGATTGAAAATGTTTCTAATGCGAGAAAACTTTAGTGTGTTGTTCCAGAGTTATACTGAGCCAATTCTGTTTAATATCATCGAAATGGGGTCAAAGGTCAGGAGAAAGAAGCGAGATTTATTCCACAGCCATTATCCTCATAACTTGATTGAAAATGTTTCTAATGCGAGAAAACTTTAGTGTGTTGTTCCAGAGTTATACTGAGCCAATTCTGTTTAATATCATCGAAATGGGGTCAAAGGTCAGGAGAAAGAAGCGAGATTTATTCCACAGCCATTATCCTCATAACTTGATTGAAAATGTTTCTAATGCGAGAAAACTTTAGTGTGTTGTTCCAGAGTTATACTGAGCCAATTCTGTTTAATATCATCGAAATGGGGTCAAAGGTCAGGAGAAAGAAGCGAGATTTATTCCACAGCCATTATCCTCATAACTTGATTGAAAATGTTTCTAATGCGAGAAAACTTTAGTGTGTTGTTCCAGAGTTATACTGAGCCAATTCTGTTTAATATCATCGAAATGGGGTCAAAGGTCAGGAGAAAGAAGCGAGATTTATTCCACAGCCATTATCCTCATAACTTGATTGAAAATGTTTCTAATGCGAGAAAACTTTAGTGTGTTGTTCCAGAGTTATACTGAGCCAATTCTGTTTAATATCATCGAAATGGGGTCAAAGGTCAGGAGAAAGAAGCGAGATTTATTCCACAGCCATTATCCTCATAACTTGATTGAAAATGTTTCTAATGCGAGAAAACTTTAGTGTGTTGTTCCAGAGTTATACTGAGCCAATTCTGTTTAATATCATCGAAATGGGGTCAAAGGTCAGGAGAAAGAAGCGAGATTTATTCCACAGCCATTATCCTCATAACTTGATTGAAAATGTTTCTAATGCGAGAAAACTTTAGTGTGTTGTTCCAGAGTTATACTGAGCCAATTCTGTTTAATATCATCGAAATGGGGTCAAAGGTCAGGAGAAAGAAGCGACATTTATTCCACAGCCATTATCCTCATAACTTGATTGAAAATGTTTCTAATGCGAGAAAACTTTAGTGTGTTGTTCCAGAGTTATACTGAGCCAATTCTGTTTAATATCATCGAAATGGGGTCAAAGGTCAGGAGAAAGAAGCGAGATTTATTCCACAGCCATTATCCTCATAACTTGATTGAAAATGTTTCTAATGCGAGAAAACTTTAGTGTGTTGTTCCAGAGTTATACTGAGCCAATTCTGTTTAATATCATCGAAATGGGGTCAAAGGTCAGGAGAAAGAAGCGACATTTATTCCACAGCCATTATCCTCATAACTTGATTGAAAATGTTTCTAATGCGAGAAAACTTTAGTGTGTTGTTCCAGAGTTATACTGAGCCAATTCTGTTTAATATCATCGAAATGGGGTCAAAGGTCAGGAGAAAGAAGCGAGATTTATTCCACAGCCATTATCCTCATAACTTGATTGAAAATGTTTCTAATGCGAGAAAACTTTAGTGTGTTGTTCCAGAGTTATACTGAGCCAATTCTGTTTAATATCATCGAAATGGGGTCAAAGGTCAGGAGAAAGAAGCGACATTTATTCCACAGCCATTATCCTCATAACTTGATTGAAAATGTTTCTAATGCGAGAAAACTTTAGTGTGTTGTTCCAGAGTTATACTGAGCCAATTCTGTTTAATATCATCGAAATGGGGTCAAAGGTCAGGAGAAAGAAGCGAGATTTATTCCACAGCCATTATCCTCATAACTTGATTGAAAATGTTTCTAATGCGAGAAAACTTTAGTGTGTTGTTCCAGAGTTATACTGAGCCAATTCTGTTTAATATCATCGAAATGGGGTCAAAGGTCAGGAGAAAGAAGCGACATTTATTCCACAGCCATTATCCTCATAACTTGATTGAAAATGTTTCTAATGCGAGAAAACTTTAGTGTGTTGTTCCAGAGTTATACTGAGCCAATTCTGTTTAATATCATCGAAATGGGGTCAAAGGTCAGGAGAAAGAAGCGAGATTTATTCCACAGCCATTATCCTCATAACTTGATTGAAAATGTTTCTAATGCGAGAAAACTTTAGTGTGTTGTTCCAGAGTTATACTGAGCCAATTCTGTTTAATATCATCGAAATGGGGTCAAAGGTCAGGAGAAAGAAGCGAGATTTATTCCACAGCCATTATCCTCATAACTTGATTGAAAATGTTTCTAATGCGAGAAAACTTTAGTGTGTTGTTCCAGAGTTATACTGAGCCAATTCTGTTTAATATCATCGAAATGGGGTCAAAGGTCAGGAGAAAGAAGCGACATTTATTCCACAGCCATTATCCTCATAACTTGATTGAAAATGTTTCTAATGCGAGAAAACTTTAGTGTGTTGTTCCAGAGTTATACTGAGCCAATTCTGTTTAATATCATCGAAATGGGGTCAAAGGTCAGGAGAAAGAAGCGACATTTATTCCACAGCCATTATCCTCATAACTTGATTGAAAATGTTTCTAATGCGAGAAAACTTTAGTGTGTTGTTCCAGAGTTATACTGAGCCAATTCTGTTTAATATCATCGAAATGGGGTCAAAGGTCAGGAGAAAGAAGCGAGATTTATTCCACAGCCATTATCCTCATAACTTGATTGAAAATGTTTCTAATGCGAGAAAACTTTAGTGTGTTGTTCCAGAGTTATACTGAGCCAATTCTGTTTAATATCATCGAAATGGGGTCAAAGGTCAGGAGAAAGAAGCGACATTTATTCCACAGCCATTATCCTCATAACTTGATTGAAAATGTTTCTAATGCGAGAAAACTTTAGTGTGTTGTTCCAGAGTTATACTGAGCCAATTCTGTTTAATATCATCGAAATGGGGTCAAAGGTCAGGAGAAGGAAGCGACATTTATTCCACAGCCATTATCCTCATAACTTGATTGAAAATGTTTCTAATGCGAGAAAACTTTAGTGTGTTGTTCCAGAGTTATACTGAGCCAATTCTGTTTAATATCATCGAAATGGGGTCAAAGGTCAGGAGAAAGAAGCGAGATTTATTCCACAGCCATTATCCTCATAACTTGATTGAAAATGTTTCTAATGCGAGAAAACTTTAGTGTGTTGTTCCAGAGTTATACTGAGCCAATTCTGTTTAATATCATCGAAATGGGGTCAAAGGTCAGGAGAAAGAAGCGACATTTATTCCACAGCCATTATCCTCATAACTTGATTGAAAATGTTTCTAATGCGAGAAAACTTTAGTGTGTTGTTCCAGAGTTATACTGAGCCAATTCTGTTTAATATCATCGAAATGGGGTCAAAGGTCAGGAGAAAGAAGCGAGATTTATTCCACAGCCATTATCCTCATAACTTGATTGAAAATGTTTCTAATGCGAGAAAACTTTAGTGTGTTGTTCCAGAGTTATACTGAGCCAATTCTGTTTAATATCATCGAAATGGGGTCAAAGGTCAGGAGAAAGAAGCGAGATTTATTCCACAGCCATTATCCTCATAACTTGATTGAAAATGTTTCTAATGCGAGAAAACTTTAGTGTGTTGTTCCAGAGTTATACTGAGCCAATTCTGTTTAATATCATCGAAATGGGGTCAAAGGTCAGGAGAAAGAAGCGAGATTTATTCCACAGCCATTATCCTCATAACTTGATTGAAAATGTTTCTAATGCGAGAAAACTTTAGTGTGTTGTTCCAGAGTTATACTGAGCCAATTCTGTTTAATATCATCGAAATGGGGTCAAAGGTCAGGAGAAAGAAGCGACATTTATTCCACAGCCATTATCCTCATAACTTGATTGAAAATGTTTCTAATGCGAGAAAACTTTAGTGTGTTGTTCCAGAGTTATACTGAGCCAATTCTGTTTAATATCATCGAAATGGGGTCAAAGGTCAGGAGAAAGAAGCGAGATTTATTCCACAGCCATTATCCTCATAACTTGATTGAAAATGTTTCTAATGCGAGAAAACTTTAGTGTGTTGTTCCAGAGTTATACTGAGCCAATTCTGTTTAATATCATCGAAATGGGGTCAAAGGTCAGGAGAAAGAAGCGAGATTTATTCCACAGCCATTATCCTCATAACTTGATTGAAAATGTTTCTAATGCGAGAAAACTTTAGTGTGTTGTTCCAGAGTTATACTGAGCCAATTCTGTTTAATATCATCGAAATGGGGTCAAAGGTCAGGAGAAAGAAGCGAGATTTATTCCACAGCCATTATCCTCATAACTTGATTGAAAATGTTTCTAATGCGAGAAAACTTTAGTGTGTTGTTCCAGAGTTATACTGAGCCAATTCTGTTTAATATCATCGAAATGGGGTCAAAGGTCAGGAGAAAGAAGCGACATTTATTCCACAGCCATTATCCTCATAACTTGATTGAAAATGTTTCTAATGCGAGAAAACTTTAGTGTGTTGTTCCAGAGTTATACTGAGCCAATTCTGTTTAATATCATCGAAATGGGGTCAAAGGTCAGGAGAAAGAAGCGAGATTTATTCCACAGCCATTATCCTCATAACTTGATTGAAAATGTTTCTAATGCGAGAAAACTTTAGTGTGTTGTTCCAGAGTTATACTGAGCCAATTCTGTTTAATATCATCGAAATGGGGTCAAAGGTCAGGAGAAAGAAGCGAGATTTATTCCACAGCCATTATCCTCATAACTTGATTGAAAATGTTTCTAATGCGAGAAAACTTTAGTGTGTTGTTCCAGAGTTATACTGAGCCAATTCTGTTTAATATCATCGAAATGGGGTCAAAGGTCAGGAGAAAGAAGCGAGATTTATTCCACAGCCATTATCCTCATAACTTGATTGAAAATGTTTCTAATGCGAGAAAACTTTAGTGTGTTGTTCCAGAGTTATACTGAGCCAATTCTGTTTAATATCATCGAAATGGGGTCAAAGGTCAGGAGAAAGAAGCGAGATTTATTCCACAGCCATTATCCTCATAACTTGATTGAAAATGTTTCTAATGCGAGAAAACTTTAGTGTGTTGTTCCAGAGTTATACTGAGCCAATTCTGTTTAATATCATCGAAATGGGGTCAAAGGTCAGGAGAAAGAAGCGAGATTTATTCCACAGCCATTATCCTCATAACTTGATTGAAAATGTTTCTAATGCGAGAAAACTTTAGTGTGTTGTTCCAGAGTTATACTGAGCCAATTCTGTTTAATATCATCGAAATGGGGTCAAAGGTCAGGAGAAAGAAGCGAGATTTATTCCACAGCCATTATCCTCATAACTTGATTGAAAATGTTTCTAATGCGAGAAAACTTTAGTGTGTTGTTCCAGAGTTATACTGAGCCAATTCTGTTTAATATCATCGAAATGGGGTCAAAGGTCAGGAGAAAGAAGCGAGATTTATTCCACAGCCATTATCCTCATAACTTGATTGAAAATGTTTCTAATGCGAGAAAACTTTAGTGTGTTGTTCCAGAGTTATACTGAGCCAATTCTGTTTAATATCATCGAAATGGGGTCAAAGGTCAGGAGAAAGAAGCGAGATTTATTCCACAGCCATTATCCTCATAACTTGATTGAAAATGTTTCTAATGCGAGAAAACTTTAGTGTGTTGTTCCAGAGTTATACTGAGCCAATTCTGTTTAATATCATCGAAATGGGGTCAAAGGTCAGGAGAAAGAAGCGAGATTTATTCCACAGCCATTATCCTCATAACTTGATTGAAAATGTTTCTAATGCGAGAAAACTTTAGTGTGTTGTTCCAGAGTTATACTGAGCCAATTCTGTTTAATATCATCGAAATGGGGTCAAAGGTCAGGAGAAAGAAGCGACATTTATTCCACAGCCATTATCCTCATAACTTGATTGAAAATGTTTCTAATGCGAGAAAACTTTAGTGTGTTGTTCCAGAGTTATACTGAGCCAATTCTGTTTAATATCATCGAAATGGGGTCAACGGTCAGGAGAAAGAAGCGAGATTTATTCCACAGCCATTATCCTCATAACTTGATTGAAAATGTTTCTAATGCGAGAAAACTTTAGTGTGTTGTTCCAGAGTTATACTGAGCCAATTCTGTTTAATATCATCGAAATGGGGTCAAAGGTCAGGAGAAAGAAGCGAGATTTATTCCACAGCCATTATCCTCATAACTTGATTGAAAATGTTTCTAATGCGAGAAAACTTTAGTGTGTTGTTCCAGAGTTATACTGAGCCAATTCTGTTTAATATCATCGAAATGGGGTCAAAGGTCAGGAGAAAGAAGCGAGATTTATTCCACAGCCATTATCCTCATAACTTGATTGAAAATGTTTCTAATGCGAGAAAACTTTAGTGTGTTGTTCCAGAGTTATACTGAGCCAATTCTGTTTAATATCATCGAAATGGGGTCAAAGGTCAGGAGAAAGAAGCGACATTTATTCCACAGCCATTATCCTCATAACTTGATTGAAAATGTTTCTAATGCGAGAAAACTTTAGTGTGTTGTTCCAGAGTTATACTGAGCCAATTCTGTTTAATATCATCGAAATGGGGTCAAAGGTCAGGAGAAAGAAGCGAGATTTATTCCACAGCCATTATCCTCATAACTTGATTGAAAATGTTTCTAATGCGAGAAAACTTTAGTGTGTTGTTCCAGAGTTATACTGAGCCAATTCTGTTTAATATCATCGAAATGGGGTCAAAGGTCAGGAGAAAGAAGCGAGATTTATTCCACAGCCATTATCCTCATAACTTGATTGAAAATGTTTCTAATGCGAGAAAACTTTAGTGTGTTGTTCCAGAGTTATACTGAGCCAATTCTGTTTAATATCATCGAAATGGGGTCAAAGGTCAGGAGAAAGAAGCGACATTTATTCCACAGCCATTATCCTCATAACTTGATTGAAAATGTTTCTAATGCGAGAAAACTTTAGTGTGTTGTTCCAGAGTTATACTGAGCCAATTCTGTTTAATATCATCGAAATGGGGTCAAAGGTCAGGAGAAAGAAGCGAGATTTATTCCACAGCCATTATCCTCATAACTTGATTGAAAATGTTTCTAATGCGAGAAAACTTTAGTGTGTTGTTCCAGAGTTATACTGAGCCAATTCTGTTTAATATCATCGAAATGGGGTCAAAGGTCAGGAGAAAGAAGCGAGATTTATTCCACAGCCATTATCCTCATAACTTGATTGAAAATGTTTCTAATGCGAGAAAACTTTAGTGTGTTGTTCCAGAGTTATACTGAGCCAATTCTGTTTAATATCATCGAAATGGGGTCAAAGGTCAGGAGAAAGAAGCGACATTTATTCCACAGCCATTATCCTCATAACTTGATTGAAAATGTTTCTAATGCGAGAAAACTTTAGTGTGTTGTTCCAGAGTTATACTGAGCCAATTCTGTTTAATATCATCGAAATGGGGTCAAAGGTCAGGAGAAAGAAGCGAGATTTATTCCACAGCCATTATCCTCATAACTTGATTGAAAATGTTTCTAATGCGAGAAAACTTTAGTGTGTTGTTCCAGAGTTATACTGAGCCAATTCTGTTTAATATCATCGAAATGGGGTCAAAGGTCAGGAGAAAGAAGCGAGATTTATTCCACAGCCATTATCCTCATAACTTGATTGAAAATGTTTCTAATGCGAGAAAACTTTAGTGTGTTGTTCCAGAGTTATACTGAGCCAATTCTGTTTAATATCATCGAAATGGGGTCAAAGGTCAGGAGAAAGAAGCGACATTTATTCCACAGCCATTATCCTCATAACTTGATTGAAAATGTTTCTAATGCGAGAAAACTTTAGTGTGTTGTTCCAGAGTTATACTGAGCCAATTCTGTTTAATATCATCGAAATGGGGTCAAAGGTCAGGAGAAAGAAGCGAGATTTATTCCACAGCCATTATCCTCATAACTTGATTGAAAATGTTTCTAATGCGAGAAAACTTTAGTGTGTTGTTCCAGAGTTATACTGAGCCAATTCTGTTTAATATCATCGAAATGGGGTCAAAGGTCAGGAGAAAGAAGCGAGATTTATTCCACAGCCATTATCCTCATAACTTGATTGAAAATGTTTCTAATGCGAGAAAACTTTAGTGTGTTGTTCCAGAGTTATACTGAGCCAATTCTGTTTAATATCATCGAAATGGGGTCAAAGGTCAGGAGAAAGAAGCGAGATTTATTCCACAGCCATTATCCTCATAACTTGATTGAAAATGTTTCTAATGCGAGAAAACTTTAGTGTGTTGTTCCAGAGTTATACTGAGCCAATTCTGTTTAATATCATCGAAATGGGGTCAAAGGTCAGGAGAAAGAAGCGACATTTATTCCACAGCCATTATCCTCATAACTTGATTGAAAATGTTTCTAATGCGAGAAAACTTTAGTGTGTTGTTCCAGAGTTATACTGAGCCAATTCTGTTTAATATCATCGAAATGGGGTCAAAGGTCAGGAGAAAGAAGCGAGATTTATTCCACAGCCATTATCCTCATAACTTGATTGAAAATGTTTCTAATGCGAGAAAACTTTAGTGTGTTGTTCCAGAGTTATACTGAGCCAATTCTGTTTAATATCATCGAAATGGGGTCAAAGGTCAGGAGAAAGAAGCGACATTTATTCCACAGCCATTATCCTCATAACTTGATTGAAAATGTTTCTAATGCGAGAAAACTTTAGTGTGTTGTTCCAGAGTTATACTGAGCCAATTCTGTTTAATATCATCGAAATGGGGTCAAAGGTCAGGAGAAAGAAGCGAGATTTATTCCACAGCCATTATCCTCATAACTTGATTGAAAATGTTTCTAATGCGAGAAAACTTTAGTGTGTTGTTCCAGAGTTATACTGAGCCAATTCTGTTTAATATCATCGAAATGGGGTCAAAGGTCAGGAGAAAGAAGCGAGATTTATTCCACAGCCATTATCCTCATAACTTGATTGAAAATGTTTCTAATGCGAGAAAACTTTAGTGTGTTGTTCCAGAGTTATACTGAGCCAATTCTGTTTAATATCATCGAAATGGGGTCAAAGGTCAGGAGAAAGAAGCGACATTTATTCCACAGCCATTATCCTCATAACTTGATTGAAAATGTTTCTAATGCGAGAAAACTTTAGTGTGTTGTTCCAGAGTTATACTGAGCCAATTCTGTTTAATATCATCGAAATGGGGTCAAAGGTCAGGAGAAAGAAGCGAGATTTATTCCACAGCCATTATCCTCATAACTTGATTGAAAATGTTTCTAATGCGAGAAAACTTTAGTGTGTTGTTCCAGAGTTATACTGAGCCAATTCTGTTTAATATCATCGAAATGGGGTCAAAGGTCAGGAGAAAGAAGCGAGATTTATTCCACAGCCATTATCCTCATAACTTGATTGAAAATGTTTCTAATGCGAGAAAACTTTAGTGTGTTGTTCCAGAGTTATACTGAGCCAATTCTGTTTAATATCATCGAAATGGGGTCAAAGGTCAGGAGAAAGAAGCGACATTTATTCCACAGCCATTATCCTCATAACTTGATTGAAAATGTTTCTAATGCGAGAAAACTTTAGTGTGTTGTTCCAGAGTTATACTGAGCCAATTCTGTTTAATATCATCGAAATGGGGTCAAAGGTCAGGAGAAAGAAGCGAGATTTATTCCACAGCCATTATCCTCATAACTTGATTGAAAATGTTTCTAATGCGAGAAAACTTTAGTGTGTTGTTCCAGAGTTATACTGAGCCAATTCTGTTTAATATCATCGAAATGGGGTCAAAGGTCAGGAGAAAGAAGCGAGATTTATTCCACAGCCATTATCCTCATAACTTGATTGAAAATGTTTCTAATGCGAGAAAACTTTAGTGTGTTGTTCCAGAGTTATACTGAGCCAATTCTGTTTAATATCATCGAAATGGGGTCAAAGGTCAGGAGAAAGAAGCGACATTTATTCCACAGCCATTATCCTCATAACTTGATTGAAAATGTTTCTAATGCGAGAAAACTTTAGTGTGTTGTTCCAGAGTTATACTGAGCCAATTCTGTTTAATATCATCGAAATGGGGTCAAAGGTCAGGAGAAAGAAGCGAGATTTATTCCACAGCCATTATCCTCATAACTTGATTGAAAATGTTTCTAATGCGAGAAAACTTTAGTGTGTTGTTCCAGAGTTATACTGAGCCAATTCTGTTTAATATCATCGAAATGGGGTCAAAGGTCAGGAGAAAGAAGCGAGATTTATTCCACAGCCATTATCCTCATAACTTGATTGAAAATGTTTCTAATGCGAGAAAACTTTAGTGTGTTGTTCCAGAGTTATACTGAGCCAATTCTGTTTAATATCATCGAAATGGGGTCAAAGGTCAGGAGAAAGAAGCGAGATTTATTCCACAGCCATTATCCTCATAACTTGATTGAAAATGTTTCTAATGCGAGAAAACTTTAGTGTGTTGTTCCAGAGTTATACTGAGCCAATTCTGTTTAATATCATCGAAATGGGGTCAAAGGTCAGGAGAAAGAAGCGACATTTATTCCACAGCCATTATCCTCATAACTTGATTGAAAATGTTTCTAATGCGAGAAAACTTTAGTGTGTTGTTCCAGAGTTATACTGAGCCAATTCTGTTTAATATCATCGAAATGGGGTCAAAGGTCAGGAGAAAGAAGCGAGATTTATTCCACAGCCATTATCCTCATAACTTGATTGAAAATGTTTCTAATGCGAGAAAACTTTAGTGTGTTGTTCCAGAGTTATACTGAGCCAATTCTGTTTAATATCATCGAAATGGGGTCAAAGGTCAGGAGAAAGAAGCGAGATTTATTCCACAGCCATTATCCTCATAACTTGATTGAAAATGTTTCTAATGCGAGAAAACTTTAGTGTGTTGTTCCAGAGTTATACTGAGCCAATTCTGTTTAATATCATCGAAATGGGGTCAAAGGTCAGGAGAAAGAAGCGACATTTATTCCACAGCCATTATCCTCATAACTTGATTGAAAATGTTTCTAATGCGAGAAAACTTTAGTGTGTTGTTCCAGAGTTATACTGAGCCAATTCTGTTTAATATCATCGAAATGGGGTCAAAGGTCAGGAGAAAGAAGCGACATTTATTCCACAGCCATTATCCTCATAACTTGATTGAAAATGTTTCTAATGCGAGAAAACTTTAGTGTGTTGTTCCAGAGTTATACTGAGCCAATTCTGTTTAATATCATCGAAATGGGGTCAAAGGTCAGGAGAAAGAAGCGAGATTTATTCCACAGCCATTATCCTCATAACTTGATTGAAAATGTTTCTAATGCGAGAAAACTTTAGTGTGTTGTTCCAGAGTTATACTGAGCCAATTCTGTTTAATATCATCGAAATGGGGTCAAAGGTCAGGAGAAAGAAGCGAGATTTATTCCACAGCCATTATCCTCATAACTTGATTGAAAATGTTTCTAATGCGAGAAAACTTTAGTGTGTTGTTCCAGAGTTATACTGAGCCAATTCTGTTTAATATCATCGAAATGGGGTCAAAGGTCAGGAGAAAGAAGCGAGATTTATTCCACAGCCATTATCCTCATAACTTGATTGAAAATGTTTCTAATGCGAGAAAACTTTAGTGTGTTGTTCCAGAGTTATACTGAGCCAATTCTGTTTAATATCATCGAAATGGGGTCAAAGGTCAGGAGAAAGAAGCGACATTTATTCCACAGCCATTATCCTCATAACTTGATTGAAAATGTTTCTAATGCGAGAAAACTTTAGTGTGTTGTTCCAGAGTTATACTGAGCCAATTCTGTTTAATATCATCGAAATGGGGTCAAAGGTCAGGAGAAAGAAGCGAGATTTATTCCACAGCCATTATCCTCATAACTTGATTGAAAATGTTTCTAATGCGAGAAAACTTTAGTGTGTTGTTCCAGAGTTATACTGAGCCAATTCTGTTTAATATCATCGAAATGGGGTCAAAGGTCAGGAGAAAGAAGCGAGATTTATTCCACAGCCATTATCCTCATAACTTGATTGAAAATGTTTCTAATGCGAGAAAACTTTAGTGTGTTGTTCCAGAGTTATACTGAGCCAATTCTGTTTAATATCATCGAAATGGGGTCAAAGGTCAGGAGAAAGAAGCGAGATTTATTCCACAGCCATTATCCTCATAACTTGATTGAAAATGTTTCTAATGCGAGAAAACTTTAGTGTGTTGTTCCAGAGTTATACTGAGCCAATTCTGTTTAATATCATCGAAATGGGGTCAAAGGTCAGGAGAAAGAAGCGACATTTATTCCACAGCCATTATCCTCATAACTTGATTGAAAATGTTTCTAATGCGAGAAAACTTTAGTGTGTTGTTCCAGAGTTATACTGAGCCAATTCTGTTTAATATCATCGAAATGGGGTCAAAGGTCAGGAGAAAGAAGCGAGATTTATTCCACAGCCATTATCCTCATAACTTGATTGAAAATGTTTCTAATGCGAGAAAACTTTAGTGTGTTGTTCCAGAGTTATACTGAGCCAATTCTGTTTAATATCATCGAAATGGGGTCAAAGGTCAGGAGAAAGAAGCGAGATTTATTCCACAGCCATTATCCTCATAACTTGATTGAAAATGTTTCTAATGCGAGAAAACTTTAGTGTGTTGTTCCAGAGTTATACTGAGCCAATTCTGTTTAATATCATCGAAATGGGGTCAAAGGTCAGGAGAAAGAAGCGAGATTTATTCCACAGCCATTATCCTCATAACTTGATTGAAAATGTTTCTAATGCGAGAAAACTTTAGTGTGTTGTTCCAGAGTTATACTGAGCCAATTCTGTTTAATATCATCGAAATGGGGTCAAAGGTCAGGAGAAAGAAGCGACATTTATTCCACAGCCATTATCCTCATAACTTGATTGAAAATGTTTCTAATGCGAGAAAACTTTAGTGCGTTGTTCCAGAGTTATACTGAGCCAATTCTGTTTAATATCATCGAAATGGGGTCAAAGGTCAGGACAAAGAAGCGACATTTATTCCACAGCCATTATCCTCATAACTTGATTGAAAATGTTTCTAATGCGAGAAAACTTTAGTGTGTTGTTCCAGAGTTATACTGAGCCAATTCTGTTTAATATCATCGAAATGGGGTCAAAGGTCAGGACAAAGAAGCGACATTTATTCCACAGCCATTATCCTCATAACTTGATTGAAAATGTTTCTAATGCGAGAAAACTTTAGTGTGTTGTTCCAGAGTTATACTGAGCCAATTCTGTTTAATATCATCGAAATGGGGTCAAAGGTCAGGACAAAGAAGCGACATTTATTCCACAGCCATTATCCTCATAACTTGATTGAAAATGTTTCTAATGCGAGAAAACTTTAGTGCGTTGTTCCAGAGTTATACTGAGCCAATTCTGTTTAATATCATCGAAATGGGGTCAAAGGTCAGGACAAAGAAGCGACATTTATTCCACAGCCATTATCCTCATAACTTGATTGAAAATGTTTCTAATGCGAGAAAGCTTTAGTGTGTTGTTCCAGTTATGCTGAACCAATTCTGTTTAATATCATCGAAATGGAGTCCAAGGTCAGGACACAGAAGCGAGATTTATTCCACAGCCATTATCCTCATAACTTGAGCAATGATTTCTGGTATGTTGGAAAGCGTATCATAATCAATGCATTGCATGATTTTAATAACTTGTTCATGTGTGTACTACCAGGGCGCTAATGAGGAGAGTGGATAGGAATTCACTGACGGGGTCACCCAATTGCTCTGTTTGCTTTCACAAAATAGGGAAATCCAACACGGAAAGTGGAGTTAAAGCTGCACTATAGCGCTCATAAGACTGCCCCGGGACAGTAAAAGTGCGGAAAGTGGGTGACGACTGCTTTGTAGGAGAGGAGTGCAAGGCAAAGTCGCTGGCTTGAAGAAAGGGAGTTAAAGAGGGGAGAGGTGTTGTGTCTGCCTGCCACGACGTTAAAATTTGGTTTACATAAACAAAAACGTCATTATCTTTTAAATAAATTGTAAGCAAACATTTAAGAAGCAATTGAAGACAATGCAATCAGAGCAAGCAAAAAGTTGAAGGCGACATTTTACCAACACTTCTACCTTATACCAGTGGCGTAACTAGTCAGATCAATGTATACGTGTGTGTCCAGGTGGAGAGGGTGGGGATCGCACGGATGCCTTTGTACTCGGTAATGAAAAGCATTAAAGCCGCACCGGTAACGCAGTTGGTTGGTTGGTTGGTTGGTTGATTTTATTGGCGCAAGGGCCAGGTTTGGCCAACGAGCGCCAGACAAAGAACTATTAGCTACAGAGTTTTAAAAGCGTGGAAAATGATTAAGAGCAGACAGGCTTGGCAAAAGTTGGAAAAGAGGATGATGAAAGCTGTGAAGACAAGTTAGTTAATTGGGTTTATATAAAAATTTATGAATGTACTATTATAAGTATTATATATATATATATATATCATCATCATTGTCAACCATTATCAATCCACTGCTGGACGAAGGTCTCCCCAAGTTTCCTCCACAACGGTCTGTCTTGTGCCAGTCTCCTCCATGTCACTCCCGCATATTTACGAATTTCATCCACCCATCTCCCATGTGGTCTTTTTCTGGGTCTTTTCCTGTCCCTTGGAATCCAATCTAAAATTTCAGCTGTCCATCTATGGTCTGTCCTTCTGGCAGTATGTCCAGCCCATTGCCATTTCAGGGATTTAACTCTGATCATGATGTCTTCCACTCTCGTCATTTTTCGGATCCACGAGTTCCTCTTCTTATCTCTCCTGGTTATACCAAGCATGCACCTCTCCATGCTACTTTGAGTTGTCTGCAGCCTTTGTATGTCTCTTTTAGTTAAGGTCCACGTCTCTGCACCATACGTAAGCACTGGAAGGATGCATTGATCAAACACTTTTCTTTTAAGACATAATGGCATATTGCTCTTGAAAATTATGCTGTTTCTTCCAAAAGCTCTCCAGGCAAGTTTTGTACGCCGATTAATTTCTTCATCAATGTGACCCTCACTTGATATCTGCTGTCCAAGATAAACATACGTATCTGTTATCTCCAGTTTTTCTCCATCAATCGATAAATCTTCATTTCTTGTAAAAGCATTGAACATCACTTTTGTCTTCTGAAAGTTCATTTTTAATCCCACTTCTTTACTCTTGTCAGCAAGTTCCTGGATCATACTCTGCAGCTCTGATGGGGTAGTTGCAAAAATGACTACGTCATCAGCAAAACGAAGGTGGGTTAGATAATCTCCATTAATCTTTATCGATTTGTTTTCCCATCCACGAGTTCCTCTTCTTATCTCTCCTGGTTATACCAAGCATGCACCTCTGAAAGACATTTTTCAATGTGGCATTAAAGAGCCTCGGAGATATGGTGTCACCTTGTCTCACTCCCTTTCCAATTTTTATGTGTGTTGTATTTTCAAATTGCTCTTGAAAATTATGCTGTTTCTTCCAAAAGCTCTCCAGGCAAGTTTTGTACGCCGTTATTAATAATATTAATGTATGCATCTTCAATACCGCAGGATTTCAGAGCCGTGGTAACTGCTGATGGTTTCACCGAATCAAAGGCTTTTTCATAATCGATAAAAGCCGTGCACAATGGAAGTCCATACTCCCTCGCTCTTTCAATTAGTTCTCTCAGTACGTGGATATGATCTATTGTGCTGCAGCCACTCCTGAATCCAGCTTGAGCTCTGATGGGGTAGTTGCAAAAATGACTACGTCATCAGCAAAACGAAGGTGGGTTAGATAATCTCCATTAATCTTTATCGATTTGTTTTCCCAGTTCAGTGATTGAAAGACATTTTTCAATGTGGCATTAAAGAGCCTCGGAGATATGGTGTCACCTTGTCTCACTCCCTTTCAATTTTTATGTGTGTTGTATTTTCAAACAGCCAAATCTTTGCACTTGCATTTTCATAGATGTTATTAATAATATTAATGTATGCATCTTCAATACCGCAGGATTTCAGAGCCGTGGTAACTGCTGATGGTTTCACCGAATCAAAGGCTTTTTCATAATCGATAAAAGCCGTGCACAATGGAAGTCCATACTCCCTCGCTCTTTCAATTAGTTCTCTCAGTACGTGGATATGATCTATTGTGCTGCAGCCACTCCTGAATCCAGCTTGTTCTCTCGGTTGAGCCATGTCCAGTGTTACCTTCAAGCGGTGTGAAAGAACTCTAGTGAAGATTTCACAAACCACTGATAGGAGGCTGATAGGTCTGTAGTTCCTGAGATCCTCAATTTCACCTTTTTTATGTAGCAGGATCACTGTAGCATTGTTCCAATCCTCAGGAATCTTCCCTTCACCAAGGCATCGAGTGAAAACTTGGGCGAGTACTGTTTCAATTTCTCCACTTGCTTCTTGTATGATGTCCACAGCAATTCCATCCCCTCCTGGAGCTTTCCCCCGCTTCATGTTCTTGATTGCATGAGCAACTTCTGCTGGGAGGACTGGAAGAACTCTGGTACCTTTCATGATGTCTGGAGTACATGTATCATCCCTTTCATATAATTTGGAGTAGAAATCTTTCACTCTTGTCAAAATTTCGCCTCTATTTCTTGTTATAGAACCATCTTCTTTTCTCAGAGCCATAATCTGTTTTCTTCCCTTACTGAGATGTCCCTTTGCTATCTTTAGGCTTTGGTTGTTTTCAATTGCTTTCCTCACTAGCTCACAGTTGAATTTCCTTACGTCTTCAGTGATACTTTTTCGTGCTGTCTTGCATAGCTCTATATATTCCACTTTGGAAGTCACATCTTCTTTAGTTGTCCTCATCTCTCTTCTTTTTTGCATCAACATTTTGGTTTTTCCTGATAATTTGTTTACATGCAACTTGTTCTTAGACCCAGCTAATTTTGTTGCTGTTTCCATAAGAGCTTTGGTTACTTTTCTGTTAACTTCCGAAATATCCACTTCTTCCGATGTTAGGCCTTCTAAAGCAGAGAACCTGTTCTTCAGTTCCAACTTGAAAGTATTATGGTGTTTTTTAAGGTTGGTTATGTCAATACATTTTGTTTGTCTTATGAGCTTGCCACGTTCCAGTTTAGTGTTAAGGTGCATCTTACATCTCACCAATCTATGGTCACTACCTGTGTTGAACTTGTTTAGCACACTGCAGTCTTCGATGACGAATTTTTTGATTTTATTATGTGTATGTGTAACAAGTATTATATGTACCTGGCCAAGGCAGCGGCCAGTGCGACATGAAGGCAGAGGGTGCTAAGAATCCCCGGAGGACCGGACTAGGCTGCCATCTGATGCTGACCTTGGCAACGTACAATGGACGCTCCCTATCTTCTGATTCAAGGCTTCTTGAATTGGAAGAGGAACTACAAAGGATCCAGTGGGACATCGTGGGGCTAAGTGAGGTAAGGAGAAAAGGAGAAGATCTCATCAAACTGAAAAGTGGACATCTCTTCTACTATCGTGGGACAGATACTGGCAGAACTAGTGGTGTTGGATTTATAATAAACAAGAAACTGAAGGATAAAGTTGTAGAAGTTGAAAGTTCCTCTGACAGAGCTGCACGACTCGTTATCCAACTCTCGAGAAGATACCAGGCTCAGATTATTCAAACTTATGCACCCACCACAAGTCATTCTGAAGAAGAAATTGAAGAATTTTATGAGGAAATCTGTCATCTAAATAATAAAGGTAAGCAGCACTTGAAAATAATTATGGGAGATTTCAATGCAAAAATAGGGCAACGGCAACAGAATGAAACTTCAGTAGGTAAATTCGGTCACGGCAACAGAAACCAGCGTGGAAATACTCTCGTTGAGTTTGCAGAGGCAGAAGGGTTTTTCATCTTGAACTCCTTCTTCAAGAAAAAGCCACACAGGAAATGGACATGGAGACATCCAAATGGGACGACAAGTGAAATTGATTTTATTATGTGTAACAAAAAATTCGTCATAGAAGACTGCAGTGTGCTAAACAAGTTCAACACAGGTAGTGACCATAGATTGGTGAGATGTAAGATGCACCTCAACACTAAACTTGAACGTGGCAAGCTCATAAGACAAACAAAATCTATTGACATAACCAACCTTAAAAAACACCATAATACCTTCAAGTTGGAACTGAAGAACAGGTTCTCTGCTTTAGAAGGCCTAACATCGGAAGAAGTGGACATCTCTGAAGTTAACAGAAAAGTAACCAAAGCTCTTATGGAAACAGCAACAAAATTAGCTGGGTCTAAGAACAAGTTGCATGTAAATAAATTATCAGGAAAAACGAAAATGTTGATGCAAAAAAGAAGAGAGATGAGGACAACTAAAGAAGATGTGACTTCCAAAGTGGAATATATAGAGCTATGCAAGACAGTACGAAAAAGTATCACTGAAGACGTAAGAAAATTCAACTGTGAACTAGTGAGGAAAGCAATTGAAAACAACCAAAGCCTAAAGATAGCAAAGGGACATCTCAGTAAGGGAAGAAAACAGATTATGGCACTGAGAAAAGAAGATGGTTCTGTAACAAGAAATAGAGGCGAAATTTTGACAAGAGTGAAAGATTTCTACTCCAAATTATATGAAAGGGATGATACATGCACTCCAGACATCATGAAAGATACCAGTACCAGAGTTCCTCCAGTCCTTCCAGCAGAAGTTGCACATGCAATCAAGAACATGAAGCGGGGAAAAGCTCCAGGAGAAGATGGAATTACTGTAGACATCATACAAGAAGCAAGTGGAGAAATCGAAACAGTACTCGCCCAAATTTTCACTCGATGCCTTAATGAAGGAAAGATTCCTGAGGATTGGAACACCGCTACAATGATCCTGCTTCATAAGAAAGGTGACATTGAGGATCTCGGAAACTACAGACCTATCAGCCTCCTATCAGTAGTTTATAAAATCTTCACTAAAGTTCTTTCACACCGCTTGAAGATAACACTGGACATGGCTCAACCGAGAGAACAAGCTGGATTCAGGAGTGGCTACAGCACAATAGATCATATCCATGTGCTGAGAGAACTAATTGAAAGAGCGAGGGAATATGAACTTCCATTGTGCATGGCTTTTATCGATTATGAAAAAGCCTTTGATTCGGTGAAGCCATCAGCAGTTACAATGGCTCTGAAAACCTGCGGTATTGAAGATGCATACATTAATATTATTAATAACATCTATGAAAATGCAAGTGCAAAGATTAGGCTGTTTGAAAATACAACACACATAAAAATTGGAAAGGGAGTGAGACAAGGTGACACCATATCTCCGAAGCTCTTTAATGCCACATTGGAGGGTGTTTTTCAGTCACTGAGCTGGGAAAACAAGGGGATAAAGATTAATGGAGATTATCTAACCCACCTTCGTTTTGCTGATGACGTAGTCATTTTTGCAACTAGCCCATCAGAGCTGCAGAGTATGATCCAGGAACTTGCTGACAAGAGTAAAGAAGTGGGATTAAAAATGAACTTTCAGAAGACAAAAGTGATGTTCAATGCTTTTACAAGAAATGAAGATTTATCGATTGATGGAGAAAAGCTGGAGATAACAGACACGTACGTTTATCTTGGACAGCAGATATCAAGTGAGGGTCACATTGATGAAGAAATTAATCGGCGTACAAAACTTGCCTGGAGAGCTTTTGGAAGAAACAGCATAATTTTCAAGAGCAATATGCCATTATGTCTTAAAAGAAAAGTGTTTGATCAATGCATCCTTCCAGTGCTTACATATGGTGCAGAGACGTGGACCTTAACTAAAAGAGACATACAAAGGCTGCAGACAACTCAAAGAAGCATGGAGAGGTGCATACTTGGTGTAACCAGGAGAGATAAGAAGAGGAACTCGTGGATCCGAAAAATGACAAGAGTGGAAGACATCATGATCAGAGTCAAATCCCTGAAATGGCAATGGGCTGGACATACTGCCAGAAGGACAGATCATCGATGGACAGCCGAAATTTTAGATTGGATTCCAAGGGACAGGAAAAGACCCAGAAGAAGACCACATGGGAGATGGGTGGATGAAATTCGAAAGTATGCAGGGGTGACATGGAGGAGACTGGCACAAGACAGACCGTTGTGGAGGAAACTTGGGGAGACCTTCGTCCAGCAGTGGATTGATAATGGTTGACAATGATGATGATGATGATGATATATATATATATTGTATGTAACACAACTACACAAAGGAAGAGTCACCAGGAGGGGGACGATCCGTCACTCTCCTCCCCCCACGCTCCTCTGCAATGCTGGCCGAGGGCGGGGACGAACTGTCACTCTCTTCCCCCCCCCCATGTTCATCTGCAATGTTGGTTGAGGCTGGGGACGAACTGTCACTCTCCTCCCCCCTATGTTCCTTTATAATGTTGGTTGAGGGTGGGGGCCTCGCTGAGTCCGAGACAGGTGCAATGTTGGTCAGGCGGACCGCGACAGTTGGATGGACACTGCACACCTTTGCGGATTGAGGGCCGGGTCTGCCGCACGTGCAGGCTTTCTGCTGGGAACTGGAAGAGACGGTCGGCGTCAAAAGAGAAGGCCCAGAATCAGGTATTCGAAAAATCTGGAGCTCGGGGAAAAACACCTGTGTCGCTTGTTCAGCTGTAGATCGCTTGGCAAGGGCGGCGAGAGCTACAGGGCGCGGAACAAAGGGCTGCACGGGTTGTGGCACAGACTGAACTACTGCGGCAAAAGTACGCTGTCGGTTGGTGGGTATACCCAACTTGGCCTTGGCAGCAGGGTACGAGAGGCCTTCCAGGGTCTTGAGGCGCTGGATCGCCATCTCGTCCTTCCATTTCATACAGTTGCGGGAGGAAGCTGCATGGGCCTCACCACAGTTAACACAGCAGGCCGCAGAAGTGCAACCTTCCCCGTCATGTTCACTGGAGCCACAATTAGCGCAACTAGCGGAACTCTTACAGAAACGTTGTGAATGCCCGTACCTCTGGCACCTGAAACAACGCAGAGGACTGGGAATGTACGGGCGAACTCCACAGACCAAGTAGCCAGCCTTGATTTCGGTCGGAACTTTCGGGGAGTTAAAAGTCAAGATCACATTTTTAGACTTAATCAAAGAACCATCGCGCCGGAACATCATACGACGTGCAGCAATAACACCTTGATCTGCAAGTTCAGTCACCAATTCGTCTTCACTGCATGGCAAGAGATCAAACTCCGAAATAACTCCCCGAGAGGTGTTAAGAAACGGGTGAGGTGTCACTTTGACAAGAATGCCTTGAAGACTAGAAAGGTGCAGAAAAGTGTTACTCTGAGAAACACTGCAAGTTTGGACAAGCAGGTCCCCAGAGCGAAGCTTCCTCACAGACTTCAAGGGGTCAACCGCAGCATCCAAAGCTTTAGAAATGAAAAATGGAGATCTGGTGGACAGTCTCTCATTCGGATCGATGGATTCCACAACTAAGTGTGTAGCATGCGTATTCACAGCAATCGAGGGAGACTACGCTTCGGAGCGACTGGTACAGCTGCCGAAGAAGAGGTTTCACATTCTGGGTCCAGGTCATTATCTAAAGATCGTTTAAGGTTAAGAGACTTGGTAGGTTGAGAAGACGAAGGAGAGTCGTTTGCAACTATCATTTTCTCAGGTGACTTAAATTTGGAGTTTTTGTTTTTGGGTTTACCCATCGAAAAAAAGAAGGAAGATTCGTCTGCAGACTACTCCACCCACCACCGAGCCCTACAAGGGAGAACTGGAGGTCCGCAAGCCAAGAAAATGACGCTGGACACAGTTCTGGAGCTTATACGTTGCAGATATAGTCCGTTGGCTGTGATCACACGCACTCGGCGGACACTTCGGCCTCCTGGTACCGTCATGCCAACGCCTTTGGCATGATCCCACAGCCCCGGGCTCACCCTGCCGTGCTATACGACAAAAAAGCCGCTAAAGCCCTGTACACAACTTGGTACAAGACTTCTGACTAGAGGTGGGTTAGTCTCTAGCCTCCCGTTTACAGCGAAGCCGGGGTCGAAGAGGAGTGTTGGTACACAGGAGGCACTTAACCGGTCTCCTGCTACCTCAGCCGCCAGACATCCCATTTCCGCCTCACGGGTCTCCGCACGCGGCAAACATGCAGGTAGGTCTAGCACCCAAACCAGCTAAAAGGAAAAAAAGAAATCCAAAGAAGACAAATCCTGGAAGGGAACCTAAACGGAATCTCAGCAACCTACGAACTGAGCGGTTAATATAAAACAGTTAGTGGTGGAGGGTAACAAAACCACAAGACCGGGGTGTTAGTACATAGCGTGGTAGAGATTAGGTAGAGTATACAACACGGGCAACTAGCCAGTGGAGAAAATAAATAAAATCGAAAAAGCGACACACAAGACCAGCTCGGGATCGTGGGGCCGCGACTCCCCAACAGCTGGATGAACAGCCGTCCCTGCAAACACCAACAGCACCGAAATAAAAAACAAGCGGTGGCATGATATCAGATGTTGACCAGTCACAAGGTCAGCTCGGGCCGTGGGGGCGCCGCTCCCCAAATAACTGGAAAACCAGTTATCCCCGTGCGGGGGTAACGCAGTTGTGTAAGTGCTGGCTTATGACTATTCTTCCGAGAAGGGTCCGGGTTCGAATCCCGGTGGGGGAATGGCCGTTGTGTTTGTCTTACGGCACGGGCTCTTTGCATTTTTTTTTTTTTTTTGGAACCAGTGACCTTAATTCAAACATTCGACGTGAATCAGGAACACCAAACTGAAATCATCGCTCTTTCCACGTTAACAAGTGAGTCTCGGAAAAATTCTCATCGACCTCCCCGGAAACGAACCCAGGTCTTCCAGTTACACGCCGGATATGCTACCACTGCACCACAGCGGCCTCGAATTCTCCAGACTCACATTTGTCCGGCGCGTAACTGGAAGACACTAGGTTCGTTTACCGGTGGCGGCCGCTGAGAATTTTTCCGAAACTCACTTATTAACGTGGAAAGAGCGATGATTTCTGTTTGGTGTTTCTGATCCACGTCGAGTGTTTGAATTAATTATCCATTCGCTTTCTAGTTATTTGTTCAGTTGCTGCTTTCCATTTTTGGTGAATAATCAGCATTGTGCGGGGCTCCATAAAGCAACCTGTCATGAAGTTTGGCAGTTAATCAAATGTGAGTCTGGAGAATTCGAGGACGCTGTGGTAGCACGTCCGGCGCGTAACTGGAAGACACTGGGTTCGATTCCCGGTGGCGGCCGATGAGAATTTTTCCGAGACTCGCTTATTAACGTCGAAAGAGCGATGATTTCTGTTTGGTGTCAGTGACCTTAAATTAGGGACAGGCGACTGCTTATAGCCTATTGAGTTGCTCATGGTGGTCGTTAAACTTTTTTTTTAATTTGGAAGTTTAACGACCACCGTGAGCAACTCAATGGGCTATAAGCAGTCGCCCGACCCTAATTTAGGGTCACTGGTTCCGTAAAACAAACACAATATCTATGCCTGACGGGATTCGAACCCGGGCCCCTTTCTGACGAATGATCAGAGGCCATCGCTTAGATCACTGCGCCACCGAGCGGCATCCATGGATTCAAGTCATAGAATGGGTATGTCAGTTCTTCATTATGTATAAACACTTAGTGCAGTATCAGGGCTTGAAAAAATACCATGCCTATTAATACAAATTATTGGCCAGGGCAGGTAAACAAAGGATCTAGTTGTGTAGTCTGGGCAACTAAATGTTTTAGGGCCACTGGTTCCAAGGAAGGGAGAGAGCCAGTGCCGCAAGACAAACACAACATCCATGCCTGACCGGGATTCGAACCCGGACCCCTTACGGACGAATGATCAGAGGCCAGCGCCTTAGACCACTGCGCCACTGGGGTGGCTCGTAAAACTTTCAACAGTAAAAAAATGCATTAAAAATTTGTTCTTTCAGTGTTTCGTAAAAAAATCGTTATGAAGCCTCACCAAAAACAATGCTTGCCCACCCTAATTTCGAAGTCTAGCGACGTCCCTGTCCATGCGGTCCGGAATGTGCAAGACTTCTTCCCTGGCCTGCACCTTTTTAGCTGGACATGTCTGGGACATGATAGCTAAGGGACTGGCCCGTCAATGCCTTCGCCACTTAACACAAATGAACTCTGGTCTCGCATAGAAGCAGCCTGGTAGGCTGTTCCCCAGGACGATATCAAAAACCTCTTCCATTCAATGCCACGCCGTGTCATCATCATCATCATTGTCAACCATTATCAATCCACTGCTGGACGAAGGTTTCTCCAAGCCTCTTCCACAACGGTCTGTCTTGTGCCAGTCTCCTCCATGTCATTCCCGCATACTTTCGAATTTCATCCACCCATCTTCCATGTGGTCTTCTTCTGGGTCTTTTCCTGTCCCTTGGAATCCAATCTAGAATTTCAGCTGTCCATCAATGGTCTGTCCTTCTGGCAGTATGTCCAGCCCATTGCCATTTCAGGGATTTAACTCTGATCATGATGTCTTCCACTCTTGTCATTTTTCGGATCCACGAGTTCCTCTTCTTATCTCTCCTGGTTACACCAAGCATGCACCTCTCCATGCTACTTTGAGTTGTCTGCAGTCTTTGTATGTCTCTTTTAGTTAAGGTCCACGTCTCTGCACCATACGTAAGCACTGAAAGGATGCATTAATCAAACACTCTTCTTTTAAGACATAATGACATATTTCTCTTGAAAATTATGCTGTTTCTTCCAAAAGCTCTCCAGGCAAGTTTTGTACGCCGATTAATTTCTTCATCAATGTGCCCCTCACTTGATATCTGCTGTCCAAGATAAACGTACGTGTCTGTTATCTCCAGCTTTTCTCCATCAATCGATAAATCTTCATTTCTTGTAAAAGCATTGAACATCACTTTTGTCTTCTGAAAGTTCATTTTCAATCCCACTTCTTTTTACTCTTGTCAGCAAGTTCCTGGATCATACTCTGCAGCTCTGAGGGGTAGTTGCAAAAAATGACTACATCATCAGCAAAACGAAGGTGAGTTAGATAATCTCCATTAATATTTATCCCTTTGTTAAAGATTAATGGAGATTATCTAACTCACCTTCGTTTTGCTGATAGAGGCTCTTATTTTTGCTCGGGATGGCTTCACATGATACTGAGTTTTGAAGCGAAAAAAATCCTGTATGGCTCTACAAATGTAGTCAGTTATATCCTGTAACATGGGGAAACTGTGATATAAATTTCATTTAAATAGCGCGATTCATTCTTGGTGTTGCAATTTTCACAAGCGGTAGAATATTTTGTGTCAGAGATGAATAATACTGTTATCTCAAACTAGTTATTTCAAGTGTGTTGATGCGCAATATTCGTTTACCACCTTTATCACGTTTCTTTTCTTCCACAGCGCAGGCGTACTTCTCTGCGAGCTGACCGGTTTCGCAGGTGGTCTCTTTGGATACTCGTCGATTCTGACGCACGCTGCCATAGCAATAGACCGATACAACGTCATCGTCAGAGGTTTTGCTGCTGCTCCCTTCACCCACCTGAAAGCTGCCCTTTTTGTGACTTTCATCTGGGCATGGGGTCTGTTGTGGAGTCTGCCCCCGTTCTTTGGTTGGGGCAGGTTTGTACCAGAAGGAATTCTGAACAGGTGAGTTGTTGACGATCCTTCCAGACTTCTGAATGCGCGTAAGACCCGCAATTTCCAACTTAGAGATTCTCCTTCCCCTAACAAAACTCCGAGCGGTCACAGAAGCAGGAATCAGAAATATGCCGGAAAAAGCTAACGTCAAAATGAAATAGCCAAAGCACCTAAATAAAGGCTGTGGTCCTTCCTCACAGCGATGCTTTAAGCGCAGTAGGTATCAACGATCAGTTTTCGTGCAAAGTTTGTCGAAGCCCCTACATGTCTTGTGGAGAAGGATTGGGGGCAGGCAGCAACACGCCTCCTAAGCAGGGATGTTACCGAAGGGGTGCGAAGTTGGGCGGGAGCCCACCCTTAAATTTTTCTTGACCACCCTACCGCCCACCCAGTTCAAAATGTGCAATATTTCAATTTTTCCTTTAACGACCATAACGCCCAAAACGCTCTTAAATACAAACTACCATAGCTGCCCGAAACGTCCTTAAATACAAACGACCATAGCTTCCCGAAACGCCCAAAACTCCCTTAAATACAAACGACCATAGCTGCCCGAAACGCCCTTAAATACAAACGACCATAGCTGCCCGAAACGCCCTTAAATACAAACGACCATAGCTGCCTGAAACGCCCTTAAATACAAACGACCATAGCTTCCCGAAACGCCCTTAAATACAAACGACCATAGCTGCCCGAAACGCCCTTAAATACAAACGATCATAGCTGCCCGAAACGCCCTTAAATACAAACGACCATAGCTGCCCGAAACGCCCTTAAATACAAACGACCATAGCTGCCCGAAACGCCCTTAAATACAAATGACCATAGCTGCCCAAAACGCCTGTCTAGAGTGAGCCAAATTTCCTACCGTTACGTGTTCTTTACATTTGCACGACCTATAGGGGATCAGCAGGAGTCACCGTTAGTCCCCATTGTTGTTACTAAACAAAGAAGTGAAACAACAGACAGTTTAGGGCGTTATGGTACTTATAGAGTGATACTAGATTTTATAGTCATCGTTGATAAAGGGTTAAAATATAATCCGGACTTTGCCATGTAATAGTGAATCTCGTGTTTTTCGTCAGGTAGCTCTACGTATCACCCCCCCCAACACCCCCTAGGAAGTGCGTTGTTTGCTTACCCGTAAAAACGTTATCAAGATAGCATCAACACGGCTAGAAAAATGTAATTGTTCTCCACTCACCTAAATCCTTAGTTTAAGCCCCTTTTCATGCTACTATGGCCAGGGGCGAATGAGGAGGGGGAATAGGAATTCACCGAGAAGGGTCATTACTGATTGTTCAACTGTTTGCTCTACTAAGTAGGGAAGTGGAATCTAAAGCTAAATCAGACCCCTTAAGTCTGTACCGGGAAGTGAAAGAGCGGAACGCGGCTGACGACTGCTTTGACGGTGAGGAGGGCAAAGCAAGGTCGTTGACTCGAAGGAAGGGAGTTAAAGAGGGGGACGTGTTGTGTCTGCGTATCTCAACATTAAAATTTGATTTAGGTAATAATTAAATAGCACATTTTTCTTTAAAGAAATCGTTCAAGTACTATAATTTTCGTAACAAAAATGCAAAATTTTGAAAGGAATTGTTGAAATCGGGTTCTACTAACACTTACACATAAGTGCCAAAAAAACTGGTACATCAGTCTAATACTTATTAGGTCCCCCACGGAGGCGCAGAACTGCAGAAATACGACGGGGCATGGACTCCACTAGCTTCTGGTAATATGCTGTAGGCAATGCACACCATACTTCCTGCAGTGCGCTCCACAATTCGGGTGTATTCCGAGGTCTCGGATTCCTGTGTTCGATAGCGCGTTGCATGGCATCCCAAATGTGTTCTATCACGTTCAGATCTGGGAACTTGGGTGGGAATAGCAACACCCCGAACTCAGATGAATGCTCCTCTAACCATAATGTGGCGTCCCGACACTTGTGTGGAGGTGCATCTGACGAGGTACCCCGTTCATGCCCAGCATGAATGCAGGACATGAACTGGGTACCTCTTCAGAAAGGATGCGCACATAGCGTTGGCCGGTCACAGAGGTTTGTAGATGTACCAGGGGTCCAAGTGAAGTCCAGCTAAACACATCCCCATACCATTACGGACCTCCCACCCGCCGGTAAAGTTCCCTGTTGACAGGCGGGATCCATGGCTTCATGGGGTCTGCGCCACACACGAATCCTTCCATCTGCCCGATACAGTTGGAAACGCGACTCGTCAGACCAGGTTACTTGTTTCCAGTCATCAAGTGTCCATTGGCGGTGTTGCCGTGCCCAAGCGAGGCTAATAGCTCTGTGTGTCGTGCACACATCAAGGGGACTCGAGTTGGGCGTCGGCTTCCAAAGCTTATATCGAGCAGGGTACGTTGCACAGTCCAGACGCTGATGTTTGTCGAGGCTCCAGCATTGAATTCCGATGATACCTGCGAGAGTGTTGCACGCCTATCGCGAGAAACGATTCTTGACAGCCGACGATGGTCACGTTCACCCAATGTCTTTTTACGGCCTCACTGATATCGTAGGTTGTGGGTTTTGCCGGAATTCTTGTAGTCACGGTACACCCTTGCAATGGTCGTCCGTGAAAATCAGAACTTCGTTTCTACCTTCGAAATACTATGGCCTATCTCACGAGCGCCAACTATGACACCGCGTTGTAAATCGCTTAAATCGTTATTACTAGTCATTCTCATGCCGAAAACAGCTCTGACAGCTGGCAAGGATGTCTATCGCTTTATATACGCACTGGCGGACGCAACCGAGTACGAGCATATAGGTGACGTTGCTATGTATTTTGCATAAGCTCGTCTGTACCAGTTTTTCTGGCACTTCAGTTTATATCTTAACACCATTAAACCACTAGTGATTGTCATGTAATCTTGTTCGCTTAACAGTGGCATAATTTGCCAGATCTAGGTGTGTGTGTGTGTGTGTGTGTGTGTGTGTGTGTGTGTCCGGTGGGATCGGGGTCCCGGTTTCCTTTGTAACCGGAAATAAATTTGAACATTAAAAATTCTTTCTTTCCCTCAGTGTTTCGTAAATTAAGTTGCTATCCAATCTGCCTCGGCAAAAATAACATTCCCCCACCCTAATTTCAAAGTTAAAGACGTCCCTTCTCCCTAGAGCATCCCAGATGTGCTCAATCGGATAAGGTCAGGAGACCTGGCTGGACATAGAGTCAGCCGTTCAAGATATTGCTCTACCAGCCTTGCTCGGTGGGGATGAGCATTACGTCTTGTAGGAGAAATATATCTTTTACGGCACCTGCATAAGGACGAGCATATACTGTAAAAAATAAGTGACGCGAATTTACCGAATTTTTCTGAAAAAAAAAACGTGCAGCAAAGTTCCCGATAGCTGTCCATCTTTTAAAGAAATTTCCGTTTTTTCTAACTATTTTGACAGAATTTTCGTCGTCAGTAATACCATTGATTTAAAAAAAAACACTTCGGGGTTTCTCATATTTCCACTGAAATTTTATATATTCTTCAATTCTGAAATTTCCGGCCCTTTTCTTTCCCGGCGTACTAAATTAATGAGCCCTTCCTTACTCGTCCATAGAGGATTTTGTTTTTATGTTTTTTGATTGAAGGTTTAACGACCACCGTGAGCGACTCAATGGGCTATAAGCAGTCGCCCGTCCCTAATTTAGGGTCACTGGTTCCAGAGAAGGGAGAGAGCCAGTGCCGTAAGACAAACACAACATCCATGCCTCTCGGGATTCAAACCCGGACCCCTTTCGGACAAATGATCAGAGGCCATCGCTTAGACCACTGCGCCACCGGAGCGGAAATTGAAGGTTTAACAACCACAGTGAGCAACTCAATGGGCTATAAGCAGTCGCCCGTCCCTAATTTAGGGTCACTGGTTCCAGAGAAGGGAGAGAGCCAGTACCGTAAGACAAACACAACATCCATGCCTCACGGGATTCAAACCCGGACCCCTTTCGGACGAATGATCAGAGGCCATCGCTTAGACAACTGCGCCACCGGAGCGGAAATTGAAGGTTTAACAACCACAGTGAGCAACTCAATGGGCTATAAGCAGTCGCCCGTCCCTAATTTAGGGTCACTGGTTCCAGAGAAGGGAGAGAGCCAGTGCCGTAAGACAAACACAACATCCATGCCTCACGGGATTCAAACCCGGACCCCTTTCGGACGAATGATCAGAGGCCATCGCTTAGACCACTGCGCCACCGGAGCGGAAATTGAAGGTTTAACAACCACAGTGAGCAACTCAATGGGCTATAAGCAGTCGCCCGTCCCTAATTTAGGGTCACTGGTTCCAGAGAAGGGAGAGAGCCAGTGCCGTAAGACAAACACAACATCCATGCCTCTCGGGATTCAAACCCGGACCCCTTTCGGACGAATGATCAGAGGCCATCGCTTAGACCACTGCGCCACCGGAGCGGAAATTGAAGGTTTAACAACCACAGTGAGCAACTCAATGGGCTATAAGCAGTCGCCCGTCCCTAATTTAGGGTCACTGGTTCCAGAGAAGGGAGAGAGCCAGTGCCGTAAGACAAACACAACATCCATGCCTCTCGGGATTCAAACCCGGACCCCTTTCGGACGAATGATCAGAGGCCATCGCTTAGACCACTGCGCCACCGGAGCGGAAATTGAAGGTTTAACAACCACAGTGAGCAACTCAATGGGCTATAAGCAGTCGCCCGTCCCTAATTTAGGGTCACTGGTTCCAGAGAAGGGAGAGAGCCAGTGCCGTAAGACAAACACAACATCCATGCCTCTCGGGATTCAAACCCGGACCCCTTTCGGACGAATGATCAGAGGCCATCGCTTAGACCACTGCGCCACCGGAGCGGAAATTGAAGGTTTAACAACCACAGTGAGCAACTCAATGGGCTATAAGCAGTCGCCCGTCCCTAATTTAGGGTCACTGGTTCCAGAGAAGGGAGAGAGCCAGTGCCGTAAGACAAGCACAACATCCATGCCTCACGGGATTCAAACCCGGACCCCTTTCGGACGAATGATCAGAGGCCATCGCTTAGACAACTGCGCCACCGGAGCGGAAATTGAAGGTTTAACAACCACAGTGAGCAACTCAATGGGCTATAAGCAGTCGCCCGTAGTCGCCCGTCCCTAATTTAGGGTCACTGGTTCCAGAGAAGGGAGAGAGCCAGTGCCGTAAGACAAACACAACATCCATGCCTCTCGGGATTCAAACCCGGACCCCTTTCGGACGAATGATCAGAGGCCATCGCTTAGACCACTGCGCCACCGGAGCGGAAATTGAAGGTTTAACAACCACAGTGAGCAACTCAATGGGCTATAAGCAGTCGCCCGTCCCTAATTTAGGGTCACTGGTTCCAGAGAAGGGAGAAAGCCAGTGCCGTAAGACAAACACAACATCCATGCCTCACGGGATTCAAACCCGGACCCCTTTCGGACGAATGATCAGAGGCCATCGCTTAGACCACTGCGCCACCGGAGCGGAAATTGAAGGTTTAACAACCACAGTGAGCAACTCAATGGGCTATAAGCAGTCGCCCGTCCCTAATTTAGGGTCACTGGTTCCAGAGAAGGGAGAGAGCCAGTGCCGTAAGACAAACACAACATCCATGCCTCACGGGATTCAAACCCGGACCCCTTTCGGACGAATGATCAGAGGCCATCGCTTAGACAACTGCGCCACCGGAGCGGAAATTGAAGGTTTAACAACCACAGTGAGCAACTCAATGGGCTATAAGCAGTCGCCCGTCCCTAATTTAGGGTCACTGGTTCCAGAGAAGGGAGAGAGCCAGTGCCGTAAGACAAACACAACATCCATGCCTCTCGGGATTCAAACCCGGACCCCTTTCGGACGAATGATCAGAGGCCATCGCTTAGACCACTGCGCCACCGGAGCGGAAATTGAAGGTTTAACAACCACAGTGAGCAACTCAATGGGCTATAAGCAGTCGCCCGTCCCTAATTTAGGGTCACTGGTTCCAGAGAAGGGAGAGAGCCAGTGCCGTAAGACAAACACAACATCCATGCCTCTCGGGATTCAAACCCGGACCCCTTTCGGACGAATGATCAGAGGCCATCGCTTAGACCACTGCGCCACCGGAGCGGAAATTGAAGGTTTAACAACCACAGTGAGCAACTCAATGGGCTATAAGCAGTCGCCCGTCCCTAATTTAGGGTCACTGGTTCCAGAGAAGGGAGAAAGCCAGTGCCGTAAGACAAACACAACATCCATGCCTCACGGGATTCAAACCCGGACCCCTTTCGGACGAATGATCAGAGGCCATCGCTTAGACCACTGCGCCACCGGAGCGGAAATTGAAGGTTTAACAACCACAGTGAGCAACTCAATGGGCTATAAGCAGTCGCCCGTCCCTAATTTAGGGTCACTGGTTCCAGAGAAGGGAGAGAGCCAGTGCCGTAAGACAAGCACAACATCCATGCCTCACGGGATTCAAACCCGGACCCCTTTCGGACGAATGATCAGAGGCCATCGCTTAGACAACTGCGCCACCGGAGCGGAAATTGAAGGTTTAACAACCACAGTGAGCAACTCAATGGGCTATAAGCAGTCGCCCGTAGTCGCCCGTCCCTAATTTAGGGTCACTGGTTCCAGAGAAGGGAGAGAGCCAGTGCCGTAAGACAAACACAACATCCATGCCTCTCGGGATTCAAACCCGGACCCCTTTCGGACGAATGATCAGAGGCCATCGCTTAGACCACTGCGCCACCGGAGCGGAAATTGAAGGTTTAACAACCACAGTGAGCAACTCAATGGGCTATAAGCAGTCGCCCGTCCCTAATTTAGGGTCACTGGTTCCAGAGAAGGGAGAAAGCCAGTGCCGTAAGACAAACACAACATCCATGCCTCACGGGATTCAAACCCGGACCCCTTTCGGACGAATGATCAGAGGCCATCGCTTAGACCACTGCGCCACCGGAGCGGAAATTGAAGGTTTAACAACCACAGTGAGCAACTCAATGGGCTATAAGCAGTCGCCCGTCCCTAATTTAGGGTCACTGGTTCCAGAGAAGGGAGAGAGCCAGTGCCGTAAGACAAACACAACATCCATGCCTCACGGGATTCAAACCCGGACCCCTTTCGGACGAATGATCAGAGGCCATCGCTTAGACAACTGCGCCACCGGAGCGGAAATTGAAGGTTTAACAACCACAGTGAGCAACTCAATGGGCTATAAGCAGTCGCCCGTCCCTAATTTAGGGTCACTGGTTCCAGAGAAGGGAGAGAGCCAGTGCCGTAAGACAAACACAACATCCATGCCTCTCGGGATTCAAACCCGGACCCCTTTCGGACGAATGATCAGAGGCCATCGCTTAGACCACTGCGCCACCGGAGCGGAAATTGAAGGTTTAACAACCACAGTGAGCAACTCAATGGGCTATAAGCAGTCGCCCGTCCCTAATTTAGGGTCACTGGTTCCAGAGAAGGGAGAGAGCCAGTGCCGTAAGACAAACACAACATCCATGCCTCTCGGGATTCAAACCCGGACCCCTTTCGGACGAATGATCAGAGGCCATCGCTTAGACCACTGCGCCACCGGAGCGGAAATTGAAGGTTTAACAACCACAGTGAGCAACTCAATGGGCTATAAGCAGTCGCCTGTCCCTAATTTAGGGTCACTGGTTCCAGAGAAGGGAGAGAGCCAGTGCCGTAAGACAAACACAACATCCATGCCTCTCGGGATTCAAACCCGGACCCCTTTCGGACGAATGATCAGAGGCCATCGCTTAGACCACTGCGCCACCGGAGCGGCAATTGAAGGTTTAACAACCACAGTGAGCAACTCAATGGGCTATAAGCAGTCGCCCGTCCCTAATTTAGGGTCACTGGTTCCAGGGAAGGGAGAGAGCCACTGCCGCAAGACAAACACAACATGCATGCCTCAACGGGATTCGAACCCGTACCCCTTTCTGACGAATGATCAGAGGCCATCGCTTAGACCACTGCGCCACCGGGAAGGCATAGAGGAATTTGAACCAGCGGCCTTCTGCACGGAAGGCGCGTGCCTTTCCGCTGAGTTATAAATTCACCTCAACACTACTCGCATATATGGTAGAAACAAAATTGCTCGATTATTATTATTATTATTTTGTTATTAATGTGAGTGAATTAGTCATTTCATTTTCTATTGGAGCTTATTATTTTTCTGAATACGTTTGTAATAACTTTATTTTTTCTGTAGGAGGATTTATCACAAATTAAGTGTTTTTCTCATCGTGATTTTTCGAAGCTTTGCAACTTGAGATCTTTTTAAACTGACAATGATTTTCTATTATCATTAAGAAAATGTGGAATGTACTGTTCTATAGTATTATTTCGCAAAACTCCTAAATATAAAATTTACTTTTGATAAATATAATAGCTTTTGCCTTAAGGGGTTAATAAACCGATACCTTGACATCGTACAATCACCTGTACGATAAATTAAGAACCCGGTTTCTTATGGTAACACAACATACACACATCGTCAAAAAAAAAATGGTTTCACCTAGAAGGAAGCAACCCACAGGAATGAAACTTGGTGGGTAGGTTTGACATCATGAGATATGCAAATTATTTAAATAAATATTACGCTCGGCCGCGCAATTGACGCAAGCAATGAGGGAGTCGTAGCGCTGTGCCTGACCGCCTACATAAGGTCGTCCCGTTGCGCGTGCTTGCCGTTCTGACTCGTGCTGTTGTGTAGGTTGCATCCTTTGCAAGTGAAGTATGTCTCGGAGAAAAGTTCGGAAGCAAATCGAGCAGTTCGAGAGAGGCCGCTTCGTCGGGCTTCGGGAAGCGGGATGGTCTTATCTCCGTATTGCTCGCCATACCGGTCGTGCGGATATCACCATAGCACGCTGTTGGCGGACGTAGATAGAACAAGGCACGCTGCAACGACAGGAAGGGTTTGGGAGACCTAGACAAACCACAGAGGGAGAACACCGACGGGTCGTCAGACATGCGCGGACTGACCAACAGCCACGACTGCGGATATTCGGCGAGCAGTGGTGCCCTCCGTGACGACGTAGGACTACACGCACGCAGACCGTTACGACGACTGCCCTTAACACCATTGCATCGTTGCTAAAGACTGCAATGGTATCGTGCCAGACTGCAATGGAGTCTCTCAGAATGGCAGCGGGTGATCTTCAGCGACGAGTCCCGCTTTTGTCTTGAAGGAGACGACCAATGAATCCGTGTGTGGAGGCACCGTGGTAAGCGCCAAGATGATGCTTTGTTGTCGAGCATCACACGTCCAGAAGGCCTGGTATCATGGTGTGGGGTGCAATTGCCTACGATGCCAGAACACATTTAGTGTTCAATAAAGCTACTTTGACTGCCCAACGTTACGTTAATGAGGTCCTGCAAACAGTTGCCCTACCTTTTCTGAACGCTCACTCCAATGCGATTTTCCATCAGGACTACGCTCGTACGCATACTACTGCTGTCTCCAGAGCTTGCCTTCAAGGCAATGACACTCTGCCATAGTCAGCCGCATCGCCAGAGTTATCGCCTATTGAAAATGTGCGGGATGCTATTGGTCGCGCTGTCCAACTCCACCCCTATACCACACAATCTGAAGGAACTGCGTGACAAGTTTCAAGCTGCATGGGATGGCTTATCGCAGGACACCATTAGGATCCTGTACAACTCCGTGCCGAGACGTCTGGCATGCTGTGTGAACCAGCATGGCGATCCGACGCCATACTGCCAGACACTAGTTAATGGCGTGTAGCTCAATAAATATTGCCCATATCAGTCTCAAAGTTTAATCAGTTATTGTTCCTGGTAACCTTTATCTTTCTCCCGAATAGCATTTCAATCCGACACGTCCTTCTGGGTGCAACTATTTTTATTGTCATTAAGTGTATAATAGCTGGTTCACAAAATGAGGAAGTGGCAGGACCGGTGACTGAATGTTTGACGCCCTAGGCTAGCCATCGCCCCCAAAATGTCTATGATTCATTTTTGTGGCTAAACATATTGAATTTATGCAATAATTTCAAGATGCAAAAATACAATGTAAACTAATTAGAAAGAATCTAACGGAAACTTCATCTACTGGTCTAATGTTAGTTAAAATTAAACTAAAATTTCATTTTGCGTGCTTTATTGTTCGCAAAATTACCAACAAGTGTCTTCAAATCTAACTTTATTTTAAATACACCAGACTGTGAATACTCATGAAATGCATATAGCGTATTAAATCCGTTTATTTTTGTGGTGTAGTAAGCACAAATATTCGCCAAGCTTTCACATTCCTCTGTGAGCCTTTTTCAAGGCAATGGTAGACATAAAAATGCAGGGAATTAGAGCACTTAAGGCTCTACGTGACCCGCCATCTTGTATTGTGCCTTCTCTTGTTAACCAACGGGCAAGCGTATTTCACAAATTGCTCGGGCAATTTTGCACATTTTGGAACACCGTTTGTGGCTAACGCAAGATATATGATAAATAAAGAGTTCCCTGGTTTCAGAATTTTTACTGACCTTTCCCTTCATTTTTTATCTGCAGCGAAAGTTGTACCAAGGCGTCTTCCATAGTTTTATTAATTAATAAAAAATACTTAAAGAGTCCAAAATGAAAATCTGAAACCGGGAACTCTTTATTTACCATATATCTTGCGTTAGCCAGAAACGGTGTTCCAAAATGTGCAAAATTGCCCGAGCAATTTGTGAAATACGCTTGCCCGTTGGTTAACAAGAGAAAGCAGCAATACAAGATGGCGGGTCTCGTAGAGCCTTAAGAAACAAAGATGATTTTTGAAAATAACGTGGGTGACATCACGACCATATTACATGAATTTTTATCACGCAGTTATACGGTGCGTCGCGATGTGTTTCCATCTTTCAATAACGCATGCCAAACCATTGGTAAAAATGGTGAAAATCTTCCAAATACGTGGAGACAATGTAAATAGACAAAGTCATCGCCCTTTCCACGTTTTTCTTTAATTAACACACAGCAATTGTGTTAGTTAAAGGAAAACGTGGAAAGACCGAATATTTTGTTTACATTCTTTTTTCGTAAGGAGTCGGGATTCGAGCCAGGACCCCTTTCGGGGGAATGATCAGAAGCCATCGCTTAGACCACTGCGCCACCTGGGCGCCACTTTTTTTTTTTTTTTTTTTTTTGATTGGAGGTTTAACGACCACCGTGAGCAACTCAATGGGCTATAAGCAGTCGCCCGTCCCTAATTTAGGGTCACTAGTTCCAGGGAAGGGAAAGAGCCAGTGCCGTAAGACAAACACAGCATCCATGCCAGACCGGGATTCGAACCCGGACCCCTTACGGACGAATGATCAGAGGCCAGCGCCTTATACCACTGCGCCACCGGGGCGGCCAACTTCTGTTCTGCGTTCCAGTTATAAAACTTTTTGACAAGACATCTTTTTTTTTTTTTGATTGAAGGTTTAACGACCACCATGAGCAACTCAGTGGGCTAAAAGCAGTCGCCCGTCCCAAATTTAGGGCCACTGGTTCCAGGGAAGGGAGAGAGCCAGTGCCGTAAGACAAGCACAACATTCTTGCCTCGCCGAGAGATTCGAACCCCGACCCCTTCACGGACTAATGGTTATAAGCCAACGCTTAGACCACTGCGCCATCGGGATGGCACAAGACATCTTCCTCCATAGCTACAGTTCGGATCTACGATTCACATGTTAGGACGGTGATGTCACTCAGTGACGTCACGATTATTCGTTTGCGAGGAAGGCGGGATGAGCAAACCTTACTGTCTATTAACCTTTCTTTTGCATAAGCTTTTGTTCTGTGTTCGAGTTATAAAAATTGCTGACAAGACATCTTCCTCCATAGCTACAGTTCGGATCTACGATTCACATGTTAGGACGGTGATGCCACTCAGTGACGTCACGATTATTCGTCTGCGAGGAAGGCGGGATGAGCAAACCTTATTGTCTATTAACCTTTCTTTTGCATAAGCTTTTGTTCTATGTTTGAGTTATAAAAATTGTTGACAAGACATCTTCCTTCATAGCTACAGTTCCGATCTACGATTCACATGTTAGGACGGTGATGTCACTCAGTGACGTCACGATTATTCGTCTGCGAGGAAGGCGGGATGAGCAAACCTTAGTGTTTATTAACCTTTCTTTTGCATAAGCTTTTGTTCTATGTTTGAGTTATAAAAATTGTTGACAAGGCATATTCCTCCATAGCTATAGTTCGGATCTACGATTCACATGTTAGGACGGTGATGTCACTCAGTGACGTCACGATTATTCGTCTGCGAGGAAGGCGGGATGAGCAAACCTTACTGTCTATTAACCTTTCTTTTGCATAAGCTTATGTTCTGTGTTTGAGTTATAAAAATTGTTGACAAGACATCTTACTCCATAGCTAGAGTTCGGATCTTTTTTTTTTTTTTTTTTGGTTGGAGGTTTAACGACCACCGTGAGCAACTCAATGGGCTATAAGCAGTCGCCCGTCCCTAATTTAGGGTCACTGGTTCCAGGGAAGGGAGAGAGCCAGTACCGTAAGACAAACACAACATCCATGCCTGACCGGAATTCGAACCCGGACCCCTTTCGGACGAATGCTCATAGGCCAGCGCCTTAGACCACTGCGCCACCGGGGCGGCTTCGGATCTACGATTCACATGTTAGGACGGTGATGTCACTTAGGCCGCCCCGGATGCGCAGTGGTCTAAGGCGTTGGCCTCTGATCATTCGTCCATAAGGGGTCCGGGTTCGAATCCCGGTCAAGCATGGGTGTTGTGTTTGTCTTACGGTACTGGCTCTCTCTCCTTCCCTGGAACCAGTGACCCTAAATTAGGGACGGGTGACTGCTTATAGCCCATTGAGTTGCTCACGGTGGTCGTTAAACCTTCGATCAAAAAAAAAATAAAAAAAAATGTCACTTAGTGACGTCACGATTATTCGTCTGCGAGGAAGGCGGGATGAGCAAACCTTACTGTCTATTAACCTTGGCTACAACGGCACTTCACAATTTCCCTTCTCAAAATACTCTCATCACTCAATGATACGCGCTTGTACTAAGATGAAACATCGACACGTGTCAGTGGACAAGTTGAATTTCAAGCCCCATACCCACTGCTGCCAGACTGGGACAACAAATTCCTCTTCTAAAAATAGTCTCATTGCGGTTTTCGCGCTTGTACACGGAGTTAGCTTTGCATTGGGAACACCTACTTTACAACGCATTGGTCCAACTTTCTGTACAATCACGGCTCAAAGACGCCTAGGAACACATTCTACAAGATGTCGAACATCCTCCATGAGTAACGTGACCCATGTCCACTGCAGCAGCTCCGTCAGTTCCCTCTCATTCCGTAGAGAAAGATCAGAAGTTCTCACATCCCATTCCGGCATATCCTACAAATGTTCTGTAAGGTGACGGAATCGGGCCCCACTAATAATTTCCATGTAGTAACATTTTCTGTAATTATTTCTCATTTCAAAGGCAATGTAATGTAAATTCAAACGCACGTGTTGGCACGTGGTATGTTTCCTTTGTGTGACAGATTGTGTAACTCCGAACGAAGCACGTGACTAGCAAGATCCGTTGACTTCGACCGGGCCTGATGTATAGGTCAAAGGTCACCACTTCCGGTGAACGGCTAATTCCACACCAAAAGGATTTCCAGAGGCGGAAGGGGGTGGGAGAGAAGGATATAAAAGGAAGCGACACGTTCACTGGAGAGGCTTTTCGCGTTTCACCTTCCACGAGGAAGACGTGTTTTACGCAGAGTGCCGGTTAGACCTCTCGGGGTTTTTCATTTTCACTGACGGAGAGTCAGGGTTTTTCGGCAATAAGAGATCGGCCGGGGTTTTTAGACGGAATGACTCAAGTCAACGTGGCGGAGGGTCTTCCGGGATATCGGTGAGATAGTGAAGTGTTAGCTAATTAGAAACCTGTTGGCACGTGGAGATAGTCAATCGAACGGAACTTATTCTTTCATCTATTAAATTTTGTTTCGGTTATCCAAGGACTTGTTATTGGAGTTCCTCATTATCGTAAATCTTAAGAATTGCTGACTACACGTTCCAATATTTCAACGATCGAGTTTAACTCGACGGCTGTCAAAAGAACCTACGTCAGGTCCGTTTGAGAAATTCGGGTTCAGTAAGGCCTAGGGGCCGATCGAACTCAGCGGGACCTGACATGTTCAATTGAGTTACAGTCAGGGGGCTGGAGGAATGGTCGACCTCCAAGCCCTTTACCCACTGCTGCCAGAATAGGACATCCGATTGCTCTTCTAAAAACAATCTGATTTCTTTTTGATACGACTTCGTATAAAGTTAAGAAATTTTTACGTGATGCTTTTGTGAATTTTATATTAACAATTGTATATTCTTTTTTCGTTGTAGTTGCTCTTTCGATTACTTGACCCGTGACGCAGAAACCTTTAGCTACATCATGTGCTGTTGGGTCTGCGAATTCGCCATGCCTTTGGTCACCATCATTGTTTGCTATGTGTTCATAGTGAAGGCTGTTTGGGATCACGAAAAGCAACTCAGGGAACAAGCAAAGAAGATGAACGTGACTTCTCTGCGCTCCACTTCGAATGATAAGAAGATGAGCTCGGAGATGCAGATCGCCAAGGTCGCCCTGGTTAACGTCATGCTGTGGATCTGCTCTTGGACACCATATGCGACCGTTGCGATGATCGGCATTGCTGGTGATCAAATGCTGATAACTCCACTACGTTCAGCCCTTCCAGCATTGGCGGGAAAAGCAGCTTCGGTTTACAATCCGATCGTCTATGCAATCTCGCACCCAAAATTCAAGCAAGCGCTGGAAAAGGAAATACGTTTCTGCAGAAAAGTAACCGGAAATGACGACACCAGCGAAGCTGCGACTCCCAGCACCGTGACTATGGCAGATGGATAAGAACTTCAAAGTGGATGAAGCCTCTTGCACTATTAGATTTCCTTAGATGAAAGTCGAAGCTGTTTTCTGATTAATTACTATATTTTGGTGTAATAGTCAAAACAGAGCAAAAAGCTTAAAATTGGTAACATATTGTGCTCAAATTTTAACCAATTTGTGGATTAATGAAATAATTGTAGAAATGCCTAGATCATTAAAACTATAGAAACTCAAACTGTATGCCGGACATCTTTCTTTTGACTATATCTGCTTGTCTCAACACACTTGCTAAATTTGTCTTTACCACTCATTGCTGACACATGAAGGACTCATAGAAAAAAAGAACTTCAAAAAAAATGAATTTTTCCTAGTCAGTAGAAATACGAAGACTGTACCGAAATTAATGCAAAAGTGGGCTTAACTTTTTATAACAGACAGAGGTAGTTAAAATTACACACGTTGGTAGAGTAACTCTTCTTCTATACAAAGGTACTACTCAACATAGTCTCCATCACAAGCGATGCATTTTCGCCATCGTTGAACCCAACTCTCGAATCCTCTTTGAAAAATTCAGGTGTGGTCTGTTGTATCCACTTCTCAGCCACTTTCACTTCCTCTGTCATCAAATCATTGTCCCTGGAGACAGTCCTTCATTGGACCCAACAGGTGGAAGTCGGAGAGCGCCAGATCTGGGCTGCATAGTGGATGAAGGACCACTGATCAGCCTAATTTGTTGCCAAAAATGGGGGTGCTCTCGCATAGTCATGGCGAATGTGGATCCTTTTCAGATTCTTGTCCGGTCTCTTCCTCCTTATGGCTTCTCTAAGCTTCTTGAGTGTCTCATTGAACCGTTAGCTGGTCACGGTATGGCCACATTCCCCAAATTCAAGGGGAATGGCACCCCTGTCATCCCAAAAAACAGTCCCCATGACTTTCTGTGCTGATCACTGACTCTTGAACTTCTTAGGCTTTGGTGAAGAGGTATGACCCATTCCATGGATTGATTCTTCGTTTCCGGATTGCAAAGATACGCCCACGTTTCGTTCCCTGTCACCAGATCGAAAAAACGTGTCTTCAAACGCTTCCAGCAGATCAGAGCAGACTTCCACCCTTCTCTCCTTCAAATCGGGTGTCAGCTGCCACTTTGCACACACTTTCCGATACACTAAGTCTTCCACCATCTTCTGTATGTGTCTTCATTGGCTTCAAACGCTTCCAGCAAATCAGAGCAGACTTCCTCCCTTCTCTCCTTCAAATCGGGTGTCAACTGCCACTTTGCACACACTTTCCGATACCCTAAGTCTTCCACCATCTTCTGTATGTGTCTTCATTGGCTTCAAACGCTTCCAGCAGATCAGAGCAGACTTCCACACTTCTCTCCTTCAAATCGGGTGTCAACTGCCACTTTTCACACACTTTCCGATACACTAAGTCTTCCACCATCTTCTGTATGTGTCTTCATTGGCTTCAAACGCTTCCAGCAGATCAGAGCAGACTTCCATCCTTCTCTCCTTCAAATCGGGTGTCAGCTGCCATTTTGCACACACTTTCCGATACACTAAGTCTTCCACCATCTTCTGTATGTGTCTTCATTGGCTTCAAACGCTTCCAGCAAATCAGAGCAGACTTCCACCCTTCTCTCCTTCAAATCGGGTGTCAGCTGCCATTTTGCACACACTTTCCGATACACTAAGTCTTCCACCATCTTCTGTATGTGTCTTCATTGGCTTCAAACGCTTCCAGCAGATCAGAGCAGACTTCCACCCTTCTCTCCTTCAAATCGGGTATCAACTGACACTTTGCACACACTTTCCGATACACTAAGTCTTCCACCATCTTCTGTATGTGTCTTCATTGGCTTCAAACGCTTCCAGCAGATCAGAGCAGACTTCCATCCTTCTCTCCTTCAAATCGGGTGTCAGCTGCCATTTTGCACACACTTTCCGATACACTAAGTCTTCCACCATCTTCTGTATGTGTCTTCATTGGCTTCAAACGCTTCCAGCAAATCAGAGCAGACTTCCACCCTTCTCTCCTTCAAATCGGGTGTCAGCTGCCATTTTGCACACACTTTCCGATACACTAAGTCTTCCACCATCTTCTGTATGTGTCTTCATTGGCTTCAAACGCTTCCAGCAGATCAGAGCAGACTTCCACCCTTCTCTCCTTCAAATCGGGTATCAACTGACACTTTGCACACACTTTCCGATACACTAAGTCTTCCACCATCTTCTGTATGTGTCTTCATTGGCTTCAAATGCTTCCAGCAGATCAGAGCAGACTTCCACCCTTCTCTCCTTCAAATCGGGTGTCAACTGCCACTTTGCACACACTTTCCGATACCCTAAGTCTTCCACCATCTTCTGTATGTGTCTTCATTGGCTTCAAACGCTTCCAGCAGATGAGAGCAGACTTCCACCCTTCTCTCCTTCATATCGGGTGTCAAATCGGGTGTCAACTGCCACTTTTCACACACTTTCCGATACACTAAGTCTTCCACCATCTTCTGTATGTGTCTTCATTGGCTTCAAACGCTTCCAGCAAATCAGAGCAGACTTCCACCCTTCTCTCCTTCAAATCGGGTGTCAACTGCCACTTTGCACACACTTTCCGATACCCTAAGTATTCCACCATCTTCTGTATGTGTCTTCATTGGCTTCAAACGCTTCCAGCAGATCAGAGCAGACTTCCACCCTTCTCTCCTTCAAATCGGGTGTCAACTGCCACTTTGCACACACTTTCCGATACACTAAGTCTTCCACCATCTTCTGTATGTGTCTTCATTGGCTTCAAACGTTTCCAGCAGATCAGAGCAGACTTCCACAATTCCCTCCTTTAAATCGGGTGTTAACTGCCACTTTGCACACACTTTCCGATACCCTAAGTATTCCACCATCTTCTGTTCTTCTGTATGTGTCTTCATTGGCTTCAAACGCTTCCAGCAGATCAGAGCAGACTTCCACCCTTCTCTCCTTCAAATCGGGTGTCAACTGCCACTTTGCACACACTTTCCGATACCCTAAGTCTTCCGCCATCTTCTGTATGTGTCTTCATTGGCTTCAAACGCTTCCAGCAGATCAGAGCAGACTTCCACCCTTGTCTCCTTCAAATCGGGTGTCAACTGCCACTCTGCACACACTTTCCGATACACTAAGTCTTCCACCATCTTCTGTATGTGTCTTCATTGGCTTCAAACGCTTCCAGCAAATCAGAGCAGACTTCCTGCCTTCTCTCCTTCAAATCGGGTGTCAACTGCCACTTTGCACACACTTTCCGATACCCTAAGTCTTCCACCATCTTCTGTATGTGTCTTCATTGGCTTCAAACGCTTCCAGCAGATCAGAACAGACTTCCACTCTTCTCTCCTTCAAATCGGGTGTCAACTGCCACTTTGCACACATTTTCCGATACCCTAAGTCTTTCACCATCTTCTGTATGTGTCTTCATTGGCTTCAAACGCTTCCAGCAGATCAGAGCAGACTTCCACCCTTCTCTTCTTCAAATAGGGTGTCAACTGCCACTCTGCACACACTTTCCGATACCCTAAGTCTTCCGCCATCTTCTGTATGTGTCTTCATTGGCTTCAAACGCTTCCAGCAGATCAGAGCAGACTTCCACCCTTCTCTCCTTCAAATCGGGTGTCAACTGCCACTTTTCACACACTTTCCGATACACTAAGTCTTCCACCATCTTCTGTATGTGTCTTCATTGGCTTCAAACGCTTCCAGCAAATCAGAGCAGACTTCCTGCCTTCTCTCCTTCAAATCGGGTGTCAACTGCCACTTTGCACACACTTTCCGATACCCTAAGTCTTCCACCATCTTCTGTATGTGTCTTCATTGGCTTCAAACGCTTCCAGCAGATCAGAGCAGACTTCCACCCTTCTCTCCTTCAAATCGGGTGTCAACTGCCACTTTTCACACACTTTCCGATACACTAAGTCTTCCACCATCTTCTGTATGTGTCTTCATTGGCTTCAAACGCTTCCAGCAAATCAGAGCAGACTTCCACCCTTCTCTCCTTCAAATCGGGTGTCAGCTGCCATTTTGCACACACTTTCCGATACACTAAGTCTTCCACCATCTTCTGTATGTGTCTTCATTGGCTTCAAACGCTTCCAGCAGATCAGAGCAGACTTCCACCCTTCTCTCCTTCAAATCGGGTGTCAGCTGCCATTTTGCACACACTTTCCGATACACTAAGTCTTCCACCATCTTCTGTATGTGTCTTCATTGGCTTCAAACGTTTCCAGCAGATCAGAGCAGACTTCCACCCTTCTCTCCTTCAAATCGAGTATCAACTGCCACTTTGCACACACTTTCCGATACCCTAAGTCTTCCACCATCTTCTGTATGTGTCTTCATTGGCTTCAAACGCTTCCAGCAGATCAGAGCAGACTTCCACCCTTCTCTCCTTCAAATCGGGTGTCAACTGCCACTCTGCACACACTTTCCGATACCCTAAGTCTTCCACCATCTTCTGTATGTGTCTTCATTGGCTTCAAACGCTTCTAGCAGATCAGAGCAGACTTCCACTCTTCTCTCCTTCAAATCGGGTGTCAACTGCCACTTTGCACACATTTTCCGATACCCTAAGTCTTTCACCATCTTCTGTATGTGTCTTCATTGGCTTCAAACGCTTCCAGCAGATCAGAGCAGACTTCCACCCTTCTCTTCTTCAAATAGGGTGTCAACTGCCACTCTGCACACACTTTCCGATACCCTAAGTCTTCCACCTTCTTCTGTATGTGTCTTCATTGGCTTCAAACGCTTCCAGCAGATCAGAGCAGATTTCCTCCCTTCTCTCCTTCAAATCGGGTGTCAACTGCCACTTTGCACACACTTTCCGATACCCTAAGTCTTCCACCATCTTCTGTATGTGTCTTCAGTGGCTTCAAACGCTTCCAGCAGATCAGAGCAGACTTCCACCCTTCTCTCCTTCAAATCGGGTGTCAACTGCCACTTCGCACACACTTTCCGATACCCTAAGTCTTCCACCATCTTCTGTATGTGTCTTCATTGGCTTCAAACGCTTCCAGCAGATCAGAGCAGACTTCCACCCTTCTCTCCTTCAAATCGGGTGTCAACTGCCACTTTTCACACACTTTCCGATACACTAAGTCTTCCACCATCTTCTGTATGTGTCTTCATTGGCTTCAAACGCTTCCAGCAAATCAGAGCAGACTTCCACCCTTCTCTCCTTCAAATCGGGTATCAACTGCCACTTTGCACACACTTTCCGATACCCTAAGTCTTCCACCATCTTCTGTATGTGTCTTCATTGGCTTCAAACGCTTCCAGCAGATCAGAGCAGACTTCCACTCTTCTCTCCTTCAAATCGGGTGTCAACTGCCACTTTGCACACATTTTCCGATACCCTAAGTCTTTCACCATCTTCTGTATGTGTCTTCATTGGCTTCAAACGCTCTCAGCAGATCAGAGCAGACTTCCACCCTTCTCTTCTTCAAATAGGGTGTCAACTGCCACTCTGCACACACTTTCCGATACCCTAAGTCTTCCACCATCTTCTGTATGTCTTCATTGGCTTCAAACGCTTCCAGCAGATCAGAGCAGACTTCCACCCTTCTCTCCTTCAAATCGGGTGTCAACTGCCACTTTTCACACACTTTCCGATACACTAAGTCTTCCACCATCTTCTGTATGTGTCTTCATTGGCTTCAAACGCTTACAGCAAATCAGAGCAGACTTCCTCCCTTCTCTCCTTCAAATCGGGTGTCAACTGCCACTTTTCACACACTTTCCGATACACTAAGTCTTCCACCATCTTCTGTATGTGTCTTCATTGGCTTCAAACGCTTCCAGCAAATCAGAGCAGACTTCCACAATTCCCTCCTTTAAATCGGGTGTTAACTGCCACTTTGCACACACTTTCCGATACCCTAAGTATTCCACCATCTTCTGTTCTTCTGTATGTGTCTTCATTGGCTTCAAACGCTTCCAGCAGATCAGAGCAGACTTCCACCCTTCTCTCCTTCAAATCGGGTGTCAACTGCCACTTTGCACACACTTTCCGATACACTAAGTCTTCCACCATCTTGTGTATGGCATTGTGACCACAGTCCAGTTGTGCAACAAGTTCACGGATTGTGACAGGTCTCTCCGCGCGAATAAATTCAACCACTCGCTGACGATTCGTGTCAGTGGTCACAGAATGGCCCCACTACGTGATTTGTTTTCAATGCTGGTTTCCCCTCCTTTAAACTTCATCCATCTGCGCACATTGCTCTTGTTTTTTTTTTTTTTTTTTTTGATTGGAGGTTAAACGACCACCGTGAGCAACTCAATGGGCTATAAGCAGTCGCCCGTCCCTAATTTAGGGTCACTAGTTCCAGGGAAGGGAGAGAACCAGTGCCGTAAGACAAACACAACATCCATGCCTCACCGGGATTCGAACCCGGACCCCTTACGGACGAATGATCAGAGGCCATCGCTTAGACCACTGCGCCACCGGGGTGGCGCTCTTGTTTCCAACTGTCTAAAAATGGCCATGGTTTATGGGTAGCGATTTTTCCCACGTGGTTTAGGAAAGGGAAAGAAAACTGACACCCTGTAGGCATAACACAGTGTTCACTTTTCCTGCAATGTTTATTTTCCTTTGAAATTGTTTTGTGGTGAAGGGAACTGTCAATAAATTAATGCTTGAGTGACAATAAAAAGCATTTGCTGCTTAGAGTTTATACATAACAGGGCAGCCTAGTGAGTTCAAATGTTCTTTATTCTACAATGCAAAAGGAGTAATACAATAAACACACCGGACAAAAAATTTGTCACCCCGGGCAGAACTTACCTAATAACGAGTGATGGCGCCTCTGGCCTTGATAATACCCTCACGTCAAACAGAAGTCATCGCTCTTTCCACGGAAAAATTCTCATCGGCCGCCATCGGGAATCGAACCCAGTTACGCGGCGGACATGCGTCCCGGTGACGGCCGATGTGAATTTTTCCGTGACTCACTTATAAACGTGGAAAGAGCGATTACTTATGTTTGATGTTCCTAATCCACGTCAATTGTGTGTGTTAATACCCTCACAGACAACGAAATTTGAGTACTAAGAAGAAAGCATCGGATTGAACTGAAAGAAATTTTATGGACGAAATGATACAGATGAAGGATACACATGATGGCAAAGACAGAGCTGCAGGACAATTACAGAAGGATCTGTGGCACGCAGTCCGGACACCTTCAATAGTGCGTCGCACTGCCTCGTGCGGCGATACATTCTGCAATACGGTCCGGCACGGAGGTGAACAGACGCTTGATGTTGTCCTGCGGAACACTGGCCCACATGCGTTGGACGGTGTGCTCCAAATCCCGGACAGTGTGTTTCAACTGGTTCCACACATGGTCGATACGGGACATGTCCGTGGAGTGAGCAGGCCTTGGAAGTTTTTGGACATTATGTAGCCAGTCCTGGGCAACCTGAGCCGTGTGCGGGTGGGCATTATCCTGATGGTATAGCGCACCTGGAATCCCGGCCAGGAATGGGAGCACATGGGGCCGCAGGATCTCATTCACATATCGCTGGCGGGCCAATGATCCGTGTGCCACTACTAGAGCTGATCGGCTATCGTAGGCTATGGCTCCCCAGACCATGCCTGCAGTGGGGGACATGTGGTGCTGGATAGCGAGGTTGCGATTGTGCTGTTGACTTCCACATCTGGACACGATCATCTGTCCCCAAAACGAAACGGCACTCATCGCTAAACACCACACGTCGCTCTGGCCTGACACCACTGCAAACAGAGCTGGCGGTGTTCCGGTGTTAATGGCAGCACAGGTAAGGGGCGCTGGGATCGCAGATTCGCTTCCGCGAGGCATCGGGAAATGGTTCGTGGGCACACAGGAGCCGCTATATCTGCCTGTGTAGTAGAACGCACCCCCGTGGGATCTGTTCATGCCTAGCGCATGATCCGTCGATACTCTCTACATGTGGTCATCCTGGTCTGTCCGGAGCCGCTCCATCACAGGTCCACTGCTCCCAACAGTCAGAACGCTCCACGTGGCGGGCTATACGGCGCGTCGACCACCCTGCGATTTTCAGCCAGATGTTCAGGCCTCTCTCAAAGTCCGCAAGTTCCGTAAATCGACGTCTCTGGCGTCTACCCGGCATTCTTGCCACTCTATACTCTAGCTTGCGTTGGCCGGTGCTTTTCGCTTTCATGGGGCATCGACTATACACCGGTTTATAAGGCTGCCGGTTCATGCTTGCAGCGCCACCACCGGGTGTGCGGTCATGCGCAATCGCCCCAAACATGGATCATTTGCATACCAGCATGTACTCTAGCTATCTGCAAAGTTTCGCGGTTGTAGCCTGTTTTCTTCTAGGTGCGCAAATTTCATTGTCGTGAGTGTAGCATGAATCTGGTGTGGTAGAGACTCGACGAGGTTGTGGATGTATTGAACATCAATTTGCAGTCACCGGTGCAACAATTGGTCACAAAGTTCTGTCAGAGTATGTGTATGTCTATTCCAGCATTTCACCTTCTGTTCCAAATGATTCCACAGATTTTCAATAGGATTTAAATCTGGGGATTTGGTAGGCCAGTTGAGGTGAGACAATGTTGCCGCCGATTGTTCGTTGTGCCACTCACAGCTTTTTAGCTCCATGCACACGGCAAGTGTCGTCTTGGAAGACGTGTGGCAATGTGATTCTGCTCCTGGAGAGTAGGGCAAAGGGCAACACTTAGTCATTCAGAATGCAGAAGTACGCATGCTGGTTCATATTCATCATCACTGCAATGAGGAGGCATTTTGCGGTACGAAAAACATTCCCAAAACATCACAGAACCCCCTCCAGCTTGAACACAACCTTTGACACAATCAGGATTAAAGGATTCATTGGGCCTGCGGTGCACTCATGACCTCCCATCATTGGAGTACAAGCAAAAATGAAACTCGTCAGACCAAATTACCCGTTTCCAATCCTCCACAGTAAACTTTTGGTCCCTCTGAGCCCATTGATGTGCGACTTTCTATTAAAAGAGGTCTCTTCTGTGGTACTCTGCTCCAGATGTCCATCACGCGCAGTTCTTGTTGCAATGCCCTTTCGGAAATTGGTTGGAGTGGACTTTCAATTACTGTTTGGAGCAACTGTTGCCTGGCTTGAAACCAATTTACAGTTACCTGGCATGAAACACGGCGGCAGTCCATGTTTGTGAGAATCTTCTTCGGGCCACAGTAAAGTTGCCAATTTTCAGTTGACTGAGAACTACACCACTGCTTGTAGACCCGCAGTACAGCACGCTTCGACACACCAACAAACTGGATGACCTCATTCACTTTGTGTCCATAGGCAAGGCCAAACAAGATGGCTCCTTTTTGGCACTCACTAAAGTTGCCTTATGACTCATATCACAGTCTAAACTCAACATGCACATTGCTGTTCACCACTGCAAGAGACAGAAATAATCCTGTAGCCCACATCTGTGCTATTTATCTCCCATCATTGCTTTCACGGCCCCCTCTGTGCAACCGGTAACTTCCTACTCTCATTTCTTTTAGGGGTGACTAATTTTTTTGTCCGGTGTACTTATATATAAAGATAATGTATGATGAATATTTATGGAGTACATTACAGATGAGATGAAGTATTTAAAAAAAAAAAAAGAAAAAAAAAGATTCTTTGAAGTTTGCAGACATAATCATGATGAGGTTACAATTTTATTTTACCTACTACTTGTGTGTTTAGCAGGGAGGCTAACCCATTTCAAGGAAACGTATATGGACTTCAATACTTAGTTTTGTCAAAATGGTGGATAAATTCAGATGCAACATCACTGGTCCCTCTCAACCAAAAGTTCCTCGGCAGGCAAAATGCATCAACCTGTGTGTGTTTTATTTCCAACCCAAATCAGGTATGGATTTTGTTTCGTTGTAAATCGTCCAATCACATAAAAACTCATCCGTGGTGTCACGTGACATTTTGGGGAGTCAAGGGAGATTTGTGCTGATATCTTACTGGCACCTTATGATTGCCACTAAAACAACACAATGGTAGCAAATGTGTTAAAAAGGAACTTTTTTTTTCTTTTCTGGTGACTGCTGTGAGCATCTAAGGTGCTCACTTAGTATTCACCTATCCCTACTTTAGGGGTTTGCCAGGGAAAGGACAGGGCCACACCATAGCACAAGTGCACCACCATCTTGCCATGCACAACTAAAACCTCGGCCTAACTTGGATGGTTAGCCAGAAGCTTGCATCTCTGACTACTTGGTCACTGGGGTGGCAAAAAGTTTTTCCATTCATAGAGATGCCACCTAACAACTGAAGTTATCAGTAGTGCACAGGGAGAAAATCAGTAATTTTGACAATTTTTGTGTAGACAAATAATCAAAATATTTGGATTTAGATATTTAAAATACTGGTGTTTTGTGAAATAATGTTTAACAAAATTAACATTTAAGTTACCTTTACTTGTTGATTTTTAACAAAATAATCTTCATGAAAAGGTAAACAAAATCCCAGAATTTCTTGAAATGCGCACATCATGCTAGACATTTAATTATTTAGTAGTTGATAACTGAAATAGCAAAGAAAAACTTAATAACTATTGAACGTAGAGTAAAAGAAAAAAATGCAACGACACTTCATTTGAAATTTCTTTTTATCAAAGCATACCTTAGACATTTTTACTTTTTCTATCAAAACAGCTTCTAACGTTCGAGTCTCTAGATTTGGTCGGACACTTGAAGAATTAGATATAATTTTAAATACCCATAAACCTTTTTGTACCGTCTCGCAAAAAATACGAAAAAAAACAAAAATGACAACAAAAAAACTGCCACATATTTCCTAAGCTGCGCCGAGATCCAACTTGTGGAGCACAAGGTTTCTTAATAGCATCGGCGACACACAGAGAGCCAATAAGATACCCGTTTGAACACTGTGCCTGCACTGCCACGGGCTAGCTCGCGAATCTTCAATGTTGGGAATCCCCCGATATACAGAATAAAGTGACCAGATATTGGAACACTGATTTGAAGACAAATTAGCATGATGTCCCCAAATCAGCAGATCATTTGGGGACACATACATACTCAAAATAAATATCAAATCTTTTTATCACAAAACTGTATTGCTTCTGTAAGTGTGATATTACATATGAAAATTTATATCTTAAAAGGATATATCTTGTAGAATGTTGGTAATCTGTACTTACAAAGCAGAGCTATGATGGCAATAACATATTAACAAAAGTGAAATGCTTTACCTAAGGTATATGTGATGAATTAAAATCAAGATGAACACTAATGAAGTGATTGCATGGTGAATTTTTCATTTTGCCAGAGTTTTTGATGGAACTCAGAAAAAACATACAATCGAAATTTAGACACCATAGAGGTGCGGTGTTCTTAGTGCTGGGCGCTGGCCATTCTGGTCTGGGTTCGAACCCTGAATGAGGCATGGGTAGTGTGTTTGTCTTACAGCACTTGCCCACTCCCTTCCCTAGAACGAATATCCCCAAATTAGGAACAGGTGACGGCTTATAATCTTTTGAGTTGTTCACAGTGGTCATTAAACAGGGAAAAGGAAAAAAACAGTCAATATTTGTTTTCACAAAAAGCATGTTCACAAATTAGCACAACAAACTATTTTGGAGAACATTTTTCATTAGAAATCCAATGAGCTAATGAGGAAATGCAAATCTGAGGACAATTTGCATCTCCAAAGGCATCAGATGTTTTGGGGGGCAGCGAGCTAAATTCAAGGATGGTCCTCAAGAATTCAAGACTTCTGGTCAGCATACCGATATAGCATCTGGAACGAGGCACAGTGAGAAATTACATCGGAGCCGGGCGTTTGTGAGGAATTCCAAATGTTCACAGATCTCTCGGACTGGAAAAACCAGTTTGTACAACTGTGCTTGGCCTTGGTGCTAGGTCACGGCTCAGTGACGTATGACGGCGATTACATCGCACGCAGGTACATCACGATGCTGATGAATCATAGTTTTGTCAGTTGAAACACTAACATTGATGCTAAATTCACACTGTTTTTTTGTGATGTATTGAAACATTCCCCAGCAGGCGCACTAAGCCGTGACAAAGAGTCTGCTCTGAACCCAGCCTCAAAGATTTTTTTTTTTTTTTTTTGCAGCCATTTGTAGTAATCGGCAAATAAAAGAAATTGTATTAAACTAAATTATCCGTAGAAAAATTAATGAAATGCATAGTCTGTAGTATGTGGTTGTGAACCATAGAAACTACGGAGAATCTGTAGTAAACAGCATTTCTGCATACACGAAGAATGCTGTACAGACGAAAACTCGAAAGAAAAGGTGCTTTCTTAGTTAAAAATAATCACACATATTAATCATAAAACATAGCATAATTTTATTTTAACTTATAGCTACAACTAATATTCAAACTGGAATTCAAAATATGCGGGATCAAACACGTGAACTCTGACATAGCCGTCTTCACCACCACTGCTGTAACTGCAAGTAAAAAAAAAATGACAATATTAAAAAGTAAATTTCACAAAAGATATATAACAGAACTCACTTATAACAAGCTCAATATTTAACAAGCAATTTTTGTTTAGCATTGTGTTGGTTTAAGACTAACTAGATTGTTTTCAGCAATAATTTCATCCATCATGCTGAAAGAACTTCCAGCCTGAGGACAATGAATGCATAACACACACACACACACACACACACACACACACACACACACACACACACACACACACACACACACACACGATTAAGCTGTTCCCTGAAATTCAGAGGTTACCTCCACAAATACAAAACACCAGATAAAATTTTTACTGATTATTTATTTACTGTTGCTGTATCAAACTTTTCCATTTACAGCAATCTTGACATACAACTCAAGCTTTTTTTTTTTTTTTTTTTTTTTTTTTGAGGTTTAACAACCACTGTGAGCAACTCAATGGGCTATAAGCAGTTGCTCGTCCCTAATTTAGGGTCACCGGTTCTAGGGAAGGGGGAGAGCCAGTGCCATAAAACAAACACAACATCCATGCCTCACGGGGATTTGAACCCGGACCCCTTCTGGACGAATGATCAGAGGCCCAACTCACTGACATCTACCACACGAAGTACAAAAGACCTTCTATACTTCATACTCATAATCTGTTTCTCATGCAGACACTCCTCAATCTGATCCTCCCATGACTTCCTTCTCCCTTTCTTTCCTGCCACTTGGGCTGCAAAATTTTCTTAGTAAGCATCTCATCACTCATTCTTTCAATATGGCCAAACCACATAAGAATATTAGTCTCCCCCTTGCTAACAACATTTTGCTTCACACATTACACAACTGCAACACATCTTCATTCCTCACACAATCAGAACACGTCTTGCCCCCCCCCCGTAAGTAAAGCATTTCTCCAGCACACAAATGACTCCTGTGTTTCTTCTGTAGTACCCAGGTTTCACTGCCATAAATCAGAGTAGGAAAAATTACACTTTTATACATGACAGCAACGCTTTCACTATTTTGAATAAATGGTGTAACTGAGAATACGAATACTTTGGAACACCATGCAACAATTCTTACAAATTTTCCAAATTTGACACGTTCCTTTTCGGAAATCCTTTTTATCAAGTTGAAATGCAAAACATTTATGGGACATGGGGGGTTAGGCACATTACGATTATAAAAGTAATATTTGCCTCACCCGAATTTTATTTTTGGGAATTTTCTGTTTTCAAGCTGAAATATAAATATTTAACAACACTGGGCAAAGGAGATATAACGAGGGGAAAAAATCATTATGGGAGAAATCTTCATTCGATGCACGAATCCGACTCTACGGCTTGACGCACAGCTCCAGAATTCACTATGGAACATGGTTGTCTTCAAGGATTTCCAGCACATGCTATGTTTCCAAGGATGCAGTCCCCATTTCTAAATCGCTGAAACCAAAATTTTGCAGTTCTTTCAGACTCTTGCTCCACCTTCCACAGGACAAATTTCCCTCGCTGCGGCAATCAACTTTTTTTAAAGAAAAACCATAATAGCATTTTGTATTGTGTATTTCTCATCCACAGTGCTTGACAAAGATTTTCCAATAATTCATGACAGCACATGATCCTGCGGGCAGTCTTAGTGAGGGATGGGTTTGCCTCCTCAGGGCTTTCCGTGGGCAATGGCACACAGAACAGCAACAAGGGCCTCTGTGAATCTTGTACTTCAGTATCTGTGAATCTTGGAGAGGTGCCAGCTAATTCTGCGTGACATTGGCGAAAAGACTCCAACACACTGGGTTTTGTTCCAGAATCCTTAGGTTGAATGAACAAGTGGAACCGTTAGCTGTAGGCTAATCCCCCACACTGATGTATCTACCTGATTAAAAAGACACAAAGAAATCAATATCCGGACTCAAGTGAGGGATATGGTGGACCTACCGCACTTGAGAAGGACGATCCACCACGGAATAGACCTGGAAATTCTAAAAGGCGCATGAGAAAGAGATCACGGCTGAGTGAGTGTAAGATTGGTGTATGGAATACTAGAGGTATAAATGGCAAGATGAATGAGGTGATTGAAGAAATGAACAAGTATAAATTGAATGTGCTGTGTGTAAGTGAAACCAAAAAGAAGGAAATTGAGATAGAAGAAGTGAATGGCACAGTGAGTGTGTGGTTTGGAGTGTTAGATAATGTGAGAAAACAGGCTAGTGTAGGCATGAATTTAAGTGAAAAGATGAAGAACAACTTGATGCACTATAGCTGCATTAGTGAGAGAATTCCTTGCATTCATTTGAAAGTGAAACTTTGGAGAGTAGTAATTGCTGTATTGCATGCTCCTTGTGACTCGGAACCACCTGATAAGAAGGAAGATTTCTGGAATGAACTAAAAGCTGTTTTGAGCCAGTTTGGTGCTAAGGTGAAAGTTATAATAGTAGGGGAGTAGGTGTGCAGAATGCAACGTCTGACAATGTTCTGGGTAAGTTCAATGATCCTTGTGTGAATGATAATGGTGAAAGATTAATTGAACTCTGCATTGAGAATGGTTTGTGTATATCCACACATATACTTGGGAAAATCGTACTCTTGGTCAAAAGAGTGCAATAGATTTTGTTGTCCACGATCAGCGTCTGAAACTCATAGTTGTTGACACTCATGTGATGAGAGGTGCGGATGTTGGCTCTGATCATTACTTGGTAGTGTCACAAGTGAAACTGAATGTTGGTTGGAGGAAAAGGAATAGAAAGAGGTCTAGGATGGAAAGAATAAAGGTTGAAAGGCTCCTTGAAGATCATCAGCGTTATTCTGACTTAATCAGAGAACGACTGAAGTCATGTAAGAGGGATGTAGAAAAGTGGGAATGTTTTAAGAACTGAGTTGTCACTGCTGCTGAAGAGGTCTGTGGCACTACAATAGTGGGTAACAATAGAGGTGATGCTTGGTGGAATAGTGAGATTGAAGAGGCAGTAGAGAAAGAAGGATGCCTATTTGGATATGTTGCAAGGTAGAGTTTCTGTGGATGAATACTGCTGTAAGAAGCATGAAGCAACTAAGCTTGTTCGCCAGAGTAAAGCAAAAGGATAGGAAGGTGAGGTGGAAAGGCATGAATTGGCTTTTTGGAAAGATAGAAAGACTTTCTGGAAGTACATGAGACTCAGAAAAAATGAGGGAAACAAAGTTGTAAGTTGTGTGAAGAATAGGATCAGGGAAATGATATGGGAGCCCAATGAGTTAAGTGAAAGATGGGGTAAATACTTCTGTGAGTCATTTGATCAGGAAAGAAAAGGTGTTTCAGAGGTGCAGACGATGTCACAGTGAAGGATGAAAACACAGGAGAGATCTCAAGAGAAGAAGTGTGTAAAGCTGTAAAATCTCTTCAGAATGGGAAGGCTCCAGGAGTTGATGGCATAACTACAGTTGTTGAAATATGGTGGTGCCTCTGTAATTGACCGGTTAACTGAAATTTGCCAGTTGTGCTGGGAGTTAGGAATGGTCCCTCGGGATTGGAAGGATGCTTTCATTGTTCCCTTGTATAAGGAAAAAGGTGATCAGACTGACTACAAGAACTATCGTGGCATTAGCCTACTGAGTGTGCGAGGGAAAGTGTTTGGTAAGGTCATTATTGAAAAAGTATGGGGTCTTACATCAGTGAAAGTGTGGGATGTTCAGAGTAGTTTCATGCCTGGAAAGGCTGCGCTAACCAAATTTTTGCATTGCGCATGATGATTGAAAAGTATCTGGCTGTTGGTAAGAAAGTTTATGCTGCCTTCATAGATTTAGAGAAAGCTTATGACCGAGTAAATAGGTCACTTTTGTGGAAGGTACTGAATGAATATGGTGTTACTGGGAATCTACTTAATAGCGTAAAAACAAAGTATGCTGGCAGTAGAGCTTGTGTAAGAGTGAATGGTATTTTATCCAAATGGTTTTCTGTTGGTGCATGAGTCAGGCAGGGTCATGTAATGTCGTCATGGCTGTTTAATATATTTATGGATACGTGCAGGCATGATGCCAAAATAGATAATACTGGTTTATGTCTTGGTGATATCCATGTGTGCAGAGTGCTGTATGCTGATGACACTGACCTGTTAGCAGAGAGCAAAAGTGAGTTGCAGAGTATGTTGTCCCAGATGTGCAAAGTTTGCATGAAATTCAAACTGTGTATAAATAAGGGAAAAACCAAAGTTGTGGTTTTTGAGCAAGGAACTGGTAGTACTGAATGCAATATAAGCCTAAATGGCACAGTGATTGACCAGGCGAATGAGTTTGTGCATTTAGGAAGCATGTTTGACAAAGAGAACAAATTGGATGGTGAAATTAGTAGGCGAGTGAATTCTTCATTGAAAGTCACAGCTGCCTTGGGAGGTTTTCACAGGAATGATGGGTTCTCAAGAGAGTCCTGCATGGCTGTGTATGAAAGCGTAATTGTTCTGATGTATGGCAGTGAAACCTGGGTATTACAGAAGAAACATAGGAGCCGTTTGTGTGCTGCAGAAATGCATTATTTACGGGGGTGGGGGGAGTGGCAAGACATGTTCTGATTGTGTGAGGAATGAATATGTGCTGCAGTTGTGTAATGTGAAGCAAAATGTTGTTAGCAAGGTGGAGAATAATATGCTTCAGTGGTTTGGGCATGTTGAAAGAATGAGTGATGAGATGCTTACTAAGAATTTTTTTTTTTTATCCCAAGCGGCAGAAAGGGAAGGTAGAGGAAGGCCAAGGAAGTCATGGGAGGATCAGATTCAGGAGTGTCTGCATGAGAAAAAGATCATGAGCATGAAGTATAGAAGATCTTGTGAGCATCGTGTGATGGATGTCAGTGAAGCCCGAGTTGTATGTCAAGATCGCCGTAAATGGAGAAGTTTGATACGGCAACAGTAAGTAAATAATCAGTTAAAAATTATCTCGTAGTTTGTTTTTTTCTTTGTGGAGCTAACCTCTGAATCCCAGAGAACAGCTTAGTGATATGTATGTATGTACATGATCATATTTATACCATCTAGACCAGTAATTCTAAAAGGATGTGAAGCAAAATTGTGCAACTCTGCCACAATAAAAAAACAACAGAAAGTATTTGTTATTAAAACGAGAAATATAAAATAGGCACTAAATATTTTCAAGAACGCTATTTATTAATACAAGAGGAACAAATAAATTGTAAGTATATTAAGTGAAATGGTTAAAATTAATGAGTTAATAATTACATAAATCAATGAAAAACATGGGCGTGTTTACTTCTGCACAATTGTTTAATGTGGGTCGAATCACAGACAAACACGCCCATAATTCTTGATCAAGAGAAAGAAGCTGTTCCTGTTTCACATTTTTAATGTTGGCCGATGTGGAAAATCCCTGCTTGCACATGCAGATTGTTGAAAACTGTAATAGTATAGATAGAGCATCTTCTGATAACTCTGTTCTGGCCAAATTCCAGATCTGAAGTAGTGTTGTTTCTCTAAAGTTGAGTTGAGAAGTTTGTTCAGCCTGAGGTTGTGCAAACTCTTCTGCCTATTTTAATGATAGATGTTTTGTGCCTTCAGTCAAAACAGCAAAAGGATTGCAGACCCAATCATATTCATTCACATTGAGGGAAGGGAAGTAGTGCGGTCATTTATGTTCCAAAACCGAGAGATGTTCTAAAATCAAACAGGAAGAAATCTGTCACCTACTGTACGTGCTGTAATATTCCATATGGTGAAACAATGAGTATCGAGCTAAGAAAGTTTGAGAAATGCTAATCTTGAAGATACTGGTCATTTGCATAATGCATGCACACAGAGTAATTGCCTGACACAGGACAACTCTTCAAAATGGCAATGATTTTTGAATCACCTTAACACTGTATTTTAAATTTAAAATGCAATTAAATTAAGTGACAGCTATTAATTTTAAAATTCAGAAGATTTATTTAATTTTCATTATGAAAGACGAGTGGGGGTTGGGATGGAATAAGTGGGTAGTAGTGAAAGAAGTTAAGGCCTGCTTAGCTCCCCCAGTGTTTTTAGTCTAAGACACCCCTGTTATTTTATTGTAGAAATGTAAACATCCCATTTATTCTTACCACACTAATAACTACAGGTGCACAACCTGAAAATCTGTTACAGTGTCATGTACAAACTGACTGATTAAGTAGTATGTTATTAACATTTTGTGTTGGAAGTCATTTAACTCCATTCATTGAAGCACCCTCACTTGTATTCAAAATCAACTATTTCAGGGATGGTATACGAGAGCATTTGTGGTTGTGTCATACGTGTCACATGCATGCTGAACATGGCCAATTATAAATACAGAAACATCTGTATAATAACAGTCCAATAGCATATATTCTAAGAAAAATACAGCCAACCCCCCCCAAACCCCCAGAAAAGCTGTTGTTGTTTTTTATGATGCAGGGGTGGAGTAATTATGCATTTATATTAAAGGTTAATTTTTGTCAAAAATGGCACATTATTGGTTAAGAAAAAAAGTTTTACCTTTTTCCATCTGGATGAAAAGCAACACTGTTGATGGGACCAAAATGATCTTTTACTCGAGCAAATTCTTCTTCAAACACTAGATGGTAGAAACGGGCATCAAACTTGCCAACCCTGGCAGATGTTGTAGTGACATCCATAGCTTCTTGCCCACCACCTAAAACAACCTATAAAATAAAAACATATATATATATTGCACACAGGCTCACAAATTTAAAGGCATTCTGAAGAAATAAAAATAATATGAGATAACAATTTTGTCAAAAAGTATGTCACATACTAACGGTTAGACCTAAAACAAGATGGAGTGATGGTGTACAGAGGGAGTGATCTGTCAGTGGCAGATCTTGCAATGGAATGAAAAAGATGGAGAAATGTGTTACATTCTAAAGCAGCTGGACACAGACCGAGGGAAAGACCTAGAACAAGATGAATTGATAATGTAAAGTTGGCCATTAGTGATGGAGGGAGTGATCTGTCAGAGGCAGAAGATCTTGCAACGGAATGAAAGCGGTGAAGGAAGGAGTTACATTCTAAAGCAGCTAGTCACAGACCAAGGGGGAGTGATTGTGAAAAATTTATCATTAGTGATAGAGGGAGTGATTGTGAAAAATTTATCATTAGTGATAGAGGGAGTGATCTGTCAGAGGCAGAAGATCTTGCAATGGAACAAGAAAGATAAAAGTTTGTAAGCATTAAATTTTTATTTTGCTATCATATTTTGTTCTTACGTGCAGTGCCTCATCATCACGACACTCACTTTTGGGTATACGAGTTTGATATGAGAACAAATGAAAACATCTTGCCATGGTAGCAACTTTTAATTTGAAACAATTTTAACTGCTTATTGGAAATTACACCAGTTATATAAAGACATAACTTCTAGTGGATTTGGTAGCATTAGCAGCTCACATGTTGAACATGGGCAGCACAGGTTGAGGAAAGGTGTCGAATGTGTTTGAAAAAGGGCAAATTTCTGCTGGGAATGAGTGCAGTGAATCTTTCAGATCAATAGCAAAAAAATTAGGTTGGTCACATGCAATAATACTAAATTATCTGAAGTTAAATGAAGCTTACAGTCAGAAGTCTTCATGGTGAACAGAAAAACTATCAAAAAGGCAAAAAAGAATGGTTATGAGGAAACTACAACGTGGAAACGTACCTGTGGGTCAGTTGACGAAGGACTCAATGTTACCAGTTTCCAAATCGGCTTTGTCCAGGGTTGCCAGGAGCTGAGAGAACTTAGCCTATGTGAAATGAAAATCACAACCACAAATGACTGATCTACACTGTGAAAATCGACTGAAGTGGGCACTAATATCCCATGTTCTAGAACCAAGAATTGATCTACACCGTGAAAATCGACTGAAGTGGGCGCTAATATCCCATGTTCTAGAACCAAGAATTGATCTACACCGTGAAAATCGACTGAAGTGGGCACTAATATCCCATGTTCTAGAACCAAGAATTGATCTACACTGTGAAAATCGACTGAAGTGGGCACTAATATCCCATGTTCTAGAACCAAGAATTGATCTACACAGTGAAAATCGACTGAAGTGGGCACTAATATCCCATGTTCTAGAACCAAGAATTGATCTACACCGTGAAAATCGACTGAAGTGGGCACTAATATCCCATGTTCTAGAACCAAGAATTGATCTACACTGTGAAAATCGACTGAAGTGGGCACTAATATCCCATGTTCTAGAACCAAGAATTGATCTACACAGTGAAAATCGACTGAAGTGGGCACTAATATCCCATGTTCTAGAACCAAGAATTGATCTACACAGTGAAAATCGACTGAAGTGGGCACTAATATCCCATGTTCTAGAACCAAGAATTGATCTACACCGTGAAAATCGACTGAAGTGGGCACTAATATCCCATGTTCTAGAACCAAGAATTGATCTACACCGTGAAAATCGACTGAAGTGGGCACTAATATCCCATGTTCTAGAACCAAGAATTGATCTACACTGTGAAAATCGACTGAAGTGGGCACTAATATCCCATGTTCTAGAACCAAGAATTGATCTACACCGTGAAAATCGACTGAAGTGGGCACTAATATACCATGTTCTAGAACCAAGAATTGATCTACACTGTGAAAATCGACTGAAGTGGGCACTAATATCCCATGTTCTAGAACCAAGAATTGATCTACACCGTGAAAATCGACTGAAGTGGGCACTAATATTCCATGTTCTAGAACCAAGAATTGATCTACACTGTGAAAATCGACTGAAGTGGGCACTAATATCCCATGTTCTAGAACCAAGAATTGATCTACACAGTGAAAATCGACTGAAGTGGGCACTAATATCCCATGTTCTAGAACCAAGAATTGATCTACACCGTGAAAATCGACTGAAGTGGGCACTAATATCCCATGTTCTAGAACCAAGAATTGATCTACACCGTGAAAATCGACTGAAGTGGGCACTAATATCCCATGTTCTAGAACCAAGAATTGATCTACACTGTGAAAATCGACTGAAGTGGGCACTAATATCCCATGTTCTAGAACCAAGAATTGATCTACACAGTGAAAATCGACTGAAGTGGGCACTAATATCCCATGTTCTAGAACCAAGAATTGATCTACACCGTGAAAATCGACTGAAGTGGGCACTAATATCCCATGTTCTAGAACCAAGAATTGATCTACACTGTGAAAATCGACTGAAGTGGGCACTAATATCCCATGTTCTAGAACCAAGAATTGATCTACACCGTGAAAATCGACTGAAGTGGGCACTAATATCCCATGTTCTAGAACCAAGAATTGATCTACACTGTGAAAATCGACTGAAGTGGGCACTAATATCCCATGTTCTAGAACCAAGAATTGATCTACACCGTGAAAATCGACTGAAGTGGGCACTAATATCCCATGTTCTAGAACCAAGAATTGATCTACACTGTGAAAATCGACTGAAGTGGGCACTAATATCCCATGTTCTAGAACCAAGAATTGATCTACACAGTGAAAATCGACTGAAGTGGGCACTAATATCCCATGTTCTAGAACCAAGAATTGATCTACACCGTGAAAATCGACTGAAGTGGGCACTAATATCCCATGTTCTAGAACCAAGAATTGATCTACACTGTGAAAATCGACTGAAGTGGGCACTAATATCCCATGTTCTAGAACCAAAAATTGATCTACACCGTGAAAATCGACTGAAGTGGGCACTAATATCCCATGTTCTAGAACCAAGAATTTGAAAGTCATCTTTACTGATGAGAAAAAGTTCAATTTAGATGACAAGATGGAATAGAGCAACTATTGGCACGATCTTCATAAAGAGCCTGAGATTTTTTTACCCAAAAGACAAGGTGGTGGGTCTGTTTACAGTTTCAGCTGACTTCGGATTTAAGGGTACAACTGTCATTGCTTTTGTATCACGTAGAATGAGGGCTATGGATAACCCAGAGCTTCTTGAGGATGATCTGCTGCTGTGTGCTGATGAAATTGCTGGGTCTACATAGATTTTGAGGCAACATCCGAAATGAAGAACTTGGAAATGAAGATCTGGCTACCAGTCTTGCTCCACTTGTTTACATGTGGTCAAGACCTTGGTGGAGGTTGAAAATTCTTCTGAGTTTCCAATTTAATGTAACTTCTTCTTTTCAGACATTTTCAGTCCACTGCTGGACGAAGGCTTCCTCCAGTTCATTCCATTTTTCTCTATTTTTGGCTAAGGTTGACCAATTTCTTTCCACAAATTTTGACAGTTTATCACACCACCTTCTTTTAGGACATCCTCTGTCTCGTTTCCCTACTTTTGGAATCCAGTTCATTAGTATGGTGGTCCATCGCCCATTTTCTCTTCTGGAAAGATGTCCGGGCTATTTCTTTTTTAGTCGCTTGTGGTAAAGAATGATGTCTGAGATATGAGTCTGGCTTCCTATTCAGGTATTCCGTTTCTTATTTTTTAATGTGATGCCTAGCATCAACCTCTCCATTTTTCTTTGAGTTGTTGCAAGTTTATTTGTCAGTGCTTTTGTCAGAGCCAAAGTTTTTCAACCATATGTGATGACTGGAAGTATACACTGGTTTGTCAGAGTCAAAGTTTTGCAACCCTATGTGATGACTGGAAGTATACACTGGTTTGGCAGTCAAAGTTTTGCAACCATATGAGATGACTGGAAGTATACACTGGTTAAATGTCTTCCTTTTTACACAGAGTGAAACATCACTGTTTTGAAAAATGCTTTTCAGTTTTCCAAATGCACTCCATGCAACAGCCATGAAAGTGTTCATGACAGAAAAAAGCTGAACTTTTCCCACATAGGAATATGCAAAAATAATTAACCTTTCAGCATTTATTAACTACCCTAAGCACCATACATACATACATACATATCACTAAGCTGTTCTCTGAGATTCAGAGGTTAGCTCCACAAAAAAATACCAACTACCAGATAATTTTTACTTACTGTTGCCGTATCAAACTTCTCCATTTACAGCGATTTTGACATACAACTCAGGCTTCAGTCACATCCATCACACGCCGTACACAAGATCTTCTATACTTCATACTCATAATCTATTCCCCAGGCAGACACTCCTGAACCTGATCCTCCCACGACTTGCTTGGCTTTCCTCTGCCTTTCTTTCTGCCACTTGGGCTAAAAAGATCTTAGTAAGCATCTCATCACTCATTCTTCCAACATGGTAAAGCCACCATAGCATATTAGTCTCCAGTTTGTTAACAACATTTTGCTTCATATCACACAACTGCAACAATCTTCATTCCTCACACAATCAGAACATGTCTTACCGCAAACCTCACGTAAGTAACACATTTCTCCAGCACACAAATGACTCCTATGTTTCTTCTGTAGTACCCTGGTTTCACTGCCATACATCAGAACAATTACACTTTCATACACAGCCATGCGGGACTCTCTTGAGAACCCATCATTCCTGTGAAAACCTCCCAAAGCAGCCATGACTTTCAATGAAGAATTCACTCACAAACTAATTTCACCATCCAATTTGTTCCCTCTGTCAAACATGCTTCCTAAATACACAAACTCATTCACCTGGTCCATCACTGTGCCATTTAGACTTATATTACATTCAGCACTACCAGATCCTTTCTCAAAAACCATAACTTTGGTTTTCCCCTTTTTTATACTCAGTTCGAATTTCATGCAAATTTTGTACACCCGGGACAACATACTCTGCAACTCACTTTTGCTCTTTGCCAACAGGACAGTGTCATCAACATACAGCAATCTGCTTACATGGATATCATCAAGACATAAACCAGTATTATCTATTTTGGCATCATGCATGCATAAATATATTAAACAGCCTTGGTGACATTAAACAACCTTGTCTGACTCCTGCACCAATAGAAAACCATTTTGATAAAACACCATTCACTACTACACAAGCTCTAGTGCCAGCATGCATGGCTTTTACACTGTTACGTAGATTTCCAGTAACACCATATTCATTCAATACCTTCAACAAAAGTGTCCTAAAGTTACCAAGCATCACATATTACAACCATATATGCATATATAAAAGCCATAAAATTGTCTAACATTTCTTTAGGAACAAATAAGAATTTTAATTTACCTGGCGTGCTTCCACCAAACCAATAATGTCAATCCCATATTTATACTGATCTAATTAGTTTTAATGCAATTATTGCATTTCTGCCTTAATCTCAGGAATTCCCCAAATAACTTCCAAAAAGGCGAAATTCCTCCTTTTGGCAAAACTTTTTCACCTCTAATGCAAGTTGAACTCTTCTCTTTATTTCCTTTGGGAGTCCACTATTTAGATCAATGAGATGACCTAGTAGTGCACAATGTAACTATTGTGTGTTAATTACTTGTAACCAACATTTATTTGTTGTGTGAATTGTATGGTTTCAGATAACAACAAATAACATTCCATGCAGCATAAAACAACAACATAAATAATGAAAAGAACAAAACATACATGGTCCCTTATGGGAGAAATAGCCGCTGAATTAACAGGTCGTTCTGTCTTGTAGGTCTTCAGATGATCCATAGTCTTTGTATCAAACAACTGAAAAAGAAAACAGTCTTCTATCAGGAAATGTAGATGCAACACACACACACACACACACACACACACACACACACACACACACACACACACACACACACACAATAAAACTGTTCAGATACTGCAAAATTTATTACTAAGAAGTCGATTACAAAGCATCACGTATTACCACATCATGAGTAAGTACTCCATGATTACAATTGATGAATCAAATATGAAGAAACTTCTAGTATCACCAGACATACACTAAGAAAAGTTACCACAAATATCAGGAATCGCATAGAAAAGTACCGTGGAGGGCAGTGGTCACACATGCAAAGTGCTGTCATGTCACATGAATGCATGGAGTTCTCATACACTGATAACACAGGTGCTGTAATAGTTATGCTATGTGTAGCCAAAACAGCACCTTCTGTAAAGAAATGCTCATAAAAAATGTAACCCTATAAATACCGATATTACCATACATAACACTGATGAAGGGAAAAAAACTGCAATTTTTGACCAGGTGAAAAATCAGAATGCATGGCAAAAATGTTTAAATATAACACAGTATAAACCAGACTGAACTGTTCACTACAATTTATTTAAATATTAAACTGGAGTGCATCATTATATTCACAATATAAAATTACTTACTTACATACATATCACTAAACTGTTCTCTGAGTTTCAGAGGTTAGCTCCAAAAAGAAATACAGACTTCCAGATATTTTTACTTATTGTTGTCGTATCAAACTTCGCCATTTACAGCGATCTTGACATACAACTCGTGCTTCACTGATATCCATTACACGCCGTACACAAGATCTTTTATACTTCATACTCATAATCTTTTTCTCATGTAGACACTCCTAAATCTGATCCACCCATGTCTTCCTTGGCCTTCCTCTGCCTTTCCTTCCTGCCACTTTGGCTGAAAATATTTTCTTAGTAAGCATTTCATCACTCATTTTTTCAACATGGCCAAACCACCGAAGCATATTGGTCTCCACCTTGCTAACAACATTTTTCTTTACATCACACAACTGCAATACATCTTCATTCCTCACACAATCACATCATGTCTTGCCACAAACCCCACGTAAGTAACGCATTTCTCCAGCACACAAACGACTCCTATGTTTCTTCTGCAGTACCCAGGTTTCACTACCATACATCAGAGTAGGAACAATCACTGTTTCATACACAGCCATGTGGGACTCTCTAGAGAACCCATCATTCCTGTGAAAACCTCCCAGAGCAGCTATGACTTTCAATGAAGAATTCACTCGCCTACTGATTTCACCATCCAACTTGTTCTCTCTGTCAAACATGCTTCCTAAATACACAAACTCACTCACCTGGTCAATCACAGTGTCATTTATACTTACATTACATTCAGTGCTACCCATTCCTCTCTCAAACACCATAACTTTGGTTTTTCCCTTATTTATACTCAGTTTGAATTTCATGCAAACTTTGTGCATCTGAGTCAACATACTCTGCAACTCACTTTTGCTCTCTGCCAACAGGACAGTGTCATCAGCAATCTGCACACACGGATATCACCAAGACATAAACCACTATTATCTATTTTGGCCTCACGCATGCATGCGTCCATAAATATATTAAACAACCATGGTGACATTACACAACCTTGTCTAACTCCTGCACCAATGGAAAACCATTTTGATAAAACACCATTCACTCGTACACAAGCTCTACTACCAGCATACATGGCTTTTACACTATTAAGTAGATTCCCAGTAACACCATATTCATTCAATACCTTCCACAAAAGTGTCCTATTCACTCGGTCGTAAGCTTTCTCTAAATCTATGAAGGCAGCACAAACTTTCTTCCCAACAGCCAGATACTTTTCAATCATCATGCGTAATGCAAAAATCTGGTTGTGCAGCCTTTACCAGGCATAAAACCACTCTGAACATCCCACACTTTCAATGATGTAAGACCCCGTACTTTTTCAATAACAACCTTACCAAACACTTTCCCTTGCACACTCAGTTCTTGCATTCAGTCTGATCACCTTTTTCCTTATACAAGGGAACAATGATAGCATCCTTCCAATCCAGAGGGACCATTCCTAACTCCCAGCACAACTGGCAAATTTCAGGTAACCAATCAATTATAGAGTCACCACCATACTTCAACATCTCTGCAGTTATGCCATCAACTCCCGGAGCCTTACCATTCTGAAGAGATTTTACAGCTTTACACACTTCTTCTCTTGAGATCCCTCCTGTGCTTTCATCCCTCATTGTGACATCATCTGCATCTGTCTCAGAATCATTTTTGCTCTCCTGATCTAATAACTCACAGAAGTATTTGCCCCATCTGTCACTTAACTCATTGGGCTCCCATATCATTTCCCCAATCTCATTCCTCACACAACTTACAACTTTGTTTCTCCTATTTTTCCTGAGTCTCATGTACTTCCAGAAGGACTTTTTATCTTTCCAAAAAGCCAGTTCATGCCTTTCCACTTTCTCTTTCCTATCTTTTGCCTTACTGTGGCGAACCAGCTTAGCAGCTTCACGCTTCTTGCAGCGATATTCATCCACAGAGACTCTACCTTGCAACATCCCCAAATAGGCTTCCTTCTTTTTCTTTACTGCCTCATCAACCTCACTATTCCACCAAGCATCACCTCTATTGTTACCCACTATTGTGGTGCCACAGACCTCTTTAGCAGCAGTAACAACACGGTTCTTAAAACATTCCCACTTCTTTTCTACATCTCTCTCACAAGATTTCAGATCCTTCAGTCGTTCTCTGAGTAAGTCAGAATACCGCTGATGATCTTCAAGGAGCCTATCAACCTTTATTCTTTCTATCGTGGGTCTCTTCCTATTCCTTTTCCTCCAACCAACATTAAGTTTCACTCGTGACACTACCAAGTAATGATCAGAACCAACATCCGCACCTCTCATCACACGGGTGTCAACAACTAAGTGTTTCAAACGCTGATCGTAAACAACAAAATCTATCACACTCTTTTGACCAAGAGTACGATTTTCCCAAGTATATGTGTGTATATACTTGTGGTTGAAAAATGTATTAGATACACACAAACCATTCTCAATGCAAAGTTCAATTAATCTTTCACCATTATCATTCACACAAGGATCATTAAACTTACCCAGAACATTGTCAGAAATTGCATTCTGCACACCTACTCTAGCATTGAAATCCCCTGCTATTATAACTTTTTCTTTAGCACCAAACTGGCTCAAAACAGCTTTTAGCTCATTCCAGAAATCTTCTTTCTTATCAGAAGGTACCGAGTCACAAGGAGCATACACTACAACAATTACAATTCTCTGAAGTTTCACTTTCAAACAAATCCAGAGAATTCTCTCACTTATGCAACTATAGTGAATCAAGTTGTTCTTCATCTTTTCACTTAAAATCACACCTACACCAGCCTGTCCTCTCATATTATCCAATACTCCAGACCACACACTCACCGTGCCATTCACTTCTTCTACCCCAATTTCTTTCTTTTTGGTTTCACTTACACACAGCACATCCAGTCTATACTTATTCATCTCCTCAATCACCTCACTCATCTTGCCATTTATACCTCTAGTATTCCATACACCAATCTTACATTCACTCAGCCGAGATCGCTTTCTCATACGCCGTTTAGAAAGTCCACGTCGATTCCGTGGTGGACCGTCCTTCTCAAGTGTAGGTCCACCATATCCCACACTTGAGTCATTCTTAATATTTCTTTTTGTCTTTTTAATCAGGTAAGTACATCAGTGTGGGGGAATAGCCCACAGCTGAGGGTTCCAGTTGGTCATTCAACCTAAGGATTCTGGAACAAAACCCAGTGAGTTGGGGTCTTTTTGCCAATGTCACACAGAACTAGCTTGCACCTCTCCAAGATTCACAGAGGCCCTAGTTGCTGTTGTGTGTGCCATTGTTACCACGGAGCGCCCCGAGGAGGCAAACCCATGGCTCACTACGACCGCAAGAAAAATAAAAGAAAATATTTTTAAAAGTTGTTGTTAGTTGTTGTACTTGTTTGCACATCAGCTGAAGTTCCCTCATGTAAAATTGCCTTGCTTTCTTCTCAGCAAGGTCAACAGACACATTTATTCCTTAAGATATGTTTCCATTCTTTAAAGATGTTTTTCTTTTCTTTTATGTCTTCATATTTTAGCAAAGCTGGAATCCCCTGCTTCTCCCAAATAATTTATTTAACTGAAGAACTGAACTGCAGATATTTATGTATGAGACCGAAGAAAAGAAAAAAAAAAGCTGAACTTTTCGACTGGGTGAAAAACCAAAACATGCGGCAAGAATAATTCTCAATCTGTCTTTTGTTGACTGCAGCTGCACAGCATCCAATGCTTGATTTTTCTTTCTGCTGATTTACGTCTCTCTCCCCATTTCTTCATTGTCATTTTTCTTTTTCTTTTTTTATGCCCTCTGATGACAATAATTTCATCCATCATACTGAAGAACTTTCAGTCAGAGGACGATAAGTGCACGGTATCAAAGTTTTAAATATTTTAGATAAATGGCATAAATTTGAGAATGTGAATACTTTTAAACACCAAGCATCAACTCTTACAAATTTTCCCATTTCGTCACTTCTGTTTTTAGAAAATTTTCCCTCCTTTATCAACTTAAGTGCAAACACTTATGGGGAGAAATAACATTTAACAACAACATAGAGGGAAAAAATTGCAATTATGTGAGAAATCTTCATTCCATCTAACAGACGGTTTTTGAATAATTTCCCTCATTTTTAGGCTGAAATACAAATATTTATGCAATAAAATTTAAAAATACTGGAAATAGGGAACATCGAAAGAAAAATAATGATTACGGGCAAATTTTTCACTCCGTCTAACTTTCGCCTTTAAAAGTTATGTAAAGATGGAATTCCGTTCTCTGATCAACCCACAAAATATTCTGCTCAGTTGTGCACTGATTCTGAGAATGACCAAAATGAAAAGGCGGAATTCCTCAAATTTGTTGATAAATACCATGCCTGAAGGATTACAGTAGAAACTTTTGTGCATCCTAACTTCCATTTTCACAAATTGTTCTCCACAATTTCAAGCTGAAATACAAACATTTATGCAATAAAAAAAAGATATTTAACAACAATACTGGACAGAGGCAACATCGCGAGAATAAATTACGATTACTGGCAAAATTTTCACTCTGTTTTTGAAAGTTCTGAAACACGACATGCCATCCCCAGATGAAAAACGACCCCCCCCCCCAAAGAAAAAAAAATTCTTCAGTTTTTATCAACCTCAAAAATAATCCAAATGGTGACAAAACGAAAAACAGAATCCTACAAATCCGCGGAAAGATCTCATACAGGCTTACCGTGTGATTTAAGTTTGCAGTTCACACTTTCTATAGCCAAACAGGTTCTGATTTTCATTCTTCTCGCCTTTATAACTTAAAATGTTATCTATCGTGGGGAAAGGATTTTCAGCCTGGGGACCATGAATGCATGATATCAAAGCTTTCACTATTTTAGATACATGATGCAACCTGGAGTCTTTGAAATATTTTCTATGATTCTTGAAAACCATAAAAGTACATTAATGTGGGAGATAAGAACACAGAACTAGCTGGTACCTCAACAATATTTAAGACAAAGCTTAATTTTCTGTCAGCTTTACAGATTCATAGAGGCCCTTGTTGCTATTGCGTGTGCCACCATTGCCCACCAGAGTTCCTTCCCTTGAAGGCAAGCCCATCTCTCACTACAATTGCTAACAAGACATAGAGGCAGACATGCCAACCATCAAAATATGAAAATCGGGAGATTTTTACAGCTCATGAAATCACATAAGCACTATTTTGACGTGAATATGTCTTTAAAATTGGACCATACAGTACTACGTGGCCAGTACGGAAAGTTGAGCATTACGAAAAAATGGATATCGAGTTTGGTCTAATAATTTCTATATTATCAACGCGAACCAAACCAACCTAGTGTCATTCGATAGCTAAGGAAACAAAGACTTGTTAGTGACCTTGAGTTCGCATGCCGCGAAAAGTGGGGAGGCGCATGGTTTTGGGGACTATCCACTGCGCTGCGAAAACTTCAAATCGGTATAACTCGGGACTGTGAAGTGCTACGACGTCAAAATTGGTCTCAAATGAAAGCTAACATCAATTTCTGTCAATTTAAGACATTAAAAGTGAAATTGAATACAGTGTTGGCTGTGAAACCTAGGATCACAGTTGAAATTTTTTTTTTAATTTTACAATGTCGGCATATACTCGTCAAAAAGCCAAGAAGAAATACATCAAACGTAATCTATGCAGAAGAGCAACTTGTCAGCTTCTGATAAACACTGCAATGTCTGCGGCAGAATGCATGAGAAAGTATTGGAAGCAAAAGAAAATTGCTGTGGAGCAGAGCGCAAGCGAAGGTGCGAGAACTTCGGCGGCGGAGACGCACTAGCCCATGGAGGTGGAGCATCAAAAATATTCTGCCCATGCTTCGGAGCACGGAAATGACGAAATGGAAGTGGATTTCGAGAGAACGGCGTAGTTTGAGAAGTGTTGGATACCGGCGAGTGAACATTTTGAGGACACATTTGTGAGCAATCTGTTCGGTCATTCATGCGAGGTTTGCAACAGACTGTGGTTTCTGAAGGGTTTGAAGCCAGTGAAGCCAAAACATGTGGAATTGCTTGAAAACACATTTCCTAGCAAGAACGTAGTGGAGTTCCAGTTGTGCAGTACATGTCGTTAATCATTGGACAGCAACAAGATTCCGAAGTTGTCGCAATCGATCGGTTTGTCACCACTGGATCCGATAAGTACCAGATTGATTTCTCCAAGGCTTCCATTCATGCAGATCCATTGACTTTGCTACGAGGGCAACTACAGAATTGTTGGCCAAGTGATAAATGTTCCAGTGGATGTTAAAACAATGGTGCAGCAGTTGCCATGGCGTCTGGATGATGATCACACTTTAACATTGAGATCTGTCGATTACAACTATGCATTAATGAGACGTATTCACGTAAAACCTTACAGCCTTGCTCCAACACAGCCTACCCGATTTTTTTATCAACATTTTCCAGACAGGAACAATTTTCCAAAATTAGTATTATTGGTAAACTAAAAGTTCTGGAGAAACAAAAACAGCAAGAAAATAAACACCCTCTCCCCTACTGAAATAAAATTCGTTTACAAGTACGTTGATTCTGTAAGATAATGAAAACGTTAAACAGCCTGCATATTGTTGTTTTTTTAGGAATAAAACAGCAGCCAACTGTTTTTCATTTCTTTAGCTTGTGCGCGAAGGCGACAAAAAACATCGCACTAACATCGCCTTAGTCACAAGGCGAGGCCAACTATAACCACTCCTTTTGTTGTTAAGTGAATTTGCCGCTACTCAACAGTATATCATCACTTAAAATGCATGCAGCTCTTTTAACGCAACGGCTTGAAAGACTGAACTCGAAGAAGACAGGGCAGCTCCCATCTGTAAATCAATTACTGAGCCTCCCCTGCATTCTAGAGCCAGAGCATGACTGTTGAGGTGAGGGGTTGAAAGACTGAACTCGAAGGAGAAGACAGGACAGCTCCCATCTGTCAATCAATTACTGACCCTCCCTAGCATTCTAGTGCCAGAGCCGGTGAGCTCTTTGCTGAAGGCGTCATATGACAATCGGACAGGGAGAAAAAAAATTTTTAGTAAATTTTTCCCGATCGATATCGGATGATTGGTCAGAAGCCAGCGCTTAGACATCACCCCCTAATAGCTTAACAGGCCCGCGCACCGATTTGTGACGTCACTAGAGTAGTCCGTAGTCGCGGAGAGGGGCATTACGGCGATGTGCGAACGAACACGTCTTTACGTACACCAACTAACCAGGTCGTGCGTTCTTTTAGAGTTTCACTGCATTTAAATAAGAACTTGTGTGCTAGTTTTCAAATAACTGCAGAGTTAAGTTTGTTTAATAATCTTTTAAAATACAGAAGAAAAAGAAATTACAGCGTAAAATTTAGTGTAGCAATAATTTAGACTTGAAAGGGTAAGCAACACAGATTCGTCAACTTAATGAAAGCATCCCTGTCATTTCACTGGAAGTGATAAACCATTCCTATAATCGAAATTATAAACTGTTGTCGTAGTTTCACTTGAAGTTATAGTGTCTTTATAGTTAGCCGAACGATTCCTGTATTTGTGAACAAATCGTTCTTGTACTTCAAAGATTAGTTTGAGGGTCCATTACGAAGTATCGCCATCGTTTCAAAAGATGTCGATTGACATATTTAAGGAAACAGATTTTTCATTCATTGCAAACTTATGACTATGAAAATTTTAGTAATGAAATAATTCCTTTAGTGAAAATGTATTTTACATGCAATCCGTGATCACTAATATATGAAAAAAGGTCAAGAAAAACTGAATTTTTTTCTGTGTTTTTTAATTATTACCAAAGGCTCAATAAAACACGTTTTAACATACATACAGTGAATTGCTGCTTGATCCACTGATTGCATCAAATAAATTAAGATTTCACGAAAATTATGCAATTGCTACATTATTAAACGTACAATAATGAAATAAGTTTTCCTAATTTTAGTACCATCTAGTTACGTGTTTGGACAACTTCATTTTGATAAGCAAATATAAAGTTTATAATTTTTGTCTTCCAGAGCACTATTTCAAAAATTTACCTTGTCAATGTATTAAATATATTAGTAGCATTAAGCAAAACTATTTGGATCCACAATATAAGCATTTCTTTTTATCTGGAAAAATACAAGTAACTTATTGGCAGAAATTTCCTGAAATTTGATTTTCAAGAAGTATTCAGGAAAACTGCCAATGTACATATAATTATGGTTGTGTAGTTCCTTGTGTATCACAAGCACAATTTGATTAAGTGTCCGTTAGCTGTTCCTTGAAGAATTTCAAAGACACGTTTCTAAGAAAATCTGAAATTTGTTCCAATAATTTCTTAAAGTATTTTTCCAGATAATTATTATATTTTTTGAGAACCTGACAAATGCACATGCAGTTATTGTACTGAATAAATCTAAGCGATTGTTTTGGTACTATAGGATGTATTTTAAAAGATGTACATGTTTCATTATAAATTTACTAACTTGATGTACCATTTTCTCAGAAACTATAAAAAGCAATGGTATAAAATTTTGCACAAATGTTTTGTCATTGCTAAAGCTATTGAAAAAGATAGTTTTTTCCTTTTTTTTATGATTTTGGTTTCAAAATAAATTCTATGAAGGATTGAAGAAGTTTTTCCCCATACAAAAATTGACACCCACCCTCACGTTTGGAAGCACACTTTCCAGTAGTTATCGGATAATATGAGATATATTAGTTCCAGTTATTATTGCTGTAGCTTGTGAAGACACAGTGCAGGAAGTCAGGAAACAGATAAGTCTAGATAAATGAATAAAAAGTTGATCTCTCATTTTAAGCAAATGTTTTCAAAAAAAAAAAAAAAAAAAAAAAAAAAGAAGCGAGTATATATTTCTACTTGTATTTTAAAAATCTTGTTTGTTTAGAACATAATTTCCACAATATGTGGATTCATGTCGATCCACGTACTTTTCTTTCTCTTAAAAATAACAATATCCAAGGCTTAAAAATACCATGCCCGAGATGCCCAGAGCATGTAAATCATTCGTCTGGGCAGGTAAATAAAACATCTAATTGCCTGTGCATGGTAACTAAATTTTAAAATAAAAAAGTTTGTAATAAAATTTCCTACTACACAAGAAAAAAAAGACAGTCATCACATGTCGTGTTTCATGTCATTGTTAATTAATGGAAGTTGTATTATTGTTACGAAGTACCAAGGAAAGAGTAATATCACATCTTTAATTATGTTATGCTCTACGCCCAGAAATCGGAAACCCAGTTTTGCTCTAAATTTTGTTTATAATCAACAACAGTATGCATGCCTCTGATGTAACTGGCCTCTCATGTTTAGTGACACAGGGAGAAAACTTTAACAAAAGGAACATGGCATAATCACAAAATTTCCGAAACACCAGTTTCATCATCGTACCATTTCATACCAATTTTAGCATCAGCATCTTAAAAATTGATATACACACGTTTGTGCATTGAACATTTGTAATCATCATCATCATCATCATCATTGTCAACCATTATCAATCCACTGCTGGACGAAGTTCTCCCCAAGTTTCCTCCACAACGGTCTGTCTTCTGCCAGTCTCCTCCATGTCACCCCTGCATACTTTCGAATTTCATCCACCCATCTCCCATGTGGTCTTCTTCCGGGTCTTTTCCTGTCCCTTGGAATCCAATCTAAAATTTCGGCTGTCCATCGATGATCTGTCCTTCTGGCAGTATGTCCAGCCCATTGCCATTTCAGGGATTTAACTCTGATCATGATGTCTTCCACTCTTGTCATTTTTCGGATCCACGAGTTCCTCTTCTTATCTCTCCTGGTTACACCAAGTATGCACCTCTCCATGCTTCTTTGAGTTGTCTGCAGCCTTTGTATGTCTCTTTTAGTTAAGGTCCACGTCTCTGCACCATACGTAAGCACTGGAAGGATGCATTGATCAAACACTTTTCTTTTAAGACATAATGGCATATTGCTCTTGAAAATTATGCTGTTTCTTCCAAAAGCTCTCCAGGCAAGTTTTGTACGCCGATTAATTTCTTCATCAATGTGACCCTCACTTGATATCTGCTGTCCAAGATAAACGTACGTGTCTGTTATCTCCAGCTTTTCTCCATCAATCGATAAATCTTCATTTCTTGTAAAAGCATTGAACATCACTTTTGTCTTCTGAAAGTTCATTTTTAATCCCACTTCTTTACTCTTGTCAGCAAGTTCCTGGATCATACTCTGCAGCTCTGATGGGGTAGTTGCAAAAATGACTACGTCATCAGCAAAACGAAGGTGGGTTAGATAATCTCCATTAATCTTTATCCCCTTAATTTCCCAGCTCAGCGACTGAAAAACACCCTCCAATGTGGCATTAAAGAGCTTCGGAGATATGGTGTCACCTTGTCTCACTCCTTTCCAATTTTTACGTGTGTTGTATTTTCAAACAGCCGAATCTTTGCACTTGCATTTTCATAGATGTTATTAATAATATTAATGTACGCATCTTCAATACCGCAGGTTTTCAGAGCCATTGTAACTGCTGATGGTTTCACCGAATCAAAGGCTTTTTCATAATCGATAAAAGCCATGCACAATGGAAGTTCATATTCTCTCGCTCTTTCAATTAGTTCTCTCAGCACATGGATATGATCTATTGTGCTGTAGCCACTCCTGAATCCAGCTTGTTCTCTCGGTTGAGCCATGTCCAGTGTTACCTTCAAGCGGTGTGAAAGAACTTTAGTGAAGATTTTATAAACTACTGATAGGAGGCTGATAGGTCTGTAGTTTCCGAGATCCTCAATGTCACCTTTCTTATGTAGCAGGATCATTGTAGCGGTGTTCCAATCCTCAGGAATCTTTCCTTCATTAAGGCATCGAGTGAAAATTTGGGCGAGTACTGTTTCGATTTCTCCACTTGCTTCTTGCATGATGTCTACAGTAATTCCATCCTCTCCTGGAGCTTTTCCCCGCTTCATGTTCTTGATTGCATGTGCAACTTCTGCTGGAAGGACTGGAGGAACTCTGGTACTGGTATCTTTCATGATGTCTGGAGTGCATGTATCATCCCTTTCATATAATTTGGAGTAGAAATCTTTCACTCTTGTCAAAATTTCGCCTCTATTTCTTGTTACAGAACCATCTTCTTTTCTCAGTGCCATAATCTGTTTTCTTCCCTTACTGAGATGTCCCTTTGCTATCTTTAGGCTTTGGTTGTTTTCAATTGCTTTCCTCACTAGTTCACAGTTGAATTTTCTTACGTCTTCAGTGATACTTTTTCTTACTGTCTTGCATAGCTCTATATATTCCACTTTGGAAGTCACATCTTCTTTAGTTGTCCTCATCTCTCTTCTTTTTTGCATCAACATTTTGGTTTTTCCTGATAATTTATTTACATGCAACTTGTTCTTAGACCCAGCTAATTTTGTTGCTGTTTCCATAACAGCTTTGGTTACTTTTCTGTTAACTTCAGAGATGTCCACTTCTTCTGATGTTAGGCCTTCTAAAGCAGAGAACCAGTTCTTCAGTTCCAACTTGAAGGTATTATGGTGTTTTTTAAGGTTGGTTATGTCAATAGATTTTGTTTGTCTTATGAGCTTGCCACGTTCAAGTTTAGTGTTGAGGTGCATCTTACATCTCACCAATCTATGGTCACTACCTGTGTTGAACTTGTTTAGCACACTGCAGTCTTCTATGACGAATTTTTTGTTACACATAATAAAATCAATTTCACTTGTCGTCCCATTTGGATGTCTCCATGTCCATTTCCTGTGTGGCTTTTTGTAATACAGACCCTTAAAATGGAAGTGCAAACATGTTAAAACAGTTCATATTTTTAACTTAAAAAAAATGGGGTTCTGGTTTGTTATCTTAAAAGATACATTTTCCTGCGCATCCAGCTTTTACTACATGGGCAAGTAAATAATTTCTTGCCCACGTAGTACTGATATATTTCACCTAATTTTTAAGAAATTGAATGGTTCTGATAAATTCCCATCCTACCACAGATACAGCATACACACTGCTCACACGAGAGTTCTTCAATGTGTTGGTTTGTAGAAAAATGCTTCAAAATCTTTAAACGGACATTTTAAAGGCAAACTTACTCCTGAACTATGTGTGAACTTCTGTTTTTGTGCATTCATATCTAATTTTTGCTGTATATACTTGATTCAGTGTTTGTGTTCCTTTAGTAATAAATATTAAAAATGATAATTCAATGCACCTCTCCATGTCTGCAAACACAAAAGATGTATTTCACATGGCAACAAGGCCTTAGCATTTATATAAAGGACATAGGCATGTTAGATGTGTACATGACACATATATTTCGTATAGGATATAGGTATTTTACAAGCACTTGTGCCCAGAAATAGGGACCCCAAAAAAGTTAATCTGGCGCTGCCTAAACACTTAAATAACTAAGTACGAATGTATCAACATATTACTCTTGGGATCAAAAACATGCAACCCTTATTATTCTGTGTCCATAATAAAGTTTAAAACCCCTTCCTAAATATACATATTTTACTTTGAACTTATTTGATATATTGGCAAAAACATGTTATGGGTTACTATAACAACACAAGTAATCTATTCTTTCCATTACAAACATAAATTTCATTTTTCAAAAATCTTTTCAGTGCTTTGACTTCCCGCTGTGAGATGCATTAGATTATAAAATTAGCCAAATTTAAATTTTCTAGTTCAAAATTTTTATTTTAGGAGTAGTTTAAAATAAGGTTAACAAAAGGTTTCCACATACCTTAGAGTTGAAAATTTTCACGCTTTATTGCTGTAATCCGTTCTCTGAGAACCTCCCCCATTAGTAAGGAATTTGAATACTTTTAATATTCCTCTATGAAAATAAATTTAGTTGACAATTTGACAACAACAACCACGCACATCCGTAGTCACGCTTACACAGAGTGAGCAAGCTCATGCATGCTCGACCACCCACCACGGACATCAGCCTACTCTCCCCTACGTCACGCAGCTTCCGACGTTCGGTGCGCGGGCCTGCTAAGCTATTAGGGGGTGATGGCTTAGACCACCCCACCACCGGGGTGGCTTTCGTTTTTGCAGATAAGTACGAAACTGATGACTGTAGTGCCGCCTTACATTGAAGTAGAAAGAAAAATATTTCACAGGAGGTTCAAAATCATGGTGGTTGATGGAATTTCAATCATCCAAATGGTTAATTCTTGGTGAAAATCAGGATAACTTGACATTTACCCAGAGGGTGGGAGGAAGGGCTGAAAATCTGGAATCTCCTGCCTAAATCCGGAAGAGTTGGTATGTCTGCAGTAGTCATTGGTGTGCTGATGAGATGCATTACTTACCTGGAGGATGGGGTGACATGTCAGAGAGTGGTTGGAAGAGCATGATGAAGACTTCATAGTACTTCCCTGGCCCCCAAATTCCCCAGACTTAAACCCAATTCAGCATCTGTGGGAACACTTCGATCGTGTTGTTTACTCTATGGATCCTCCACCACGCACCCTCCAGCAGCTGTCAGATGCACTGCAGTCGGCATGGCTCCACATACCTGTGAACACCTTCTAGCACCTTATTGAGTCACTCCAAGCCCATCTAGCTGCTGTCTGTGCTGCACACGGCGGTTACTCTGGATATTAGCTGGTGGTCACAATAATGTGACTAGACCGTGTATGAAGAAGTCTGAAGATTTTTTTTATATATTTTATTAAACCAAGAGAAGTTTGCAATAGTCCAACTCTGCCTAACTCTTCCTCTCGGCCCAGGCTAGCTCAATCCCGCAGGAAGGACTGTCTACATTTTGTCTGAAGGTTTACATCAAATTTGGATTCAACTGTTTAATTTATATTCAATATATTAGTATTTATACAGAGGACAACATTTACCTTATCAGAAGGTCTCACAGTCACATCTGTAGAAGTAGACCTTGCACTGTTCGAACCACATCCACATAATCAAGTAGTTTCAACCATTAACATATTTCTACTCCACAGATAACAAAAACATTAACACAAAAAATTTGAAGACAGCAGTCCATACCAACAGAAACAGCAGTTTTGCACCAGTCGGACATCACTCCATCATCACACCTGGCAGTCAGTCACACTTGGTTGCAATTATAGTCCAGCTGTCGTCTGTGGAGCGGAATATATGCCCAGGATGACCTGAGCATATATTTCGCTCCACAGATGACAGCAACACCAGCAGAAAACAGCTGGGTATGACCGTTCTCACCGGTCAGACATCACTCCATCATCACACCTGGAAGTCAGTCACACTTGGTTGCAATCACAGTCCAGAACAACCTGAGTATATATTTTGCTCCACAGACAACAGCAACACCAGCAGGCAACAGCGGAATACCAAACTTCTGACGGGTCAGACATCACTTCATCAGCGCTCCTGGTAGTCAGTCACACTTGGTTGCAATCATAGTCAAGAATGGCCTAACCATATATCCTTGTCTGGGTCAAGGCATCGCACTCACACACATCCACCCCCAAGAGCTTGATGTCCAAACGATCTCTGGCAGCAGCAAAATGCGACGATTCAACTGACCCCCAGCAAGATGAGACAGTTCACAGCTGACCTCCAGCTTCAAACTAGTAGCAGCAAAAAGCAGCCACAGAGAGTGGCAAGATCTCAGCAACAGGCCTTTTTTTTTTATCTCAGCTTCTGACTTAGCAACCATCCGGTATCGTGCAAATATTTCCACATGGCTATGCAAGTATGACACTAAGACGACAAGTGAAGAGGATTCAAGAAGTGCTTGAGGTCTTTAGTTGTCACTCAATATCAATGAACGAACAACCCTGTCATCATCTCAAGTAACTATTATTTTATACCATATCCCAAAAACATGACAAGTTCACTCAGGGTCAAACATTAGGACAGATATCTCCAAAATGCAGCTGAACCCAATCAAAGCTAACTCTGGTTCCCTTAATAACCACATAATCATTGTTTTTACATATGAACATATACACATCAGAATGAGTACAAAAATATGGCAGAGGAATAATAACAATACCTTAGCAGTGTGATCTTTGGATGCTGTGATGAACATGGTTTGATCTTTGCTGAACTGGATATCATTAATGTTATCTCTATGGTCCTTCTTAACTGTCCCCTTTTGAAGTGTCTGAAGAAAAAAAAACACACTTATTCCAGACAGCTTTTTTTTTCAAAAAAATTCCCTTAACAGAAATTCAATTCATTAACATAAAAAAAAAATGCAGATCAGGAAACATATAACATCCATTACATTAAAAAGCCAATGCAAAAAAAAAAGTAAAGAATTACAGCAGTAGTTTCCCATTCATTCTAAGAAGGGTCTTCAGACCCTTCTTGGAATGAAAGGGAAACAGAAAGGGCTGAAATGCAAAAAATATTAAGAGATATGCCACGCTTATTTTAAGTATGTTCGAATTATTTATTTTTATGTTCTGCTAAGCAAATGTAGTTGTGGACTATCTTACATAGGTGAGATAGGTCTCAGACTAGAAACTCGAATAACAAAACATAAAACAGCTATTAAAAAATGCTCCAACAAGACAGGTTTAGATAGGCATGTTAGAGAAATTGGTCACAACATGGACTGGAATTCCGTTAAAGTCATCAGTTTCCAAAGCAACTTTCAGAAAAGAAAACTAAAAGAAGGAATAGAAATTCAGAATAATCAGAATTCCATCATCAGTGACTGCAAAGGCTGTCCCTGCCTAACATCTGGCAGGATTTGGTGAAAAATAACCGTAACCATGATAGTGACGGGGAAAAGTGACAACAAAAGACTTTCTGAAAAAGGAGAAGAGTTTCCTCCGAAAATTTGCAATTAAAATAAAATATTTCCTAGCAGAAAATTTCCATGTTAGAGGTCTGACTAAGTAATTGAATTAAGAAACTAAGAAGCCAATTTTCAACATAAGCTTTATCACTTTTTCAATTCGGTTATACACTTTTTTTTTATTATACATTAAATTTTCAACTTCAGAATATCAAAAATACACACTTCTTTTATACGTAACTCTGTTAATTGCAACTCTGAGAGAATGGAGACAGCATTGCTGTGTTCCTTCTCAGTGCAGCCAAAGTTGAACCTTGGTCCCATCACAGAAGGGCAGATCTACTTTTGGTTTGGATGAAAAACTGCTGTCACATTTAACGATTCACACACACATGCACTAATTAAAAAACTGATAAAATATCTGGTACGTGTGGCTCTACCATTTTGCGTCATGATACCCTAGATATATCATCAATATTCATCATTCCGGCTCCAAATGAATGCACCCAGGGTCTGCAGAAACAAAAGCTGTAAATTCACAGGCTGCAGATAAATGCACTGGTGTCAGATTTTTAAGGATCTTACTTAATCTAGAATCAGGATTTCTATAAGGACTGAGCTATCAAAAGAGAAGCTTCATTTTCATAAGCTTCATGATTTTTGTAATGTGATAAAATATAATTTATAACCCGTTTTTCTTTATCAGCAGCCAATGCAATCATAGGTGCAGATCAGCATTCGCTACTCACCAGATGGCGATTAACTGACAATTTTGGAGATTAAATTTATTTTAGTGGTTGCCAGCTTGGCCATTTGCCATTTCTAGTCCCAATTTACAAATTATCATAATTCAGAAGTAAAAGGAAGTAAACCAATTCTAACTAGGAATGAGGCAAAAAAACTCAATGTTTTTGAACAACAAAGTTTTGCCACTGAATTGATGTTTAAACCACTATGTTGCAGAAGCCGATACATCGAAAAAAACAAAACAGGTTTCATGACCGATATTTGAAACTGGTAAAAAATATTTTCTACGTAAAATAAATTAATTTCTTTCTGTTGCATTCCTGTAAAGAGGAAGGGAATATCATCTTTCTATGTCGTGAATTGGATGTTTTGGCCAACGCTTCGTTGGTGAAATAGAGTTCTTTTCCTTGATGCTACGGAAACCGATACATCTAAAACACACGAAGCATTTTAACAAATAATTATTGGTTACTCAATTTGAATTGGTGAGTAATCACCATTATATTGAGCAGAGATTGTACCCACCAATGTGCCCATCTACTGCTGCAGATAGAAAAGGACGAATTATTCAGCTTATTAGCAAAAACAATGAAGTTTTCACCTATATTATCGATGTTTTGGGAATGAGTAACCACCGATGTCCAACATCAATGTTTCTCACCAATGTACCTCTCCCTAGTCCTGACTGACTTGAATTACAAGTGCATAGTAGCTCTAGCAAACTACTGTCAATTTTATTTTAGAAAATAAAATAAAACTATTGACAACAGCTTCTGTTGACAATGACGTGTTTCCCCAGGGGAAAATAAAAAGATTTACAAAATGGTTTTTATTTTGCACAAAGAGTGGCTTCTTTTATGTTCTGACAAAGCCATTCATATAAATAACAGCTGTCACATTAATGTTCCTATTAATCCCCACTCCTCTTTCTTATGCTGGAGACTTCTTTTTGGCCACTAAGATTTGTTAACTTACCAGCCAGTTTGTTTTTTTGGCCACTAACTTTTGTTGACTTACCGGCAGCCACTGGTAACTTAACTAAAATTCCAGTCTGCACCTATAGCAATCATTATTATGGAACATCTTGTACTCCTTCAAAACATAAATTTTACAATAGTATTTAAAACAGTTTAAAATTTTGTTTATACATTTTACATTTAAAATTTTTTTCAGGCCATCCCCTAGAAAAACGTATAACCGAGATTTCATTGTAGAATTATTTCTTCACTGGAATTCATTTTCCATTGATATCTAAGATATTGTTAGCAATTTTTTAAATTTTTACATGAACTGAAGCAGCCCCTTGTTTTTGCAACTGTAACTGCATCCTGTAACCATGAAGAGGCTTCAAGAGTGGGGGATGCAGCTTTTCCGTAAACATGCTTGTAGTTACTACACATGGTTGAACACTCACGCAGTAATTGTTTATAGCTCATCACAAGCAAACCAAATCACACCACTGAGGGATTGGAATACCTGGAGTGGCAGACATGCACATGCAGTGCACTAGTAGCACATAAGTGTGAAATTCTTTTCTTAGTGTGCCAGGCCAGAAGGAGCCCACCCCAACTTGCATACGAGAATAGAAAAAATTCCAATTTTCTTCTGAAAAATGGGAATCAACTTATACACAAGATCGACCTATGAATGAGCATATATGAAGATCAACTTATGAACATATATGAGTACCTTTTTTGTTAATTATTTTAGTCACACACACATGGCCAAAAAACAAAACTGATACAAGCAACTAATTAAATGCATGATGATCTCTTACCTTGGTATCCCATTTAATGAGATCACCATTATCATGACCAGTAATAAGGAACTCATCTAAAGGGCCCCACACTGCACTTGTAACTTTAGAAGTTGGTACAGGAATGGAAACAATGGAATCATCTCCTCCTGAAAATAAACACACAAAAAAAATATTAATACAACACAATACACTAGTTAACCTGTTTATCTGGATTTCAAAGATCTGGACTTCCAAGATTATCTAGCCACTTTTTCATGGAAGAACAAAAAAAAAAGGGGGGGGGGAAGGAAACTACTCTCTAATTTCACATTGAGGAAGTGTGTGATAATGGAAGTGTGTGATAGTGGAAGTGTGTGATAGTGGAAGTGTGTGTTAGTGGAAGTGAGTATAAATTTGTTACTTTCCCTGCTGCAGGCTCACAGACTAAGCTACACCCAAGGATGAAAAGGATGTTAGGCTTTTAAAAGGGGGAAAAATAATTAAGGATTTATCTATTACAGGTTCTTAAATGAGTTGCATTTTAATTGGGTATCTGTGTTCATGTTTTCAAGAGATCTTTCTGTGCATATGGTTTTCACAAGTTTTAAAGAAAGTATCAAAGCCTCGAACCACGCTGTAACAAACAAATTAAACGTGTCTGAAATGTTTGTTAACGAGATGAAAACCTACTGAAAGATTTTTAGGCAAAAAGGTAAGTAATTTCAAAGTTTATTTACATTTTTGTTTGCTCTGATGAAACTGCTTGAAACTAGTTGATCAATGAATTATGAATTTATGTGTGTGAGTAAAAGAGCATTTCATTTATTTCTTCTCTAGTTAGTCCTCTTCTCACTCCAGACATACACAGTAAAAAAAAAAAAATGCCAAATATTGCAGACAAATGAAGCACGAGTCAACAAAATAAGAGTTCTACTGAGCAATGTAAGAAGGCTGAACGATATTAGCCCGAGGACAAACCAAATCTTGGTTCATTTCTTTGTTTAGCGACAACAAAGACTTCCGACTTCTGCTAATCCCTGAGACGCCCTGAAAATTGAAAGAGAGAGAGGGGGGGGTTTACAAAATCCTACTCGTGTAACCTGGGTGTCTTGGGCATTGTGGTAGCAAAAGGGTTAAAATGTTTAGCATGTTCTGGCTTTTGGAATCAATGTACCTCAGTGTCGTTTAAGGTTGGCATTTTAAAATGCAATAGATGATCAAAGTTGTGGAGTCATTTTGGAGGGGTTTGGCCATAACTCACCATGCTGGCGAAGCGGGTTGGTGAGTGCGAGATAGCATTTCCTCTAATCCCGATGGTAGAGTTATACCACTATTGACGGCCGTCAGAGCCCTTTAGTGGGAACAGGATGCACCACGAGAAGGTGGGGTTGACATTTGTCAAGAAGAAGCTGTGGTATGTTGTGCGTCACCTGAGGAGCTGGCACAAGACAGACCGTCCTGAGAAACTTGAGGAGACCTTCATCCAGCAGTGGATTGCTAATGGTTGACAATGATGATGAGAGAATTAAAATATTTATTTCTTGAAGAAACTAAACATTAAAAACGAAAAAAAAAAAAAAAATTGGTTGTGTGCTTACATTTGACTAGAGGGCATAGTGTTGAGCAAATCACGATGCTGAAACAGCCTATTGAAACTGCTATTGCTCATTGTTCTCCCCAAAACACCAAATATGAACCACACAAGATGGCAAATGGAGGAAAAACCATGGAATGCCAGTTGTAATAATAAAATGGTGGATTAAAATGCAGTTGAATACAATCTGCTTCAAATCAACGAAATGCTTCTTGAAGGTCGTCCCTCAAGTCTTGTATTTTGAAAATGAGGAAAATACATCAGTGTGGGCTATCAGCCCACAGCTGATCGTTCCAGCTGGTCATTTCACCTAAAGGTTCTGGAACAAAAACCCAGTGAGTTAGAGTCTTAGGCCAATGTCACACAGAACTAGCTGGCACCTCAGCAATATTTAAACTGAAGCTTAAATTAGCTTCCAATCTAGTTCCATCAGTTGAATGTTTTTCTGGCAGATTTTCTTATTTTAAGGAGCAAACCTCTCAGAGAACAGCTTAATAATATGTATGTATGTATTCTTCAAGGTGACTGAAACATCTTGATGTTTACAAATGAAGAGAGAGCTAAAAATTAAACACCAAACTCAGATATAAATTATTCAAATATATTGTTACGAATTTTTGCCCATTATTTTGAATATGATAGGCATGGCTAATCAGACTGATTAATGATTTGATTAATTAATGCGTTGGTTCTGATTGGGTTTTGAACAAAGAAAAGTTCTAAAATTGAAGCAGGGACCATTCAAAAGGCTCTGCTGCAGCGTGTAGAAACATGAAGGCAACACACAAACAGTCTCATTCAGCCGATGAGTCAGAGTTCGAGACTAAACAAGGGGGTCAGGAACGCCATTTGCAGGATAGATTTATGGAAGAGGTTGCAGTTTGGGTAAAGAAATTGTTGTATAAATGTAATACTGAGGGACCAATGAACACATTTTTGAGTGCACCTAATATTCTTGTCTCCAGTGTGTATGGAGGGAACAGAAAAGCTCTACCAAATAGTTGGAATCAGTAGAAGAAAGAAATAAGCAGTTGTTTCCCGATACACAACAGAAAAAGTAGCTGCACGCTTGGCAAATGAAGAGAGAGCTATAAAAAAAATCACCACCTAGTCGCCAAACGTGGCCATCTCTCTCTCACGTGTTCGCTTTCACGGTAGTCTTTTTTCACATGGCTTTATTCAGGTGTGTTGAACATTTTTTTGTAGTCCATTCTTTTATTGGAGCGTAGCTGCACGCTTGGCTCCAATGAAAGAGTGGATCAGAAGAAGTTTGGCTATACAGCCACAGGTAAAGGTTATGGATTGCTCACCTTGGCCTGACATCGCAAGAAAATATCTCCAACCATCCACGGTCCACAGCCAACATTTCCCCCCCCAGTCGAGGTGTATAATCCAATGATGTCGCATTAGCAATGGGACTCTGGTTGAACGGAGTCTCTCATAACCAGTGATTTGTGTTACTATCACCCTCTGGTCGGTTACAACTATGCTGGGCAGACGTTGACGACCTTTCTCTGCCCCAGGGTTTAAACTGCGATTGCAGTTTTCACATTTTCGAAAATGAATGCAATTTTGCTAAAATATTTATATTTCATTTCGCATTCATAACCAGTGATTTGTGTCACTATCCCCCTCTGGTTGGTTACAACTATGCTGGGCAAACGTTGATGACCTTTCTCTGTCCCAGGGTTTAAACTGCGATCGCATTTTACGAAAATGAATGCAATTTTGCTAAAATGTTTATATTTCTTTTCGCATAAATGCGAAAACATTTAAATGGCGCTGTTTCTCAGTGAGCGCCACTAAAATTCTGCGATTCCATCGAGCGCATACGAAATATTGTTGTGGTGGAATTTCTCTTTTTTCATCATGTGATATCAAATGATGCATAGAAACTAGTAGCCAGTCCAGTTTCTGTGATGTCATAAACCGAGCTGTTCCTTACGTTCTCCCTGCTTTGAGTTTTTGAAAATTGGCACCACCTAGTCGCCAAACGTGGCCATCTCTCTCTCTCTCTCACGTGTTCGCTTTCACGGTAGTATTTTTTCACATGTGTTGAACATTTTTTTGTAGTCTAAATATGGATAAGTGGTTAGGAATAAGTTCCAAATGAAAAAACGATATTGAAAATGTTACTACTACACAACAGCCAGCTAAAAAACCTAAGGTATCCAAATCTTTAGTTATAAGTGGACCAAATGTATCCAAATCTTTCACTTTATAAGTGGGCCAAAGTAAGATGGCATGACAGTCAACCTTAGATTTCTCTCTTTATTTTTCTTTTTTTTTCTTTTGGTTAAATTAATTTTTTTCTTTGTCACGCTTGATCGGTGTTCAAAAACAGCGTGTCCAAGATGAGCAATCGCATTTGACAATCAATCGCGCAAGCAATCAATCTACGAAGATGAATTTCGAAACATCGCCATGCTCACAAATTTCGGAATAAATTCCACAAATTTAGTTTCGAATCTGAATTATTTTTTGTGTTTGTTTACATAGGGTAAATGTGCAGTTTAGTGTCCTAAATTATTTCACCGCAAATGTTGAAGGATTTCGAAAAAGTGAGACATACAAATTTTAAAGTACGTAACATGCCAACTTTTACCGATTTCTGCTTAATTTTATTGATTTACGGATACAGGTCTTTTCTTTACGGAATTTTTAATATTTCGATTGTTCAATTAAAATATTTCAATCTCTTGCAACCATCCACTTAGTTCTACCAGACCTTACGTGTGCTGTGCGCACTTATTTTCCCGCTGACTTAACAAAATGTTTGCCGGTTCTCATGGCTGATATATATACATTACATTATGTGTCTTTTTTTCTTTCAGTTAAAGCACAGAGTAGTGACTTCCTTTCTTTTTCATACTGTTTTGTTTGCAAAGATTGGTGAAGAACACCTGCGTGTGTTCCCCCGTTTTCCTCCTGCTTGTCATTACTGCACTTGCGCACCAGCTGTATTGATTTCTCACGCTTCGTAACATAAACAAACACAGAAAGGTGACTTGATCACGCTAGTTACGTTAACTAAAACTTTTACAAAAAGTTCGTAAGTTGGAAGCTTTTGACCTTATCTTAGGTCTTCATCACGCCAATGGAGGACTAAGATTGTTGCCAGATTCTACATTTGAATTTTTCCTATTTTTGTTGCCAAAACTTAGAATTGATCTCCAGATCAACGGAATGTAGAGAGGAGATTCGGAGTTGCAAGTCATTGAGTTGAAAATAATTTCTATGCTTTCACGGTAACGGAGGGCAAAACGATTGTCAAACGAAGCAATTCGTTTTGCTTCGTTCCAGTGGGGAACTGCAGATGTGTCTTCCATTGTCAAAATAGACAAGGCAGTGTTGGGATTGCCTTTCGAAACATCTTTTCTATGTTCTAAAATTCTATGGCTAATGCTCCTGTATGTGCTTCCAATGTATAAGTTATCCCCAGTAGAAGAAGAGATAGGAATGCAGTAAACTCCTGGGAGGTTCAGGCTTTCAACTTTGTCCCTATCCCTTTGTAGAAGTTTCAAGATGTTTGGGGTAGATATAACCTCTACTGACAAGCCAAAGTATGTAAATCTTTCTTCTGTCACTATTCCTCCTAGCTTGGATAAATTCTTATCATTAGGCCCAAAATTTTCACCTGCTCTTCCTATCAATCTTCCACAAACTGTTTCTGTAATAGAATCAGCCATCCACAGAACTGAGACTGTTCAGCAGCCTATCCTTCGTGCCAACGCTGCTGTTATCTTATCCAAGCAAAATTCTGTGCCAATCAAGTACTCTTCTTCTTGTTTAAAAGAATTCAGGTCATTTATTCAAGAAAATGACCTAGCCGTATGCAAAGCAGATAAAGTTGGTTGCCCAGTCATCATTGGTAAAGAAACTCTAAACCAAAAAGTACTTTCTTTTCTTACATCTGCTAACTGCATCCCTTTACAGTCAGACACCACCAACTCACTCAAAAACTCAGTTGACAGATTAGCTAAGAAAAGAAACTCTTCAATCCTTCCTTGGTGATATATCACCCCTCCTTACTTTAGAACTCCCAGGCTCTTCCTGCAAGTGAAACTGCATAAAGCTGGTAACCCCATCAGACCTTTAGTGGAATATTCTTTTTCTCCAGCAGTAAACCTTGAAAAGAGATTGGTCCTCAAATGCAAATCCCTGGCAGCCAACCATCCTCATACAGTTGTCTCTACTTCAAACTTCATCCACAACCTTCCTAATTCCTTTCCTCCTTGTGATAATCTGTATACTCTTGATGTAGAATCTTTGTTTCCCTCTGTACCATATTTTGATTCCTACATGCTCCTCATGAAGAAATTGATTCTCCATTTTGAACCCCCGGTCCTCTTATCAAAGATCTTTATGATTGTTTCCACACTATTCATCAACACAGTTGTTTTGTTTTCAACAAAATTGTGTATAGGCAACAATCTGGTCTCCCCATGGGCTCACCTCTTTCCCCTCTGCTTGCTGAAATCTACATGCAACATATTGAAGTTTCCATAATTCCTCTACACCCTTTTCAACCTTCCCTATGGTTAAGATATGTAGACGACATTTTCATTAGCTGGCCACATTCCGAGTCTGAGCTACAGATATTGATCAACTCCATTACAGAAAAATTTCCTTCCATTAAGCTCACTATATCTAAGGAAGTAAATCACAAAATTGATTTCCTGGATGTATCTATCTGCAGAAACGCTGATCTCTCCATTACTCGTTCCGTCTATCGAAAACCTTCTGCAGCCACTAACATCATTCCCTACAAATCTTGCACCCTGCATCTCTACAAGCTTGCAGCATTGAAGTCCTACATCCACAGGGCTCATATCATTTGCAACAGCCAACTCTCTCTTCAAGAAGAACTCTCCAAAATTTCTACAATAGCCCTCTCTCATGGTTTCCCTGCTGTTACAGTCAACTCCCTCATAAAGAAATATGAAAACCATTCGAAAATCGAATGCCTCCTTCCTCACAAGAAAGAAGACCTGAAATTCTGTGGTTCTGTTCCTTACCATCCTTCCTATGCTTATAAGTTACAGATTCTTTTTAGAAGTTTTGGTTACCATCTTGCCATTAAATCTACCCCAAACATCTTGAAACTTCTACAAAGGGATAGGGACAAAGTTGAAAGCCTGAACCTCCCAGGAGTTTACTGCATTCCTATCTCTTCTTCTACTGGGGATAACTTATACATTGGAAGCACATACAGGAGCATTAGCCATAGAATTTTAGAACATAGAAAAGATGTTTCAAAGGCAATCCCAACACTGCCTTGTCTATTTTGACAATGGAAGACACATCTGCAGTTCCCCACTGGAACGAAGCAAAACGAATTGCTTCGTTTGACAATCGTTTTGCCCTCCGTTACCGTGAAAGCATAGAAATTATTTTCAACTCAATGACTTGCAACTCCGAATCTCCTCTCTACATTCCGTTGATCTGGAGATCAATTCTAAGTTTTGGCAACAAAAATAGGAAAAATTCAAATGTAGAATCTGGCAACAATCTTAGTCCTCCATTGGCGTGATGAAGACCTAAGATAAGGTCGAAAGCTTCCAACTTACGAACTTTTTGTAAAAGTTTTAGTTAACGTAACTAGCGTGATCAAGTCACCTTTCTTTGTTAATATTGTTACGTGTTTTGCCCATAATCGTCATAAACAAACACACTCTAGCGGGAGCTCGGAGTGTGTTGTTTATGTTACTTCGAAAGATCTGCAAAGTATTTTTCACATCTTTTTTTTTTTTTTTTTAATTTCCTGCTCATCTGAGCAAAGATGAGAATTTTATGTTTGACATTTACAGAACGGGTCAAGCTTTTGGTTTTCGTTGTTTGCATGCAACATGATTTAATTTTATTGATTTTTCTTTTGTTTTGTCTTTACATTTCCGCTGTTTTTCGTACGGAATTTTCTCATTAGAAATCTTTTATCAACAGAAAATTTAAAACACATATTAAGCATTAACATACAAGGGCCAGGTTACAAGGAATTGGATTTTAAAAATTGCATATGAAAAATGGTTAAATAAAAAACATTGTCGCATTGTAAATGAATGAAAACATTTTAATAATTTTGTTTTAAACTAGAGTGTTTTTATTGGTCTCTAAATAAATCTTTCTAAATAAATGCTAAATTGTTTATAAAAAATGCTAAAAAAAATTTCCAAAATGCTAAAATGTTTCTGGAGATTTTTGTTAAAATGCTGAAGGTTTTCAAAAGCCCGTTCATACCCTGCTCTGCCCACAGTGCTGACACGATGCGAGGTGTTTCTGGAATGGCATATATCATATGTAGAAGATTTTAGGAAGGGAGTGTCTCATCCCAGGTCTTAAACCCTTAGAAATAGGAAGCTAGGAGATTTGGTCTAGATTGCCCAATAGGAAAAGGACACAGAAGCGAAGTAGAAAGGGGGAGAAGACGCCCTTATTTATTACCGGGGACCAGTACCCGGGGTCCGACGGCTTAATGTGCTCATCCGACGCACGGCGGATATTTAGTGGAACGAGCGTTCGTACCTGCCTGGGATCGAGCCTGAGGTCCTTTCCGTGGCAGTCACGAACGTTGCCCATTAGGCCACCTGCGGCCCTTCTGGAATGGCATATTCTCAATACACTCTTAATAAGTACTGTCAAATGAGGATACTGCAATTCCTGTACCACCTCTGCAATAATGATCCATGCGTCAGGCACCCACTATCACCCCTTTCAAACTCTGAGAACTCACAACGTTTATTCATAAAGATATCAAATTGAATGCAGTAATGTCCTCCTACCTGTAAGTGGTGAGTTCATCCACTAGAGAGAGAAGAGACAGTGTCACATTGTGCAGGAATCAAGTATGCCATGATTTCTGTCCTCTCTGTGTAATTACTATCAAATACACATAGTACAGAATTATTAACACAGCAATCAGACATCTCTGAATTGCCTGTATTCATTCAGAAAACTTAAAAATTACACGAACAGTACGCTCAAACGGAAATCGGGAGAAGCGAGTTAGTTTCCAGCTTCAGGCCGACGTAATTTTCAAGTTTTCTGATGTTATTGATGTTTCCTGATGAACAGTAAATACAGGCAATTCAGAGATGTATGATTTCCGTGTTAATAATTCTGACGTATTTCCACGTATCATGAGAAGAATATTTATTCCACAGAATTTCGACATAGCATTTTTTATAAACAAGAAATACAAAGAAAATTCAAATAACATACTCATTTGCCGGGGATCGAGAACATCCACTATTTTAATTTCACATTGCTTTCCCATAGATTTGTCTGTGGAATACATCACTTGCTTTCCAGAGAAAGAAAAACCACATGTTCGAACTGATGTGTCGGTGTTAATCATAGAAATAGCAGTACCTGAAAAACATAAGTAATAAATTTAACAGTCTTTTGATTTAATACACATTTTCAATTATTGAAATAAAAAACTTACAACACTTTAAAGATGTGTAATAATCTTTTTACGATTTCACATCATACTGTATAATCTACCCTCTACCTCTAATGTAGGGAAAAATTATCATATCTGACAAAAGAATGGTTCACAAAGAAAAAATGGTAGCCCTGTAAGACTACATTTACACAGTGACTACTCCCAATTTAATGTTACCATACACAGGAAATCTGGGATCAGGAACTTCTCTACACAAGGTTAGTACCAACATGATGTACTTGGTGCTTACAAATTAACAGAGAGATGGGCAACCTGGCATCCTTCAGATTTCATAATTTGCAGCAAATACAAAGAAACCCATGTTGCCAGTCACCTGCCAAAGCCGTGTTGTTGTTTGCTCGCGTTCCACGGTTACCTGCTGGCTAAACCTGTGTTGGCAGTCACTTGCATTCCACAGTCGCATGCTGAAGCTGCGTTTGCAGTTGCTCACACTCCATAGTCACCTGCCAAGCCTGTGGTGTGTTGGTGATCACTCACATTACAAGGTCACTTGCTTTTTCAAACCTGTGTTACAGTCATTCACATTCCATGGTCACCTGCCAAACCTGTACTGTAGTGGTGGTCGTTCACATTCCACGGTCACCTGCAAAAACCTGTGTTGGCAGTCCCTCACATTCCATGGTCATCGGCCAAACCTAAGTTGTGTTGATGATGATCGCTCACATTCCACGGTAACCTGCCAAACCTGTGTTGTGTTGTGTTGGAGATATTTGTTATGAGGATTCAATCCTCTACAATTATTATTCAGACAATATTTAGTTTTATTATGTTTTAAGTTATTTTTTATTTATTATTGCTAACGATGGTTCACTCTTTCCCAGTTTACTAAAAGTTTTTTGTTCTGATGATGGCATACGCATAGTTTTTATTATTAGTTTTATTTTAATACAACTCTGTGATTACATTCCAGCTGAGATCTGGGGGAGGGGCATATATGATAACACTCCAAGTTGTATTAAACCAGGAAATTCATCACAGTCAAAAATTTTAAGTACTGGATGAAAAGAAATAACTCACTAAAATACAGGGTGATTGTAAACTCCTTCAACAAAACAAGAGGGGTGAGAGTGCACATCAAGACGAACAATGTTTGCAATGGAACCTAGGGCTGCGTTCCACTCCTAGTGCCAGAAAAGAGTAAAGTTACATCTTCACGTTGAGCCTTCAACAGTGAAAGCAAAGAGACATACCTAATTTATGAGTTGCACAATTCCAATCGCATCAAAGAAAGACTCAAAGGAGCTGCTCAAACTGACGTCCAAAGGCGTCATTGCACAGCCCACACCGGCAAATGAAGGACTGTCGCACCCTCTGGTAGACTCCGTGTGGGGTTGATCTTGTCCGCAGCAACAGCGATTCACGCGACTGTATCTTCCAGGAAATTCGCAGGTGTTACGCTCACCAATGTTTTCATGTGCCCCCAGAAGAAGAAGTCCAGTGGATTAAGGTCTGGGGAGCATGGAGGCCAAGCCATAGGTCCACCGCGTCCAATCCACCACCCGGGATATGTTGCATTTAGCAAGTATCGGACCTCGGTGGCAAAGTGTGCTGGGGCCCCATCGTGCATAAACCACATATCCCTCCATGTTGTGACGGGAACATCCTGCAACAGACTGGGAAGCACTTGCTCCAGTATCACACGGTACGCTGCGCCGGTCAGACACATACGTAAATTTTTATGTGATGTTTGCACAGTAATATCACTGTACGGGTTCGGCTGCATTTTCAAATGTTTGCTCCTCATCATCTGTGCACGTGCTAAGCGCACATGACTTGCATCTTGTACTTTTCGTGCACTCGTTGGAACCATGTGCTCGCAGGACGTTTTTCGAATCTCTTTTCTGGCACTAGGAGTGGAATGCAACCCTAGGTTCCATTGCAAATATTGTTCATCTTGACGTGTACTATCACCCTCTTGCTTTGTTGAAGGAGTTTACAATTACCCTGTATATATATTGGGTATATAAATAAGTTTTGAGGGATTTCTGTTCGGTGTCGTACTTATTACTGTTCGCATGTATTTTAAGGTGGCAACACTGAGATATCGCAGTACGAGACACCAGCTGTCAGTCAGTATACGACATTCGATTGAGGTGCGAAGACGTGTTTGTTTTACTCGATGGAAAATGGCAACTTTCGTCCCGACAAAACGGCATTTGCGGGAAGTGTTAGTGCATTACTTTACTGTCAAGAAAAGTGCTGCTGACAGCTATCGCTTAATGTCAGAAATCTATGATGAACATTCCCCATCCATAAAAACATGTGAGTATTGGTTTAAACGATTCAAAAAGAACGATTTCGGTGTCAGTGATAAGGAACGTTTTGGACCACCCCAAAAAATTGCTGATGCCGAATTGGAAGCTTTACTCGACGAGGATCCGTGCCAGACCCAAAAGAACTAGCAGCAGCATGAAATGTTAGTCAACCATGCATTTCACAATGTTTAGCTGCCATGGGAATGGTGCAAAAAGAAGGGAATTGGGTTCCACTGCTTTGCGAAAAAGAGACCTTGAACGTCGAAAAACCATTTGCAAATTGCTGCTTCAAAGGCCAAAAAGAAAGGGTTTTTGCATTGTATTATAACTGCCGACGAGAAATGGATATGGTACAATAACCCTAAACGGCAGAAAGCATGGGTGAAGCCAGGTGAACCAGGTCCTTCAACGCCAAAACGCAATATCCATGGTTCAAAGGTAAAGCTGTGTATCTGGTGGGACTAGAAGAGTGTGATCCACTATGAACTGCTGAAACCGTCAGAAACTATTACTGGTGATCGGTATCGAACCCAATTAATGCGTTTAAAACGAGCTCTCACACAAAACGGCCGGAATGGGAGAATAGACACAACAAAGTCATCTTACAGCATGACGAAGCAAGACCGCATGTTTCTGGACCTGTGAAAAAGTACTTAGAAAAATCCGACTGCGAAGTTCTACCCCACCCGCCATATTCGCCAGATATTGCGCCATCAGATTATCATTTGTTCCGGTTGATGCAGTCAGCACTTTCTGGAGAATGGTTTAGTTCTTATGAAGACATCAAAAATTGGCTGGACAACTGGATCTCTTCCAAGGAACCGTTCTTCCTTCGGGGCATACGTTCACTACCCGAAAGATGTGGTAAAAGTTGTAGCTTCAGAGGGAGCATACTTTGATTAATATTAAACTATTGTTTCTGTTCTCCAATAACCTGTTTTGTTCACCTCAAATCCCTCAAACCTTATTTATATACCCAATATATATACAGGGTGATTGTAAACTCCACGATCCCCCATAAAGCGTACGGTCAGCACTTACACATCATGGGCATCTCCTCATAACTGTAAATATGTTTCCTGGTATAGCAAAGATTAATCTCAGTAGGGATGGGCAACTTTTCCCCTCAATTGTGAATGCATATTGAGTTCGCTTTTCTCGCCAGTATTCCTGCAGCTGCTTTGAAAATGAATGGAAGTGAAGGTGGGCTTCGGGAGAAACTTATTCTGCTGATGGATAAGCCTGGAGCAACCAGAGGCTCAAGGTTACTAAAGCAACCTTTGCCATGGTATATTTGATCTTTGTCATGGTATACCTTGCACAAACTATAATGTCACCTACAGGCAAAAGAATTGTCTTTGTATCTCCAGTCGCATATATGCTGAACAAAAAGAAACAAACTGTTATGGCCATGTTTTAAAGATGATGCAGCTGCTACATTTAATGTTACTGCTGCTTGTGAGTGTGGCTTTTCAGCAAGGAACCTCATAAAAACAAGTAATCAGGCATGTCTGAATAGTGACACTTTAAATGACTTAATGATGATTAGATGCAATGGCCCTTCAATTAAAGATTTTGTTCCTCTTTAAAATGCTATTCAACTGTGGTGGACAGATACCTCTGATGGGAAGATCAGACACAGTAAACATCAGTAGTAAACTGCAACATTATTAGTGCCACTTAATGTATACACTGAGTGGCCACTTTATTAACCACCCCCTCAGTACTTCGTTGGACCACCTTTTCCCTTTAATACTGCGTCGATTCTTCGTGGCATGGACTCCACGAGATGTTGATAGGTGGTATGTGGAATCTGAGACCATGCTTGATGAATAGCACTTTCCAGGAGTGTGAGATTGCAGGGTTGTGGATCCAGCTGTCTGATGGCTCGTTCAACTTCATCCCACAAATTCTCAATGGAATTGAGATCTGGAGATTGTGGGGGTCACCTAAGCAAAGTAAACTCATTTGCATGTTCCTGAAACCAATCCTGTACAATACGAGCACTATGGCAGGATAATGATCTTGTTGAAAGTAGCCATCGCCATTGGGATAAACCCTCCACATGACTTGGTCCGCAACGATGTTTAGATATGATGTACCAGTCAGACATTGATCAACATGAATTAAAGGGCCCAAAGCATGCCAGGAAAACATTCCCTAAACCATAACGTTGCCTCCACCAGCTTGAAGGGTTGTAGCAATGCATTTGGGGTCCATGCTTTTGTGCTGTTTCCGCCAAATTCTCACTCGGCCATCGGCATGGTGCAACTGAAAACGTGATTCATCGGACCACGTAATTTGTTTCCAATTATTGACTGTCCAATCCTTGTGTTCCTGTGTGAACTGGAGACGTTTTGTCTTGTTAACTGCAGACAGCTAAGGTGTTCGAACAGGCCTTCGGCTGCCATATCCCATCCGATGCAGTGTACGGCGAACAGTGCATATAGAGATCATTTGAGGGGATCCTTGATTAATATGGTCTGTAATTTGCTGCACTGTTGCCCTTCTGTTGTCTGTTACCAGTCTAGACACTCTGTTCTGCCCGAGCAGTCACTAGTCGATGACGACCACACGTTGCATGTAGAGACCCAGTTTTTTGGCTGACAGTCCAGTTTTTAAACACTTTAACAACAGCTGCTCTGGAACATTTCATGAATGCGGCGGTTTCAGTGATACTCGCTCCACGGCTCCAAGCTCTTACAATTATCCCATGTTCAAAGTCCGTCAAATCGCATGTTTTACCCATCTCATCACCCCAAAATCTATTCTACTACTGTTGCAAGCACTAAGCTTTCCCTTTTTATACTAGCCTCGCCCTCTGGCGGCAACAGCATGCAGCCATAGCTCATTTTCTTAAAACTGTCAGGTGGTCATAATAAAGTGGCCACTCAGTGTATATGTATATTGCAGCTTTTGTCCCTTTGTTTTAAATATTATTATAGAAATCAGACATCTAACTTCAATGGCCTCTTGAAAATAAATATGTATGTGTAAATTAAGATAGTAAGAGTAAGGATATTACAGCAGTGAAAATAAATTGTCAAAAAATCAAATCATTTTGGAACAAAAGCATATACAATATTTGCAGTCAATCTAATGATCCTATGCAGTAACTGCTCTGCATCTATTTTTATGAAGTTAATGGGGAAGGAGTCTCTCATTAGAAAGTTAAAAAAAAAAAAAAAAAAAAAAACATTCACCCATTTAATATCATAGAAAGGTAAGTAGAAGTTACTAAATTATTATTTTTTTAAAAATTTGCATGGCCAGTAGATTTTTTCATTTGGCTAGTAAAATTTTTATTCCACTAGCCACATTGGCTAGTAGAAATTTCAGCAATTTCGCAGGAGTCCATATGTCGAAGAAACCAAGACTTCTGCCGATACATCAAGCTCTTTAACAAATATTGGTTACTTGATGCTGAATTGGTGAACGATCACCGATATTTTAAACAGTGATTTTACCCACTGATGTGCCCATTACTACTGCAAATGGAAAAGATGCAAGTTCTTTAGCTTTTTAGCAAAATGTCGAGGTTTTCACTGATACATCAAAAATTTCCACCAATAATATCGATGTTTCAGGACTGACTGTCCACCGATGTGCCCGTTCCTACTTTTGAGTTTGCCCTGGAAAACACGTGCGAAGTGAGGCCACCACAGGGAGAAAAACTGCTGCCATAATGCTTTGGGGTTCCTACCAGTGAGCATGTTGCCTCAGCTGTCAGTAGTGATGATGCAGTGATTGATCCATCATAGACCCTTTAACTGAAAACTGTTCATAAATATATATAAAAAAAAAAAAAATGCATCCGTTAAACAGAACAATATTCAAGATGTTTCTAACACTAAAATATTTTTTAAGATAAATTTTTACTGAAAGTGGCAATAGCATCATAGTTCCAAATAATTTTGAGAAGATACTGTTTGAGCAAAAATATTTTTGTGAATAAACCACCCAACAGTATCAAATGTCGCCTATAGTGGCTCCCAAAGTTCCACAGCTATACAGTAACACCCCGAGTTATGTAAGTAGTGCATTCCATAAACTGTCACGTAACTTGAATTTACGTAAGTCGAATTTGTAAATTACGCTCATAAAAAACTGCAATATTTATTATTATATGTATAATATGTATATTATTTATTATTTTATAAAAGAGACATCATGTAGCAATATTTATATGTAAACTATAAAAATATGAAAAATATATACATACGTAAAAGAATATAAAAACAAACGGAAATACTGTACACGTTTATTCACTTTTCAAAAAGGTAAAAAAAGTGTCTTGTGATGGCTAAGTTGGCTCTGTAGGGGGAGAGCCGGCGCTGGGGGTGGATGGTTGTGAAGAGGAATGCTGTTTTGTGGCAACATCTACCCCTCTCAATAACAAGTAAAACTGAAATGTGCTTACTGCGATAAGGCTGTCAAAGATACGGCTGCGAAAAGCCACAAATGTGTTCATACGTGCTAGGTAAGTAGTTCTTGGAATTTTCTTTTTTTTTATGTCAAGATGAAGGTCACAGGTGAGGCAGCAAGTGCAGATAAAGAGGCGGCAATTATTACATTACTGCGAATTTACGTAACTCGGGGTGTTACTATATTTGTCTTTTGTTGATTCTGCAGCTGCACAACATCTGTTGCTTAATTTTTCTTTCTGCTTATATGTTTCCTTTACCATTTCTTTGTTTTGGTTTTCCTTTCTCAGATGACAATAATTTCCCCATTATGCTGAAAGAACTCTCAGCCTGAGTACCATGAATGCAAGATTCCAAAGCTTTGCCTACTAATTAAGATAAGTGGTGTAACTTGGAGAAAATTATTACTTTTGAACACCATGCATCAATTCTTATCAATTATTCTTTGCAACTTAACAACTTAACCATCTTGGAAATTTTCCACCCTCCCCTATCAAGCTTAATTGCAAACATCTAATTGGGGGGGGGGGGTAACATTTAACAGCAACACAGAACAGCAGGGACATCATGGGAAAAAAATACATTAGGAACATGGAAGAAATCTTTGCTCTGTCCGACTTCTGTTTTCAGAAATTTTATTCTCCATTTTCAAGTTGAAATATAAATATTTACAGAACAAAATGATATTTAACGATACAGGGCAGGAGAAACATGGTGAGAAAAAATTATGGTAGAAATCGTCATTCAGTTTAAGTTCCATCTTCAGAAAATGTTCCTCCATTTTCAAGCTGAAATGCAAATATTTATGGAATAAAATGATATTTGACAACAATACTAGGCAGAAGAAACATCACAAGAAAAAAAGAAATTACAATTACAGGAGAAATCTTAACTCGCTTTTGAAATTATCATTTTTCTAAGTTTTGAAAGCTGTAATACTGTGTCAACAGACACCCCCCCCCCTCAAAAAAAATTATCTTCAGTTTCACGTCGATCTCGAACATGACCCAAACAACAAGGAAAAAAACAGAATTCCGCGAATAATCTAACATATGATTTCTACCATGCCTATCACAAATGACCATAACTGCAGACCTTAATTGGTCAACAATGCTCGTATGGGGCCTATTTGAAAGCTTATTACATGAGCTTTCTTTTGAAATAATATCACACAATCATATTAAGGGCAATTTATTTTTCAAGGTCATGCATTTTGTTCTTTAATCTCTCAAAACACTCCCCACTTATTTTATTAAATAAAGCAGAGGGAGAGAGCCTCTGAATAGTAAGAATACTGACTAGGAAATAAAAAATATTACATTTTTAAAACTTTTCATCCTGTAAAGGGATGAAAAGTTTTTTAATTTTTACATGTCTAGGCATATTGGGCAATATATATATTTTTAATTATTGGCTTGGGCAGGTAAATAAAAAATCTAGTTGCCCATTGTGGGAAACTAAATTTAAAAATAAAAAAATTGGGAATAAAATTTCCTACTACAAGAAAAAAGGCAGCCAGTGCATGTCATGTTTCATTTCACTGCTAATCATCAGAAGTTGTATTATTGTTATAGAGTGCTAAGGACAGAAAAATATCACTTCTTTAATTACATCATGCTCTCGTTTCAGAAATTGAAATCATATACACAGTCCAGTTACATTATTGTGACTATCTCCCACTTTTGATGTCAACAGCACGTAGCCAATGAAAGAAGGCACGTGTTGTGAGCTGGCTTCGAGAATATATAACGTGTGCTATAGGCAATCTGAAAACGTATCACTTGTTGCTGTCATAGATAAAAAGAGTTATTTATCAGATTTGTAAAAAGGGATGATTATCGGCTTTCGGGCCGAGAATGGCAGTATTTCTGAAACAGCGCAGTTTGTGAGCTGTTTTCGTGCTGCTGTGGTTAAAGTGTATCATGATTGGTGAAATGGCACCACTGTGAATAAGCAACGTGAAAACTGCGGAGTACCACGTGCCATTGATGTGAGAGGTGAATGTCGGCTTCGAAGGCACACGACGGCTGATCAACTCACTACAGTGGAGCAACTCACTGGCCAAATGAATCAGGGGCTACTGGAAGTGTGCCTAAAACGACAGTTCAGCAAACCTTACGGCGTATGGAGCTCTGATGCAGATGGATGGTTACTGCACCTATGCTGACGAAGGTGCATCGGCAGAAAAGGCTTTCATTTGCATGGCAGATCGGAATTGGACCTCCACTGATTGGCAAAGGATTGCCTTCTCTTTGAGTCACGTTTTCTGCTTCATCGAATGGATGGACATTGGTGTATAAAGCGAGAAACATCAGAGAACAAACACTCTTCAACCACTGCTGGAAGAACACAAGCTGGTGGGGGCAGCATAATGGTCTGGGGAATACTTTTGTGGCATTTGCTGGGTCCACTCATACCAGTGGAAGGCACTACAGACCGAATTCATTATGAATCCATCCTTGCAGACCAGGTACACCCATACATGCAGATTGTCTTTCCTTGGGCTGATGGGATCTTCCAGCAGGACAATGCGACGTGTCACACAGCTAGAAATGTCCAAGAGTGGTTGGAAGAGCACGATGAGGACTTCAAGGTACTTCCCTGGCCCCCTAATTCCCCAGACTTAAACCCAATTGAACATCTCTAGGACCATCTCGATTGTGTTGTTCGATCTATGGATGCTCCACCATGCACCCTCCCGTAGTTGCCAGATGCACTGCAGTCAGCATAGCTCCACATACCTGTGAACATCTTCCAGCTCCTTACACAGTCACTCCCAGCTCATCTAGCTGCTGTCCACACTTCACACGGCGGTTACTCTGGATATTAGATATTAGTTGGTGGTCACAATAATGTGACTCGACCGTGTACATACACAATAGTTTTGCTCCAAATGTTGTTTATAGTTAGTGATGGGGTGCATGCCTCTGATGGAACCAGCCTTTGGTGTTTAGTGTAGGAACATGGCAGAATCACTAAATTTCTCTAATACCAATTTCATCATCATACCATTTCATACCGATTTCAGCATCATCATGTTAAAACTGGAGAAACGTGCTTTTGTGCATTGAACATTTTGAATGCAGACCCTATAGGTTAAAAATGAGTGGTAGGCAATGCACGTAACTAACGATCCCCATTTATGTTCCATACATCTGAAAATCTTTCATTGCATCACGTCACCCAGAGTTACTGTAAAAAAACTTGTTTTCCAATCTGGCAATGAAACAAATGCCTTAAAAACTTTTATACGTAACTTAGCGTGTCTCTCACCTACCACCAACTTAACTCTGTAGGTTTTTATGGTAGTTGGAAGCACACTTAAAGTTATATATAATGTTTTAAGGCAAATATGTTTCAGCTGTTGCTATGGCCTTCATCAGTGCGACAATAGATTTGTTGCGTTGTCAGATTGGAAAGGTAAGTTTTTTAACTGTAACTTTGGGTGACATGAAGCAATGAGAGATTTTCAAATGTAAGGAACCTAAATGGGAAGATCAGAGCTATAATTTTTGGAAAATAAAATTTCCAAACTTCCTCTGAACCCCAGAGCAAAACGATTTTGGAAAGAAGCCAACTTTTTTGTGTTGAACCAAAGCAGAACAGCAGAAGTGTCAGCCATGGTAAGTTGAGACAGGGAAGAGGGAGATTCTGCAGATTTAACATCGAATTTGTGTTCCTGAAGTCTTGAAAGGATTTTTCGGAATGAACTTCCTACATATGCTGTTAAATCATTGTTGGTCTCCATAGGAATTTTATACACTCCCGGAGAAGAAAGCGGCGATTCAGGGTCTCTGTCATTACAAAGTAGTACAGAGATTGAAGAAGAAGAGCGAATAACAAGTTCATATCCTTCTCTTTTGAAGATACTGATAAGCTTCTAGGCAGAAAATTTATGAAAAGGGATAGAACTAGCAAACAATAGTTCCTTTCTTTTTTTTTTTTTTTTTTTTTTTTTGTGATACAGGTTGAAGAGCAGCAACTGTTTTTTTCCTAGAGTTTTGAATTAATTTTGAAACCAGATAAATGGGAAAGCTGTGTTGAGCGGCAAGCAAGCGATGTTATCAAATTCATTTTTTAGATTATCTTCATTGTTACAGATCATATTACCTCAGTGGATGAGTGACTTTAGAGCTGAAAGTTTATATTGTTGGAAAGCATGAGAATTGAATGGAATGGAATAATGCTATTGGAAGAAACTGGTTTACAGTAGACTGTAATGGATAGTAGATTATTATTTTTGGAGATGCTGACATCCAAGAAATTTATCTTACCATCAATTTATTCATTAATAGTAAATCTTATAGAAGGGAATTTTTTAGTAATGAGGTTTGTGAGTTGTAATAGATCTTTTTCAGGAAAACTGTAACTCTGATCTTCCCATTTATTTGGAAATCTCTCAGTGCTTCACGCCACCTGGAGTTACCATTAAAAAACTTACCTTTCCAATCTGGCAAAGCAATAAATCATAGTTGCACTGATGAAGGCCATAGCAATGGCTGAAATATATTTGCCTTAAAAAACATTACAAGTAGCTTTAAGTGTGCTTCCAACTACCATAAAAACCTACTTGTTTTTGGTAACATGCATTGCCTATTACTCATTTATGAATATGGACACTCAAAATGGAATTGCAAAAGATGTAAAAAAAGTCCATCATATTTTTAACTTTCTTTTTATCTTAAAAGATTAAAAAAAATGAAAGTTCTGATTTTTAGTCTTAAGAGATAATTTTTTGGGGCATCCAGCCAACATTGGCAAGAACCTTGCCAGTTGTAACTAGTATTTACTTAAGGTTATACAACAATTGTGTTGCATTGTTAGTTACTGTTTCACACGTCATTCAATAGTTTTAGCTAGCGGGAGCATTATTTATTGCAAATTGAAAACTGTACATATTATCAACATATTCTTATAAATTTAGCATGGTATATTTTTATTCTTACCTTTTTCCTGCACAGGCCATCCCTCCCGCTCAATGTCATCCGGCCAACTGGTGTGGCCATCCAGGCGTGCATGAAACATCACATTGAAAAATAAACGTTGTCATTGTTACCACAGTTGAATAAAATATACTAAAACTGCTTGAATGAAGACTATGGAAGACGAATGAATGTTTAAAAGATCTTGGATGACGCTTTAAAGGAAATATTCAAGACTTTGAATGAGTCAAAGGCAATAAAGGAAGGCATAGACTTTGATAGTCTATCACCTAACAAAGAACGTTAAAATCAGAAATACCTTGACAAAAAGCACAAAAAGGGAAACATCCAATGAATTATTCCTCCCGTGTAGCCGTACCCAAACTAAATTCGACTGCTGCATTGCAGTCATCTTCGGTGGGGTTCATCGGCTTGAAAAAATAAATATTTGTGACAAACTATATGTTGTATTATCTTAATATATACATAATCGTCACAAGACTGTAGTCTTTGAGATCAAGAACCTCACGTATATTCATCAACGAAATAACAGCAAAAAAAAAAAAAATTTGTCTAATCCGTTTTTTCGACAGTGAGTACCGTAGATCCGTAGCTAAACAACAAAATCCGTAGAAACTAGGGACATTCTGTAGTAGTTGGCAGGTATGCCTGGGCATGTAACTTTTCTGATATTTTTCAAGTCCTGCCATCTATAAGAGCAGCTGTTTGAAGTGCAAGACCAATGACATAATTGTGAAAGTTATAAAAAACACACTGAAAAACTACAAGCTAAAATTTATGAATCTAATTACTCATGACAAAGTAAAGCAAAGGATGATACCTGTCTCTAGATCCCAGAAACCAAGTTTTGTGTCAGCTGCACCTGTTATAACCTTTGTGGAATCCCAATTGACATCAATGCACCACAGGGCACCAGTGTGTCCATCCAGGGTGCCCAGTCTTTCTCCATTTATGGAATACCACACATTGGGCACAGGATCCTTTGAACAAGAGAAGAGGAGATCTCCTTCTCGATTATACTTTATCTGAGTGATGGCTCTTTCGTGGCCATGAAGCATTAACGGTCTCTGAAATAAAAGTTTAATAGTAAATAACAAAATCATGGTGGGAAATTAGAAAAAATTGACATATGCAAAATTGCACCTGTAGCTAAAATTCTAGGCCCAAATCTTACAGATCATACACAGAATCTGTTTTTCGAGTGAAAAGCACATAACAGGTATGCATGCTCAGGCCTTGACAAATATGATTCAGATTTAGGAGCCACTTCCAAAATTTAGGAGCCAGGGTTGTGTAGCGGGGGGGGGGGGTGTCTTTAAAGTTGATAAAATATCAATAAACAGAAAGGGGAAGACATAAGGTTTATTTTTTTACCTCTTATTTACTCTCAATTTTAAGAAATCTGGGCAGCATAAAAATATATAATCGAGTAGAATGTATTTTACATACCATTGACAAATAACAAATAACATGAAACATATCGATAAGAAACATACCTGACGTCTAGGTGCTTGTTGAAATCACAAAGATATTTCAGTTCCAGAACCACAACGTGCAGTAAGTTTGCTGCATGACTCATAATTTCTTTAGAATTATGTCTTTGAATTTATATTTGCCTTTCAATTTACTTATGACAATAAAGCAGGTGATTTTTCACAATTCCTATAACATGGAGACTGTTTATGATATTGCTTTCAATTAAATTATATTAATATTAGCTGATATTGTGCAGCAATTGAAGGATTGAAATGTGGAAACTTTTTTAAACAAATGAGATAGAATTAAATTACTGAGTAAAAGCAAAAAAAAAAAAAAAAAAAAAAGAGCATTGTAAGAAAACTAAATCCCAGATGCCCTATTATGGCCATGAATATGTCTTGTGGTTTTAGCACCAAAATACCACCTGTCAATAGCCTTTGAAGGGTCAAATTCAGATAAGGAGGGGCCATTAAAGTTGATCATCATTAAATCATTTAAGCTCTCCGCTTCCATTGATGATCGAAATTTGTTTTTAATAAGGTTCATCAAGCTGAAACCTCTTTCACAACTTACAGTGGAAACAGGCAATACTGACACTATTGATAAGAGTTTCCCTAAAACTGGAAATCTGTCACTGTTAGACATCACTTTGTTCAACAATTCACTGAGCTTCATCCCTTGTCCAAGCACCTTAAACTCATACCATTCGTTCTGGAGAAGATTTATGCATGTTTTGCTATTCATATCTGGAGATGATAGTTGTTTTTTGAAATGTTGAGCTAGGACTCTTATCTCATCAACTCCAAACTTCTCCAGATCTTTTCCTGTTGGACACGTGAAGGTATCAAAAACCCTGCAATGTTGAATGATGTTATGATTGTTCAGAAATCTTTCCTGTAAATATTGTGCTCCGCATTGCACCAGGTTTTTTTTTGTCAACTTCAAAGGAAGTACTTGAACTGGCATTCAGTCCATGCAGTTGCACTTCTTGATAAATGCCTTTCAGTGTTGTGCTACTGATGAACATGTCTTCATAATGACCAGGAACATCGATCAATGCAGCGAGTGTTGTTACAGTACTTTTTATGTGCAGTTCAACAGCACTCATGAAAAGTTCTTGCCTTTGAAATATGAGAGACAGGTTCTTAAATACAGTAAGATAATCTAACAGAAAGTGTAGCATATGGGCAAGCCTGAAATCCTTCAGTTTCTTCAACAGACCCTTTGCAACTGCAGAAGCATCCCCTTTCTCATTAGAAATATCTTCAAGATGTACCACCACACATTTCCAATCTTTTACCAGATCAGCAAGTGCACCAACTTTACTGGCAACCCATCTTACTTTGTAGAGAAATTGAAATTTTAAAAGTTGGCCCTGCAAAATTTCAGATACGTGCTTCAGTTGACGCATTCTCTTTAGTGATGACCGATAAAATTTGTACAGTTTCTTAAGAACTGTATCAATGTCATCAATGAATTTTACATTTTTTACAGCACTCAACACACTTAAGTTTAATCTGTGTGCAATACAGTGAACACCTACCACATGGCTCAATGTTTGACGAATCTTCTGAACTACACCATTCTCAGCAATCATACTGGCTGCTCCATCAGTCCCAATACCAATCAGATGATTGGAACTTAACCATTCTGACAGGTCTAGTCTTTCAAGTTCACTATAAATTGCTTTCATGTATCCATCTGCAGTTGCACTTTCAAGTGGAATGATGGATAAAAATACTTCTTTTATTCCTTTGTCTTTCAGATATCTTGCATATAATATAAGTTCTTCTACACCTCCTTTGTCTGTTGATCCTTCCAGCAATAAACTTACAAAATGCTGATCTTTCAGTTCACAAATCAGTTCATTTCTTATCCCTGCTGCAATATAAGACACAAATTCTTTACATCTTTTGTCATTGTTATATTCTTTTCTGACTTCAATACCTAATTTTTCTGCCAATAACAATTGCCCTTCCAAGTTGCTAAAAGGTTTATTATTTTTAGCAATGAAATAGGCAATATTAAAAACAGATTTCATGTGCTCAAACATTTTTTGATCCATTTTTTTTTACACACACTGCAATAAGGGTAGTTTCTGGATGTAATTCTGCATTTTGTGCTACCATGCATTTCTGATGCTGATATGACTTCTCATGTTTTTTAAATGTTTCCAGTTTGAAAGGTCCAACAAAACCCTTTACCACTTTAGAACTGACATCCGCTATCCCAGGAAATGCAGCACATATTTCTCATTGTGCTATACCTGTTCTTTCATTAAAAGTAAGCCACAGTAAATCCTTTAACCATGCTGTTTGAAATTTCCTCCTTTTTCCACTGTATGCCTGACTCAGTGAAGGGGAATGGAGGTTCAGATCTTTTGTACTAACTTCCACCTCAGTTTCTTCTAATGAAATGGAAGGCTCAGGATCTTTCCTTTTTTGTGGAATCACAAAAAAACTTGTTAAACGGGATTGCTTCCGATTTTCCAAATCTCTGCTTGCAGCTGCTCGTTTCATTTTTTGAAATGAATAAAACACAACAGAATCTTGAAACCAAAATAAAATAAAATGCGTAAGCATGCGACTAAAGTTGAACTATCACCACAGAAGGGTTCTCTGTTAATGACAACCAGTTTGCAGGTACGCGACCTTTCGTGACGCTATCTGCCTGCAGGAAGAGTAAGGTAGAAGGGGAACAATGAAAGTGGAGCCAGAGAAATAAATGGAATGTTTTCCGCTGCAACTCGCCCCAGGTCAATGGTCAGTCACATGCTTTGTTTTGCCGACTTGCGACACGCGTTAGAGGAAGGGTGCAAAAGAAACCAGACGGACAAAGGTCAAAACCAGGTCATAGCCAGAGGAGAGCCGCCCGACCTCAATGACCTACCCCCCCTAATTTATATGCCTGGCTACGGGCCTGGTCAAAACTCTTCCTGCACAACTGAATTTCAGCTAACTTTGAAGCTTAAAAGTTCTGTTGCAACATACAAAATCCAAAGAAAAAATAAAATTGATGTAAAATTCAATCCGCTGAACAAAGGCAGTAGTTGTCGGCAAGCGTAATTGCCGAAGCTTCAGCCATCAGCCCATTCGCTCCTGATAAGTTACAAGTTCCCACTTCCAAGCGCAGAGTGTGCTTCTCCACTAAAGGAGGAATTGCTTTGAGCACGCACACTTGCTATTATTGACGCGTGCGTCCCACCTGTAGGATCAAGCGGCACGGGAGAAGCAGCTTTCCTTTATTTTTGGATGGCCTTAAAAACATTTAACAGAAAAAATTAAAGGCAGTTGCTAGCAGAAAATGGAAAGCCATCTGCAGTTGCACTTTCAAATATTAACTTCCAAGAAAAGGCCTGCGGAATGATTACATCAAAGTACGATCTGACAAGAAATCAGTTTCATGTAAAATAATAAACCACGGAAGTATGGTAATAACTTCTGTGGTTTATTATTTTACACTTATAATGTGGAACGTACTCCACTTCAACCTTTCACTAGGCTACATTGAAGGCATCTAGTTTCTAATACAAGCCACTCCGCATGCTTTAATACGAAGCAATTTCAGAAGTACTGAAAATATTATCACAACTATTACTCATAAATAAAGCAGAGGTAACAATTATAAAAATCATAGCAAGATATAAAAGTGCATTTAAACAGCTGTTTTTGGAAATGTGGAAATAATAGAAGACGAATAAAAGCCACCTGAGTAATGAATTTTATAAGGAGCAAATGGAGGAATAATACGGTATAAAGGCAAGTATTTGTACTGTGCAATTTGGGAAATAATATGCATACGAGACCAACGAAAGATAAAAAAAACAAAAAAAACGCGGAACTTTTTAACAGGGTGAAAAATCAAATTTCGCAGCAAGAATGCGAACTACTTTCTGTTTCTTTTGTTGACTGCAGCTGCAGAGCATTCATTCTGCAATTTTTTATTTTTTTCTGCTATCATCCTTTCCCGATTTCTTCATTGTCGCTTTTCTTTCTTTTTTCCTCCGATGACAATTTCATTTGTCATGCTGAAAACTTTCCTGCACGACTTCATGTTATCAAAGCTTAACAAATACATCATGTAAATGGTGCAACTTTGAGAACATGAATGCTTTTGAACACCATGCATCATTTCTTACAAATTTTCCAACTCGTTCAGTTTCATTTTTGGAAATTCCCTCCTCGCTTATGAAGCTTAAATACAACACAAGGGGAATAACATTTAACAACTCAGGAGAGGGGAAACATTGCGGTGGGGGGGGGGGTCGTGATTACAGGAGATAACTTTACTCCGCCTGACTTCCGTTTTTGGCAAAATTTTCAAGCTGAAAAACAAATATTTATGGAATGAAATGATATTTAACAACAATACTGAGTATAAGAAACATCGCGAGAAAAAAAACACTATTGTGGGGGGGGGGGATTGTTTAACTCCGTTAACTTACGCTTTCGAAACACGAATATACCGTCCCCAAATGGGAAAGATACCCCCTCCCCCAAGAAATTCTCTTCAGTTTTGCATCGAACTTGAAAATGACCCAAATGATGGCAAAAAAGCGGAATTCCACGAATACGTGGAAGAATCTCGTTATGAATATGGGATTCACGACTAGTAATTAATAATAATTGAGCCAGCATCGAAAATAGCATTGAAGGAAATAACACAGTCCCTCTCCGCTAAACCATTACAGAGCAATTGGGGAAAAGTAAAGTTATTACCACTGGTGAATTAATTTCTCTTTCACACAGCCTTATACATGCTAAAAAGATTAAAATAAAATAATCCAGTAGGTATATAAATTATTTCACATGCAGTTGTATAAGTCTGAAGAATTAAATATATTAGAAGCTACATGCGAGTCCCGATTGAAGTGTTTTTAAAGAGAAAAATTATAATTTTAGTTATAGGAGTATACTACAAAGGAAATGGATAATTATTTTTATTCTGACCCTGTGTAGTTGTCATAAAGTACCTTCCTGACATTCTAATAATTTTGATCACAACCATACCAGAATACACGCTCTGTACGTGCTTGCAGCGGCAGATGCCACTAACTCTGCGGGGAGCAAGCTCCTCCTACTTTAGCAGATCACCTCAACCGAAGGTCACGACCTGACCCACAGAGGAGACCTTGATAACAGCTGGTGCCTTGAACGCTTCAGCGCCCTAACTACGGAGCAGCTTTTGTATGCGACAGATACAAACGCGCCGATCTAGTTAGTCACTGGTAAATTGCGGGACTTCCCTCTTCACGCAAAAGCTGTTTGCCATTTTCATCAATTTAATTACAGTAAAAACATTTACAAAGTAGATTTTCCCACTTCAGAATAGGAAAACCACATCTGTTAAATACATAAATTAAACGCAAAAAATTCTTGTCACCCGCATGAAATTTTTAGGCGCCATGGCGACCTGGCGCCCGGGTTTTGTCGAGCCCTGTGCATGCTCACATGCACTTATAAGAAATTGTAAATTAAATAATTACATATGGGGTACTTGGGGAGGTTAATGTGTAGATTATGGTGCAAAATTCAAAGACAACAAATTTCAAAAAACTGTGACGTACATGTGTATATCCTTTTTGTAATAAAATATTATGTAATTTTTTTAAAAAAATTCTATGATTCAGCCATTTTTGAAAAAGTTTTATGTAAAATTTACCTGTCTATGCAAGATGCGGGAATGCAGTCAGAGGCGACAATGAAGCTTGATTGCCGGGGGTGAACCGTGTCCTTTGGGACGGGAACGAGTGAACGTGATCGACCAAGGTTCGTACTACTCTTCCAAGCAAGATAAATTCAAGCACTTTTCAAGGACCTTTTAAAACCAAATTATCATATGTGTGCGCTGTCAGTAGATAGGTATTTTAGTTTTAAAAAATGTTAAACTTCGCTGGGATGGGCACACCTTTAATAACCTGCCTGTTAATTTTTTTTTTTTTTTATTGGAGGTTTAACGACCACCATGAGCAACTCAATGTGCCATAAGCACTCAGTCGCCCATCTCTAATTTAGGGTCACTGGTTCCAGGAAAGGGAGAGAGCCAGTGCCATAAGACAAATACAACATCCATGCCTAGCCGGAATTCAAACCCGACCCCTTTCGGGCGAATGATCAGAGGCCATCGCTGAGACCATTACGCCACCAGGGCGGCCTGCCTGTTAATCTCTTTTTGGTTTATTTTATTAACTTTGAATTGCCACTCTTTTAGCGTTTTTTAAAATCATTTTAGTTTGTGGAATATTTTGAAAGGGTACATTATTTTCGTATTCATCTGCTGGTATGACACTTATTGTTGGCTTTAACTTCTTATTTTTGATGCAGCCGAAAGATGAAGGGTCAATGAAGAACAAACAGTTCCTAGAAGTTCCACCCTCCCGCAAGAATGCTCCTTAACCCTAGTCACAGAAGCCCATCACAATTCGCAAGTACATCATTCCACTTATTTTACTCGATCGTGGCTGACATTTTACTCAGTAGTGATGTCATAGACAAGGTACTAGCGTTCAATGTGCTCTTCTGGGTTGAAAGCAAGTTCCGTGTTATTTGATCCGCTTGGTGTTTTTATCAGAACTACACAGAAATATCCTACACAAATTTTTAGCACAAACAATTATTTTACATATACTCTTTCATACCAATACTTAAAAAACAAAACAAAAATTTTCAAGTACTATTTATGAAGTCTCGAACTTTTTCAAGTACTTTCAAGGACTTGAAAATGAAAGCTTATTTTTCAAGGACTTTTCAAGATTTTCAAGGAGCATACAAACCATATCAATGCAGAAAGACGCCATAAGAGATTAATATTTTTGTGCAGCCTCGGCCTAACCTGAACCAGACGCTACTGTTCCTTGCCGTTGTTGCTGACGGAAACAGCTACCTCCGCTACAGAAAACAGTGTTAGAAATAAATCTTCTACAGGCCCAGCGAACCACTCGAATTTGCAAATCACTGGTCCGTCAAAATGCCCACTAGTCCGCGACAGAAAAACTTTTCTTACAGTTTAAAATAACGATCCATTTCATCAGAGCTGTATATCACAAATTAAGAGCAACAGAAGTCATGAAATTCAATACATGCATATACATATGTGCGTGTACAGCACACAAAGCTACAAGGAAGAAAATATATAAGGGGAAAACCATACAGTTTACTGATTATGAAGCACTTGGCAACATACAAAAGCCACCTGCCTGAAATACCTTGCTTCAGTGTGAAATGTAGGAGGTTACACCATGTGGACAGAAAGACAAATGGGAAAAGCCAGAGCATAAACAGTTCTTCAACCTCCAGTTGGAAAGCATTATAAAAGACCAATATTCTGGGGTCACTACTTAGGCAAACAAGTGGTGTTGTCTAAATCCAAATATTTTGATTGAGACCCTGGCTTCCTACAGTCTAAATTTTTTTTTAATTGGAGGTTTAACAACCACCGTGAGCAACTCAATGGGCTATAAGTAGTCGCCCGTCCCTAATTTAGGGTCACTGGTTTTAGAGAAGGGAGAGAGCCAGCGCCGTAAGACAAACACAACATCTATGCCTCACCGGGATTCGAACCCGGACCCCTTTTGGACGAATGATCAGAGGCCATCACTTATCACTTAGACCACTGCGCCACCGAGGTGGCCTAAAATTTTCATGAAACTAAAGTATGGTTTGAAATTCTGATATTCGGTTTTTGAGTAGTAAATACCTGAATTAAAAAAAAAAAAAAAAAAACTCTCATAGCCAAACCTGGATATTTTGAAATTTGGTTCAGTTCTTTATAAACTTGATAATTCTGAAATAAATGGGGTTAAAAAAAAATTATAACCTGGCCCAGTAACATAAATAGTTCACTGGCACAATGGAATTTTTACAGGCCAATGGCCAGCAGACCAATGGGTAATTCGAAAGCTGGAAAATAGTCCCTAGTGTTAAGAGCAAAAAGCAACACAACGACTGTTCCCCTCCAAACTTCAAAAGGTAAAAAAATTCGAGATAAAAAATAAAAAGAATAAATAAACAAACTCTGCCCCCAATTTGGGGCCCCTGTTTAGGTTCAAGGGCCTAGTGGCCTACCAATTAGCATGCCACTGCCGAAGACCAAATAAGCGGAACAGCAATGTTTCCACCAATATATAATACAAACATCAGAGTTTCTCACCGATTTACAAATTCCTAAAATAAGCCACTGAAAAATCGGAAATATAAAGTAAAAGACGGAGGCTCATTGCTTGTGAAAGTGAAGCCAGCCTGTATTGCTGCACGTGTGTCACAGCTAAGTATCCTTCCGCACTAACCACAGTCAGTCAAGATTGCGGTCGTACTGCACGTGTGGTACGGCTAGGCTTAATCTGTTTTGTGGGGATGCTTCCACTGAGACCACAGGGAGCAGTGGCAGATACTCTGCCAGCAGTCACAGCGTGATCATAACCGCTGACAGGATTTCAGCGTCCTGCACGGACAGGTAAATTTCATTTAAAACGCTTTCAAAAATGACTGAATCACTCAATTTAAAAATTTTTTTACATTTTTGATTCTAAAAAAGACGTACGTCACAGTTTTTTGAAGTTTTTTGTCCCTGAATTTTGCACCATAATCTACACATTAACCTTTGGTGAAATCATCTTATACGTTTGAAAATTGACCTACATTCATAAAAAAAATTTAAGCATGGGGTGGGGGGTAATTTTGGTAGAACTTTAAACCACATTTTATCAAAACTCACTATAAACTGCAGTTTGAAACTCTGATTTTTACCAGTAAAATGTTCTTTATTCTCTCCATTAGATGTATAATAAATACCATGACATAAACTAAATTGAAATTTGCTGTATTTTAATAATATAATGTGGAAGAAATATTCCTCATCCTGCATGGTGTAATGGTTAGCATACTTGATAATTGGGAGATGCGGGTTCAATTTCCGCTCCAGGGCAATGAAATTTTCAAGTTTTCTAATGTGACTGATATTACGTGAAACCTGAAGAACAATAAATACAGTCAATTCAGAGATGTCTGATTGCTGTGTTAATTATCATGTATTTTAATACAGTAGTTTGGAGATTGAGGTCCACCATTTTCAGCTTCTTATACTTAAACTGCATGCATGAATTAACATTTTTCTCAAATTCTACAGATTTGTCAGTTCAAAGAATAAAATAAAATAAGATAGATAAATAATAAATAAAATAAAATAAATAAATAATAAATAAAATAAAATAAATAAATAAATAAAGACGGGAAAATCTCTAGCCATTTACTGAGTTTCCATCCTACGCGAGTCGCAGAAGTTCACATACTCAGTCCGTACGTCAAAAATGACAACTAATCTATATTTATCAAAAGTTATATGAGTTTTTCAAACATGTTTCTAGACACATATGTCGCAAATAAAATATTCATTAACCTTCCTATGGCCTTTGGGATCTTATAAATCTTTGGTAACTCTGTTGACTGTCGTATTTTTTAACGCCATTTCCTGACTTTTATTTATCTAGTATGAAGCACAAAACCTTTAGGGATTATAAGTTTTGAGTAATTGGTAAGTGTTACATATTTTACCTTGGGGTTCTATATGAAACCAAAAAATAAGTGTGTGTACATAAGATCTAAGAGACTTAGGAAGGCTAATGAATGTTTAACACCACCCACCAAAATATCTTAAAATATTTGTAATTGTAAGCATGCATTAAATTTTGTAACTGTAAGGCCAAACATTTAGAAGATGATTACCTAGAAACTAAAGTAATCCAAATCTTCAATTTCTTCGAAATTTGTCCTATCACAAATTTGCGCCGGAGCTCAAAATACTCAAGAAAAATTACGGTCACATTTTGTGCGCGCTAATTTTCCACCGTGAACACAACACTGTACTTTCAGCAACATGGAATATTCATAAACTTATTATAATAGGGCACAGATTCTGTGTGATGACGATTCTTTAAAAATGCCCTGAAAATTGAGATAAATTACTGCTAAAAACCAAAACAGAAAACCAACTTAAAACACTAAAGCATTCACAGCAATCAGAATTGTGATACTGAATTGCTTCTAGTTCACTGGTCACCATGTTTTTGTTTTTTTATTGGAGGTTTAACAACCACCGTGAGCAACTCAATGGGCTAAGCAGTCGCCTGTCCCTAAATTCGGTTCAGTTTCCAGGAAAGGGAAAAAGCCAGGACCGTAAGACAAACACAACATACATGCCTCACCGGGATTCGAACCCGGACCAATCTTGAACGAATGATCAGAAGCCATCGCTTAGACCACGGCGCCACAGGGCTGGCCTGGCAACCGTGTAAAAAACTTGAAAATTACATCACCCCGAAACCGAAATTTAGCCTGCATTTCTCGATTTCCATTTGAATAATCCCACGTTTTGTTTTTTTAATTGAAGGTTTAACGACCACTGTGAGCAACTCAATAGGCCATGAACAGTCACCCATCCCTCATTTAGGGTCAATGGTTCCAGGGAAAGGAAAGAACCAGTGTAGTAAGAGAAATACAACATTCATGCCTCATTGGGATTCAAATCTGGACCCTTCTTGGACAAACGATAATAAGTCAATGCTTAGACCCCTGCGGCCCCATGTATTTGTGAGGAATATTTCCTCCTTAATTCCTGTCATGAGGTACTGGTGATTTCTGACTTTTCTGAACGGTGTTTACATGACTTATCTGAAAGGTATTACATGGTCACCAATCCCTAATTCAGGGCCACTGGTTCCAGGGGAGCGAGAGGGCCAAGGCCATAAGACAACCCAGCATCCATGCCTCACTGGGATTTGAACAATGACCTATCTTTGAATGAATGATCAGAAACCAGAGTTCAGACAACTGCGGCAATTCAAAACTGCCACCAAAAATTCCTGGCTATTTCTTTAACAAGCTTCATATGAAGTTTACGCAACAAATGTAAAAAAATATTTCTGCTAAGACCCCCCCCCCCGCGATTACGATGCCTATTAATAATGAGTCACCTAAACTGCTAACCTAATACAGGAACACTTAGACTACTGTTTCACATCGAAGCGCTTCTGCTAATTGCATTCCTAGGAATAAGAACAGCTACATAAAAACAACAATCTCACCCAACTGGATCAGCCTTTGATTACATTGATCCAACAGCTGGAGTGTTAAGGATACACAATTCTAACGACTTCTACCCTGACTTCCTATTATAAGCTACAAAAACACAATTTTCTGTTATTACAAAGCTCATCTACTGCAATCTTATGCGCAATACCTGAGGAAAACTTAAGGTTTGAGACAAAACCTCATACCCAAACGGAGAATTCATGTAACTAACGGCCCAAAATGTTTAACATAATTTGATTCCAATATACAAAAAATACAGGTGAAAAAGTTACCATTTTCAGTGGTTCGGTTGATCACGTTGATTTATAAATCTGTTATATGACAAACAACTATGCGTAAATTACAGCACGGTATAAAACAATTTTAACTCCACGACCACGACAGAATCAAGCAGTTGCGGTTTCACCACATTAACTTTCACTCACCAAATCAACTATGACGTCAAACTTCCATTTTTTTTTAATTTTTTTTGTTGGAGACGATGAGGCTTACAGACTGAGGTTTCTGTCTCACAGCAACTAGTTGGCCAAGCTGTAATAGCGAAAATGTCTCCTGACCACGATGAATCACTAAGATGCACGAACAGCACGTGTAGCCATGGCAGCATCACAAAAGTCCATCATTTGAAACAGTCATGAGAAGGGGGTTAGAAATGGAGTGTTCAAAATGAGAAGCGTCTGGAGAGAACTATAAATTTCTCCAAGGCCCGAACTTTTCTTTTTGCCACGGAAGCGTCCCGAAAGTCCAACAAGGAATACGTTTGAGAAGAGACGGAAGTTGTGGAAGGACGCGTTGTCACACCGAAACAAACCCTCCGATATGCGCTGTAGGCAGGGCAGGAGAGGAGGAAGTGAGTAACAGTCTCAGGACCGGAGCCACAGAAGCACATCGGGGAGGGACGTTTCCGAATCAGAAAGAGGCGTAATTGCTGAATGATGACCGTTGAAGAACTTCGATAACAATGTTTACTAGGCCATCTGGGACAAAAGCTCATGAACGAATATCGATCTGCCAAACTTCCTTCATTTTATATATATATATTAGAAGCAGTAGCCGGTACCTAGTTTAGCGCCACTGGATTCAGTGAAGGGAGACACCCAGCGCCGTAGCCAAACACAACATCCATGCCTCACCAGGATTCCAACCCGGACCCCTCGACTTCATCTTTACTACACTTTCAGAATTTTAAAACGGAAGCCCAAATGAAGATCTTTCATGCAAAAGTTTGACTGCTATCTTAAGGAAATCATAAAGTACAAACTTTCAAAGATTTTTTAAAGCGAAATAAAGGTCTTTGGCGAATATAATCTGTCCTTTAGCAAAGTTATTCGTAGCCATCTACTTACGCAATAGGCCTGGGACGGGGCTGCGAGACCACGTGGGAAACGATGTGCCTGACCGTTACCTCTGGCCACACGCAGCAGCGATAATCTATCAACGCCTTTTGGTAGGAGGGAGTTGACGACTATCATGAACAATTCAATGGACTACAAGCAGTCGCTCGTTCCTAATTTTGGACCACAGGTGCGAAGGAAGGCAGAAAGACAGTGCCTCAAAACAAACACAATATCCATGCCTCCCCGGAATTCGAATCAATCTACTTGTTGAATTTTTTATTTTTTTTAATGGAGGTTTAACGACCACCGTGAGCAACTCAATGGGCTATAAGCAGTCGCCCGTCCCTAATTTAGGGTCACTGGTTCCAGGGAAGGGAGAGAGCCAGTGCCGTAAGACAAACACAACATCCATGCCTGACCGGGATTCGAACCCGGACCCCTTATGGACGAATGATCAGAGGCCAACGCCTTAGACCACTGCGCCACCGGGGCGGCACTTGTTAAATTCGAATGCCGGCGACGCATGGATTTTGCTAACGACTCGTGGTGGTCGTTGAACTCATCCAGTTTATATTAGGTGGAGACACTATTCCTTGCCGCCCCGGTGGCGCAGTGAGCTAAGCGATGACTTCTGATCATTCGTCCGAGATGGATCTGGGTTCGAATCCCGGTGAGGCATGGATGTTATGATTTTCTTACGGTGCTGGCTTTCTCCCTTCCCTGGAACCAGTAACCCTAAATTAGGAACGGAGGACTGCTTATAGCCTACTGACAAGTTGCTTACGGTGGGCGTTAAACCTCCAATAAAAAAAAACAAAAAAAAACACTACTCCAAATTAAAAGCGACACAGACGTTGATGATACTAATTCGTGTTGAAATTCAATAGTAAAATAAAATGTCGACTAAACACGATAAAAACAAAAGCAGTACACAACGTACCATATGCTATAATACTTTTTTTTCATTGGAGGTTTAACGACCACCGTGAGTAACTCAATGGGCTATAAGCAGGCGCCCATCTCTAATTTAGGGTCACTGGTTCCAGGGAAGGGAGAAAGCCAGTGTCGTAAGACACATACAACATTCATGCCTCACCGGGAATCGAACCCGGACCCCTTTCGGACGAATAATCAGAGGCTATCGCTTAGATCACTGCGCTACCGGGGCGGCCAGTGTAATAACACGAGAAGGACTTCTTGTGATAGCGATGATCAGAAGCCATCGCATAGACCACTGCTCCACCGGGCGGCACTTCAATTTTCTGGGTCAGACAGAAAATTGAAGTGCCGCCCCGGGGACGTATTTCACAAGTGAATGTACGGAATTGCGATTAATGCCATTTCCGCCACGCGATTGGTTCTTTTTTTTTTTGATTGGAGGTTTAACGACCACAGTGAGCAACTCAATGGGCTATAAGCAGTCGCCCGTCCCTAATTTAGAGCCACTGGTTCCAGGGAAGGGAGAGAGCCAGTGCCGTAAGACAAACACAACATCCATGCCTCACCGGGATTCGAACCCGGACCCCTTACGGACGAATGATCAGAGGCCATCGCTTAGACCACTGCGCCACCGGGGCGGCCGCGATTGGTTCAAAGCACTACTCTGGAGATTGCGAGTAGGCGGGGCCTATGAGGAGAGTCACGTAACAGGAACACTGTCTTTTATCGGGGGAAGTTCCGCTTGCTAAGAAATTCATTGTGAGGTTACTTAACATATGTGACAAATGGTCATACTGAATTATATCGCGGACAGTTTTATCGTGTGAAGTTCTGCTTCCTAAGAAATTCACTATGAGGTTACTTAACATATGTGACAAATGATCATATTGAATAATACGGTAAAGTAATTTTGTGCACGATATCATAAAAAATATCTAAAATTTCTCAGATGAATACAAGTCGAAATCTATCTTAATATTAAAATTGAGGACGACTTCAATAAATAGCTAGTTGAATACCATACTCCGTATCGGCCAATAGATGGCAGCATGTCAACGTAGTACTCATCATGATTCGTGCTGTTGTGAAAGTGCGATATAAGGATACTAAAAAGTACCCTTTTAAAGGTATTTTCTATTACCCTTAAAAGGACCTTTAACAATGAAAAGTATGTTTCCACACCGAAATATTTATTCTGACGATCAAGTTTTTTCCCTCATGAATTGTGAAGAGGTCTAGCTAAAAAAAAAAAAAATCAGATAGAGTGTTTTTGTATTAGCAGAAAATTACCTAATGACACGAAGTAACACCTCAAAACAGTGTTCTGTTGAAATAAGACAGTTCCGTTGGAATAAATACTCCAGAATGTTGTTTGCCATATATTGTGTCTGATAAAATAGTAAGGGATTTGTCATATATATATATTTGTTATATTTAGGAAATTCCTCATATTTTTGTCCCTCCAAACTTCATCGAAAATGCCTTTGATTCCATATTTCATTTCTTTTATTTTCTCCCCGAAAATTAAAAAAAAACAACAACGTTATACTACCCTTGGGTTCTTCATACAAAACACATCAGTACTAATCCTGAGCTAAAGGAGAAGTGAGTGCTGACATCCCTTGGCTCTGTCAGAACTATGTAGAATGAAGGTACCCCAAAAGTTCCCCTACCAATACACTCTTTTACCTCCTGTCGTGTTTCGACTGCACGGGTAAAACAACTGAAGGTAACCATTGCCGCAAAGAAAACACCCGAAAATTAAAATGGTTTATGGCGAGTGCAGCAAAGCCTACATGTTTCCGTCGCATGATTCTCCTCATAGGCCCCGCCTACTCAAATCTCCAAAGAACTCTGAACCAATCGCGTGGCTGAAATGGCCTTAATCGCAATTCCGTACATTCACTTGTGAAATACGCGCCCCGGTGGCGCAGTGGTCTAAGCGATGGTTTATGACCATTCGTCAGTGAACGGTCAGGGTTCGAATCCCGGTGTGACATGGATGTTGTGTTTGTCTTACGGCACTGGCTCTCTCCCATCCCTGGAACCATTTACCCTAAATTGGGGACGGGCGACTGCTTATAGCCCATTGAGTTGCTCACAGGGGTAGTTAAACCCCTAATATAAAAAAAATCCACTAAAACAAGACAAAAGTTAATGAAAAATAGAAGAAAGCATTACAGAATTTTTTTCTAATGTAAGTCGCATTATAACGAAAAATATAAAAAAATGAAGCACTTTTCGGGACTCCCCCTCTAAATATGTCTCTTCTGGGATACCACACGAAACTGTAGGCTTGATATAATTAACCTTCAGAGCTTTCCCGGGGGAAAATCGCCGCATTGTTTCACTGGGAAGAGATGCGGTCATAAGGATTATTATTTCCCTGGAACCGTGGCGGTTCTAGGCTGGCGTGTCCCGGCCTACCACCAAATATAACCGGAGTTTTTCTTTTGGAATTGCATATTAATTTTAATTAATTACCGGCACATGGACGAATTTGTGCTTAAAAATTTTGTTGTCAGGAAACCCCACTGCCCTGAGATGCAGCTCATGTTTGCCGCCCCGGTGTCACAGTGGTCTAAGCGATAACTTCTGACCATTCGTTCGTGATGGGCCCGAGTTCGAATACCGTGAGGCATGGATGTTGCGTTTGTCTTATGCTCTTGGCTCTCTCCTTTCCCCCTTTTTTTTTTTTTTTTTGATTGGAGGTTTAAGGAGCACCGTGAGCAACTCAATGGGCTATAAGCAGTCGCCCGTCCCTAATTTAGGGTCACTGGTTCCAGGGAAGGGAGAGAGCCAGTGCCGTAAGACAAACACAACATCCATGCCTCAACGGGATTCGAACCCGGACTCCTTTCGGACGAATGATCAGAGGCCATCGCTTAGACCACTGCGCCACAGGGGCGGCCTCCTTTCCCATGAATCAGTGGTTCTAAATTAGAAACGGAACACTGCTTATAGCCCGTCGAGTTTCTCATGGTGGTCATTAAACCTTCAATAAAAAAAACTAGAGCTCATGTTTCACTTCTTTGTTTAGTGAAAACAACGATGACTGAGGGTGATTTCTGTTAATCCCACACAGGCCGTTGAATTTAAAAAAAGAAATTGGGGAGTAGCACATTTTTATTTATTCTAGATATGCCACTCGGGCGGCCATGATCGTCTACGTGTAAATTCATTTCGGGCGGTTTGGTTGTTCATGTATTGAAGCGGTTTTAATTAATACTTCACCGAGGTAAAGAGAAAGGCACCAATCAAGTATTCTAAAATAGAGTAATTACGTGAAGCACTTTCCCAATATGAATGTTACTTTCAGAATATTATTATACTTTGCCGAAGGTAGGAACACTTCGTGACATAAAAGTCATGCCTGGCTAGATCATCGTTTCGTTTCATCTGTTCAGTCTTAGTAGGTGTGCAGCAAGTTTTCAGATTTCCGGTGTGACGAAGGAACTCAAAATGAGTAAGCAAAGGATTTGTTTATATGGAGATTTAACTACTACCGTGTGCAACTTGATGGGGCTATAAGTAGTTGCCCGTTACTAAGTTAGGGCCACTGGTTTCGGGGAAGGGAGAGAGCCAGTACCGTAAAGAGAAACAGAACATCCATGCCTCACCGGGATTCAAAACCGGACCCACCTCGGATGAATGGTCAGAGGCCGCCAACTTTTTTTTTGCATGTCCTCTCGCGGGCGACGCATGCTGCACATTTCAGGCCAATCGGATGCTTCCTTCTTGGTGTTGCATTTTGGGTTGCAAGCAGTGTACACTGACGGAAAAAATATCCCAACACCACGAAAAAATACACTGCTGGACAATTGCTAAGGACGGATCATAAACGGCTATATGGCGCATAAAAAAGTAAGTGTGGTTGGATGCCAAGTGAAATAAAATAATGTCGGAATGCCGGGACATTACAAGAAAGACAATTTATTGTGCTCTGAAATCCAGAAGGCTTTGGAACGTGTTCAATGGACAAACAGGCCATTTTGTGCAGAATACGTAAACGTGAAAAAAATGCAATTACCGTCCGCAGGCGTTCCGGCGTAAGATGTCAATACGGGATATGGACACCATGGAGGGCGATGCAAGATTCCACACGTCATGTCATGCTTTGCACAACATTATCAAGCAGCTGTTGGGGTAATTTATCCCATTCCTCTGTCAGTGCACGGATGAGGGTGTCCTTGTTTATTGGAGGGCATTGGCGACCAGCAAGACTCCTCCCCAAAGCATCCCACACATTTTCAATGGGATTCAGATCTGGAGAACGTGCTGGCCATATGAGGCGTTGAATATCCTCGCTTTCAAGACACTCCTGGACAGCGACTGTTAGATAACATGTTGCGTTGTCGTCCATGAAAATGAATCTATCACCGACAGCACCACGGAACATGCGAACATTAGGTAGCAGAACATCATTAATGTATCGTTGGCCAGTCATAGTCCCAGTTGGAAGCACATAGAAGGACGTACGCCCATTGATCATGATGCCAGCCCATACCATGACACTACATGTCGGATATCGGTCCCTTTTCTGTATGTTTGCTGGACAATATGCAGTACCACTATCACGCCAGATCAGTTGTCGTCGACAATCAGACGATAGACTGTATCTACTCTCATCTGAGAAGAGGACAGCAGACTAGTCGTTATCAGTCCAATTGAGATGTTGATGGCACCATTGCAAACGGGCGGTACGGTGACGTCTGGACAATGGGATACACACAACAGGACGGCGGGCGTATAGTCCTCTTTCATGCAAACGTCTGGCAACAGTTTTTCGGGAGATAAGCTTGCCAGTCGCAGCCATAAACTGATTTGCTACCTCACTAGCTGTGCTGCGCCGGTGTCTTTTTGTTGATAGCACTATGTACCGACCTTCTGCAGGTGTCGTACTGCGAACACGACCACCCCGTGACGTTTGCTACACTCTCCATTTGTTTGAAATGATTTCCAGAGCCTTGAAACAACACTGTGGCTGACGTCGAACTCCCTGGCAACATCTGTTATTTTTCGCCCTTCTTCAATCTTGCCAATAATACGGCCACGCGTAAAATCATCTAGGTGATGTCGGGAAGACATTCTGAAAATTGCAAGTTCGTCAATTGATTCTTTCCCTTTCAACTTTGCGTTTGAACAACACTGGTCAATACGCGTCAAATCCTTTATATCTCTTATCAGCGCTATGACGTCACGAACAAGTTCGGCAATCCAAAATTTGCATACGCACAACACGTCTTACTGTATCCCGCACTTATGCTAATTTCCACATTTTCCTGCTTTCCATTTTATGGTTGCTATCGTTGCTATTGTCATCCGTCCTTAGCAATTGTCCGGCAGTGTAGTTGTAGAGGAATGAAATGGCAGCAATACATTTGTATAGGTAACATATTTAATCGATTAAGGTTTCAAGATCACAGCTTAATGTAGGCGCGAGAAGAGCCATTTTGAATGTGAAATGCTGGTACATTAATAACCGGTGTAACCGCCAGAATGTTGAATGCAAGCATGCAAACGTTCATGCATTGTGTCGTACAGGTGCTGGATGTCAGTTTGTGGGATGGAGTTCCATGCCTGTTGCACTTGGTCGGTCAATACAGGGACGGTTAATGCTGGTTGGGGTGACGCTGGAGTTGTCGTCCAATGATGTCCCATACGTGCTCGATTGGAGAAAGATCTGGTGATCTAGCAGGCCACGGCAACATGTCGACACTCTATAGAGCACGTTGGGTTACAACAGCGGTATGCAGGCAAGCGTTATCCTGTTGGAAAACACCCCTGGAATGCTGTTCTTGAATGGCAGCACAACAGGTTGAATCACCAGACCGACGTACAACTGTGCCGTCAGGGTGCGTGGGATAACCACGAGAGTGCTCCTGCTGTCATAGGAAATTGCTCCCCAGACCATAACTTCAGGTGTAGGTCCAGTGTGTCTCGGCCGCAGACAGGTTGGTTGCAGGCGCTCACCTGGCCTCCTTCTAACCAACACACGGCCATCACTGGCACCCAGGCAGAACCGGCTTTCATCAGAAAACACAACAGATCTCCACTCCGTCCTCCAATGAGCTCTAGCTTTACACCACTGACGTCGCAAACGGCAGTGGTTTGGAGTAAGTGGAATGCACGCTACAGTGCGTCTGGCTCGGAGCTGTCCTTCAAGTAACCGATTTGTAACAGTTCGTTGTGTCACTGTGGTAGCAACTGCAGCTCGAATTGCTGCCGCAGACGCGGTACGATGCGCCACGGCCATACGTCGTACACGGCGGTCTTCCCTCTCAGTAGTGCCACGTGGCCGGGTGGAACCCAGTCTTCTTGAGGCAGTACCTTCCCTTGACCACCGCTGCCAACAATCATGCACAGTGGCTACATTCCTGTCAAGTCGTTCTGCAATATTGCGGAAAGAAAATCCACCTTCTCGTAGCCCTATTGCACGACCTCGTTCAAACTCCGTGAGCTGTTGATAATGGCTTCTTCGTCTTCTTAAAGGCATTCTTGACTAACATCAACACACTACGTCGAATCTCAACGATAACTAACGCTCACGAACGTTACAGCGCGTATTTACAGCAAACCTGCTTTGCATGTTCCGAGGCGCTACTAGCGCCCCACGTATGCGCCGAGCGCGAAATTTGCATAGACGTCATCTTACAGATGTACTCTCACCGCTTACCAACTGTCTTTTATCTAACACAACCCCTTCTTGGTGTTGGGATTTTTTTCCGTCAGTGTATATACTGTTTTCTGAAATACAACTATTTCAAAGGTATTTAGCAATTGGAAGAAAAGTGGATCTTTCATATCCAAAATGCATACATTTAGCCAAAAAACTGGACTCAAAAGCCAAGAAGAAAGATAAAAAACATCTAGGCACATTAAGTAATTTATTCATAAAAGACAGGAGGGCTTTTCAGACCTTCAGGTGGTCTCTTCACCAGGTGTAAGAACTAAAAGGATACAATACACTTAAAGTCATTTCGTCTGTGGTTTAAAATAATGTCTAAACTTAAAAGAGTGTGGCAGTTATGCTGCAAAGAGATTACACGCAGGAACAGATTTTCCAGTGTGTAAACAACTGACTGCTGAATTCAATCAAGGTGAGGAACAGCTCACATTTTTTTTTATTAAAGGTTTAATGACCACTGAGAGCACTTCAGTGGGCTACAAGCAGTCACCCATCCCTAATTTAGGGCCATCCACTGGTTCTAGAGAAGGGTGAGAACCAGCACCGTAAGACAAACACAACATCCATGCCTCACCGGGATTTGGAACCAGACCCATCTCGGACGAATGGTCAGAACCCATTGCTTAGACCACTGTGCCACAGGAGAGGCAGCTTACTGTGTCACAAACCATGGATAGAGGGTCAAAGAAATTGGGTCTTGGAAGTCATCTACTCTTTGGGAAGCCGTTTGTCCCAGCAGGAAATAGAAGAATCTGCTGGGGTTTTTTTCTTTTCTGGTTGGAGGTTTAACGACCACTATGAGCAACTGAATGGGATATAAGCAGTCGCCTGTCCCTAATTTAGGGCCACTGGTTCCAGGGAGAGAGCCAGTGCTGTAAGACAAACATAACATCCATGCCTCACTGGGATTCGAACCCAGAACCATCTCAGACGAATTATCACATGCCAGCGCTTAGACCACTGGGGTGACATAATCGGTTTACAGCAGGGGCATATATTCAGTGTGTGTGCCCAGAGTTGGGGCAAGTTTTCCTTATCTGGGAGGGTGAGACTTAAAAATTATGCCCCTTCTGAGTTCAAACCTTCAGCACTTCCACTAAATTAGTGTATAAATTTTGCTTTCTCATACCTCCATTACAGGAAACTATTATATTTCAAAAATTTGACTTCCAGTTTGTGACATAATATTATCAAAAATGTAAAAACTAGGTAAACACCCAAGAGGAAATGATGGTAAATATAATTTTTTTTATGAAGGCTAATGACCACAGTGAGTAACTCAATGGACTATAAGTAGTCGCCACCTGTCCCTAATTTGGGGCCACTGGTTCCAGGGAAGAGAGATAGAGTCAGCAACATAAGACAGGCACGCAATCCATGTCATACCCGGGATCCAAACCCATTCCCATCTCGGATGAATGACCGGAAGCCAGCACTTAAACTACTGTGCCAAAAAGCAAGCAAAGCATAAAAGTTATGTGATTACAGATAATAAAGCACGCCACATAAATGTAGAATGAAAAACACACCAGAACACAGCAAACTAGTACCTGATAATGAACATAACAAAAGGAGCTGCGTTCAGAGATTTTTTCCAAAGGTGGCTCGTTCATCAAACTATTCTGATCTGCTTGGTACTGCAGTTGAGGATCCTGATTTTTGCTTCAGAATTATTGTAGGAGATGAAACATGGTGCCTCTAGTATGATCCAGACACCAAGCAACAAAGCACTGAATTTAGGAGTACTCACTTACCATCAACTAAGAAAGCCTACATACAAGCATCAAAGAAAAAGACGATGTTGCTAGCCTTTTTTGATTTGAAAAGTAGTTCACAAGAAATTTATACCAGTGGGTCAAACTGTAAATCAAGAATCCTACAAGCAAGTATTGCAATTTTTGAAGATGACAATCCGATTTTTAGCGTTAATGTGACAAGGATGGTAAGTCAAATAACATCCGAAAACTTGAAAATTTTCATCGTCCTGTAGCGGGACTCGAACCCGCGTCTCCCAGAAAACGCCCGGGTATACTAACCACTACACCACCCAGAATGACCAAGTTTCAAGTTTCCGATCAATTTGAATATAACCATCACAGGATTCGCTAGTCGAAGCAACCGGCATTCATGTTTAGCGAATCTGGAGGTTAAGAATCTATTTTGCCCGGAGAAGCAGATAAATGAAGAAGACGACAATCCGATTTTTGACGTAAATGTGAAAAGGATGGTAAGTCAGATAATATCCGAAAACTTGAAAATTTTCAACAAGAATTCGAGTCCTGCTCCAGGACGATGGAAAAGTTTTCGGTTATTATCTGACTTACCATCCTTGTCACATTTACGCCAAAAATCGGATTGTCATCTTCAAAATTTGTATTATATGGCGTAATCCCGTATTTCTTTCAAGCATTACAATGTCTACACAACAGTATTCATTGCCTCTTTATTATAGCTCTCAACAATATAATTGTGACGTTCGTATTACTGTTTCACACCTTACTCATGAACATGTCGATTACCCGCCGGAGCATGTTGTATGCAATGTAATATATGAAACAATATGCTTCAATTATAGTATTATTCAACGTTATCAAGTAGTACTCACCAGATTTCTGTTCGGCTTTATATTCCAATAGGTTTATTATTGCAGCGCTTGAGATTTGTCTTCTTTTTTTGGCCAAAGGTTGTACATTTTAAAATATGTAGATTCAGTACCATAAATACTTAACGGGAATTATAGAGGATAGATTTATTAATGTACATTAGCTCTCAAATTTTCGATCTATACAGTAGATTATCGTCAGGAGTTCTTATAGTCATTAATTATGTAGATTCGTTAGATGAGTAGCGTGAAGTACAACATTGAACAGGTTGCCGCTTTGGGTAGCATGGAACAAATGTCTATTTCCACGAAATGAGAAAACTTCTATGAAAACGAGGCTATACAAGAAATGATTGTAAAAATTAAGAAAAATAAATTCCTATGATTGACAGCCGACTGTAAAAGCAAACCTTTCATTAAATTTAGATGCACTTACGAAAGAAGTGGATTACTTGCAGAATGTATGATTAACATCAAAATGATAAAACCAGAATGAAGAAATTAAAATATTCAATAAAATCTATTCATACCCCCACCGGCAATATGCCCATACTAGTTTCGGCTATTTCTCATCACAGCCATCATCTGTGGGTATATGTGCGTTGAGCGCCCGTTGTTCGGTAGCCTGACTCACCACATTGCACTTGCTTCCGGATCTCGCCACAGCTATGCCATGTCGACGCTGCATTGCACTTCTCAGACTATTCTTTTCAGCGCAACTGTCACTGTACATCTGGTTGAGTGTATTCGTATTCATTCACCCTATCTTGGTTGGTTGTCACGTAATCTGTGGTTATATTCTTCAGCCGCCTTTTGTTATCAAGGATATCTCTAATTGTTACTAATTAAATCTACACTGCTGGTCACCCAAAATGCAACATCAAGAAGGAGACGAGACAGCAAAGCCAGAATTACTGGACACATAACAAAAGATACAAAGATGAAACGATTGACCTTACAGGCCCGTACGACTTGCGAAACACGCAGACATCAATAGTTCGTGTGGCCCCCATGGCTGGCAATAACTGCCGCTACACGCCACGGCATCGAACGAATGAGGCTTTGGATGTGGGCTTGGAGTATGTTGGTCCAGGCTGCTTCCACACGTTGCCATAGTTCATCAGGCGTAGCCGCGGGTGGTCCTTGCCGGGCCACTCGGTTGCCGATCAGCGACCAGACCTATTCGATGGCCAACATATCGGGAGAACAGGCGGACCACGGCCGCAGTGACACCTGGTGGGCCATGAAGAATTGTTGCACGATGCGTGCCACGTGCGGGCGCGCATTGTCCTGTTGAAACGTGGCCGCTGGCAGGTCCTGCAGGTAAGAGAGGACTACAGGCTCCGAAATGTCGGAGATGTAGCGGTGGCTGTTGAGTGTACCGGCGATGCGTACCAGAGGGGTGCGGGTGTCATATCCAATTGCGCCCCAAACCATAACGTCAAGCGACGGACCGGTATGGCGATGCATAATGCAGGCGTCATACAGTCTCTCGCCACACGCTGATCCGACCACCGTGGTGTTGCAGGCAGAAGCGGGATTCGTCGGAAAAGACAATGAATGTCGTGCCATTCCGTAGTCCAGGTGCAACATTCAACGGCCCACTGCCGTCACACTCGCCGGTGGTGTAACGTTACTGGCAATCGGAGCAATGGGCGCGGTGTGACAAGTCCCCACTCCTGCAGACGACGTTGAACGGTACGTGCTGACACAGGTTGGTTGTTGCGCAACACCCCTAATTCCTGCGCTAACGTTCGTGATGTGGCGGTGCGAGCCGTCAATGCCCATCGCACAACATGCCGGTCTTCTCGTTTGGTGGTGTGCCGCGGCTGAGGCAACCGCTCACGTCGGGCCGTCCGTCCCTCCTGCACCCACCGATGTCTCGGTACAATAAACCGCTGTCGCGATAAGCCACTATTCGTCCCCTGTCGAACTCCGAATCGTGCTGGAATGACTGCCCTATTATGCGACGAGGCATCAGGAAGCTTCCCACGCACAGGTACGGCAGCAAAACACACTTCCACTACTTACACCCCGCCTTCTGTGCACCCTTCTTATAGTGCTTCTCGGTGGCATGCTGGGCGCACATGATTTGCATATGACCTGCAAGGCTAATCGTTTGCATGTCCTCTCGCGGACGACGCATGCTGCGAATTTCAGGCCAATTGGATGCTTCCTTCTTGGTGTTGCATTTTGGGTGGCCAGCAGTGTATTTTGGAATTTCGGTTCGGATTTCCATTTTAATTCCTGTTTTCTTTCTTGCTCAATCTGGTACTCCCAAGATTAAGGTAATTCTATTGGGGTATTGTTATTACAATTATGCTCCTCAGTTATTTTCAATAACGACTCCTTCAGAGGTTAGGATTTGAATATGGGTTTGATGAGAGGGGAATATTTTAGCTTTCGTCCGTCGGGTTTGGTATATTTTGCAATACAGTACTGCATCGAAGAGGTTTTTTCTTCTGTATTGTTCCAATTTTGTATGTGCTCATTCAGTCTGGACATAAATCTTCGTTTTCTGCTACTGATATGAATTTCTTCATTTGTTTAATTGTCATGATCGCTGCATGTTGGGATAGCGTATACAGCGGCGTCAAAGTTTCATAGCTGTGGCGAGATCTGGAGGCGAGTGCGGCGTGAGTCTTGCTACCAAACAATGGGTGTTCAACAAGCATATACCTACGGATGATGGCCATGATGAAAGATAGCCGAAACTAGTATGGGCGTATTGCCGGCAGGGGTATGAATAGATTTTATTGAATATTTTAATTTCTTCATTCTGGTTTCATCTTTTTGATGTTAATCATACATTCTGTAAGTAATCCACTTCTTTCGTAAGTGCATCTAAATTTAACGAAAGGTTTGCTTTTGCAGTCGGTTGTCAATCATGGGAATTCATTTTTCATAATTTTTACAATCATTTCTTGTATAGCCTCATTTTCATAGAAGTTTTCTCATTTCGTGGAAATAGACATTTGTTCCATGCTGCCCAAAGCGGCAACCTGTTCAATGTTTTGCTTCACGCTACTCACAGAACGAATCTACATATTTTAAAATGTACAACCTTTGGCCAAAAAAAGAAGACGAATCTCAAGCATTGCAATACAAACCTATTGGAATATAAAGCTGAACAGAAATCTGGTTAGTACTTCTTGATAGCATTGAATAATACTATAATCGAATGTATATTGTTTCATATATTACATTGCATACAACATGCTCTAGTGGGCAGTCGACATGTTAATGAGTAAAGTGTGAAACAGTAATATGAGCATCACAATTATATTGTTGATAGCTATAATGAAGTGACAAAAGCCACACAGATAGGGTATGATGAGCTCGTTACAGGAACTATCAGAACATAAATTGCATTCGTTGCCATTGTCGTCAGAAATGGGAATCTGGAAATTGGTTCTTGCTCCATAATAATGCAAGACCACATACTGTGTTGTCAGTCCAACAGTTCCTGGCTCATAATCAAATCACTGTGTTGCCACATGTGCCATATTCCCCTGATTTATCGCCCTGTGATTTCTTCCTGTTTCCCAGGATGAAAAGAGCACTAAAAGCACAGCATCATGCAGACATTACATCTACCCATGCAGCCGTGAAGAACAACTTGAGGACATTCCGGAAAGTGCCTTCCAGAACTGTTTTCAGAATCTTCGGAAATGCTACAAACTGTGCGTAGATTCAGAAAGGCAGTATTTTGAAGGTGACCAACATTAATTGTGAGTATGGTACTTTTTGATATTCTTTATTGCTTCCGTCCTGGAATTTTTTGGAAATAGGTTGTATTATATGGTTGTATTTGTAAATCATAAAATGCAGATAATTCATGCTCCACTCTAGTAATTGCAAAAGTTTTCAAATCTTCACTGCACAATAACACATGTGTATGTAAAATTCTTTGCCCTCAGTGCTTTTTACATAGCTATTTTTTTTAAAGGGAAACCTCTACACTGTCTATAATTTTTTTGTTTGTTTGGGGATTTAGCAACCAGTGTGTGCACCTTGGTGGGATATAAGCAGTCACCCATCCCTGATTTAGGGTCACTAGTTCCAGGGAAGGGAGAAAGCCAGGGCCATAAGACAAACCCAACATCTATGCCCCACTGGTACTCGATCTTGAACCCAGGGATGTTGCAAAGGGGTGCTTAAAATTTTTTTGCCCACCCAGTTCAAAATGTTCCATTTTCAATTTTTTAACTTTAATATACACTATCTACCAACAAGTAATTTGACACCTGTGATAGCAAAGGAAAACTAAGTTTATTCACCTTCAATAGTTGGTGAAGCCTCCACGAGCGGCGATTACAGCTGCGACCCTCCAGGGCATACTCTCAACCAGGTGTTGTACGACGACTAGCGGTATTTTCTTCCACTCAGCTTGGAGAAGATAGGTCAGTTCCTTCACCGATTTCGGACGGTGGGGGCACCCCTTAAGTCGATGCTTCAACTCGTCCCAGAGGTGCTCGATAGGGTTAAGGTCCGGCCTCTGTGCAGGCCAGTCCATTCGATTAACCCCATTGTCACCATACCAAGCCATGGTGGACCTCGCAACATGACAGGTGGCATTGTCATCCCGAAAGTAACATGGGTACACCCCATAAAACTGCCACAACGTAGGAAGCGCATGGTCATCCAAAATGGTGCAGTAGGTCTTGGCGCTGAGTCTACCAGGAATTGCGACCAAGGGTCCCGTGCCATACTAGGAGAAACACCCCCATAGCATAATTCCACCGCCGCCGAACTTCACAGTTGGCACAATACATTCCGGCAGAAGGCGTTCTCCAGGCAGACGCCAAACCAAGACCCTGTCATCCGAACGGTAGAGGGTGAACCTTGATTCGTCACTCCAGAGAACCTGTTTCCACTGTTCAATGGTCCACTGTCGACATTCTTTGCACCACTTTAGCCGAGCAATGCTATTGGACTTGGTGATCAAAGGCTTGTGGGCGGCCTCACGTCCATGATAACCGAGTAGATGGGCTTCCTTACGGATAGTATTCATCGAAAGAACACTCCTGGATGCCTGTTGAAACTCCTCGCGGATGTGGCCCATCAATTTGGTGCGGTTCTTCCGAATTTCTCTGGCTAGCACCCGTCGGTCTGTAACTCCCAGTTTTGTGGGTCTGCCGGGTCGGGGCACATTCCGACAGTCACCTCTCATCTTCCACTTGCCAATCACGTATGGCACAGTTTATTTTGGGTATTTCAACTCGCTGGATATGTCACGCATGGATCGGCCATTTCTGTGATACCCGACGATTACACCTTTCTCGAAATCAGAGAGCTCCGAACCGCGTGGCACCTTGCATGCGACTGGTTGCGTTGTTGTTTCCCACACGATATTTAACAACGGCGGCCGTGACGTGTATCAGGACCGCAGATATCGTCGATTGCAGGGGTGTCCAATTACTTGTTGTTAGATAGTGTATAATCTGGACTTTGCCAAGTAATAATGAGTCTGGTGTTTCTTGTCATGTAGCCCTACGTGTTTTACCCTAGGAAGTGCACTGTTTGCTTCTCTGCAGAAAGTATATTTCTTCATCATCAAAGAAATTTAGAGTAAAAAAAACTCATCTCTTAATGACTGTCCCAGATGTATGTATATGATGCACATATATTATAATCTCTGATGATTTTCCCGACCCCAAGTGAACTACTAGGGGTGTTCAAATGAAAAGGTACGGAACGACACTGTGGGTATAAATGAAGACTTTATTCAAAGTATACACCATAGGCGGCAGCACAACGATCCCATTGATTAACGAGCCGAAGGATTCCTTGTTCCCAGAATTCCTGTGGCCGTGACGAGACCCAGTCCTGCACAGCGTCCTTGAGTTCGTCGTCCGAGTGGAAGCGCTTCCCCTTCAGATGTTTTTTCAGGGGACCAAACACATGGAAATCGCTGGGCGACATGTCCGGACTGTAGGGCGGATGGTCAAGCTGCTCCCACTGGAACTTGGCCAGTTCCACGTGTGTGACCCTGGAGACGTGTGGACGCGCGTTATCATGGAGCAGAACCACACTCTCCGTGAGCAGCCCCGGTCTTTTGTTCTTGATGGACCTGCGTAGGCTTCGGAGTGTCTCACAGTACACATCGGAGTTAATGGTTCGTCTGTGCTGGAGGAATTCAATAAGTAGTCAATTGGACGGCGCTCCTTATATGAGCCTCTGCTCTCTCCTGCGCATGCGGGCGCCCGCGCATGCTCCGATTCACGCCGGCGACTCCAATCGCATCCCTAGATGTGTCGCTACGTTCTTCCATAGTGGCATAGGCAAATATGTTAACGGTTACGTTCTTATGACGTTTCGTACCTTTTCATTTGAACACCCCTAGTACTAACACTACTAATTTTATTCTTTTTAACCATTAAAACTTTAATTGCAATATGAAAAATTTCTTTCATTTGATTTAAAAACTCATAAAAATGAAGCTAAAATAGATTTTACAAATGTAAAACTATACAGTAAGTACCCAACCTACGCTGTTTTGAGTTACGCAGTTGCATCTTACAACAATGCTTACAACAGTGGTCTCAAACTCATAGCTTTGGAAGGGCCACCTTTCAGTTAATAAATTTCTTATGAATCCAAACTACTCCAATGGCTTGGCACTAGAGTGGAATATTATTTCTAATTATCGGTAAATAGTAAAAACAAATGCTTCATCAATCACTTTTACGTAACAATTATTTTCACTTAAATCTTAAAACAATCACATTTTACCAACTGAACACGGTACATGGTACACAAAATATTACATGTTCGGACCAGAAACTTGGGCTTGCTTTTCTGTCACTAACTTTTCGATATTTGGAATAATGTCCTTTGATCATGCTACTTTTAAAAGTGAGGATAAGTGACTGTCACTTAGCCCATTCCTTTCAAGATATTTTACTTGGTTCATTCTTGAAAACAACTGTTCATGAGTATGTTGTTCCAAACATAGACAAAACCCGTGCAGCTAGGTTATCAATGTTTACATACTTGTGCTTTGAAACTAACTGTTAGATTGCAACTGTTGAATATTTCTTTTAGGAAAGAATCACACTGAAAATCTATTAATTTAAGCTGAAGTTCTTCAGATGCATTGTCAGCATTATACAAAAATGGAAACTTGAATATATTGAAAATGTTTTCCATGTCTTTGAAACATTCAAACTGCCTGTTAAAATCCTCTTTTAACATAGCTATCTTTGTAGAAAATTCATAAAAATTGATTTCTTCTTCTTCAGCTGAAACTTTTTAAGTGGGAACCGTGAGCAAGATTTCTTGCACTGAGCTGAGCTTCCCAAAGCTGAAATTTCCTCTGAAATGCTTTAACATTATCAATAATATGAGTAACTAGCTTATTTTGGCCTTGTAGTTTGATATTCAAATCGTTTAAGTATCCAATTATATCTGTGGTGAATGCTAGATCATGAAACAATTTTGGATCATCAAAAATTGAGGTCTTGATCTTTACTTTCAAGGTACATCTTTTTTCATCTCTCAAATCCCCAAAACTTGTTACTTATAAAGAGGATGGCTTTGCTAAACTTTACTATGTTTATATTATATTTAATATATTCTAATATACTTGAAAAAAGGTTATTTATTTTTATTTTATAAAACTCACGGTCCTGCGCCAACTGTTTTGCGGCCCGCATGAATAACATACCATTTTCATCGAATATAGATTCGTCCAGTTTACGTCAATATCATCGAATTGGCAATATTTACTGCATGAATGGCAAACACCCTGGCGAAGTCCAAGAATAACCAAAGGTGAGAATTATTTAACATTTTAGTTTCTACTATTGTTATATAAACGTTTTCTAGGGAGACCCCTATGCATAACTTCCCACACGACCTTCAAAGGTCACAAACGTAAATCCTAACGTGTGAAACAGAGAATTTCAGAAAAAAGCAATATGCTCTTCAGAATTTGCTATTCACTTTTTACCACTTAGTTCTGCAACAGGCTTAACAGCTTATGCAATATCTACAGCTGGGAAACTTTATCCCACACACCATACAGCCCTGGTCTCAGTCCATCCGACTCTGATACCTAAGGGGTTAAAAAATTGGCTCTGTGGCATCTGCTATGAATCACTGGACAAACTGTTATTGGACGTGACTTAAGTAATACAACAGCTGAACAAAGATGGTGTACTATGGGCATTCAGGACCTACCTCACTGCTGGCAAGCTGTCATTAGCAGCAGAGGGGAAGTACATTGAACGGCAATAAGGTAAGTTTTCTCTGTTACTTCACACTTTTCTCAAAAATGGACAGTGTGCAGGACTTTTGTTAGGACCCCCCCCCCCCTCCCGTAAGCCCATGTTTAGACTACTGCACCTTTTCTATTTAGAAAACGCTAAATAATAGCAATAGTTCATTGACAATTTAAAACTCAGAAAATTTAGAATGGCCAATAAAAACATTTACTTCACTCCTGGCCCAAATTAACATCAGCTAAATCTCAAGACTGACTTAAGCCTATCATTTCTTACAAGAAACATTCTCAAAGCCACTTTCCTCATCTGATGCTCAAGGTCTCAGCAAATATCTGTACTGAAAATTACACTGGTAGTGTGTGTGTGGAGCTTTCCCTCTTCTGAGTATAAGTGTGTGGTTCAATAAACAACAATAACATTCTTACAGCACACACAATTTTAATCAGCTCCAGCAGACTTGTACTGCCCTCCTAAGAATTAACACAAAAAACCTTGTACTAATTTCTAACAATCTGTTTTTTGTTTTGTTTTGTTTTAATTGAAGGTTTAATGTCCACCATGAGCAACTCAGTGGGCTATAAGCAGTCACCCATCCCTAATTTAAGTTTAAGGCTACTGGTTCCAGGGAAGGGAGAGAGCCTGCGCCGTAAGACAAACACAACATCCATGCCTCACCGGGATACGAACCCAGACCCAACACTGTGTTTTCTGATTATGTTGGATTAAAATTTCACTTAATAGTGCGAAAGCCATTTATGTTGGCAACAAAGCATGTGTACAAGTGAATGGTGGTGTATGTGAAAATGGTTTTCTATTGGTGCACGAGTCAGACAAAGTTGTGTAATATCACCATGGTTATTTAATATTTTATGGATGCATGATGACAAAATGGACAGTAGTGGTTTATGTCTTGGTAATATCAAAGTTGGCAGATTGCTGCATGCTGATGACACAGTCCTGTCGGCAGAGAGCAAAAGTGATTTGCAGAGTATGTTGTCCCGGATATACGAAGTTTGTGTGAAATTCAAACTGAGTATAAATGAGGGAAAAACCTAAGTAATGGTTTTTGAGTGAGAAACTGTTGGTAACAAAATGCAAGATCAGTCTAAAAGGCACAATGATTGACCAGGTAAATTGAGTTTCTATATTTAGGAAGTATGTTTGACAGAGAGAACAGATTAGATGGTGAAATTAGTAGACAAGTGAATTCTTTATTGAAAGTCTTAGCTTTAGCAGCCTTGGATGTGCTAGACAACTGGAGCAAAGAAAACAAACTTTGCTTTGCTCCTGAGAAGACCACTCTGCTAGCAATAGCTAAGCGTGGAGTAATGAAAACACCACCTCAGTGCAGATTCCAAGGGTGCACTATCAAGGCGGTGCGTGAAATGAAGTACTTGGGTGTGGTCCTGGATCGGAGTCTATCAGGGCTGCCACACCTGAGGCACCTTAGAACAAGGTGCACGGTGATTCTCAATAGATTGAATGGCATGAGGTTAACGGGCAAAACCAAGAAGGCCATCTATCAGAGAGGAATTGAAAGAATTCTGACGTATGCAAGCGGAGCATGGTGGACTCCCACAGTCAGAATGAGGAAGGGGATAAACCAAATCCAAAGGTTGGCGCTACTAGGGATAACCGGTTGTTTTCGCACAACGTCGACCCTAGCACTCCAAGTGCTGGCGGGGTGCGAGCCGGCAGACCTGGTAGTGGAAAGGGAGGCAGCAATGCACTGCCTTAGGTCAGGCGAGGACGCCTACCTACTCGGTGTCCCACATCGAGCCTCCAACATGGAGCTGGAAAGTGTGGATTGGCAGATCCACCCGGCCGAGGAGATTTGCCCACCGTGGGACAAGGAGAAACCCACGGGAGTTGGGCACGAGCTGTTCACGGACGGCTCAAAGTGGAAGGGACAAGTGGGGGCAGGCTTCTGTGCGTTCTCGGATGGGAACGAAGCCACTGCAAGATGCGTGAAATTATCGCAGAACGCTTCTGTCTTCCAGGCAGAACTTCTGGCGATCGAAAAGGCACTCACCTGGGCACTCCCCAGGCGTAGTGACGAAAGGATAAAACTCTACTCGGACAGTGAGGCAGCACTGCAGGCTCTGAGTAGATTCAGGGAAAAAACCCCATCGTCCAGAGGATCAAATCCCTCTTGAGGGCAGAGGGAGATGGGGCAGTCAGTTTCCACTGGGTACGAAGCCATGTCGGAACCCAGGGAAACGAAAGGGCGGATCAGCTGGCGAGGGCAGCCACGCTGAACGAGACGGTCGACGTGCAATGCAGAACGCCGCAAGGAGTATTCGCGCAGCATTAGCACGACAGACCATGACCGAATGGCAGGTCAGACGGGACACGGGAGAGACAGGGCGGAAGACACACAGAGTGTTTCCGAAAGTCTCGACCAAACGAGCACAGACAAATAAGTTCCTGAATCAAGTACTCAGTGGCCATGGCATCAGCCCTGAATACCTGGGCAGATTTGCCATCAGGAACTGCACTTGTCCCTGTGGAAATAGAGCGGCAAGCATAGAACACTGCGTGCTCGAATGCAGTGGCTTTGCCGAATGGAGAAACACACTGATCCCAGGTGTGCAAAGAACGCGAAGATTGGATCTGCTCATCCAATCTTCCGTTAACAGGAGGGGATAATAGCCTTTGTAGAAAGGCTAACCCTCCAACAACATACCATCTTCCCCAATCAAACGGGGACCGAAACGCAGGAGGTGAACGTGCACACCGAAAGCGATTCGGAAGATGAATGAGGGTAGAAGTCTGTGGGAAAGCAGACGAAGAGACCACCAATGTAAATATTCTGTAAATAAATTTTTTGCTATCTCTTGATGTTGTAAGTCCTAAGCATGAGGACAGTGTATACATGTGTGTAGGTGTTTGAAAAAAGAAAATAAAGGGAAATTATTCCCCCCAAAAAAAAGTTCGAGGGCAAGGAATCTTCCAGTCAACGATAAAGTAAGAAACGACCTATCCCGCCAGACAGAGCGGGAACCCAGACAAGGTATACTAGGTCGCCTGCCAGCACGTCACCACGGGCTGGTCTCTAGGCCATTGGGGTGGCCAGGGTCCGAACCGGCGTCTCAAGGCAGGATAATTGTCGCAACATGTCAAAATAACATCCAAGGTGCTCAATAAGTCCCCGTGGAGCGAAGACAGATTGGCGGAACGGGACAATGAAATCAGTATATTAGCTTTAGCAGGATTTTACAGGAATAATGGGTTCTCAAAAAAATCTCAAAGGGCTGTATATGGAAGTGTAATTGTTCTTACTCTGATGTACAGCAGTGAAACCTGGGTACTACAGAACAGACATAGGAGTCGTTTGTGTGCTGGAGAAATGTAATGTTTATGGGGGGAGGGGGGGGTTGTGGCAAGCCACGCTCTTGATCATATAAGGAATGAAGATATGTTGCAGTTGTACATGTATAATGTAAGGGGAAAATGCTGTTAGTAAGGTGGAGATTAATGTTCTTAGGTGGTTTGGCCATGTTGAAAGAATGTGTGATGACATGCTTACTAACAGAATTTTCAGACCAAGTGGTAGGAAAGAAAGGTAGAGGAAGGCCAAGGAAATCATGGGAGAACCGGATTCAGGAATGTCTGCATGGGAAAAATATTATGAGTAAGAAGTACAAAAGGTCTTGTGTGTAATATGTGATGGATGTCAGTGAAGCTCGAGCTGTGTGCCGAGATCGCTGTAAATGGAGACATTTGATACAGCAACAGTAAGTAAATAATCAGTTAAACATATATCTCGTGGATTGTCTTTTTTTGTGGAGCTACCCTTTGAATCTCAGAGAACAGCTTAATGACATGTACGTGTATATGTAAACTTTTCCATGGATTTAAAGAATTTTATACCATTTTTTGTGGTGGCACACACTCCGGGTTCGTGGGATGATTCCCAGCACACATTGCACCTTATTAGTGTGGAGAAATACTAAAAAACCATGGGATCCTTTTGATGAAAAGGCTCTCCCAGTGTGCACTCCATAGTTAGTAGTAAGGTTAGGCTTGCTCCAAGTACAGTCACATCTAGGTGTGTGAGCAGGTATACATGCATTAGTGCCTGAAACCCACCACTGGCAACTCTCAGTACTTTACAGACAAATGTCCTGGAATCGTGAGTCAAACAAAATATCATGCAAACATTTCCAAAAAGTGGTATAACCCATGCTACGATGTGTTGCTGCTGCTGTTGTGAGGTGAAAAAGTGGGCCTATGCATTACTAGGTGGATGTGTATAAATAATACAAACATGAAAGTAGTCATGGCAGAAAAAGGCTGAACTTTTCCCACACAGGAATATGCAAAAATAATTAACCTTTCAGCATTTATTAACTACCCTAAACACCAGATATACATATATAAAAGCCATAAAATTGTCTAACATTTCTTTAGGAACAAATAAGAATTTTATTTTAGTCAATATGATTACACCAAACCAATAATGTCAATCCCACATTTACACTGATCTAACTTGTTTTCCTTTTAAGATTTGAGTAATTATAGTTTACTAACACAAAAATTTACATGATGCAGATACAAGTTCTCAAGCCAATCAAAATGGAACTTGTTTTTCTCACAGTCACCACACTTCTGAGCTTTATGTTTATCTGTTACTGCAACTAAATCAGACATTTCTGTGAAACACAAAACAAAATAAAAAATTCCAATTTACTTCAAAAAACACACATGTGCTCGTTGCAAACTGTGAACTAGACTACAAAACGATTATGATGATGATTAATAAACTCTTTGTACTGCATCTTGAAAAAGCAGTTACCCAATCCTCTATAGCCACGTAGAAAATTGCGGTCAGCGACGTCTTCTAACCCACGCTAATGTCACGCCAATCAGCTGTAAGACCAAGCCTTCAACAGGGAAGCACCGCCTACTGCCTTAGCAGTTGGCATGCTGCAGCCAATCACAGTCAAGTTCTCAAGTCCAGGGAGAACTTGATGTTGGCATTGCTCAGGGTTGTGACTCATCCTCCTGATCTGCGATAGCTTTATCCACTTCAGTTTTGGAGAAGTTTAGACAGACCCCCTCCCCCCACCACACACACACACACACACACAAAATTATTGCATTTCTGCATTGATCACAGGAACTCCCCAGATGACTTCCAAAAAAGGCAGAACTCTTTTACCCCTGATAATAAATTGTCCTTTCAGCATACATCTGTTCTGCCTAAATGATATGCAAACGTGGCACAAGGAATAAAAATGAAATACAAATAATAACACAAACTGAGAAATGTAAAACATAAAAAAAGTATATTTTAAAAATTTAACATGATGTCAGTGCACATTATCTAAAGTTGATTTTATACAATTCATTATGTCATCTATAAAACTATTTACATATTTTAAAGTTTTCAGTTTCTCCAAAACGTTTTCTAAACAGAAACAGAGTTCATGCTGTACATTTGGGTCGCACAAGGCTATCAGAGTGGAAGTGACTTGAACACGCTGAGAAATACTCAAGAAGTTTTGATCAAAACAACGATTAAGAAATGGTGAATGGTCATTTGAAGATGAAAACTTATTCACCAGCTCCACTGTTTCATCCAGGCACATCTTCACACACTTGTCTATGCATAGATATTCCTCTGCATCTGCAGTGTGGCGACTTTTCCAGCAAGGAATTAATGAAATACGAACTTCTAGTTCTGGCTTGGTATGTACTTTGAGAAAGTCAAGCAAGTGCTTCTTTGCAAGCACTGCCAAGGCAAAATCTTCTGCAAAAACATTCATTTCTCCTTTGTCAAATGGCTGCTCATCACCCTAATAAACAAACAAAGAGATGTAATAACAGAGGAAAAATCATATGTTGGATATTTTACTTGATTACACTGTCTAACACAAAAATTATGTTGATTTTTTTAATGTTTCTTATGAAATTTAGGGGTGCTGATTCCAACAGTGGTCTTAGATTTTTTTGTATCATCAAAACCTTTTCAGTTATCTTACATTTTGTGTTTTTACTAAAACACTGTCATTTACCTTTGGGGCCGTCCATAAAGTATGTCCGTGATTTTTTATTATTTTTAGACTCTCCCACGTCACATTTTGTTCGATTGTTGACACCCCCCTAAAAGTACGTCCTAATTCCCACCCACCCCATTTTTTGACGACTGCCTTTAGAAGTCTGTTAGAAGTAGCTGAACAACTGGGGGGGTAACTCAACAAACCATTTCCAATCATTTACACGCAATGGGAAAGATTCAGAAGGCAGGAAAATGGGTGCCACATGACCTGAGCCAGAGGAACAAGGATGAGCATGTCATGAAGTGTTAGAATCTGTTGAACAAACAACACAGAAAGTCTTTCCTGTGGAAAACCATAATGGGTGATGAAAAGTGGATATGGTACGACAATCCCAAACACAAAACACACTGGGTAGACCCCCGTGAAGCAAGGACTTCGCACTGAAACGCAATATTCACTCCAAGAAAGTTCTGCTGTGCATCTGGTGGGATATGAAGGGGCTGTGATCTATCATGAACTATTGGAACAGGGTCAAACTGTTACTGCTGATCACTACAAGCAACAATTGCTGCGATTGAACCAGAAAATCTGTCAGAAATGTCCATTTACAGGCAAAGGATTGTGCTCCGTGAAATTACTGTATGACAACGCTATGTTGTGAAATTGGTCAAGGAAACGTTATTGACGTTTGGCTGGGAAGTTTTGGAGCACCCGGCATATAGTCCCGACATTGCCCCTTCAGACAATCATTTGTTTCGATCGATGCAACATGGTTTGTCTGCTGTATGGTTCCGGACATGTGACAAAGTGCAAAAATGGGTTGATGACTTCCTCGGGTCACACGACGAAGTATTCTTCATGGCTGGAATCCGTCAGCTGCCTGACCAATGGCAGAAAGTGATAGATAATGACGGCGCATATTTTGATTCGTAAAGGTATTGTTGGTTCCTCTCAAATTACATGTTGTGTTGTCTTAAAACGCTTTAAAACTTATTTGTACACCTAATAATTAGCAAAGAGCTTAGAAAGTAGATTTTTCATGTTTTACGAGAGCTAGTTTTATACCCTACAGATGGAACAATTAATTACTAATGGTTGTTTATGAAAAAAGTCCCTACCCCCACTCCCCAGGCCTCAGTGCGCCCTGAGCGAACAGCTACAGCAACGGTCTCTGTCTCTCTCTGATGTGATGCAGCAGGTAATGGACAAAGTTGGTCTTCTCTTCTTCTTGGTTATTCAGTCCAAGGAATACTTGGCATATCTTTTAGATCATATAACCTGCACGATTTTCTTGCCCTTCGTTTGCATGAAATTTAGACCCACTCACTTACGTGAGTCAATCTCAATGTTGAATTATATTACTAAATTTATCGCTCGGCTGGCATATGTATTGCTGAAAGAGATTGATAAAAGCCATCTGCTGAAATAGTGTGATGGACTTTATCAACCGGTGATGTAAAAACGAACCTGCATTGCTTGAATTGTCGAAATGACTGGAACGAACGATATAAAGGAACAAACCTCAACAAGGTAAGAAGTTTTATTGAAGTATTAATGATTTTGCCATTTGAACATCTTAATGAAACATAGTCTACAACACAGTTAATGTACTGCAGATGATAAGTTTTTATGTGAGATACAGAATATGATGATCAATTTTTGCGTTCATCTAACCAATACCGGCAGGATGCATTGACTAAACATTTTTCTTCTGAGACACAATGGTAACTTGCTATTGAAAACTGTACTGTTTCTTCCAAAGTCTCTCCATACTTCTTTCAGTTGTCTGTAGTCTGTATATGTCCTTTTCAGTTAAGGTCCATGTCTCTGATCCATAAGTAAGAACTGGAAGGATGCATTGATTAAACACTTTTCTCTTAAGACATAATGGTAAATTGCTCTTGAAAATTGTGCTGTTTCTTCCAAATGCTCTCCATACTTCTTTCAGTTGTTTGTAGCCTCTATATGTCCTTTTTAGTTAAGGTCCATGTATCTGATCCATAAGTTAGAACTGGAAGGATGCATTGATTAAACACTTTTCTCTTAAGACATAATGGTAAATTGCTCTTGAAAATTGTGCTGTTTCTTCCAAATGCTCTCCATACTTCTTTCAGTTGTCTGTAGCCTCTATATGTCCTTTTCAGTTAAGGTCCATGTCTCTGATCCATAAGTAAGAACTGGAAGGATGCATTGATTAAACACTTTTCTCTTAAGACATAATGGTAAATTGCTCTTGAAAATTGTGCTGTTTCTTCCAAATGCTCTCCATACTTCTTTCAGTTGTTTGTAGCCTCTATATGTCCTTTTTAGTTAAGGTCCATGTATCTGATCCATAAGTTAGAACTGGAAGGATGCATTGATTAAACACTTTTCTCTTAAGACATAATGGTAAATTGCTCTTGAAAATTGTGCAGTTTCTTCCAAATGCTCTCCATACTTCTTTCAGTTGTCTGTAGCCTCTAAATGTCCTTTTTAGTTAAGGTCTATGTCTCTGATCCATAAGTAAGAACTGGAAGGATGCATTGATTAAACACTTTTCTCTTAAGACATAATGGTAAATTGCTCTTGAAAATTGTGCTGTTTCTTCCAAATGCTCTCCATACTTCTTTCAGTTGTCTGTAGCCTCTATATGTCCTTTTTAGTTAAGGTCCATGTCTCTGATCCATAAGTAAGAACTGGAAGGATGCATTGATTAAACACTTTTCTTTTAAGACATAATGGTAAATTGCTCTTGAAAATTGTGCTGTTTCTTCCAAATGCTCTCCATACTTCTTTCAGTTGTCTGTAGCCTCTATATGTCCTTTTTAGTTAAGGTCCATGTCTCTGATCCATAAGTAAGAACTGGAAGGATGCAGTGATTAAACACTTTTCTTTTAAGATATAATGGTAAATTGCTGTTGAAAATTGTACTGTTTCTTCCAAATGCTCTCCATACTTCTTTCAGTTGTCTGTAGCCTCTATATGTCCTTTTTAGTTAAGGTCCATGTCTCTGATCCATAAGTTAGAACTGGAAGGATGCATTGATTAAACACTTTTCTTTTAAGACATAATGGTAAATTGCTCTTGAAAATTGTGCTGTTTCTTCCAAATGCTCTCCATACTTCTTTCAGTTGTCTGTAGCCTCTATATGTCCTTTTTAGTTAAGGTACATGTCTCTGATCCAAAAGTAAGAACTTGAAGGATGCATTGATTAAACACTTTTCTTTTAAGAATAATGGCATATTTCTTTTAAAAATTGTACTGTTTTGTCCAAATGCTCTCTAATCAAGTTTCATAAACCAATTACAATATTTCTTTAACAATGTGACCCTCCCTTGATATTTGTTATCCAAGGTAAATGTAAGTGCCGGATACCTACAGATTTTTTCCATCAACTGATAAATCTTCATTTCTTATACAAGAATTGCACATCAATTTTGTTTTCTGAAAGTTAATTTTCAATCCCACTTCTTTACTTTTGCCAGCAAGTTCCTGGATCATACCCAGCAGCTCTGAAGGAGTAGTTGCAAAAATTACTATGTCATCAGCGAAATGAAGGTGAGTTAAATAATCTCCATTAATCTTTATTCCCTTATTTTTCCAGTTCAATGATTGAAAAACATTCTGAATGTGGCATTGAAGAGTTAGGAAGATATGGCGTTACCTTGTCACACGGCCTTTCCAGTTTTTATAAGTGCTGTGTCTTGAATAGCGGAACCTTTGCACTTGCATTTCCAGATATGTTATTAATTAATGTACATATCTTCAGACTCCAGAATTTCGAAGACATTAAAACTGCTAACAGTTTCACAGAATCAAAGGCCTTTTCACAATCAATAAAAGCCATATGTAATAGAAATTCATATTCCGTCATTCTTTTAAATAGTTCTTTCAGTACATGCATTTGATTTATAGTGCTACAGCCACTCCAGAATCAAGCTTATTCTTTTGGTTGAGGCAAAATTTACATATTGTACCTTAAGTTGATAAACAGGACCTGTACTCTACAAAACACTAGTGCACTTTAAATAGGGTGACCATATTTCCTTAGGACAAATAAAGTAAGACGATAAAAAAAGTTTCTTTACTTAAACATATTGAGCTTACCATTATTATTCAGTTAACTGTGACAGAAACCATGCAGAAATTTAGGTACACTTAGCGGGAAACTGTTTTTAACCATGATTTTATCATGGATATTTCTCCGAGGAAGTAATCTTACGCAGCAAACTTCGGTCTTTCAACAACTTATCATAAAACTTCTCACACTCCATCACACAATTTTGTCTTACAACTAACATAGCTCTCATTGCCTCAACACTTAACCTAGATTTCTCCTTTGACCACATACTGTTCATAACAGAAAATATTCTCTCAACAGATACTGTACTTCCTGGAAGACAAAGAATATTACCAAAGTCCTGAAATTATAGGCATTTTTTGCTCATTTCAGAAAAAAATTGTACCCATCTATCAGATACAGGAATGTTTTGCTCATTTCAGAAAGAATTTGCTTTACCAATATACAAGTATATTTATAGTTTTTATTAAAAATGGGACAAAATTAAAATTTTTATTAAAACAACGGGACGGCTGGGAAATATGAAAAAAAACCCGTTACTGTCCCATTCAAAATGGTACGTATGGTCAGCCTAACTTTAAATATTAAAACAAAAATAAAAGTACTGCATGAAATTAAAAGAAATTCATTTACCTGCACTTCTGTTTGCTCTCCTTCAGATCTCAGCATCCACCTAACCAGCATGCTGAAACATTCGGATGGGATCGATTGGCTAAACTTTTCAACAAACTGGCCAATCATAAGATCTATGGCCTTAGCAGGAACAACAGGCAATGCACAAGCTGACAAATCTGTAACAGTTGCAAACATTAAACCTCCACATGATCGATCAACCAGTCACACACACACACACACACACACACATCCTCAAGCAAAAATTAAAGTGACACAGCGACATAAAATGCATTTTCAGAAAAAAAAAAAAAAAAAAAAAACAGAGCGGAATTTACAGCTTTAACTTTGATACAGAGGGTGAATTAAAAGTTTTGCAATATTTGCATAAACACATGTGCTGTGGTGGGTATGTCACGTGTTTAAACTAATTCAAGTCATACACTGCTGTCAGTCGAAAGAGATATAAAGTGGTAGTCGTTACTGTGGTTGGTTGCTTGATTTTTATGGTACAAAGGCCATTTTTGGCCAAAGAGTGCCAAACACAAGACAATTAAACAAACAGTATTAAAAATATGGTAAAATAATTAAAATCTGGCTGATTCAGTAGAAGTGAAAAATGAGAATGATGGAAGGGCTAAAATCTAGATACGTTTAAAAAGTAAATTTGTTTTAAAAAGAAAAGACAGCGACAGTATTGCAGTGGTCATCTAGGAGCTGCTGCAGCATAGCGGCGCCCTCAGTCAACAAATGAGAATGAAAGCAGTGAAAACTTACATCACGAAAACGAACACAGCTACACAGAAGATGAGTGACAGTGAGTCGGTAATTGCATGTCTCACACATTGGCGCAGTGTCGCCACACAGCAAAAAGCGGTGAGTGAAACGACAATGCCCAATGCGGAGACATGCAAGCACCACTTCTTCCCTACGGTTCCGACGATACGAAGATTTCCAGATTCCAAGAATAGGTTTAATACGATGCAGTTTATTTTCCACCTGTTGGTCCCACAGACCCTGCCACGTTCGCTATGATCGTGAACAGGAAAGCGGAAATCCTGGTGAAACAGTGCCAAGGGTGTGACGACCAAAGAGGAAGCAGATCTAGCAGTCGCATCAGCACACTCATTACCCAAGATTCTAGCAAAACTAAACCTGAGCAAACGACGAAGCAACCATCTCACATTCAAGAGAAAAGGATGGCCACTGCAATCAACAGATGACAAAGACTGCAAGACACTTAAGGAATCCGTATAGACCATAGCACGATGATGAGAACTCGACTGAACATGGAGAAGGGCAAGATACACAGCATGCATCTCTGCCGAAAACACCGTGGCCTCAGCTGGGATCTGCACTACAGAGACGTCATCTACACAGACAGCTGCGGATCCAAAGACTCCATGCATCTTGGAGCCATCAGTGAAAATGGGAGTGTAGTCAGAATTAAGGGAATGGTGCTCAGCAAAGAGCTGCTGGTGCATTGACGCAGGGGTTGAGGATTTGTGAAACGATGCAAAGGTGGTATCAACCATGACACCAAGTGGGTGCGCCATGGAGAATTCCCAAAGTTCCTGGTCTCTCCAACAAGTGACAAGTCGAGCCCTGCATCACGAGCTATGGCTGCCATATGAAGACCGAAGGTTGGAATGCACGAGGGCCGGTTCTCAAATCAACGAGCATGCTGGGGATGGAAAACTGCATCGTACAAAGGATGGTCTGAAAGAGATCAAAGTTTCAAGTAAAATTGAACAGACAGCTGCAGATGGCGAATTTCAAGAGATGGTTCATTCACTTCAGTGTAAAGGCTGGGAATCGGAGATGTTCGAAATGCTCCCGTACAAAGACGCAGCGCTTGATGGTGAACAGTATCCAAAGGCCGGACAACAGAAAAACGCGCAGAGCTGTACACGATACAACCACAATCCAGTTTACCATATTAATGAATGGTAAATGCAAAACAAAGACGTCCTGTCTGCACCCCACGAGACGTTGAAAAGTATCTTTAGAATAGACAGAGCATGCAGACAGGAAATCTTGAAGCGCCGGACGTGTGCACCAAACGTAAGTGCAAGGTCGACGGTCAGTCCAAGGAACTCGTTGCTGTGAACAGCATTACATGCCATCATCTGTCTGTGGTTGGGATGAGTAAAAGACGAACAGCCACAATTGGCTAATTAGGGAACTTTTGCTTTACGAGTTTGAACTCGGCCATAACGCTGCTGAAGCAACACGAAACATTTGCCATGCAAAAGGGGAAGGTTCCGTGGACCACAGCACAGCAACCATATGGTTCAAGAAATTCCGCTCGGGCGACAGAAACTTCGATGATCAGCCAAAGTCAGGTAGGCTGCGAACTGTGGATTCTGAGGCCGCGCACTAGGCCGTGGAGGCATATCTAGCAACCAGCACTCAGAGATTATCAGGCAAACTGGTAATATCATAGACCACTATGGTTTGTCACCTTCAGGACCTCGGCAAGGTCTACAGCAGCTGCCGCATTGTCCCTCACGAACTGATGCCAGCTGAAACAAACCGCCAAGTGGAAGCATGCACGAAACTCCCAGAAAACCCACGCGATGTGTGTTTCATCAAGAGAATTGTTACGTGCGATGAAAAGTGGATCTATTTCCGTAATCCTAACACACATCAGCAGTGGCTGAGCACGGGCCAGCTTCCTGAACCTGTTGCCAAACATGGGTGCTTCAAGCACAAGGTGATGCTCTGCGTCTGGTGGAATTTTGAGGGGATAATGCAATACGAATTTGTTCCACACAGTCGGACCATCAACGCCAATCTCTACTCTGAACAGCTGGAGTGGATGTATGCCATTTTGGAGAAGTATCCGACACTGGTGAACAGAAAGCACGCTCTCCTACAGCAGGACAATGCTCGGCCTCATACTGTGAACGACCCGGGTAAAACTCCAGCGCATCAAATTGATGCCACACCTAACATATAGTCCGGACCTTGCCCCGATGGATTATTTGTTCCAGTCCATGGCCCACTTCCTTTGTGGGCAGCACTTTAACAACCAGGAGGAGGTGGCAGCTGGAGTGAAGGAGTTCTTCGCCTCAAAGGGCAAGAACTGGTACTGCCGTGGAATTGAAGAACTGGCAGACAGATGGCTAAAGATGGTGCAACACAATAACCTATACTTTGAATGCGGTCAGCTTTCATCGTAAAGGTATGTATGAAGACAAAATGATCCAAATATTGCAAAACTTTCAACTCACCCCCTGTACTCTATTTTTCGAAATACAAAACACATCCTTATTATTTGAGAAAAATTTAAGAAAAAAAATGGCATCTTAAAGGTTTTCACATAGATGAGACCAATGAAGGAAAGAAAAAAAAAACCCGAACTTTTTAACTGGGTGAAAATTCAGAATGTGTGGATATAACGCAGCATGAGCAAGATGGAATTATGCACTGTTTTTTATTTATGTAAATCCTTAACTAGAGCATATGCTGTATTCCCAATATAAAATTACTGAATCCAAAATAAAATAAAATGGTTTCAAAAGACATTGTTTCAAGTGCAGTTTGTTCTTGTTTTGTTGTTGTATTTGCTATAACATCAGCTCAAGTTTCCTTTTGCAAGCAAGCCTTGCTTTCTTCTCAGAAAGTTCCAAATCCATATGTCTTTTGTTGAATATGCAGCTGCATAGCATCTGTTGCTTAATTTTTTTCTGCTGATATCTTTTCCTTCACATTTTTTAATTCTCTCTCTCTTTCTCACTTTTCTTTCTTCTTTTTTATAAATTCAGACATATCTGGGCAAGAGGAATGTAAAAAAAAAAAAAAAAAATGTGCTCTATAATGTGCCGTCTGGAGAATGGATTTATTTGCCAGGAACCTGGCAAAAACGAGAGCTAAATTGCTTTCATCAGATAAAAATCAAGTACAAGCAATGACAAAAATGGCATTAAAGTTAACTGACAATGATTTTTTTTTAAACCAAAGTTATGGTTTTTGAGAGAGGAACTGGTAGTACTGAATGTAATATAAGTCTAAATAGCACAGTGATTGACCAGGTGAATGAGTTTGTGCATTTAGGAAGCATGTTTGACAGAGAGAACAATTTGGATTGTGAAATTAGTAGGCGAGTGAATTCTTCATTGAAAGTCATGGCTGCTTTGGGAGGTGTTCACAAGAATGATGGGTTCTCTAGACAGTCCCGCATGGCTGTGTATGAAAGTGTAATTGTTCCTACTCTGATGTATGGCAGTGCAACCTGGGTACTGCAGAAGAGGTATGAGTTGTTTGTGTGCTGGAGAAATGCATTACTTATGGGAGGGGGGGGGGTAAGACTCGTTCTGATTGTGTGAGGAATGAAGATGTGTTGCAGTTGTGTAATGTGAAGCAAAATGTTGTCAGCAAGGTGGAGACTAATATGCTTTGGTGGTTTGACCATGTTGGAAGAATGAGTGATGAAATGTTTACTAAGAAAATCTTTTTAGCCCAAGTGGCAGGAAGGAGGAAAGGCAAAGGAAGTCCAAGGAAGTAATGGGAGGATAAGATTCAGGAGTGTCTGCATGAAAAAAAGATTATGAGTATGAAGTACAGAAGATCTTGTGTACGGCGTGTGATGGATGTCAGTGAATTCCGAGTAGTATGTCAAGATCGCTGTAAATAGAGAAGTTTTATACAGCAACAGTACGTAGACTTTATCTGGTAGTTGGTATTTTTTTTGGAGCTAACCCCTAAATCTCAGAGAACAGCTTAGCGATATGTATGTATGTAAGAATTATTCTAATGTTTTATGTGTTACGTATTTCACTGCCAATTATTCTCACTATGGTTTATTTTGATTTATATGCAACAGACATCGACAAGATAAAAATGTACTATCCCGAGTATGCACAGTCTGGAGGCTTATCAATTCATATGTAATAGTCCTCTTCAACCATTTGAAAATGTACTGTACTGCATGTGACACCTGAAGGATTATTTTAATTCACATGCAACAGACCTCTTCAACAGCTTGGAAATATATGTTCTCAATGTGCCGTCTGAAGGATTATTTTGATTCACATGCAACAGACCTCTTCAACAGCTTGAAAATGTTTGAAAATATATGTTCCCAATATGCCATCTGAAAGATTATTTTGATTCACAAGCAAAAAACCTCATCAACCACTTGTAAATGTACTGTCCCGATGTAAGTGGTAACACACTAGAATGAAACTTAGAGGTGACAGTATGATCCGTGGTCCAAATGATGTTATAGCTTTCCAAAGAGTTGATTAAATGAACAACAGTTGCAGATGAAATCCCTATGCTAAAATAACAATCTAAAAGCAAGGTCATTAAAAGGTGTGGAGATTATTAAGAGAAACAGAACAGTTACTTTTGTCCATCCCAAAATACATGAACAAAAAATATTCATGCACATATTTTGGAATGAATAGAAGTGGGAAATTTTCATGCCCATTCAACTCTCCAGAAAATGGGAATGGAAATTAAATTAGTTCTTTTAACACACTTCTGTGTTAAACTTCATTACGTGGTCATAAGATTATATTGTATATATCAGCCAACCATGCAGTTGTGATATCTTGTACTGTTTCTCACGTTGTATGAATATCACTGTGTTCGCGGGAAACTTATCCTACTTCGTCCGATTTTGATTTATCACTGTTGAATGCTATTAAATATTAAAAATCAAGGTAAAAGTATTATATAAATGAAAGTAGTTACTTACATCTTCATTTTCTTGGTAAACGTTTGGATATTGCACTATTTCCTTGTGATCACCGAGGTGTTCCACATGTCAAAAGCATAAAATTTGTCTTGAAGTCGTCAGTTAAAATTTTCAGCAGTCACTTCTTAAAGAATATTCCAAATGGTGAGTTGATACAGGTGGATAATTAATTTTAATGAATCTTGACCCAAAAAATAATAATGAAAAATAGCGAAAAGTCGAGCCTTCAAATTGAAGGGAAATTGATCTGATATGATATTCAGTCTTGACTATAGCATAGACTTCATTTCCCACTGCACTAAATATTCACAAACTAGTTTCAACTATCATTCTTGTAGTCTTCATCTGTGGGTTTAATGACATTTTTTTCATCGTGCATGTTCTTTAGCAGCCAAATATCATACATTCTGCAATTTGACTCAACAGTTCCACGTTGGCAGAAATCTTTGTGCTTTCTAATCTTGGTTTTATTGTGCATTCTTACTTACGTCATGTATGTGCTAGTTCTTGATTGGACTCTTCAAAATTTATTCCTGATTTTAAATTGTCTGGTGTCGCCATCTTCTGTGTATCAGTCGTCTCTGTATTTGTCTTGATCTTTAATTGCCTATATTGTTTTATTTTTTGTTTGTTTTTTATCAGTATTTTTTGGGTCAAGATTCATTACCCACCTGTATCAAATCCCCATTTGGGATATTCTTCAAGAAGTGACTGCTGAAAATTTTCACTGACGACTTCAAGACAAATTTTATGCTTCTGACATGTGGAACAACTTGGTGAACACAAGAAAATAATGCAATATCCAGACGTTTACCAAGAAAGTGCAGATGTGAGTAACTACTTTCATTTATATAATACTTTTACCTTGATTTTTAATATTTAATAGCATTCAACAGTGATAAATCAAAGTCGAACAAAGCAGGATAAGTTTCCCGCGAACACATTGATATTCAAAAAACATTAGAAACAGTACAAGATATCACAACTGTATGTTTGGCTGATATATACAATATAAGGGAATGGAAATTGTTTAAATCTGTATTAGAAAATGTGCACCTGAGTTTGCATGTAGCTTTGGAAGGCTCATTTCGATGGAAAGGAGATCCTGGGTCCCAGGGTGATGTGTCATATCAATATTTAAAACAGGTTTCATTAATGTTAAAATATAAATGAAGCAATCATATAATGGTTGCTGTAATATCCTCAACCATATTTATTACATGATATTGTATTTTCTTTTCTTTCGAACAACATTATGTTATTGCTCAAAAATTACTGTTATACACGTTGTAAGTGATAATGTTATTTTGGTACTGAATGCATTTCATATAACTATTGCATAACAGAATAATATAGTATAATTATCTAAATAATTAACTTATAAGATAATGCTTTAGGTTGTCATTTTTATTCATACTTTTGGTTTATGTATTCAGAATTTTTCTTTTCTTGCTTTCTCAAAAAATATATCTAACTACCTGTCTTATCCGATCTGGTACTTAAACGGCATCCTTTGTTGATTTAGACAAGCTACGTTCGGAAAATATTGATTTATCTTTCACTTCTTTTTGATCCAAAGTTCAAATAGATCGTTGAATGTTCATGTCGAAACATTTGGTTTCTTTAATCATAATTCTTTTTCGTCTTATATTCAATAATGTCCGATTGTCCTTGTCATTCGGTCCGGCGCATAAACATCACTCCTTGATGACTCCGATGTTCCATATTGTGAATTTTTTTTACCAAAATCGATGATGAGCATTTATAAAAGGGAGTCCACCTCGCAAAATTATGTAATAGAAATTTGAAGGTAAGGAATCTTAACAGTCCTATTAAATTATTTAAAATTGTTAATGGAACATCGGAGTCATCAAGGAGTGACGTTTATGCGCCGGATCGAATGACAAGGACAATCGGACATTATTGAATATAAGACGAAAAAGAATTATGATTAAAGAAACCAAATGTTTCGACATGAACGTTCAACGATCTATTTGAACTTTGGATCAAAAAGAAGTGAAAGATAAATCAATATTTTCCGAACGTAGCTTGTCGCTTGTCTAAATCAACAAAGGATGCCGTTTACACACCAGATCGGATAAGACAGGTAGTTAGACTATTTTTTTGAGAAAGCAAGAAAAGAAAAATTCTGAATACATAAACCAAGAGTATGAATAAAAATGACGACCTAAAGCATTATCTTATGAGTTAATTATTTAGATAATTATACTATATTATTCTATTATGCAATAGTTATATGGAATGCATCCAGTACCAAAGAACATTATCACTTACAACGTGTATAACAGTAATTTTTGAGCAATAACATAATGTTGTTCGAAAGAAAAGAAAATAAATGAAGCAAAATGAAACTAACCATTATCAACCACTTTTCTAATGGAGATCACTATTTCCCCAGATTGTCTCTTAATCTCAGGTTCATCATCTTCCAAAAGCTGCAAGAAGGCTTGCCAAAGGGTACAGATGTTGTAACCTAAAAACAGACACTGTGTATCATTAAATTATACACATATGGAATCAGTAAAATAATTGACAGAAAAAAATAAATACATAAAGTAGTACAACCATATTCCAGCACTTTTATAGTTTTAGCATGATCAAGTATGGTTCAGTCAGCTTCAAAATCACCCTCATAGCAAGTGCTGGCTTTTGTTGATATTTGAAATATGTAGGCTGATTGACAAGTAACTTCTAGTGACCTTTGGCTGAAGATCAGAAATATGTAAATTGGTGTCTCCCAATGTCATTACACTCTCTTTATGAGAGGGCATTGCTTGTCACAGGGGTTTGAACAGTAGATTAGCAATGATATTTAACAACACTACTAACTTTGTAAGCTCTACTGCCAGAGAGCTTACAAAATTAGTAGTGCTTACAAACTATAAAAGTGCTGAATGCAGTAGAGCTTGCGTATGAGTGAATAGTGTTTTATCAAAATGGTTTTCTGTTGGTGCATGAGTCAGACAGGGTTGTGTAATGTCACCCTGGCTGTTTAATATATTTATGGATGCGTGCATGCATGATGCCAAAATAGATAATACTGGTTTATGTCTTGGTGACATCCGTGTGTGCAGATTGCTGTATGCTGATGACACTGTCCAGTTGGCAGAGAGCAAAAGTGAGTTGCAGAGTATGTTGTCCCGGATGTACAAAGTTTGCATGAAATTCAAACTGAGTATTAATAAGGGAAAAACCAAAGTTATGGTTTTTGAGAGAGGAACTGGTAGTACTGAATGTAACATATGTCTAAATGGCACAGTGATAGACCAGGTGAATGAGTTTGTGTATTTAGGAAGCATGTTTGACAGAGAGAACACATTGGATGGTGAAATTAGTAAGAGAGTGAATTCTTCATTGAAAGTCATAGCTGCCTTGGGAGGTTTTCACAGGAATGATGGGTTCTCAAGAGAGTGCCACATGGCTGTGTATAAAAAATGTAATTATTCCTACTCTGATGTATGACAGTGAAACCTGGGAGCTACAGAAGAAACATAGGAGTCGTTTGTGTGCTGAAGAAATGTGTTACTTACGGAGGGTTTGTGGCAAGACACATTATGATTGTGAGGAATGAAAATATGTTTCGGTTACATAATGTGAAGCAAAATGTTGTTAGCAAGGTGGAGACTAATATGCTTTGGTGGTTTGGCCATGTTGAAAGACTGAGTGATGAGATGCTTACTAAGAAAATCTTTTTAGCACAAGTGGCAGGAAGGAAATGCAGAGGAAGGCCAAGGAAATCATGGGAGGATCAGATTCAGGAGTGTGTGCATGAGAAAATTATGAGTATGAAGTATAGAAGGTATTCTGTACGGTGTGGGATGGATGTCAGTGAAGACCGAGTTGTATGTCAAGATCGCTGTAAATGGAGAAGTTTGATACAGCAACAGTAAGTAAAAATTATCTGGTAGTTTGTATTTCTTTTTGGAGCTAACCTCTGAATCTCAGACAACAGCTTAGTGATGATGATGAGAAATATTAGGTGGTGAGTTTCCTTTTTCTCTTTCCACAACCAGTAGTCGCCTAGCCCAGCGACCAATCCACAAATTACTTTGTCACACCATATCTGTCACAGACTGATCAGGAACTTTCTGCAATGGGGCTCCGTACAATAAATAAACTGTTAAATAGAATCATGAATAACAGTATTACACAGATTTCCTGCAGAGAAAAAAATGACCAGTACAACATGATACTTCAAATGACTTTACAACATATTTTTAAATACACATTCATTACAAAACAACTAGAACTTCATAAATACAACAAAAAGTTCAATTTTAATTACCTAAGATTCCATGCGTATCTAGTAATATAGTTTCACTGATGTGCTTCAAGACCAAAACTGCTGTAAACCTTCGAGATATACTTTGCTCCGATAAAGAACTGCGCTCAACTTCATCCATCCACTGAACCAAAGCTCTGAGATAATGCACATTCAAATCCTGAAAAACATGAATATCTGATGATACAACATAAAGGCTTAACAGACAAGAATGTTTAAGAAATATCAGGGTGAGTCATAAGTTCGTAGCGTTTCACAATAGAGATGGAGAAGCTCTGCCAAACAGGTGGAACATGTACAGTAAGGTGGAATGTGTCCCACGCCTGATTGGGTGATGTGCTCCTCTGCTCAGACAGGTAGACATGCACTAGAGCCAATACTTGTGTGCCGCTCTTACGAGATGAGAATGTCGGAGGAGAAACTTGTTGTTCGTGTGTTCCTACGCCATCATTGGAAAAAAGGGTTGAACATGACAGCTGCCACGAAGGAAATTTGTAGTGTAGAAGGTGAGGCGACAGAGCACCTTGCAACAGCAAGAAAATGGTTCCAACGCTTCTAGTCCGGAGACACAGAGCTCATGGACAAATCAAAGTGTGGGAGACCAGTCACCACCAACACCGAAGCTCCGTGTCTGGCCGTTGAACAACAACCAGGAACCAGCACCCAATGATTAGCAGAGGAGGTTCATGCATCACAAACCCCCTACATTGTTCGTTACCAACACCAGCTTGGTTTTCACTCCAGACATCCGCAAATGGTTCCCCATGAGTTGAGCTCAAAGCAAGCTGAGGAGTGTGTCACTCTGTGTTGAGAATTGCTGCAAAATCCATGTGACAATCGGTTTTGGAGGAGAATCGTAAAAATTGATAAGTGGGTCTTCCTACGTTATAACTGATAAGTGGATCTTCCTACGTTATAAATGGGTCTTCCTACGTTACCAGAAACCAATGGCTGAGGCCAGGGGATGAGGCTCAAACAGTGGTTCAAAGAGGGCGCTTTGAAGTGAAGACAATGTTGTGTGTATGGTGGAATTTCGAGGAGTCCTGTCCACTGGGAGACTATGTTATCCTGATACCGGAAACCAACGGCTGCAGTCAGGAGATGAGGCTCGAGCAGTGGTTCAAAGAGGGTGATTTGAAGTGAAGACAATGTTGTGTGTATGGTGGAATTTCGAGGAGTCCTGTCCACTGGGAGTTTGTGCCACATGTGAAAATCCTCAAAATACGAGGCGTCAGTAAATAAACAAATACATTGCTCTTTCCACGCTTCAGCAACACACAGCAACCGAAATTTTTTTATTTGGTCACTGCCGCGGAATTGATCCCTGGATCTCTCGATATCTAGCCGAGTGCGTTGTGTGTTGCTGAAGCGTGGGGAGCGATGTATTTGTTTATTCACTGAAGCCACGTATTTCGAGGGTTTTCACTTTGATCTGGCCCTTTGGATTTAACTGCTATAATTTATATATAGCCAAAGCCGTTTAGCCCACCAGATGGAGAAGTCTCAGTAGCTGAGCCCATCTTATGGATTTATGATGTCAGAAGCTGACGGAAAAACACACATAGTGCCATGGGTTGTTGGCCACCGCAGTGTAAGGCTAACAAGCTCGAATAGATATCGAGAGAATTCAATTCCCGGCGGTGACTGAATAACAATTTTTCAGTTGCTGTGTTACTGAAGCGTGGAAAGAGCGGTGTATTTGTTTACTGTGCCACATGGTCGGGCAGTCGATGGGAACTTGTATACCAACCAGCTGCAACAGGTATATGATGGTCTACACCAGTGCTACCCCACAATGGCGAACCGAAAGAAGGTCCTCCTGCACACGTCATAGGTCATGGTTTGTCCACCAGAAAATACAGGATTTGGATGGTGTTGAAATCCTACCATACCCAGCCTATAGCCCGGATCTTGCCCTTTCGGATTTTCACCTGTTTCATTCCATGGCACACTTCTTGGCCAGCAGATGGTTCCATTCCTTGGAGGCTGTGAAAGATGGCATCACTGAGTGTTTTTGCATCCAAGCCAGCAGCCTGTTATCGCAACGACATTGTATCTTACGCTGAAAGTTTGTGAAGGATCATAGACTCTCATGGACTGTATTTGGCGGAATAGCCATATGTGGTCAACATGTGGTACTGGACTGAACATTGTACCCCAAAACACTACAAACTTAGACTCACTCTGGTATATGAATTGCAAAAAAAAAAAAAAAAAAAAAAAAAAAAATTCAAAACCACATTTGGAAGATAAGTGCTGGAAAAATTACTTTTCAAAAGCAATTACTGTACATACTGAGTGGCCAAATTATTATGACCACCTGGTTAGAGTGTTGTTGGGGCACTTTTTGCCGTTAATGCTGCTTGAATTGTTCTTAGTATGGACTCTATGAAATATTAGTAAATGCCTTGGAGTATATTAGCCCAAATGCAACAAATTGCACCCTCCAGCTCTTGAACATTTTATGGTAGTGGATCCACCTGTCTAATGCTCCATTCGACTTCATTACACAACTGCTCCATTGGATTGAGATCTGGAGACTGAGGAGGCCAACACAGAAGGGTAAAGTCTCTGTGATGCTCCTCAAGCCATTCGCGTACAATGTGAGCAGTATGACATGGATCATTGTCCTGGTGGAAATATCCATCTCCAATGAAATAAACCATCAATATAACTGGGTACACTAGGATGGTAACAATATTTAAATACCTTTGGGAGGTAAGACATTACTCCATATGAATCAATGGGCCCGCACACTCCCATGGAAACATGCCCCAGGCCATAACATTGCCTCCGCCAGCTTGAATAGTTTTACAACTCAGGCTTCATGCAACAATAACACATAAACATAGAAATCGAGCGAAAACACACAGTCACATATTGTAAAAATTTCGCTTAGTGGTAGCTTTCGGTCATCCTACGACCTTGATCACCTGCGATTGACTGGATGGGCTGGTTATCAGAACTGTTGCCAGATTTTAGTAGAGAGATCCAAATAAATGGGATTTGGTGAGGGGTCTCTGAATTGCAGTTTTTGGTGAACAAAATTTCAATGCTTTCTTGGAAATGCAGAGATGCTTTGTTGATGAATGGGGCAACTTTTTGTTTCTTTCCAAATGGGAACTGCAGAAGTGTCTTCAAGGGTTAGCGCAGATAAAGCTGTCTTTGGAAGACCATTAGAAACATCTTTTTTGTGTTCACTAAGTCTTGTATTGATGCTTTGGTATGTGCTTCCAATATACATATGCTATTCCCGTTTAAATTTCTTCTGGTCTCTCAATGTATATTGGAAGCACATGCTGAAGCATCAATACAAGACTTGGTGAACACAAAAAAGATGTTTCCAATGGTCTTCCAAAGACAGCATTATCTGCACTAACTCTTGAAGACACCTCTGCAGTTCCCCTTTGGAAAGAAACTAAAAAAGTTGTCCCATTCATCAACAAAGCATTGAAATTTTGTTCACAAAAACTGCAATTCAGAGACCCCTCACCAAATCCCATTTATTCGGATCTCTCTACTAAAATCTGGCAACAGTTCCAACACCCCAACTTCAAATTGTAGTTCTGGCAACCAGCCCATCCAGTTGATCGCGAGTGATCAAGGTCGTAGGATGACCGAAAGCTACCGCTAAACGAACTTTTTACCATACGTGACCCTGTGTGTTTTCACTCGATTTCTATGTTTATTTGAAGAGTAGTGACAATGCAAGAAGAGTCCATGCTTTGGTGCTGCTGCCTCCATATTCTCACCCTCCCATCTGCATGGCGTAGTTGAAAACGTGATTCCTCGGACCACATTACTCTTTCCCACTCATTTACTGTCCAATTCTTGTGTTCCTGAGCAAACTGGAGGTTTTTGTTTTCATTTGCTACAGATAGCAATGGCTTATGGACAGGCTGTCTGCTTCTGTAGCCAATATGATGTAATGTGTGGCGAACTGTATGTTGAGGGGCCATCCGACTTGGTTACTGATTGAGATTATCTGTAATCTGACAAAGTGTTGTCTATCTGTTGGGCTGAAGAAGTCTGCCTACTCTCTGCTCAGCTCGAGCATCCAGTAGCTGCTGATGACTACAGGCCTTGAGCTCAGCTCAAGTTTCTTGACTGGTGGTCCTCTCTGTAAACTTAAACAACTGCTGCCTTTGAATATTTCACAAGTGCAGCCGTTTTGCTAATACTCACACCAGTGCTTCGAGCGCCAACGATCATTCCACTTTCCAAGTCCATCAGATCGCATCTTTTACCCATTATTTCTTGCACATTGCACTTCATTAGTCTCTGCATGCCTTCAGCATTCCTTTTTATACCTATTCAGCCCTCTAGCATCAGCAGCATCTACAGGATAGCTACTTTACATAAAATGGTCTGGTGGTCATAATAATTCAGCTCCTCAGTGTATATACCAACCTTGTGACATTACTGGACGACACTATTTCGCTGGAGGGGTAGAACATGTCCGCCTGCTGAAAGCAGAAATTTCATCTGCATCAACTCAATACTTTCTCCATCATATACTGACAAATCTTCACCTCTTCAACTGACCATTTGATTTTTGCATTGCTCATATTTAGACAAGGTTTCTCAATGCCCATTTGCCAATTCACAAGATTTTGGGGCCTCTGTAATTGATTCTGATGTAATGGCTAAATCATCAGCACATTGTTGCCTTTGGTAGCATTTTCAATGGGTAAATCCAAGATAGTTGCAGAAATAAGTTGACTTTATCCATCGAATTTATTTATAAAACTGAATTAAAGAAAGAATCTTAATATAAGCACTCTTGGGCCCGCATGTGAAATATTTACTAACTGGGTGTATTCCAGCCAGTGGCACACTCAGTGGGGGTGGCACAGGGGCCCTCCCCCTCCTCACGAGGTATCACTTTATCCTTTGTTACTGGCTGCCTATTTTTAGATACAATGAAACCTCTGCTACAGGATTTTCTATAGAATGGCATTAAGAAACATATAAATGTAAAAACATATAAACAAAATTTCTAAATCTTAAATACTACTATAAAATTTATGCTTCAAAGGACTATAAGACATTCCTTAATAATGATTTATTTAAAGACGGATCTTTTGGCGGTGAAAGAAAAGAAAAAAACCATTACAAATTGTAATATAATTTATTGCGTTGTAAAATTGTTAAAAACATATTTACACTCCCGTAAGAACTTTTGGGAAACACCATGTTCCAATCTTCAGACAGATCCTGCGACTCGAAACCACAGTGTTCCTGAAAGGTCTTACGGGAGTGTAAATATGTTTTTAACTCTTAATTAAAGTTTTTTTGTACTACGAAGTTAGCTGTATTCATATGGAAGTAGACATTCGTCATACATAACACGATATGCAACTTGCTCATTGATTACCTTAGACGAAATGATGAAGATCACTTCTACATTTAATCAAATTATTAAACGTGACAGGGATCCCATTGAAACCAAACACAGGTACGGCATCTACCTTATTCCCCTGAGAGCTTTAAACCCCAATGAAATAGATCAAGTGTACATAGGCACCACCCTACGGAATTTAAAAACCCGTTTGCTTGAACACTCACGCGATGTCAGAACAGGCTCACATTCGACAGCCCTAGCCCGATTGGCAGCTAGCGGCACACATAGACCATTATGGGATGAATGCAAAATCCTCATTACACACAGCACCAAAAGCATGACCCTCTTTGCAGAAAGCTTATATATTCACCATTATAGAGGTATTTGCTGTAATGACGATGTACCTTCTCTCCTCCCACGAACATGGACTGCTCTACTTGAACATTGCGGAAATAATAATTACAGCTGAATTATTAATACTTGTGTAACATCATTTTTACTCTCCTCGTTTGCAGTACTGTTACCTGTCTCTCTCTATGTCTCTCTCTGTGTTCACAACAACTTTCGTGAGCATGCGCTCTACCCATTATTTGGGTCATCAAAAATCCCTATATATTGCGTGTCGACGTACCTTGATGTCATTAGGTGAGTGACCTGATGAAGATCACTAGTGTGATCGAAAGATCTAGTGTTTTAATCTATCATATGTTTTAACTTGTAAATACCGTTTTTAATTTGATTAAATGCAGAAGTGGTCTTCATCATTTCGTCAAAGGTGGTCAATGAGCAAGTTGCATATCGTGTTATGTATGACGAATGTCTACTTCTATATGAATATCACTTGTAACACAAAGTTTGTCTACAGTCTGTTGAAGTTAGCTGTACTTGCTGCTTCGAGTTGATTACGTGTGTGATATTTTTGTATATCTCATTAGTTTTAATAGCACATTTATCATTATTTATTCGTCACAGGTCCCAGTTGCAACAAGTTCTCATTATTTACAAATTGATATGAGAACATTTCACTGTCAGTAGCTCACCTGAAAGGCATCATATGACCACTTTGCTAAACTGAAATAAGGCATCATATGACCACTTTGCTAAACTAGCTCACCTGAAATAAGGCATCATATGACCACTTTGCTAAACTAAGCTCACCTGAAATAAGGCATCATATGACCACTTTGCTAAACTGAAATAAGGCATCATATGACCACTTTGCTAAACTGAAATAAGGCATCATATGACCACTTTGCTAAACTAGCTCACCTGAAATAAGGCATCATAAGACCACTTTGCTAAACTGAAATAAGGCATCATATGACCACTTTGCTAAACTGAAATAAGGCATCATATGACTACTTTGCTAAACTGAAATAAGGCATCATATGACCACTTTGCTAAACTGAAATAAGGCATCATATGACGACTTTGCTAAACTAAAATAAGGCATCATATGACCACTTTGCTAAACTGAAATAAGGCATCATATGACCACTTTGCTAAACTAGCTCACCCGAAATAAGGCATCATATGACCACTTTGCTAAACTGAAATAAGGCATCATAAGACCACTTTGCTAAACTGAAATAAGGCATCATATGACCACTTTGCTAAACTGAAATAAGGCATCATATGACCACTTTGCTAAACTGAAATAAGGCATCATATGACCACTTTGCTAAACTGAAATAAGACATCATATGACGACTTTGCTAAACTAAAATAAGGCATCATATGACCACTTTGCTAAACTGAAATAAGGCATCATATGACCACTTTGCTAAACTAGCTAACCTGAAATAAGGCATCATATGACCACTTTGCTAAACTTGAGGAGAACAATAACATGGCATTCTTCACATCAGCACTGGAAAAAAAGATAATAACTTTTATGAGCTTTTATGCAAAATATGTACATGAACAAATAACATACAAGTCATAAGTTACTGAAAAAAATCCTTCAGAAAGACATAAAATATTGTATTAGGTGTGATCAAATGAAACCTGTTCGAGTGGCTATATTAAGATGAATGAAAAGATGCATTCGCAGGTGTGGCAGAATTAAACAAAGCAGTATATAAAGAAGCAAGAATGCACCAGTGTTCATTAGAAGAAGTCGCCAAAGGCATTCAGACACGCATCCCACTGTTTGGGGAAATGGCGAAGGACTTTGGTTGCTCCTTGAACCATTTGGTCACCGAGGCCATGATGACTACATCAAAGTGGAATCGTCATCCCCTTTAAGCTTTTTTTTAAGAGTCTGAACAAATGAAAGTCACTTGGTGACAGATCGGGGCTATAGGCTGGGTGGTGCAGAACCTCCTATCTTTCCATGCTAATGCATCCTTCAGAATGTTCACAACGTGAGGACAAGCATTGTCGTGCAACAGAATCACACCATGCGAAAGCATGCCGGGTCGCTTTTTCTTTATGGCTTTAAGCAGCTTGTCCGGTGTGTCCTTGTAGCAGTTGGTATTGATGTTCACATGGGGCTCTTTAAAGAACACAAACAAAAGCTTTTCATTGTCAAAAAATGCGGTCAGCATAACCTTGAATTTTCTGTGGTTTGGTGATCCGGGATGTTTCCATTGCATGATTGTTGGTATGCTGGATGATTCAAAGTTGTGGCCCCATAATTAGTTGCCAACCACTAGGCGCGACAGAAATGCATCACCCTCCACTTTGCAATGCAGCTAGTGGTTCAAACTTCAACCCATGTGTTCTTCCTTATGGTGGTCGGTCAGCATCCATGGGATTCATTGTGAACACACCTTCCAATACTGCGGTGTCTTCGTAACCACTGTTTGAACTATACCAAATGACATAGCAAATTCCTCTGCAAGTGAACGTAAGCTCTGACAACAGTCCACTTGTTTTGCTGCATCAATCTTGGCGATAGCTTCAATTGTTGCAACAACATACGCCTGTCCCGGCTGTGGAAGATCTTTTATTTTCTCACATCCTTCCCGAAACATTCGCACCCAGTCCATCACTGTTGTCTTCGACACACATTTTTCACCATAAACCGCCTGCATTCTACAATGAATGTCAACCGGTCAACATCCTTCCACTGTTAGGAACTGAATCACCACTTGTTGATCCACCTTGGACGGATTTGGAATCACACTGGCCATAGTGTTAACGATCTGCAGCACAAACCACACATGCGAGGAGAATGAATGCGTTCTTGCTTGTTCATTGGTCTGTGCCTATCATGCGAGCTGTGACATCGTCATGCTCCCCCGTGTGCCGATCCACGTGATGCGACACAAACAGGTTTCATTTGATCGCACCTCATACTTTTGAACACAATCTGTTTGCTTTAGTAGGTTTGTTGCCACCACATACAGTCACCATAATGGTTAACAACAAGCAACCATTCTTAGGCAGCAACCAGACCATGTGCTTTTTGACATGGAGTCTTCTTAATTTCTTTTTATGACATTCTAATTTTTGTTTGTTCTGATGCTTTCTTTATGCAGTTCTTGTTTTTAGTACTGCCTAGTTTTGTCACTGTTTCCATAAGAGACTTGGTAATTTTTCTGTTAACTTCAGAGATGTCGTCTTCTTCTTTTGTTAGACTTTGTATTGCAGAGGATGAGTAAAATGGTACTTTTTTTCATTCTCACTCAAATAAGCTTGTACGAATGCATGATATTAGCAAAATATTATCTTCAAAATTGATAAAAAGGTTTTTTCTCATTGATTGTTACTCAATACATTATAATTCAAATAGTATCACAGTTATTCAAATCAACAAATTGCACTAATAGGAAGGCACTTATTCAAATTTATGACATCTTCAGGTGATTCAAAACATCTTCCATGAAGGTCAAGCAAAAGTGTTAGGAATTTTGTTAATTAAAATCTTTACGTAATCAAATTAAGCAATACACACTATAATTATAACTTTTTAATAAACTTGAAGTCACTCACTTTTTACATTTGTCAATACAGACCAACACCCACTGAAGTTTCTGAAGAGGAAGGAGAAGAAAAAAAGAGGTTTAAGTATAAAATAAAAGAACAGAACTTTCAATAAAAAGGTGCTTAAAAATTAGAAACACCACAGGTACTAAAAAAATAAGAATTTTAACCATCAAAATATGAAACACATTCAAGAATAAATAATACACTGTACTTACTGAAAGCTTTGATGAGAACATCACCAAGAGGACAACAACAAGAAACCTTCCCTGCATACAAAACATTTAAATTCTGTGAAAAAGAGAGCAAATGCATTGGGGTAGGGGGTTACATGCAAGAGATGCACATTTTAGTTTTGGGCAATAATGAGTAAACTTTCTACTCAGTACTTAAAGAGAAAAGACAATGAGAGAGAACGAACGAACGAACAAGAGAGAGAGAGGGGGGGGATTAGGCATAGAAGGAAGAATGATAAAGGGAAGGAAAAAAAGGAGTGTGTAAGGAAGATAGAGAGGCAGAAAAAAATAAATACAGGAGGAAAGATAGAAGAAAAGAGGGAAAAAAGAAAGAGAGGAACAGAAACAGGGTGCTGTGAGAGCAAGCAGGGAAGGGGAATAGAAAGAGCTAGATTAAGGGGAGAGGAAAAAACAGAGAGATGGGTAACATGTAGAGCATAACAGGGAGCAATAAAAAATCAATATTATGATGGGACCTTGCTTGCTTAAATTTGAGATTAAATAGAACAGAATTACATCTATTCCAACATGGACAATATGACTCTTTTCAGGACAACATTTACATGTATAGTTCACTCATTATTTTCTGGTGTTTGGGAAGAATGGGATAGACCAGTTTCAGGAGAGGTTTGCATTTTAAGAGAGAAACATGTCGTTCCACAAGAGATGAAAGATCTTTGTTTAGCTAGGGGAACAACACATTTCTCTTAAAATGTGAACCTCCACAAAAGTCGGGATTGAACCAATAAAAGAAAGGGACAGTTTCTGTACAGGAGAAAGGTGACAGACAAATTATACAGAAATCGTCCCTTTCCTTTATTGGTTCAATCCCCTACTATCATTCCTGTTCTTACAAACTTGTCAAAATTTTCAAAAGTTTTGGTTACAAGGTTGCAGTCAATTCTCCTCCAACTACCATTCAATCAATATCTAAAGACAGAGATCCTCTTGATGGATCCATACACAAGATGGATCCATTGTGTATCCAAAAGATCTTAAAATTTATCTACTTCTAATTTGTCATTGTTTTTCTTGACTTTGGGATATTTATCACAAGTTTAAATCTTGCAAAGACGGTTTGATGTTAGTGTACTTTTGAATCCCCTTGATCCTTTAGACCGTCCTGGCATATACCTCATTCCTGTGTTTACTTCCTTGGGTGAAAAATGCTATTTTGGTAGTACCTTTTGTACAATAAACTGCAGAATTATGGAACATAAAAGAGATGTAAGAAAAGTCTTCCAACTTCTGTACTTTCTCTTCTGACTATTGAAAATACCTCTGCCTCTCCAAACTGGGATTGTACTAAAAGGATTGCACCCTTCTCAAACAAATTTTCATTATGCTACAGAGAAAGCATTGAAATTCTCTTCAATAAAAACTCTTACAATTTGGATGCACCCTTCAATATTCCGATAATTTGGAAATCTCTACTGGCAACAGCTAAGGAAACGACGCCAACCACATGAGTACTTGCTTGTTGTGTGAACAAGGCTGCTGCAGCTGAAAGATCTTACAAATCTGAAGTTTAATATGTAATAAAACACGTGTGAAATTTTCTGCATTATTGGTAAGCCATGTACTTTTGACGGTATAAGACCATGGTGTACAGATTTGTATGGTTTTGTCTGAAGTGTCAGGATTTGCCTGCATTTGATTGAAAAGAGGCAGGATTCGTCTCGGTTTGTTTGAACAAGGACAAATTAACAGCACTGAAAGGAAAGCAAATCAAATAGAAGTTTTAACCTAAACATGTAAAATGAAAGTGTACAGTAATCACAATTACTTAAAAAAAAAAAAAGGGATCACACATGATACATGCAGATACATGAAAGTAAAACTGTCTTGAGCAACCTTGTTGTTGTTGTGGGCATATAATCCTGAATGGAACTTGCGAATATTACATGACGTAACTTGAGAGCAGCAGTAAACACATTTTACTTTTATTATATAAATTATAGTCCTTTGGATAAGCATATTCATCCTACTGTATTTTAATTAACATGTGTATCAGTACACTACTGTTTGTGAAAATTGCAACACCAAAAAGGAACCATGAGATTAAAATTAAATTTATACCACACATTAACGATATGACTGTAAATAAGTGATTTAACTTTACCTGTAAAAATCAGTATCTCGTGGTCTCCATGAGCTGCAATAAGAGTTTTCATATGGCATGGCATTGAATTGAAAAGGCTTTGGATGGTGACCTGGGTAATTGTTTGCCAGGCGGCATGCATGCGAGTCCACAGATCATTGGTACTGACCACTGGAGGACTTTGATGGGCCAGTTGCTGAGTGATCATATCCCAGACATGTTCAATAGGCGACATGTCTGTTGAATGTGCAGGCCAGGAAAGAAGTGGTATCTGCTGTGCTGCGAAGAGGGCTTGAACATTTCAGGAAACATGTGGTCGGACATTGTCCTGCTGGAATATAGCGCCAGGAGTGCTCTGAAGGAGGGGAATGACTTCTGCCTGTACAACGTCCCTGATGTAGCGGTTGCTGTTGAGACTGCCCTTAAGCCATAGCAGCCGAGATCACGAATGAAGTTTTACTTCTTCATTCGTGATCATGAATGGAAGTTCTACTTCTTTGCAGACATTTCCCACATGAAGAATATGGGTAGGAAATGTCTACGAAGAAGTAGAACTAGTTAGTACATACTTTCCATAGGTTCCTCACCTTTCCCTAATGGGTTTGGGAGATCTACTTCTTTGCAGACATTTCCCACATGAAAAATACGTGTAGGAAATGTCTGTGAAGAAGTAGAACTCCCAAACCCATTTGGAAAAGGTAAGTAACCTGTGGAATGTATATAAAATTTTACTTTTACCTTCTCCAGCATCAGAACAAGAACAAGGCACACTCCAACTAAATGAATTGCCTACTGCGTCACTATAAAGCTCATTCTTTTTCTGTTCACGTTTGCCAATTTGTTTTGCCCATTTTTTGATATCTTTGTTCTTATCAGCTACCAAAACAAATGAGGAATCATCCCCTTCTATCGCCGAAAACACACTAAGAGCAGCCACATTGTTTGCGATCATGTGATGAGCGTCCTTGCTCGTGAGTGGCTGCATCAAATTGTCTGAATTTGTTTGTTACAGAGGCTGGGATTTGTCTGCTTTAGATTGAAACTCTTGTTTTATCAGCACTGCTGATAGGCGGATTTGAATGAAACACTTTTCTAAGCCACGTAATATTACTTTCTTCCCTGGATGGTGGTGCCATCTACATTTTTAAAAAAGTGGATTTGTCTGCTTTTGAATGAAAGTTTTTCATATGAGGCCCTGAGCTTTCTGCAAGATGATTTTTGTACAGGGCACACTTTTTAATGCAGAAATCTGTCCTGTATTTGCTTGGTAAGGTGGGAAATGCACATCTCCAGACAACATTTTCTATTGGCTGCTGTCAACTTGTATGGCAAGCAGCTATTTCATCTTCCTCTGCTGGGTCTGCCAAGTGACAAACAACTGTTGAATGATGGACATCAACCTTTGTTGTGATCTGACAGACAGTGAAAATCCTCTAAATATGTGGCATCAGTGAATAAACAAAGACATCGCTCTTTCCACGTTTATCAACTCATAGCAACCCAAAAATTGTTATCCTGCCACTGCTGGGATTGTACCCCAGATCTCTCGATATCTAGTCGAGTGCGTTTGCGTTATGCTACAATGGTCAACAATCAATGGCGCTATGTGCGGTTTTTTATCTGTCAGCTACTGACACTACATATCCATAGGATGGGCTCAGCAACTGATATGACTCCATCTGGTGGCCATTAACTGCACAAGCTATATATTGATTATAGCAAAGATTGTTGGCCAGATCTGGGGTACAATCCCAGCAGTGGCCAGATAACGATTTTTCGGTTGCTATGTGTTGATAAACGTGGAAAGAGCGATGTCTTTGTTTATTCACAGATGCCACGTGTTTAGAGGATTTTCACTATTGTTCTCACTCTTTGGATTTATTTGCTATAATAATATATAGCTTGTGCCGTTAATGCCCACCAGGTGGAGACATCTCAGTGGCTGAGCCCATCCTACTGATATGTGATGTCAGAAGCTGACAGATAAACACACATAGCGTCATTAATTGTTGGCCATTGTAGCGTAAGGCAAGCACACTCAGCTAGATGCCGAGAGATCTGGGGTACAATCCCAGTAGTGGCTGGATAACAATTTTTTGGTTGCTATGTGTTGATAAACATGGAAAGAGCAATGTCTTTGCTTATTTATTGATCTGACAGACACTTTGACATGGGTCAGCTTCCACAACATTCTTCAGCTCTTTATTTGTTGTAGCTACTGGTGGACAACTATGAGAAAAAATTTGCAAGGGACATATGTGCCTTCTGCTTAGAATTTTGCAAACCACTGGCATGCACTGTGTTCATTCTCAGTACCCTGCCCAAACACTGCATTAATGTTTCAGGCCACCATACCAACGGATTGTCCAAGTTTGAACTCCTACAGCAAAATGAATGTTTCAGGCCACCACACCTGCAGAACGTCCAAGTTTGAACTCATACAGAAAAATTACATGCACCTGGTCTGTCTCCATGGTCCACTTTAAGCAAAGACTGTGCATTTGTAATTGAACCTTGTCACAAAACGAAAAACACACAAGGCATGCACCAGATATATACCAATCTTGCGATATTGTTGGACAATACCAGTCTGCTGGAGGGTAGAACATCTCCGCCCACAGAAAACTGACATTTCAACTGTTCTAACCCAATAACTATTTTAATTGCAAATCATCTAAGAGATGGAATTCATTTGGTTCCTTGAAGAAGTGCTCCACACAACAGTAAACAACACATGACACGTGTATGTGTGTAATTAAGAAAGAATTAATTTTTACCTTCACTACACCAAGTCTTTCTCAGTAAAAACTTTACCTCTCTCTGGAATATTTAGAATTATGTATAATCATTACAAAAGTTACCATGTACCCGTATGCAGTGAAAATTAGATGTCATTTGTATGCAGTAAATGTATAGACAGATGTTTAATTTCGGTCAGTGACCGTTAAATACATTATAATAAAAGGGCCTGCCTGTCTGTTTAGTGGTCTCATCTCCAGGAAAAAACAACTCAATGTACAAGTTTGAAGTCTGGCATAAATTTGTAGAAGCACTTGCACATGTGTTTAAAACCAAGTCCTTTTTGAAATTAAAATTACTAACATTTTTTAATAATTTCTAAGTAATTTTCATAAGAACATTGAAACAGATGTCACTGACAGAAGGCTGCACCAGAGGCATAACAAAGGTGGGGCAGAAAGGGTGGCTACCTCGCACACAGCCCAAGAGAGGGCATAAAACTCTCTGCTTACAATCACATTAAAACTGGAACTCAAACCTTTGCACCAGTTTCCCGTGCAGGTTTTTCATGCCATACTTTGTCATTTGTCCACTTACAGAATTTTCTTAATACGTTTTGCCAGTTTCAGTAGCCTTCGCAAATTCTCATTTCCTCAAGAAAAGTGTGAATTTGTTCAGTGGATGTTATTTGCTCACATTCAGATGTGAAGGTAAATCTTCAATAATAGTTGTGAGTATACATGATTATATTTCAAAAAATGAACACAGCTCACATTGAGAAAGGAAGTCCATCCAACTAAAGAAGGAGCAAGGTCTTCGTCAACAATAGCGAGGACTGCAGTTTTTGTTTAGGTGGATGGACTATGTGTACATGACAAGATATAATTGTCGTTCACATTACTGAAGATTCTCTGGGGGCTATTAGATCATTACTGTGGCTGCAAGTCCCAACAGACAGCTGCATTTGGCCCATTTGATATGGTATGGAAAGTCCAAACTCAGAAGCGGTTAGTAAAAACCGTACAAACAGTCGCAGTTTGATTGTGCCTTCCGCATAGAGAGAACACTGGGGTGTGACTTTAATTTTATTTTGTCAAGCAGTGTACATTTAGGTGTGTATATAAACACATAAGATAGGAAGACAGATGGGGGTACAGCATTTTGTGGTTTGCCCTGGGCACAGAAATTCCTAATTATACATCTGGGCAGCACACTCATTTCCTGGAAAGCAAGCTCGATTTGTATGTTTGCTTGGTAACTTAGCAGGCAATCTTCATATGAACTAAAACAGATGCTACTGATAGATGGCAGCACATTCGTCCTCCAGAAAGGAAATTTAATTTAATTTGTATGTTTGCTTCATGACATTGCATTTTTTGTGGGTGAGTTTTGTAAATCTCTCTCTCTCTCTCTCTTTCCTTTTTTTTAAGAGGTGACTGTTTATACATCACATTATAAAACTAAGTACTTAAAAAAAATGAATGAAATCTTATTTACCTTAGGATAGGTGGCTGATGTCTGAATAGGAAGTGAAATCCAATTTACACTTTGTGCATCATACATTAGGAACATCAGATAATAAACCTGAAATACAAATTGCATCTATTTTTACCAGCACATAAAGTATGTATGCACAATGACACAGAAAGATAAAAAGAACAATGAATCACATTAAGAATGACACATATTTTCTTAATATAGAAGAGCACTTTACATTTACGTTTGTTGCAGGTTTCGTGAATCAGTTTACGTCCTAAATAGGCACTGTAGTATGAACTCTTTAATTTAAATAGGTCATGATCCATGACCTCCTCTGTTTTGGCCCTGGCATTTTTATGATGCGCAGGCTTTCATGGTGACCAGGTGCGCTCAATAGCCTTAGAAAGAGTCCATGCACATCAAGATAACAGGCAGCTCTAACAGAACCCGGTTCTGTTAGAGCTGCCTGTTATCTCGCTGTGCGTGGACACTTTACATTTAGTACAAAAAACAACAAAAAACATCTTCATCACAACAGCACAGGGTCTATTCACTTTAACCATTTTTATAATAAAAAATATGAGTAAGGCACTTAATGTTCTCATTGCCTAAAAACATACTAACAGTAAGTTTAATACTTTCAAGTTAGTCATGAACTCTAGTGTTCTCTCTAGAGCCTTTTTATTGGGCGGCCCGGCCACTTAATTTCGTCTGCCGCTCGGCTAAATTTCCTTTAATGAATGTTTTCACATTCCACATAATAGTAAGAACGAAAAACTTATTCCCACATACACCATCAGTGTTGATGAAAACTTGCTGAAATCTGTGTCACCGTCCTGGTAGCACAGTGGTCTAAGCGCTAGCTTTTGACTATGCATCCGAGAAGGGTTAAGGTTAGAATCCCGGTGAGGCATGGATGTTATTTGTCTTACAGCACTGGTTTCTCCCTTCCCCGGAACCAGTGGCCCTAAACAAGTGACTTATTATAGCCTATTGGGTTGCTTACAGTGGTTGTTAAACCTTCAATATATATAAAAAAGAAAAAAAGAAGAAGAAATCTGTATTATAAATATTTAATGGGAATTATTGAGGATAGATTTATTAGGTACATTACCTCTCAAATTTTCGATCTAAACACTAGATCTTCGTCAGGAGTTCTTGCTTTCTTCTACTTCCACAGGTCTGGTGATCAAGCCTGATGGATTTTCCATCCAGCATGGTCATTGATGTTGCCACCTTGTGTCTTGTAAATTTTCAGGGATTCCTCTAATTATCTAGATAATTAGAGGAATCCCTGAAAATTTACAAGACACATCTAATTATCTAGATAATTAGAGGAATCCCTGAAAATTTACAAGACACAAGGTGGCAACATCAAGTGACCATGCTGGATGGAAAATCCATCAGGCTTGGTCACCAGACCTGTGGAAGTAGAAGAAAGCAAGAACTCCTGACGAAGATCTAGTGTTTAGATCGAAAATTTGAGAGGTAATGTACCTAATAAATTTATCCTCAATAATTCCTGTTAAATATTTATAATACTGAAAGTAATAAGAGGAAGCCATGAAGTCACTAATTACTAGAAGAAATCTGTGTTGAATATGTTAGTTGTGCAACTTAATTCTCAGCCACAGGCACGACATGTTGACAGCAAATTATAGCAAATCGAATACGTACCTAATCATGGAAATAATCCCCGTCATGTTGGATACATTTGAGCCATCAGTCAGAGAGCTGCCGAATGCCACTGTGGAAAAAAGAGGGCTGTTTTCAGTTGATAAAGTCATCAATACTTGTGTGGACCTCCTTGACAGAAGTGAAGTGTGTTTCACTCCGGTGATGTTGCAGGGAGCGAAAGAGGTGATAATCCAACAGGGCGAAGTCTGGAGAATACGCTGGGTGGGACAAAATCTCCCATCCCAGATCGGTGATCATGTTTAAAGTTGTTTTTGCGGTGTGAAGAACAGGACCGAACTTCTGCCCTTGCCGCCTCCATTGCGGCACTCACATGAATGAGTTGCTGACAACAACACTCAGCATTGACCGTTTCACCAGGTTTGAGCAACTCATTGGGTACAACAGCGTGCTGATCCCACCATATGCACAGCAACAACTTCCGGGCATGGATATTCGATTTGGCGGTACTGGTGGTAGGCTGACCTGGATAACCCTCGATTTGCGCCGCTTAGGATTATCATAGAGGATCCACTTCTCATCACAGATCAAAACCTTGTGGAGGAAATTCTCCTTCTTGAATCTGCAGAGCAAGGACACAGCAACATCATAGGGCCTAGACTTGTTCGCAGCTGTGAGTTGGTGGGGCACCCAACGGCCCTCCTTGTGATTCCGTCCAAGCTTGTGCAGGCGCTTTGCAATGGCTTGCCGTGTTACTCCGAGTTCCTGGGTGAGCTCTGACTGTGTGCGACAGGGATCCGCACCCAACAGTTGTTCCAGTTCCTCATCGTCAACTTTCTGTGGCTGTCCTGGACGTTCTGCATCACAGAGATTGAAATTTCCCTGCTTAAACGGCTGGAACCACTTCTTACATGTACTGTAGAACACAGCAGCTTCATCCAAAGCAGCACAGATCATTTGATGGGCTTCTGCGGCACCTTTTTTCAGCTGAAACCAGGGATCATAGCATACTTCTGGAAAATTTTAGGTAGGAATTTTAGGAATTTCTGGAAAAATTTTAGGAGTGTATTTCAATAAAAACTAGATGTATATTTGTATACATCTAGTAAAACAACTCGTATACATTGTAAAGAGTTTGCTTCACACCCTTCAACCATATATACTGATAGACTGCGCATGACATCAGTCAAAAAGATGGGTTACACCTGCTGTGCTTATGGTTGCTCTGAGCGATATAGTAAAGGAAGTTCTATGATTTTTCATGGGTAAGAAACGAATTAAATACCTAAGTCAATAAAGTTCAATTACTTAACCAGAAACTTGCAGCTATTGATATAAAAATATAGTAACTTAAGAAAAAAATGGAATGCATGTTCCAAATTCTTCGCAAATGTTCATCACATTATAAATCACGAAATGTAAACAACCCGATCATGCATGTATATAGCTCATAAGTAAACTTACCTGAAGAGTTTTCATTATATATGAGGCGCATTCACATAATACACCGAAAACACTGAAGTTCTGCAGCGTAAATTAGTAATCATAACAGCATTTTTACACGAAATTTGGAGTCTGATGATGACGTGCCCAATGTTTGAGCCATGGCGGCTTTGATGCAGCTATTGCCAATGCGCAGTCCATTAGTATATATGGTTCACACCCAAATTTTTTGCATAACGTCTAATGTCTAAAGTTTAAGTATGATTTACTTCTAATGTTCAGTTCTTATCTTTTCACGTGTTATTATCATATTCAAGTATATTTACCACATTCAAGTTTCACTTTGAACATTAATATGCTGTTGAACCAGAAGCAATTCACGATTTTCACAGAAAAGTTTTCAGGTTTCACATTAAATTATAATATCCTAAAAAGGTAATTAAAAACCAAGAACTATGTACAATTGTTCACTGAATTACTTTTTTTCATATTATTGTTTCAACCTTTTCCTGATAAGCCTATCTTTTCTGCTTCCACCACAACTAATTTACTTTCAGTTTTCTTTATTTCAGCCGAACCTTGTATGATCAAGTTAGAGGCAACTGCTATTTCAACAGTATTTTGTTTTTCTACAGCTTTTCTCATTCTTTCTGTTCCCTCTTGAATTACTGCTAAGGAGGCTTCTTTATCTTTTTTAAGCCTATTTATTTCTGCATCATTTTCTTTTATTTTGTCATCAAACTCAGCTTTTCTTTTTTCTCTAGCTGCTTTTCCTTATTTTCCCTCTCTTTCTGCTTCCTTTCTTTTACCTTTTTTGATTCTTCTTCCTTCAGCTTATCAACATACTCTTTATAAAATTTATGTGAATCATGAACACTATTTAACAAATTTCTTGTTATGGGAACTTTACTTACACATCCATAGTGTTTAATGGCCCCTTTAACTATTCTTAATGATGTTATAGTTGAGTCTTTTAAGTTAGCCTTGTCCTTCCTTAACAGAGCAGTGTTAACCGAAAATCCCCTTTCTGCATCAGCATTACCATGAGGTAAAACTAAAATTGACCTGACGAGTTTAGCAAGATTTGAGTATTTTTCTTTTCCGCTAGAGTCTTTAATACTAAATATATTACGCCAGTAATGATCAATCCGCACTGGAATATGCCCTTCCTCTGAAAATTTCACTAGTTCATCTAGAGATGGCTTATCAGAATTTAAAAGTTTCCACTCTTCTCTTACTCTATCAATTTGTTCCTCAGAAAGATGCAAAACACTTGAAATTCTGGTTATTTCCGAAAGTCCTTCAGTGACTGAAAGTTGAGTTGACTCTTTCTTTGGTTCTTTTACCTTTAAAACTTCTATGTCTCTTAGCTTTTGATTGCAGAATGGCAAATTTGACTTTAAATATTTTGTGGTTGCAATTAGTGATGATCTTACATCTAAGAGAAATAATTTCTGCCTGGTCTCCTGAACATTCCTGAGGAGATTTTTTTTGTCTTCATACCAATTTCTAACTCCCTAGTTTTTTCCATGAATTTTTGTTTTCAAAATCTACATTCTTTAGGTCTTCTCCAAATTTCCCTGCAATAACATCATCTTGGATAAACTGAGCCATAACATTCCTCATTAAAGTATTTAAATCAGAATATAAGTGGTGTATTTTTGGTTCTTCACTCTGATAACATAATGAAAACTTTTCAAAATTTTGGTGTGAAAATGAAATTAATGCTAAATAGCAAGGAGTTAGCTCATTTTTCAGGAAACAGTGAATTCTTTTATACCTTGCTGAATTGCGTAGTTGTTTTTCAAATATTTTTTGAGATGGCAAGAAGTTTAAAAAATATTCTGTAATATTTAGCCATTGATCCAAGAGCCTCTGGGCTACAGAACCAACGGTTAACCATCTGTTGCTGACATGACGCAAAAGAAATTTGGCTGTGACCAATGTTATATCCTCGACAGATTTATAATCCTCTCGTCTTGCAGCACTACTCTTTAAAAAGTAATGCATATCAGTAGCAAATTCATCAAAATCTATATTTAAGCTTGTCAAAAAATTTTTAAATGCATTACTAACAACACGCAGGTTGCAAAAACCTAGTTCCAAAGATTTCTGGCCTGTTTCTTGTTTTACAACTTCATTGAATTTGCGTAAAAGCACTTATTTACATTTGGGCTGTCCATGGATACACAAATAATTCTGTTCAACGAAATATTGAAGGACGATAACACATCAAGAATTTCTTTTAGCAAAATATCTGCTGTTGCATGACCCAGAAAACGCTTGTTAGGTATCGGCAAGAAACTGAATTTATTTCTGAAGACCAGTACCTGAGATACACATCCAACTGCCGTTTCACTTGCGCATTTGTAGTTTCATCAAATGCAATAGTAACCTTTCCTGGGCTACTAGATGCAATGTCTTTTTTCAAATCCTCTTCAAAATATTTTGACAATCCATGTGATATCACATAAGCAACTTTTTTCTTTAAGTTGCATTTTGGCTGCAATAGCAGAATCAGGAAACATTTCTTTGAAAAGTTCAACTGTTTCAGTGCATGAAACAAAAGACATATTGTCCTTAGCAACTTTCATGGCCCATAATGCTTCGGCTTTAGCCAACTGTAAATCATGACTCAGTACTTCACTAATATTTGTTTTGGGCTGAAGATCCTGTCCTCCAAAGGCTTTCAGGATGGACTTATTTTGAAATTTACTTTGAAATTTCTGCAAATGTTTTTTTCCTTTATGATGTGCTTTTACTTGTGAAAAGCCACTATTAGAAATATTGAAAATTTCTGAACACAATATACACTTAGCAGAAAATATTGTTTCAGTTGCAGAACACCATTCTTTCAACTTCACTCTGTCCAATTCTTTGGCGAGCCACGCATCTTGAAATTTCGTTTTGGATTTAGGCATCTTAAACACTTGTATTACTAACCAGAAAATGAAAGGGAAGTACAAAAACACGTTCCAATATTGCAAAACCAGACAACTTCCCAAAGTTTGGCTGCGAGGATGTCAGAAGATAGAAAAAAAAAAAGCAAGTCACCACTAGAGAACTGAACCTGCACACAGCACAGAGAACACCATAAAAGACGCAAAGCCAGAAACTATCATACGCATCTCACGCAAGTTCAGTCAAAGCGAGTCGGAGCCGAGATATATTGCGTATCAAAGGTCGCTGTCGCCGACGCACGATCAAAGGTCAAAGATCACGTGCTCTACTGCCTGCCACGATAACACTCAGCTACCATCCCATCGTCATTACCGGAGGTTACGGAAGGTGACCACATGTTTCCTCTTTGCTTCCACCCACCTGCGATTTACAATAACAAAACATCAGCAGAAAGAGGAGGTTCCACGAGGCATGTTCAAAAACAAAGTATGATCTTCTGCGTGCCACTGAGTTCGTCTGCAAAGCGCAAACCAGGGGTAAAAATGACCCCTCCCCTTTTCCCTTAGATCTCTTGTTACTCTCGAAAACTGTCCGAAGGCACAAAAGTGGAGCGCCCGCCCCGAAGCAAGTGCATCTCGATGGCGTCATTTTCCCTCCCTTCAGCAGCACACCATATAGGCTGTGTTTCTACAATAACAGGTCTTCTTACCTTACTGTAATGGTAAATTTATTGGCGTTAATAACGGTTATATTTTTAATAAATAAGCTTACAAAAATTTTAGGAAGAATAGCAAATTTTAGTTATGATTTTAGGAATTTAAGGAGGGTCACAAAATATTAGGAATTTTAGGAGAAATGCGATCCCTGACTGAAACACGAACAGGAGGCAGTGCCTCAAATGTTGCTTTTCGAACGACATTGCTTTCACCGTCAACGTTTGTCCCTTCTGTCACTACAGCTGTGAGCTGTTACGGTTGTCTGGAAAGCTGTTGGATGGTGCTGCAATCAGCCATTATCGCACACAGCTATTTGCATTTGCCAACGTTCTATGATTGACTGCGGTTAGGGCTGAGAATTAAGTTTCACACCACCTAATAATTTGTTAGTAAATACTCATTTTTTCAAACCACTTTTGTAGAATTTTCTAACTATTTATCATGTTATTTTACATTAATGCCTACCATACCCTAAAGATGTTAGTTAAGTATAATAACATACCTGCCAACCTGGGAAAATGTGCATCAGTAAAATTATAAGTGCACATCAGTAAAATCGCACATCACATCAGTAAAATTAAAAATGACGTATATAGCAATTAATATTCAATTAAAAATGACGTAAATAGCAATTTAGCACACAGCACATCCGACTGACTGTCGCTCGCCTTGAAATAAGAGTCCACTTTCACACTTTTTTCGACACGTTGTGCATTGCTTATGGGCTCGGGCCCTTTCACGTGCCGAGAAATATAGTTTTTCCCGGCATGGGAAATGTTGAAGTCAGATCGGCACACTACACAAAACGCAAACTTCGCACCTTTTTGCGATCGTTTTATGCAGCAAAATTCTTTAGTAAAACTGTCCTTAAACGCTTGAAAATATTTATTTGCCTTATTCAAGGCCATTGCACAGTTAAGAGACAAGTAACGGTAATAGGAAAAACAGCAAGCAAGCAAGCACGTGCATAACTTTCCATGAATTCTCTTCCCCTGCTGCGCAGAAAGTACCAAAGCTGAAGCGCTCGACCTGCTGCGACGTGCGCACGCAGCCTTGACGATGGTACGAGAAACGCCGATTATCACGTGACCTAAAGCGGGAGTACGGTAGCGAGAGATCAAATCTGACTCACTCCTCGTTGCATTGAGCGAGGAGGCGAAGGCAAAATTACGCAGAAGTAAATAAAAATCTCAGGACATTAAAATCGCCAAAAATCTGGAAAATCGTTCGAGTCTTCTGTACATCCGTAAAACAGTATCAAAATCCGTAAAAGTTGGCAGGTATGTAATAATGTTGAGGAAAATATCTCCCCCCCCGCCCCCACCTCCCAATTGGAGAAGGGGTTGTCAAAATTACCACCCAGCTGTAAAAAAAATCCAAAATCCAGGGAGGACACTAAATAAACTCACCTACTTAACATATATTTAGTATGTTCTTTTGTTTGAGTTGATCACCCCCTCAGTAACCAATATGATATTTACATATTAAAACCAAGTATGTAAAAACACCATAACTTTTAAACTTTTCACAATAATTATGAACTTTAAGCTAAAACAATAATTAATTTAAAAGTGTATGCTATCCAACTAATTCTTTTTTTTTTTTTCATATTGGAGGTTTAATGACCACTGTGAGCAACTCACCATGTTATAAGCAGTCGTCCATCCCTAATTTTGGGCCACTGTTCCAGGGAAAGGAGAGAGCCAGTGCCGTAAGACACACACAACATCCATGCCTCACCGGAATTCAAACCCAGACCCATCTCAGGTGACTGATCAGAAGCCATTGTATAGACCACTACGCTACCAGGGCGGCCCAACTAACTCTAAGTTGCATTATTAACTAAGGGAATGGTTTATAACTCAAACCTGTTACATGGCACTGCTTCAAGCGCTTTCAGAGGCAGAAGCCTCTGTCCTCAGGCGGACTTCAGCTCAAGTCAACACTCCAAAGAGAAGTGAGATTATTTCAAGCATAGGGAACAAACCAAAAAGGTATGGCATGTTCTTCAACCTACTGCGTGTATTCCAATCAGTTAAATCTTCATCAAAGCTGTGCTGCCATCTACTGGACAAAACAGGAATGCCGCTATGAAAAGGGGTCAAATTCATAGGCTTTTAGGTATAAATTAATTACATATATTATTTTATTTCCTTTGTTTTACATATCCCCTACTAAATGTTATTTTTTCTCTGTATCTATTATGGTTTTCCATAAGTTATTGATGCCTGTGGGATCTTCAAGATCCTCCCCCTCCCGAAAAAAAGAAACATTTAGGAGGGGATGTGATAAAACAAAAGAAATAAAATAATATATGTAATTAATAATATACCTAAAAGCCTACAAATTTGACCCTTTTTCATACCAGCATTCTTATTTTGTCCAGTAGATGGCAGCATAGTGTTGATGATGATTTCACAGATTAGAATACATGCAGTAGGTTAAAGACCACGTCCTACCTTTTTCGGTTTGTTCTTTATGCTCGAAATAAGCTCACTTCTCTTTGGAGTGTTGACTTGAGCTGAAGTCTGCTTGAGGACAGAGTCTTGTACCTCAGAACGCGCATGCAGTAGAGCTACGTACCAGGTTTGAGTTTTCGCACATCCATACATGTCATACATACATACATATCACTAAGCTGTTCTCTGAGATTCAGAGGTTAGCTCCACAAAGAAACACAAACTACCAAATAATTTGTACTTACTGTTGCCGTATCAAACTTATCCATTTACAGCGATCTTGACATACAACTCAGGCTTTACTGACATCGATCACACACTGTACACAAGATCTTCTATACTTCATACTTATAATCTTTTTCTCATGCAGACACTCCTGAATCTGATCCTCCCATGACTTCCTTGCCATTCCTCTGCCATTCCTTCCTGCCACTTGGACTAAAATTTTTTTCTTAGAAAGCATCTCATTACTCATTCTTTCAACATGGACAAACCACCAAAGCATATTAGTTTCCACCTTGCTAACAACACTTTGCTTCACATTACACAACTGCAACACATCTTCATTCCTCACACAATAGGAACTTGTCTTGCCACAAACACCCTGTAGGTATCACATTTCTCCAGCACACAAATGACTCCTATGTTTCTTCTGTAGTACCCAGGTTTCACTGCCATACATCAGAGTAGGAACAATTACAGTTTCATACACAGCCATGTGGGACTCTCCTGAGAACCCATCATTCTTGTGAAAACCTCCCAAAGCAGCCATGACTTTCAATGAAGAATTCCCTCGCCTACTAATTTCACCCGCCAATTTGTTCTCTCTGTCAAACATGCTTCCTAAATACATAAACTCTTTCACCTGGTCAATCACTGTGCCATTTAGATATATTATATTTAGTACTACCAGTTCTTCTCTCAAAAACCATAACTTTGGTTTTTCTCTTATTTATACTCAGTTTGAACTTCATGCAAACTTCATACATCCCTGACAAAAAAACTGCAACTCACTTTTGCTCTCTGCCAGCAGGACTGTTTCATAAGCATACAGCAATCTGCACACATGGATATCACCAAGACATAAACCAGTATTATCTATTTTGGCATCACACATCCATAAATATAAGCCATGGTGACATTACACAACCTTGTCTGACTCCTGCACCAATAGAAAACCATTTTGGTAAAACACCATTCTTCTTTTTGATGGGGGCAACTTAATTTACAAAACAGTAAAAGAAATAATTTTTTATGCTTTTTACCGCAGGTTGAAAAAGAATTTGTGCAATCCCCCCCCTTTCCCCCAGCCTCTGTCCATCTGGATACAATCACATTACTTTTGGATCTGTCTTGAAGTTTTTGCACTTTTTGGAATACAAAAGAAACAACAGTAGTTTGGGGTCTCTCTCGACTACCATGTGAGGCAGACAGCATTTTTCTCTTTTAACTTTTAAGATTATTTTTTGATTTTATGCGACTGACATTCTTGCATTTACGTTATGTTTATTTCCTGCATTAATTATTCGGAACTGTACATCAGAAATTATCACAATAAGGTACCTCTACAACATATGCAGCATTTCATTTTGCAACTTGTAAGTAATAATTTCCTTTCTATATTTTGTTTAATGAAAGAAAAACAAAACAACATGGAAAGAATAAAACAGCCTTAATACACTGGCGTGCAAAAATTAAGGATGAGACGGTTTTTCGAATGTAACGTCATGCAGAAGTGCTCGACATCGACTCAAATCATACCATAAGATCCCCAAGATGTAAGAATATGGGACAAGTGAGCAAAACCGTCCAAACAAAGAATCAAAAGGATACAAAGGCATTTTATTGAAAAGGTAGCTCCGAACACAACTGGAAAGAAGACAGAAACGTCCATGTGATAGGTGGCTGCCCCAAAAAATCCAGTCTTTAGTATGGTATATGATCACCCCTGACTGCGTTGCAGGATTTACAACGTCTGTCCATGCTGAGGACGAAGTTGTCAAGGAGCTGTTGAGGCGTCGTGGCCCATTCCTCTTGTAGTGCCAATCGCAGCTGCGGAATCGTTGCTGGCGGCTGGTGACGTGCTGCCAAGCGTCTCCCGAGAAGGTCCCACACGTGTTCGATTTGGATTTAGGTCCGGGGACCTTGCGGGCCAATCCATGCGTTGAATATCTTCACTCTCCAAACAGCTCTGCGATAGCCACTGTACGATGAGGTGTAGCGTTGTCATCCGTGAAGAGGAACTCAGGACCCACAACATCTTTAAATAGACGCACGTGAGGCAGGAGAACCTCGGTACAATAGCGGACACAAGTGACTGAACCTCCTAAGAAGATGTGGAGGTCAGTATGGCTACCAAGCATGATACCGCCCCAAACGAGAACTCCGCCATCTCCAAACCGATCCCTTTCCATGATGTTGGAGGTGTGATTGCGTGTTCCCTGCTCTCTCCAGATGTGTATACGTCCAGAATCGCTTGTCAGACTAAATCGGCTCTCATCTGTAAAGAGAACTTGACCCCATTGCTGATGTGTCCAGTTCTTGTGTTCCTGGCACCACAGAAACCGCCGTCTCCGATGAGCAGGCGTTAATGGCACACACCGTACGAGTCGTCATGCAAATAGACCACCTTTGTGCAGCCTCCTGGCCACGGTAAAATGCAATAATGGACGTCCAGTTGTCTGTTGCATGTGCCTTGCGATTTCTCCTGCTGTCTGCCATCTATCTCTTCTCGCCTGTAGGACAATATACTGGTTGCCCGCCGTTGTGGTTGCTTGTGGACGACCACTGCTAAACTCTTGGATAGCTGTTCCTGTCATTTGAAATGCTCTCCAAGCTCGTGAAACGATGCTGTGAGCGACCCCGAACTCCTCGGCCACACTAGTCACACTTCGACCTTCTTCCAACTTCTCAATGACGCGACTTCGGGTAAAGTCATCCAGATGTCGTCTACTGGATTGCCTGTTGGCCATATCAAACGGTGGCAGCAACTCAACGTCGTACAAACCGATGTACACCGTGCAATAGCTTTCACCAAATTGCTGAGATTACACCGCTCGTGTGCTTTATTCCCTTCCGACAATCCCCCCCACACACACACACACTACATCATGCTGCATATATGCACATGCCGTACCTTATCGGACCCTAGTCTATCTCCTGAGTGGACTTTCGGTCCGTTCTGCCTGCTCGTTTCGCTGTTATGCTAATTTCTCCTCTTCGTCCTTAATTTTTGCACACCAGTGTACAATATTGTGTAAAACTTAAAGCAGTGCCCATTTTTGAAGACATAAAGATTGTATGTAAACAACCTACCAAAAAAACTATTAGATACGCAGAGTCCATAATTATAGAAAAAACAACAGATACTAATTGCAATGTCAACAGTGGTGTAGATATAAAATTTTGATTAGAGAAGATGGACAAGAAAGGTCTCCATTGAAGATACACCACTCTGAGAAAGGCACTTCAACATCTCCACCACAACAGAATTGTATATCGGTAGTGGCAATCGCAAATTCAAGTGACATGGAGGCCCCAAAGAAGTCAAGTGGCGACAGGCTCAATGGGTGTGGCAGTGTATGATGGATGGTGAGAAGGGCAGTGGGTTAGGCTTATTGAGATCCCTGATGATGGTGAACAGGTATTTCACCGAAATGCATTGGAGGACATGACAACTACTAACTGAGTCCTACGAAAGATTTTGCTATCGTCTTGTTTTTCCTCTTCTGGTTTTAGTCTCAGGGTTTGGACACACATTTTTTTAGGTTCCTTTGTTTGATATGGCTGTATTTCATTCGTAAACCTTTAACCTTGTTTATGTGATGTTTTTAGTAGTATTCATACAGTATTTTTAAAAGACCTCATGTTTTGAGAAGCATTTTATTATTGAAATTTTGTCACATCCTTTAAGTTTTTTCATACGGCTTTTGTAACATTTTGTACCGTCCGCCTCCTGTTTTATGGTTTTTTCGAATAATTTGAGCCAACTATTAACTTCAATATCTTCAGTGAACAAACTTTTAATGCAAATACTTGTGTCTTGTTTACTTTCATAACCATCAACCTGACTTTGCATACAGAAAATAATATTAACTTCAATATCTTCATTGAACAAACTTTTAATGAACTACTTGTGTCTTGTTTACTTTCATAACAACCATCAACCTGCCTTTGTATACCGGAAAGGATCAACATTATGTTTGGTAAGCACATATTATTTCTTTTGTATGAATTTTAAAGAACTATGGCAATCCCATGATTACTTTTTGATGTGGAATAAGATTGTGAGAGGACACAGGTGATGGCAGAGATGATAACACGCAAAAAATTAAATGAATGAAGAAGTTTTTTTACTTATACTCTTCTACAAACTTATACAAAAAACAACAACATGGTTTTGATTTTAATTTTCACAGAAGTACCTCTGAATTCTGAGTAATTCCTTGTTTCAGGTCTATGATTGCATATAAAATATTTGGTGATGTTTTTTTTGTTTTTTTATTTAAGGTTTAACGACCACCGTGAGCAACTCAATGGGGCTATAAGCAGTTGCCCGTCCCTAATTTAGGGTCACTGGTTCCAGGGAAGGGAGAGAGCCAGTGCCGTAAGACAAACACAACATCCATGCCTCACCGGGATTCGAACCCGTATCCCGTTCGGACGAATGATCAGAGGCCATCGCTTAGACCACTGCGCCACCGGGGCGGCTATTTGGCGATGTACCGTATAAATAAGTCACAATTAGCTGTATCACTGAAGGACAGCTATTCTTTGCTTACAATAATCCAGTAAAATGTGCTTTTTAACAGTGTACAAAATAAATCTCAGTTTTTCTCTTAGTTTTTTTTTTTTTAATTCTGTTATTCGAATTTCTAGTCTGTGACCTGTCTCTCCTATGTAAGATAGTACACAACTACATTTTACTTCATAGATTACTCACTGCATTTTAAAAATATCTTCTTCTTTTTGAACTATTTTTGGGAAAAATTAACAAAAAATAAATTAATGGATTTTAATTCCTATCATCCATATTCCATTAAGAAAAATGTGGCAAGTCAGTTTTTAGAAAAAAATAAGTAAAGTAGCATCTACAGTAGAGATGAAAAAAAGCCTACAAAAAAGAACTTAAAGACAGCCTTACAGAAAATAACTATTCTAAAAATGAAATTGAAAAACTTCTTAATAATAATAAAAAGGTTGCTTACCTTTTTCACATTTCACTGCACATTTTATTCTTTTTGTTGTCATGCTTGGCATGCTTGGTTTAAGCCTCCGGTGCGGTGTTCTATTTTTTGCCTTCAGGTTCTTTCGAATGTTCGACGAATGCCCTAGTCCATGAAGTGCATTGCTTTCTAGGTCCCAAAACTGTATCCCCCCTTCTCCTCACCCTTCCCACCAGCGGGTAAAACCCAACCTTCTTTGGTAAAAAGCCCAATTCTTGAACTCAAACCCGTTTGATAATATCAAAATGTTTTGAGACCACTGACTCCAGGGAAGGGAGAGAGCCAGTGCCATAAGATAAACTCATGCCACACCGGGATTCAAACCCGGATCCATCTCGGACGAGAGATCAGAAGCCATCGCTTAGACCACAGCACCACCAGGGCGGCATATTTCAGTTAACACATTCACTGCCAGTATGAATACCATATTTACCAGAGTGTAAGTTGAGGTCATAAAATGGGAAAAGTATTTAAAAAAAACGAGGTCGACTTATATGGCGAGGATAAAACACCACCCAAAAAATTTTGTGCTAAAATTTTGGTACATGGATTTTTCATAGTATTAACACTCATTTTTATATAACATTAATGCAAAAAGTTTATATACAAATTACTAAAACCAATCTAAAATCCAGAAAATTCCTCATCGCTTTTGAAAAGTTGTTTCAACAGATCGTGTGACTCAGTATCGGATTCGTCGATATCATGTGGGTCCCACTCATTATCACGGTTCATGTCAGTGTCACTATCGGATTGCCACAGATTGTCACCTTCCTTTCCATCCATATTGTTCGATATTCCACATGTTTTAAAGGACTTAATTACGGACTCGGTCTTTACCGCATCCCAAACTTCAACAATGAAGCTGCACAATGTTTCCAATGGCACAGCATGGATATTCCCCTTTTCCATGATGGTTTTTTGCTATTAATCATCCACTCAGTCTACTTATCTGTAAGAACATCTTTAAAAGGTTTATTCAAGCTAATGTTTAGCGGTTGCACAAGAGAAGTTAAGCCACCCGGAATGAGAGCAATATCTGTGTCCATACTTCTTAAATGCCTCTTGGTTGCGTCTGTTGTAGGAGACCTAAACCAAAAGACAACGTGAATTTTTTTCACACGCAGGCTTCGCACGTTTGCACTAAATATTGTTAAGCCATAAAGTGATTCCATTTTCGTCCATCCAACCATTTTCATGAACGTGCACGAAAATTCCTGAGGGAAACTTCACTTTCGGCATGGTTTTCCTTTTGAAGATCCCCATGGGCTTTAATTTCGTTCCATCTGCCATACAGGCCAAAACAATAGTGAATCTTCTTTTTCGTTGCCTGTCGTTTTTATCATGACTGTTTCCTCTCCTTGCCCAGCTACAGTTCTGTTACATGGCATATCGAAATTGGCAGAAGTTTCGTCAATATACATATATATGAAAGTGGTGTGACCAGTTTTTTAAACATGGCCAATCGCCTACCAGCTTCAAAACGTGTTTGGTGTGCCTGTACACCTTTTTATGCATTTTCCTTTATCTTTTCTCAGGAGGAGAACATAAAGCAGCTTTAAAAAATTGTTCCAAGAATTAGATAGGCATGTTACAGAAACTGGTCACAACATGGACTGGAATTCCCTTAAAGTCATCACTTTCCAAAGCAACTTTTAAAAAAGAAAATTAGAAGGAATGGAAATTAAGAAGAATCAGAATTCTATCATCCATCAATGACTGTAGAGATTTGTCCCTGCCTAACAACATCTGGGAAGATTTGGCAAAAAATGACCATAACAGTCAAGGTTAACCACAACTGCCATAGTGATGGTGAATGAGTGACAAGAGACTCCCTGATGGAGAAAAGTTTTCTAAAAATAACAATAATAATAATAATAATTCCTAGAAAAAAAAACATATTAGAAGTTTAATGAGACTCATGATTTCTTGGTAAAGTCCAGGTTATATTTTAAAGTTTAAAAAAATTGAAAAATGGTATATCTTAAACTGAGTGGGCAGCAGGGTGAGCTACAGCCCACCCCTGCACCAACTCGGTGACTTCCTTGATGCCGACTCAAGCCATATGTTATACAGTCTTTCTCTCCCCCCCCTCTCATTGCATTTATGTAATTCCTCAGAAACTAAAAAACTAAATCACTTTTTTTCCACCTACTTGTCGACATATATGGTGTGTTTCATTCATCTAATTTTATTTTGTGCATTCCTTCACGGTGTGGCATTTTCTATGTCAAGCAGTGTAGTTTTACATTACATAAAAAAATTGTATGGTTAAGCAGATTCTGGGTAATCACCAAACCAAACATGTAAACAGATGTACTTAGCATATATTATAGTAAACATATTTACTATTTCGCTTTGTGTTCAGCACGTTTATAATATTAACATCGAATCTTGGGTTGAGCATTTCATAACAAAACACCAAATAAAATATGCCCTTCTTGGGTCTTTTAGTTTTAAAAATTATAAGTGCATATAGATATGTAACAGCCAACTCAATAAAACATGGTTACTTACTATAATTTTTAACAGCCATTTTATAAAACATGGCTACTTACTATCATTTATTACAATAATGATAGTAAGAAGCCATCTTTTATTGAGTTGATTGTTACATATCCATATGCGCTTATAATTTTTTAAATAAAAGACCCAATGAGGCATATTTTGTTTGGTGTTTTATTATGAAATGCTCAACTTGAGATTCGATGTTAATATAAACGTGTTGAATAGAAAGCGAAATAGTAAATACATTTGCTATAATATGTGATATTTATACCACATAATTTGTTGCACTCATTGCTATGATATTTTGAGACAAATGAATCTAGATGTGGTTAGGATGAAAGCAAAGAAATCTTACCCTTGCTAAGCATTCAGTATGTGTTTCAGCAGTAAGTAAATTGACTAAAACAGCACTGATAACTTGACTTTCAGCTATCAAGGTCTGCAGCTTTTCTTCTCTTCCAAAATACCTGGAATGTTCCAATCGATAGTTTTCAGCAACACAAAATCCTCTGATAAATTGGTATAACCCATGCTGTTATCACAAACCCACAGGATAAACTGCAAAGTGACTAATCTTGCCTCGTAAAGCGGGGATGTCATAAGGGCTAACAGGAAACGTTCAAACACAGAAGACACAGGGGAAGCATCTTCGGTTGTGAACAATGACTCCACATGACTGAATTTCTGCAGAACCAGATGAAGAAATGATACATAAGCAGATGCTACAATGAACTGAGATTTTCCTGGTGGGCAACTGGAAGATGCGATTTCTACTAGCAGATCTTTAAATATGATTTCAGCATTGGCCTGAGAAGCTAAATAAGAGAAAGAAAGAAGCATAATTTTTATGAAAAACCAACAATTGCAGTTTGAAAACAAGAATACAATGCAAAAAGAAACTTCTATTATAATAACAAATCATATGTAGGTGGGCTGATAACATTTTTTCGCATTCACTTGAATAAAAATTTATGGACATAAAAGTATAGGTTTGACTTACCTATCTTAAAAACACATCTTGTATGTTTAAAGTCAGAAGTTTTGACCTCTCCCTCAGTAAATCTTTAACTTGCAACTAAAAATGATGATATTCATTTACGACTAAATTTACAAGTTAAAATTCAATAAAAAATACTATCAAACTTCAATTTTTAATGTCTTAAACAAGAAGGACTAAAAACTAGAATGACTAAAACTTGAAAATCTCTCTCTCTCTCTCTCTCATCTAACGACATCTGTAGCTCAGCTGTTGCCAGAGAATTCCATAGAAAGCAGTTGTCTTCTGTTCCGCAGTATAAGGTGACACAAGTTTGCCTCAAACTATTACTCTAGCCACAACAAACTGCATTAGCACTGTTTTATGCTTTAACCTTGGTCTCTCTAACAGTCTCTAACAGTCAATTTCACTCTTCAATGTATTAGTAGAATTTCAGTTGTTTTACTGTTTTTTTTTTCATTTTACACAGACTGGATGCTGTCACTGAACTCTACATTAACTCAGTACTACCATCTGTGAATGCTTCAGTGTTCGTGCTGAGGCACTTTTGCTCTTTTTCTATGAATCCATGATAACATTTGTACAACTTGCCTGAAATCTGATTTCCAGTCAAAAATTACATGGGATGAATGTTTGAACATGAGCTTTCAGAAAGAGCAGCGGGTCATCTGATCATTGAATAAATTCATTATTTGTAAATATTCCATCTTGTAAATAACCATTTCTCATGTACACTCTTTTCCAAAAAAAAAAAATAAATAAAAAAATGAAGCACCCTGAGAAAGTCGTTCAATCCTGATGAAACACCACATGCAAGTACCTCAGGGCCAAATATGCAAATGATTAAAAGTTAACAACCAATGACGAAATAGTGGTCTGCCACAACATGTGGCAACAGCGCATTGAGGATGATATATCAAAAGCAAAGCTCACACGCATGGACAATTGTGACAGCGGGTTGGAGTTGCATTAACTTCCGCAGACTATGAGGATGCCTTGACATTGGATCCGTTCAGAATATGAGCAGTTGAGCAATTTGGAGAGGACATATACATACATAAGACTGACCAAGGAACAAAAAAGCTGAACTTTTTAATCAGGCAAAAAATTAAGACTTATCTTCATACACAAGACTGACCAAGGAACAAAAAAGTTGAACTTTTTAATCAGGCAAAAAAATTAAGACTTATCTTCATACACAAGACTGACCAAGGAACAAAAAAGCTGAACTTTTTAATCAGGCAAAAAAATTAAGACTTATCTTCATACACAAGACTGACCAAGGAACAAAAAAGCTGAACTTTTTAATCAGGCAAAAAAATTAAGACTTATCTTCATACACAAGACTGACCAAGGAACAAAAAAGCTGAACTTTTTAATCAGGCAAAAAAATTAAGACTTATCTTCATACACAAGACTGACCAAGGAACAAAAAAGCTGAACTTTTTAATCGGGCAAAAAAATCAGAACACGCGACAAGAAAGTGTGAATATAAAGCAGCACGAGCAAGATAGAACTGTTCACTGTATTCACAATAAAAAATTACCGAATTCAAAACAAAATAAAGTGATTTTAAAAGACACTGGTTCAAACACATCTCTCTCTCTCTTTCTCTCTCTTTTTACTTGCTAGAACATCAGCTCAATTTTTCCTCTTGTGTTGCTTTCTTCTCAGCAAGTTCCATGGCCATACTTGTCTTTTGTTGACTCTGCAGCTACACAGCAATCTTTGCTAAGTTTTTCTTTCTGTTGATATAATTCCCTTCCTATTTTTTCACCACTTTTCTTTCCTCCTTCCCTTTTATTCCCTCAGATGACAATTTATCCATCATGCTGAAAGAACTTTCAGCCTGAGGACCATGAATGCATGATATCAAAGCTTTTGCTACTTTAGATAAATGGTGTGACTTTCAGAATGTGAATTCTTTTGAACACCATGCATCAATTCTAACAAATTTTCAAACTCCATCACTTCCGGTTTTGAAAAAGTTCCCTCCCTTATCAAGCTTAAATGCAGACATTTATGGGGAAAGCAACACTTGACAACAATACAGGATAGTAAAAACACTGCGGCAAGAAGAAAAAATAAAAGCGATTTCGGGAGAAATCTTTGCTCCGATTGACTTTCCTTTTCGGAAACTTCTTCCTCCATTTTTAGGTTGAAATGCAGTATTTTTGGAAAAAAAAAAAAGGATGTTTAAGAACAATACTGAGCAGAAGGAACATTGCAAGAAAAAAAAAAAGAAAAGATTACGGGAGAAATCTTCGTTGCATCTAACTTCCGTTTTTGAAAGTTTCGTAAGACAGAGTCCTGTTGTCAAACGAAAAACGAATCCCTCTCCCCTCCCACTACACCCAAAATTTCTGTTCAGTTCTGCATTAATCTCGAGAATGCCCAAAATGATAACGGAAATGGCGGAATTCTTCGAATCCAAGGAAGAATCTTTGTGTGAAGATTTTTGGAAATCGTTGCCCCTAGTTTCATGCTGAAATACATTTATGCAATAAAATGACATTTAAAAACAATATTGGGAACAGGCAACATTGCAAGAAAAAAGAAATTACGATTATGGGAAAAATCCTCACTCCGTTTAACTTCAGTTTTTGAAAGATGAAATACCATCCCCAGAAGGAAAATACCCCCTCCCCCTTTTCTTCAGTTCTGCATCGATCTCGAGAATGACCCAAATGATGACAAAAAAAAAAAAAAAAAAATTGGACTTCTGCGAATCCGCGGAAGAATCTCATGTATGCATATAATTGGGCTGTAATAGGTAGGTGGGCCAAGTTGCTGTATCAGCAATCATTAGGATCAGAGTGGCATGGCAATCGGATGATGTTTGTGCCAATGGGTTCAGGAGGGTCATCCATTGCCTACGACGTGCCTACTGGCACGTCGTGGGTAGTGGATGACCGAGGGCACTGACGGAATGCAAGGATCAAGCAATTCTAAAAGCAGTACTAACAGAACTGAATTCATAGCTCTCAACCATCCGTGGCCATGTTGTGTCATCTACAGGCATGGAAGTGGCCATCTGGACTGCTGCCAGATGACTCAAGCAATTCTAAAAGCAGCACTAACAGAACTGAATTCATAGCTCTCAACCATCCGTGGCCACGTTGTGTCATCTACAGGCATGGAAGTGACCATGGGGATAACATTTGAGGAGGCCACTCCACCGCCTACTACTGACCAACCAGCGAGCATCACCGGCACTGGCTGTAGTGGTGTCGGACCTGATCAACGTGGGGTACTGTCCAGTGGCATCATGTTGTCTTCAGTGATCAGTCAAGGTTTGCACTTGGTGCTGATGACCAGTGCATACATGTCTAGAGATGAGCAGGCCAGTGCATGGATCTTGCCTTTACTGTGGAACAGCACACGGCTTGCACACCGGGAGCGATTGTTCGGGGAGCCATTTCCTACGGTATCCAGACACCCTTGGTAGACCTCTGTACCACTCTCGTCGATAAATAGTATGTCGATGACATTCTACGACCTGTTGCATTGCCATTCCTGTTGCAGCATCAGCGAGCAATTGTTCAACAGGATAATTCCAGGCCACACACAGCCCGGCTCTCCCAGGCCTGGCTCCGTAATGTCAACATCCTTCCATGGCCAACCTGATTGCCCGTCCTTTCACTGATCGAACGTGTTTGGGACATGATGGGACGCTACCTACGCCCATCCCGGAATGTCGGCAAACTGGCCCACAATTTGGAAACCATCTGGCATGCTACACCTCTGAACAGTGTCTATGAACTGTATGTGTTCATGCCACATTGAGTAACTTCTTGTATCAGAGCCAGAGGTGGCACAACAACACACTTACTTGTTCCACTTGTGTAGGCGTTTTATCCAATAAATGGTCCAACAGCTCTGGAATTGGAATCATTTCCTTTTTTATACATATACATCACACATGCCAATTTTCATATTGATTGGATGACTCATTTTGGGAGTTTCGTATTTTTTTTTTTTTTTTTTTTTTTTTTTTTTGCAAAGAGTGTATTTTATTTGTGATAATTAAAAGAAATGTTGAATGCCCATGGTGGTCATAAAACCCCAAACAAACAAAAACTTTAAACCACCTTTGTAAAAAGTGTGACTTAAAATCTTTAATCCAAGAGGTAGACTTTTTTAAATGTTTGAATTAAAATCGCGAAGTTTATTTTTCAGTTGTTAAGTAATAGATGTAAAAACTTTAAACCACCTTTGTACACTGAAGTCATGGGATACGTACCTATTGGGTTGTCGGAAAAGTCATGACATATTTTAGCCATGTTTTGCAAAGGTCATTTATTGATAGAAAAAACAAAGACCAATCAATGATATAATGGCCGTTTTGTTCAATAACCTTTTGCCATTTTTCAGTGAGCTGCAGAATGCCTCGTTCATAGAAGGACCTGTCTTCCGTGGAGAAAAACTGTACAAGGTGCTGATTTACAGCCTCATCTGAGTTGAACGTTATACCACGCAAGGACTGTTGAAGAGAGCAAAACAAGTGGAAGTCTGACGGCGCAAGGTCAGGCGAGTATGCTGGGTGTGGCAATACATCCCACCCAAGCTCTAATAATTTTTGGCGGGTGATCAAACTTGTGTGTGGTCTCGCGTTGTTATGATGGAACACAACACCTTTACGATGAATGAGCTCTGGACGTTTCTGGATGATGGATTCGTTCAAACTGTCCAATTGCTGACAATATGCATTAAAATTGATTGTTTGGTTTCGTGGTAGGAGATTGAAAAACACGACACCTTTAAAATCCCACCACACTGAGACCAGAAACTACCGCTGATGAATGTCTGCTTTGGATGTTGTTTGAGGCGAAGCATCACGTCGGGACCAAGATCGTTTGTGCAGCACATTGTTGTACACAATCCACTTTTCGTCACCAGGTATCAGTCGCTTCAAAAAAGGATCATTTTCCTCACGTTTAATGAGCATATCCCAGATGTTTATACGCGCCATCAATTGAGCTTCTTTGAGTTCATGAGGAACCCACACATCTAGCTTGCTTATGTATCCCAGCTTCTTCAGGTGGTCATGAACACTTGAATGATGGGTCTGCAATGTGTCTGCAATCTCTCGTGTCGTGTAACGTGGGTTTGACTCGATCAATGCCTTGATTTGGTCGTCATCAACCTCGGTGGGCCTCCCGGACCGAGGGGCATTGTTGAGGTCAAAATCACCAGCATGGAATTTTGCGAACCACCGCTGGCACTGGCGTTCTTGTAGAGCATTATCACCGTACGCTTTATGCAACTTTTCACAAGCTTGACGTGCGTTCTTCCCTTTACGGAAGTAAAACAGTAAAATATGGCGAAAATGCACAGTTTGGTCTCCCATCTTCAACTTGATGTCAAATCTCCGCAAATCAACCAAATCACTCACTATTCCTTTTAGACTGCAGCTAGAACTGGCACCTGTCGAATGCCATAGTGATAACAGAGCTGCGCATACCTCTAGTACTTCCAAAACCATCCAACCACCATCGGGTGCCAAAATACGTCATGACTTTTCCGACAACCCCATACTATCGTGTAGCCTGATGCGTGACAGAATCATTGGACCCTCTTTTTTACAGAGCCCCCAGTAACATGTACCTGGACAGGCTGGAACTTTTTGCAGCACCTCGGTTGCATGCACTCCAACCTTTGGTTATTTTCCAAAAAGACGGTGCCTCCACCACATGGATCAATAATAGTTCGTGAGTTCCTGAATGCCGCATGACATAGCCACCTCGATTGTCCGACATAACCCCTCTAGACTTTTTCCTGTGGGGTTATTATGTGAAAACCCAAGTTTACTCTTGCAGTGTTCCAGATGTTGAGACGTTGAAGAGCAGAATAACAGACGTCATTGGTTCTGTGTCTGCTGAGATGTTAAACAAATCATGGCATGAAATCGAATATCGCTCAGATGTCCTCCGGGCTACAAATAACGCCCATTGGAGGTGTACTGACACACGAAAAAAAAAAAAAACTTTACTTGTGCACCATCATTGTTGTGCAATCGCTTTCTGGTAACTGTAATACATTTTCATATTAATTTTTGTAATGTGGAAAAGACTTTATGGACACCCTGTATTTCTTCATCAGAGGAAAGAAACAAAAGAAAAGAAAAACAGAAATAGAATGTCTTACCTGGTGCTAAGTTTTCCAATACTGAAAAATAGACTATTTCCATAAAAGCAGCTCTTGTTATGTAACAATGATTGTCACTTCCAGATAGCCACAAATGAGAGTTTATCCACAAAGGTAGCTTTTCCTTGATTTCAACTTGTTGAGAGTCAGGTAGTTGTGGAACTTCTTTCAAAATGTTCAAAATCTGAAGGAGAACTCCATGAATTTTATTTTGGTTACTATCACAAGGTGAAGAGGATAAAGAAGCAAAAAGTTCCTCTAGTATGATTATGTACTCATCACAGGACAGCAATGGGACAAGAGCTTTTGCTGCCAAAATGCGGGTTTTCCATATAGCGCTGTCAGCACACTGCCGAAGATAAGGAACAAAAGCAGTCAGCTTCAAATTTGAATCAATGCCTTCAATTGTAGAAGGGTACAATCGACCCAAAAGAAGTAGAACTGGATACAAGCTGGGTTGTAATGGTGTGGCGGCATCACTTGCATTCATTTTCAACGCAGCAACACAGAACTTCAGTTCGTTTAATAAAAATTCAAACAGATCTGGAAAGCGGAAAAAGAACACTCTTCCAGTCATGCAGTTTTTTCTTTGCACTTCATCGCGTGACCGATTCACACCAAAAATCCTAGTCATTAAAGCACTAAAGAGAAGTGTAGCAGCATTTCTCATCGCCCATGATGCAGAGTGGAATCCCTAATGGAAACTTTCAAGCCTTCAGAGGCATATGACATCACAGTCTCACCAAGGCATGAATCCTTATATAAAGCCCTCAGGACATTTATGGCATGCACCTGGCATTCTGTATTGTCTTTTGCCAAATCAGGTTGAGACAGGTTCAGTAACATAGCCATTGCTTGTTTAAAACAAGTGGAACCAGTCACATCAAGCTCAGATACAAGCAAAGCTTGAAATATGAATGGAAGACCAGCACTTCGCCTAGTTGGGCACAGGCGTATACCCCTTTCTTCTCCACAGATAACAGAAAACAACTGCTGAAGCCACTCTTGTGGCAATTTGTTTAAATCACGTATGCTGCTCCTCCAAAGCCTATGACATAGCTTACAAAAACCCACATACGCTTGCTCAAAGCATCCTCTATGTTTCAAAACACACAACTGTTCTATATAAAAGTGACCAATCTTCATTATCTGTGAAGTGGACAGCATTCCTGTACACTCTTCTCCATTAGGATCGGATATTGGAACATTCTCGACAATGCAACCCAGCAACAATGAAACATCTTTGTGTGCACGCCAGCAACATAGCAGCAGCATCTGAGCAGTGACTGCTTTTGTTTTCACCAAGTCTATAGAGGGTACAGATGAAGCGTCATTTTCTGCATTCACAATGGCATTCCGATATCTTCCACTAATGGCATTTTGGATGGCAGTTTGCAACTGTGAAATACTTTCCGGATCGGTATCCATTGGTAAGTGGCCTTCTGGAGAAGAATTACACACAATAGGCTCCACAACTGACACCACTTCAAAGCATAATAAAATCAGCTTAGCAAAAATTAATTGCCACTGTTTAATTAAGTGCTTGCTAGAAATCGACGTGAAATTAACACCTGAAAGAATTTTGCGAATACAAATCAACACCCCGTACAGGGGACATTTAACAGACGCTTCAAGAATACTCTTTTCAGCAATTTCTAAATGCATTCTCAGATGGATTACAAGAAGGCAGGTGACAGAAAGTGCAACATCCTTTTCATCACTGGCATCCAGTAATTTGAAATCTGAGAAGGAAATAATATCACTTATGGCAGAAATTTTTTCATGGATAATGTTATGAATGTCATGCTGGGTCATCAGGGCCAGAATAAAAGAAGCAGTAATGGAGTCTGGTGGCTTATTGCTTGCAGCAAGTAATAAGGCAGCATCCAACATGTCTTCAGCTCTTTGTTTGTTTCTAAAATTTAAAAGCACAGGTTCAACAGTTGTAAGAATTTCCAAAGCTTTTTGCTTGTTGTTTTCATAAGTGTCTTTTAGAAATTCCACTAATGTTTGGGCTGAAGACTCACGATCAACTAGAAGTCCAACATGAATCTCGGTATTGCTGAATATATCACAGTACAATGACAGCAAACTTAATGCAGTCACACGTCGTGGAAAATTTGAGCTTGGATGCAAACAAGAGAACAGGAACTCTTTTAACCACAGTAAAAAGTCTCTGTATTTCCCTGTAACATTTTTTGTACATATTTCATCATTTTTGGTTTGTTTTGCTTTTTTTGAAAGAGCGTAATAGCTTTCTCTTATCCGCAGAAGGAATTTTTTAATGAATGACACGAACTGCTGCCTAAATGCTGGGCACTGAATGTTTATATTTAGAGGTAAACTTGTCTTTATTAAATCAAATTCACTTGTAGTTAAACATTCAGTAGTCTTGGGGCTGTCACATATTAAACTGAAAGCAGACAGCCGAACCTGATCTTCTGAGTGGCACAATGCACCTTCTAGAACTTTTTTAGGAATGAAACCTGAGCAAAGCTCACCACATTCTTTTGAAGTTTTATAAACTCCACATTTTTGTGCCGCCTTTCCGCAGGCAACCAATGCGCTGAAGCAGTTTCCAGTTTGTACTTCCAAAAGGGAAGATAGCTCAGAAACTAAAAAGCTTATGCTATCAGGATAGACAGAGAATAATTTAGGAAGAACATGCTCAGTTAAACCATATTTTTGTGGCTTTGATGCACTACACATAGTGTTAATAAGTGGCTTCAACCATATGCTTTCCCAAGTATTCTTATTGCACTCAATGCTAGCCCTCTTGAAAAGTGCATCACATAATTCAGACACATGACTTGCAAGACTGCCATCTGACAAAGCACCATATAAATCATCTGGAAGTGGTGGATGCAGCTCAATTAAAACTGTTGATCCAAGATGCTCTGCCAGACAGCAAAGAATGCTGTACTTCCCACGCCGATGCCACGGCATCTCCAAAAGACTGCAACACAACTGTCTCAAGAAAGAGCTACTCTTCGGATCAATGTCCTGAGATTGAATATAAAGAATTATTATTTTCCTAAATATGTCCCTGGTATGATATTGTACACAATCCATAAAATGCTCCCAATTTGTCCAAACATATTGCAGCAACACTTGTATAGTTTCAGAATCTTCAGAAAACTGCTGTTTCAGGCTTTTACTGCAACTTTCTGAGTCAAACATTTGGGCTGTTACATCAAGCCACTGAAGTATAGCTCTGGCAGATGATGATATAATCACGGTATCTTCTTTTCTTTCAGAAAGCAGGACGATTTCACGCAATATTCTGCTGAACAGAAAACATTCAGTTTCAGCAGCAATTAGTTCTTCAATTGAAAGAACAGCCATCACCCCACTCCAAATACACAGCTGTGAAACTGCAGGAAATTCCCTGATGTTTTGTGGAACAGTATTATTCCTGATATCATTATCATGATGTTTTAAATAACTCATATAACCCTGTATGTTATCAACATCTTTTAAGAGGAGGGAAAAGGATATTCCTGCATTTATTCTGCAGTTCAAAAGAGTGCCACTATCATTTAATAATTTGATAACACAGGTAAAAATTGCTTTTAAATGGCATCGATGATCAGTCACATGATTTGGGTTTGTATTGTGCTGCTGCAGCAAGAGATTCAATACTTTCAAAGTGGTTTGGCAGATGCCGTAGTAATCATTAATTTGCTGAGGGCTTCCCTCGTCACTCAGCTGTTGAAGCAAAGTCTTCAATGAATAATTTACACACTCCAATATTTTTATGTAATGTTTTTCAATGGCTAACTTTCCAACAGGAAAATTATCAAACAATGACACAATTTGTTCCATGCAGTCTTTAATATTAGAGTTGGTAACTTCTGACACAACAGTCATCAATGGATCACTCAAAGACATCAATACAAGTTCTGGATGGTCAATAGAAAGGGCTTGCAATACACTAGAAAACAGAACAATAGATTGTCACTGTAATGTGCAATGTGAGAGTACAGACATACGAAAAATGCAATTCACATGTACAGATAAAATGTACGTTTTAAGCAGGGTTGGCAGGCTTTTGACACGTGGCAGGTTTTTATTAGTTTTAACCATGGTTTAAACAGTCATGTCAAAAACCTCCACTTAAAAACCTCAAATACTGCATTTCAATATAAACATACCTTTTTAACACAACAAACATACATTGCATGTAATGTTTAAAATGCCAATAATATGTGAGTAATAATTAACACAGCAATCGGACATCGCCGAATTGACTGTAATTACTGTTTCACACGTGAATTAAATCACATCAGAAAACTTGAAAATTTTACACGTGAATTATATCATGACGTATTTACACGTATTATGAGAAGAATATTTCTTCAACTCTGAATATGTGAGTAATAAATAACTAGTATAGGATTATTAAATAATAAAATTTCCTACTTTCTAAGTCATCATCATCATCATTGTCAACCATTATCAATCCACTGCTGGACGAAGGTCTCCCCAAGTTTCCTCCACAACGGTCTGTCTTGTGCCAGTCTCCTCCATGTCACTCCCGCATACTTTCGAATTTCATCCACCCATCTTCTATGTGGTCTTCTTCTGGGTCTTTTCCTGTCCCTTGGAATCCAATCTAAAATTTCGGCTGTCCATCGATGGCCTGTCCTTCTGGCAGTATGTCCAGCCCATTGCCATTTCAGGGATTTAACTCTGATAATGATGTCTTCCACTCTTGTCATTTTTCGGATCCACGAGTTCCTCTTCTTATCTCTCCTGGTTACACCAAGCATGCACCTCTCCATGCTGCTTTAAGTTGTCTGCAGCCTTTATTTGTCTCTTTTAGTTAAGGTCCACGTCTCTGCACCATACGTAAGCACTGGAAGGATGCATTGATCAAACACTTTTCTTTTAAGACATAATGGCATATTGCTCTTGAAAATTATGCTGTTTTTTTCCAAAAGCTCTCCAGGCAAGTTTTGTAGGCCGATTAATTTCTTCATCAATGTGACCCTCACTTGATATCTGCTGTCCAAGATAAACGTACGTGTCTGTTATCTCCAGCTTTTCTCCATCAATCGATAAATCTTCATTTCTTGTAAAAGCATTGAACATCACTTTTGTCTTCTGAAAGTTCATTTTTAATCCCACTTCTTTACTCTTGTCAGCAAGTTCCTGGATCATACTCTGTAGCTCTGATGGGGTAGTTGCACTTTCTAAGTATTTACACATAAATAAGCAATATGGTAAAAATTTATCTTGTTAAACCATACTGTAAATTCAAGCATGTTATAAGTCAACCCATATTTTTTGAACCAAAATTTGTTTGTTTTAACATGGAATGTGTTTTATTAACCAAATAAAACAGCATTCCAAGTTTGTCTCCACAACAAATCCAGGATTAGCTTGCCACTGTAACTGTAATACACCAGTGTGGAAACAGATTGTCAGTTTGAAAATAAAACAGAACTCATCTTTGTTCTGTGGTTTCTTAGATTATTATATTCAGACTAGTAAACTTTTTTATGGGATTTATCTAGGTAAATTCTTGAAATTTCTGCAAATTTTAGGAGAGAACTCCTCTCCTTCGTCAGGCAGTCTTTCGTTCAATCTCCATCAGGGTCTTCGGTTACGCTTAACCTTGACGGTTACGGCGATTTTGCAAAATGTCTTGCCAGATGCTAGGCAGTGAAAACCCCTTACAGTCATTAATGATAAAGTTCTGGTATTTTCCAATTTCAAGTCCCTCTTTCAATTTTTGCTTCAGGAAGTTGTATTGATGTCCAATGACAGTCAAAGAGTCCCAGTCCATGTGGTGTCCGGTTTCTCTAACGTGTCTGTCTAATCCTGTCTTGTTTGACAATTTTTTATTGCTGCCTTGTGTTCCACGATACGAGTTTCCAGCCTACAACCTGTTTCTCCTATGTAGTATTTTCCACAGCTGCAGGTTACTTCATAAATGACTCCTTGCATTTTTAACAAGTTTTCTTCTTTTTTAACCAAGCTAGGGCAAACATTTTTAAGTTTGTTGTCTAAACTGGGAGCTAATCTAATATCATATTTACTGCTTATTCTCTTTAAAGATTCAAACAAACCTTTTTGATATGTAATTTTTCTTGTGAACCTGAATGCAGGAGTTCAGGTTCACAAGAAAGAAAAGAAAATACAATATCACGTAATAAATATGGTTAAAGATATTACAGCAACCATTATATGATTATCTGGCAAGACATTTTGCAAAATCGCCATAACTGTCAAGGTTAACTGTGACAGAGATCGAACGAAAGACTACCTTGATGAAGGAGAGGAGTTCTCTCCGAAAATTTTAGGAAATTTTAAGAATTTACCTAGATAAATCCCGCAAAAAAGTTAACTAGTCTGAATAAAACAGAAGTTCTAGCATCCTGAGAAGGGATCCAGAATTTAATCACCCATACGAGTGTTTACCTATGCTGATTGCATACAAAGCTGGCGAAATGCCTTTCCCCACTTCTTATTTCAGTGCTACTGGAAGAAATATAAATCCTATGATTTGGTGGAACGCAATTTCTAAATGTAAATAAAACAACTGAGCTTGCCCCTAAATTTGCTGAATTTGCTGAACTAGCTATGCTTTTGCTGTCATGCCCTGCCAGCTCAGCTTCAGTTGGAGAAGTATTTTCTAACTATGGATTTATACACTCTAAGCTCAGGAATCATTTAGGTGTCAAAAATAAGTAAAATTAGTTATGTGCTATCGGATGCTACAAGGTAAAAAATGAACCAGACTACTAGAGTTTTGCAATTCATTGGCAGTTGCATAATTTTATATCAATGACATCCAATTCTGTACAGATCAGAAATTTTAAAGAATAAAGTTTTTTGCCACTTTTCTGCTCTTAATGATTGTAATAAAATAATAATTATAAAAATAAAGCCTAACATTGCAGTTTGCTTGAAGGTAAGTTTATTTCTATTTTGGTACATAATATTAATGTTTACAAATTGTTTAAAAGCATTAGTTATGAGTTTTTAATAGTTTTTGCCAGTTTTTGATGATTTAAACCAGTTTTAGATGTCAAAAACCCAACTCTGGTTTTAAGTTAGCACACAACAGTTATGTAAAGAAATAACAGAAACACAGAAGCACTTATGACTGGACTAACATCTTGTTCAGCTGCAAACAAACGGAGCAAGACTGGTTGTCAGATCTAATTTTCAAGTTCTTTATTTTGAAAGAAATACGGTATTCAAATTAATCGGAAACTTGAGACTTGATTGTTCTGGGTGGTGTAGTGGTTAGCATACCCGGGCGCTATCTGGAAGACCTGGGTTCGAGTCTAGCTCGAGGACGATGAAATTTTCAAGTTTTCGGATATCATATGACTTACCAACCTTGTCACATTTATACCAAAAATCGGATTGTCATTTTCAAAATTTGTATGAATAACAAACAGTGCCACAAATGAACTTTATCGACCACCATGCCTGGCTTCATGTACGAACTGACACCACAGGTCGCCAGCCGGTCAGACCACTACAGCTGCCGCTAGCGGAGGTGGTGGAAACTTTTGCGTACCCCTAATAAATTTACAAATGATAAAGTTTGGAATAGAATTTCCAACTACAAAGAAAAAGACAGTCGTCCCATGTTGTGTTTTATTTCATTGCTAATCACCGAAAGTGTATTATTGTTACGGAGTGTGAAGGACAGAAGAATATCCCTTTTTAAATTATATTATGCTCTAGGTCCAGAAATTGGAAGCATATGTAGTTTTGCTACAAATGTTGCTTATAGTAAGCGATGGGATGCATGCCTCTGATGGAACTAGTCTCTGGTGTTTGGTGACAAAGAGCGAAGACTTCAACAAAAGGAATACGGCAGAATCACTAAATTTTTCAAATTTGATCATCATACCGTTTATACCAAATTCGGCAGAATCCCTAAATTTTTCAATTTCATCATCATACTATTTCCTACCAGTTTCAGCATCTATATATTAATTCTATAAGGTTTTTCACTGTAAGACAAGTTGTGAGAGAACGGCTGAACGTAAAATTATGGTTGATCAAATTAAAGGTCTTACCATGTAGATGTGCCAGTCGAAGAGAAAAATGAGATTGGGGCAATGGTTCGGGTGTTGTGAGGCGGCAAAGTTCCCATGTAAAGTCAATGGGAGAAGTGTGCAGTTGACTCACGCGCTGCTGAAGGCGGAAGTATGGAGGAACTCAGATAGTCCAAAGTCTGAAGTCTTTCTTCTCAGCGAACCGTTGTGCAAAACAACGCTAGCAGGAATTTGTTTGAAAGTTCTTATCGGAACAGCGAGCACTTGAAGACCTGATTGCGTTGTGCCATTGGACTGTGTGATGTATATATACAATTTAACTTTCATTTGATCCCGTTTATTAACGTAGGTAAGACGTTTCCCATTATGTAAAGATGTAAACAAACGTTTCACATGAGTTTATTCTTTTAAAAGAAAAAAAAAAGAAAGAAAAAGAAAATAACTATTCGTCGATTCCGAAGGGTTTCATCTACCGGAGGGGGCAACTATTCATCGATTCCGACGGATTCAAATCTCAATGAGGCATGGATGTTGTGTTTGTCTTATGGCACTGGCTCTCTCCCTTCCCTGAAACCAGTGACCCCAAATTAGAGACGGGCGGCTGCTTATAGCCCAAGCGTTGGCTTATGATAATTCGTTTGTGAAGGGTTTGGGTTCGAATCGCAGCGAAGCATGGATGTTGCGTTTGTCTTACACCACTGGCTCTGTCCCTCCCTGGAACCAGTGACCCTAAATTAGGGACGGGCGACTGCTTATAGCCCAAGCGTTGGCTTATGATCATTCGTTTGTGAAGGGTCTGGGTTCGAATCGCAGCGAAGCATGGATGTTGTGTTTGTCTTACACCACTGGCTCTGTCCCTCCCTGGAACCAGTGACCCTAAATTAGGGACAGGCGACTGCTTATAGCCCAAGCGTTGGCTTATGATCATTCGTTTGTGAAGGGTCCGGGTTCGAATCGCAGCGAAGCATGGATGTTGTGTTTGTCTTACACCACTGGCTCTGTCCCTTCCCTGGAACCGGTGACCCTAAATTAGAGATGGGCGACTGCTTATAGCCCATTGAGTTGCTCATAGTGGTTGTTAAATCTTCAGTCAAAAAAAAAAAAATCACGAATCTGGACTATTGTCTTTACTGAAGTGGTTGAATGAATTTGTCAATCAAATAAAGTTTACATTTGTTGTTTCATATAATTTTATTAATTTAAAAAAAACAACAACAAAAAAACTTACTGTTGATTCCGACGGCTTTCGTCTAATCATCATCTAAAACTCGAGATACGAGCTTTTGTGCATTGAAAATTTTGAATTCCAGCCCTTAAAACGGAAATGCAAAAAATTAAAAAAAAAAAGTTCATCTCATTTTTTAACTTAACAAATCAGAACCCTCATTTTTTTTTTTTATCTTAAAAAATAAGTTTTCCTGGACATCCAGCTTTTAGTAAATGGGCAAGTTAATAATAACGGCACATGCCCAGCTGGGCATGTAACATTTCAGATATTTTTCAAGCCCTGATACTAGACACAGGCAACATCATGAGAAAAAAGAAATCACAATTATTGGAAAAATCTGAACTCTCTTTAACTTCCGTTTTTGAAAGTTTTGAAAGACGAAGTACCGTTCCCAGATGGAAAATGACCCCCCCCCCCCATTTTTTTTATCTTCAGTTCTGCATTGATCTCACAATTGATCCAAATGATGACACACACAGACACAAAAGCAAAATTCTAGGAATCCACGGAAAAATCTTCTGTATGAATCAGAGCTGAGACGGGCTGAGCCCGAGCCCGAAAGCCTGAAGCAGCGCCCGGGCCCGAATCGGGTTTGGGCTGTAGAATATTTACTGCGGATCAAGCTCAGGCTCTTATAGAGAGGAGAATGAGATAATTTTTTTTATATATAAATGTGATTTTATATGATTTAGCAAATGAGACACTTTTATAGGTGGTAAAAGTAATTCTTCGGCAACTGGTTCTGGTTGGGGAGCAGGAATTCGAGATGGCTATTTATTCCGGGCTTGGGTTGAAAATGCCATAGGCCACACATTAGTGTATTTCTGCAGAGAAGAAAAAGCTTTTTCAAGAACTATGGGATAGTTGATAGCTTGCCAACGATAATTTACCCCCTATCTCCACGCAGCAACTCCCTGCTAATTCTATTTAGCAACGTACATATTGCAGCACATTATGGCGCGATAATATTAGCATTATTTGAGCAACATAACAATTGCAGCACCGCCCGCTCATTTTGGATGCCCGGCCGCCGGAAGCACTTCAGGTGGAAATGAACGGTCAAAGGAAATCGTACAGTTACACTATAAAAAGAGAGGTCCCTTCCCCACTCCCCATTTGAGAAATACATTGGTTATAATTGCAGGAGGAAGAGAGTGGAAATGTGAAAAGGAGATGTTTTTTATTAACGGTTGAACAGGTTAGCCAGTTTCCAGGCTCGTTCGGGCCCGGGCTCTATCTTGCAATATAAAACTCTTAGGCTCGGGCTCCGAAAATTGAACATGAACTCAGCTCTGGTATGAATGGATAACCATATCCATATCCCACCAAACTGACAGATAAAGTGATCCCCTTGGCTGTGGAAATGGCGCCTCGTTGCCATCCACACATTGTCTTCTACACTTAATATTGTTATACATAATCCATTTTTCATCACCAGTAACAATTCGATTCAGAAGAGGTTCCTTTTCCAATCGACAGAGGTGAGACAAGCAGACCTCCATTCGCTGTATCAGATTGCGCTCCGATAATTCGCGAGGAACCCATTGACCTAGCTTAGAAAAACTTTCCAATCTTTTGCAGATGCCAATGGACTGTTGAATGGGTTGACTGGGGCTGCTCGGCTAAATCTTCCAGGGTTACACGAGGACTTTGCTCGATGATCGTTCATAACAGATCATCATCCAACTCTTGAGTATGCCATGGCCGTGGTTCATCTTTAAGGGTATAGTTCCCGGACTGAAAATGCTGGAACCATCTTTGTTCTTGACTCACACTCAGAGTGCCTGGACCATAAATCTTGCACAGTTTTGACACTGCTGCTGTGGCATTGTTGCTCTGATGATACTTCTAAAGCAAAACATGCCTTATATGAAGTTTCAACACTTCCACAATGAGGGGTTAATAAATGTGTTAAATGGACATGTACACCGCTTGACCACATACAAAATATGGCATTAATTATGGGATGATCCAATACTTCAGTGCTCTTATGTAGGTTTTAAGTTAGTACACAGTAGCTACCTAACGAAATAATAGAAACATAAAAGCACTTTCGAACACACAGGTCGAAAGTGCTCCTATGTATTCTTAGGTGGTTTGGCCATGTTGAAAGAATGAGTGATGTTATGCTTATTAAGAGAATTTAGGAAAGAAAGGTAGAGGAAGGGCAAGGAAATCATGGAAGGACCAGATTCAAGAATGTCTGCATGAGAAAAAGTAAAGTAGTAAGTACTGTGTGGTAGTAATGATGACAGAACAAAAAATCAACTATACAGAAGGAAAGTTAGTAGCTACTATGTGATGGTAATAATAACAGATCAACCATGGGCCACAAAAAATGCAAAGTAAATATGCAAAGGAGCTAACCTACTGACTGTACGTTTCAATGAACTTCTGCTATTAATTTGAAAGTACATTTCTCCCAAAATCTTTATAGTCATCTTGTGAGAAACACAGCCACTTTGGTTTTTCAGCAGCACACTCTCAACCTGCATTGCATAAGAGAAAGGCACAAAAAAATGTGATATATTTTTCACTGTAATGTTGATTATCTATGCAGAACAAATACAAAAAACATGTGTTACTCAAAGCTATTTCACCAGGTCCTCTTTCACACACACTTATACATATAACAAGGACAATTAGTTAACCTGTGTTAGTATACACTGAGTGGCCACTTTATTATGACCACCTGACAGTTTTAAGCAAATGAGCTATGGCTGCACGCTGTTGCCACCAGAGGGCGAGGCTGGTATAAAAAGGGAAAGCTTAGTGCTAGCGACAGTAGTAGAAGTGATTTTTGGGTGACGAGATGGGTAAAAAATGCGCTTTGACGGACTTTCAACGTGGGATGATTGTAGGAGCTCGGATCCATGGAGCGAGTATCACCGAAAATGCCACATTCGTGAAATGTTCCAGAGAACCTGTTGTTAAATTGTTTAAAGACTGGACTGTCAGCCAAAAAACTGGATCTATACGTGCAACGTGTGGTCGTCATCGACTAGTGACTGCTCGGGCGGAACGGAGGGTGTCCAGACTGGTAACAGACAACAGAAGGGCAACAGTGCAGCAAATTACAGACCATCTTAATCAAGGATCCCCTCAAATGATCTCTGCATGCACTGTTCACCGTACACTGCATCGGATGAGATATGGCAGCCGAAGCCCTGTTCAAACACCTTTGCTGTCTGCAGTTAACAAGAGAAAATGTCTCCAGTTCACACAGGAGCACAAGGATTGGACAGTCAATAATTGGAAACAAATTATTGTGGTCCAATGAATCACGTTTTCAGTTGCACCATGCCAATGGCCGAGTGAGAATTTGGCGGAAACAGCACAAAAGCATGGATCCCAAATGTGTTGCTGCAACCCTTCAAGCTGGTAGAGGCAACGTTATGGTTTGGGGAATGTTTTCCTGGCATGCTTTGGGCCCTTTAATTTGTGTTGATCAACGTCTGACTGGCACATCATATCTAAACATTGTTGCGGACCAAGTGCATCCTGTCCTGTGGATGGTTTATCCCAATGGCGATGGCTACTTTCAACAAAATAATGCGGCCTGCCATAGTGCTCGTATTGTACAGGATTGGTTTCAGGAACATGCCGGGAGCTTACTTTGCTTAGGTGGCCCCCACAATCTCCAGATCTTAACCCCATTGAGAATTTGTGGGATGAAGTTGAACGAGCTATCAGACAGCTGGATCCACAACCCAACAATCCCACACTCCTGGAAAGTGCTATTCATCAAGCATGGTCTCAGATTCCAGAAACTACCTATCAACATTTCGTGGAGTCCATGCCACAAAGAATTGATGCAGTATTAAAGGCAAAAGGTGGCCCAATGAAGTACTGAGGGGGTGGTCATAATAAAGTGGTCACTCCATGTACAAACTATGTCAAATAAACATGCACTTGTAGTGGCAGAGATTCATCCGAGCAGTGTTTTTGGTGCTGTATATAAAGGGAAATGCTGGTATACTTATCACATTGCCTTGGATGTGATCATAAGCCCAGAGCTCAAATGCTGGACTTTTAAAGGGACAAGATGGTCGGATAACACCTGAGTAAGCAATCAATGTACAGCTTTCTTTTTCAGGACACCCCAAATCCAGTGTCGCTAACATTCTTCATCGACGAAAAGCAGATGGTGCCACAACAGCAAAGCTGCATGCTGTGAGGCCATACAAACCCAGTGATCGTGCCAAATTGAGCTTACTACAGAATGTGAAGAAGACACGTACATCCTCAGATACAGATATGGCCAACGATGTTGCACAATCCACTGGAACAGCTCTTTGCGCCATAACAATCCACTGGGAACAGCAGGACTCCTGGTTACCATGCTATGTCAGCTGCACAAAAGCCCTACATCACTTCAGGCAAAGTCAGATGACGACTACAGTGGTGTGATGCCCTGCTGGCTATATGTGGACGACAATGCTGAGTTTGGGCTCAATTTTAAGAACACATCTGAGCCCGAATTTTAACAGGTTGGATCAAAAAGTTAGTTACACTGTTGAATAAAAAAAACAAACAAACAATAAATACATATACTCAGGGGATGTACGTTAGTTTAAAGGTACAACATTTATTTATTTTTCGACATAGCCGCCAAAGAACTATATTGGAACGTATGAATAATTTTTCCATACCTGTACAGAAAAAATCTCCTCCAGTTTGGTGCAACCAGTTAAGGACCGCGGTTTTCACAGCTTCATCGGTTTGGAATCGTTGTCCATTAAGGTCCTGTTTAATTTTACTGAACAAATGGTAGTCGCATGGGGATAAGTTGGGGCTGTACGGTGGATGCTGCCACACCTCCCACTTGAATGACTGCAGTAATTCCTTTGTTTTCCATGTTGTGTGGGGTGTGGCATTGTCCTGCAGCAGAATGACACCTTCGCTTAACTTACCTCGCCGTCTGTCCTTAATTGTCTTTTGTAAATTTCGTAGCGTTTGGCAATATTAGTCAGCACTGATAGTTGTCCCTTTTGGCAGAAATTCTGTGTAAACAACACCTTCACAGTCAAAGAAAACAGTCGCCATGACCTTTCCCGCAGATGGTTGGACTTTGCACTTCTTCCTTGTCGGAGAGGTGACATGCTTCCATTCCATGGACGGATTTGGTTGCAGAGGTAAAATGGTGAAACCACGTTTCGCCACCTTCGATGCAAAAAATTGTGACTTTCAGCAGAATACCATTGCAGAAGAGCCAAAAATGACACGAAACATTGGTTTCTGTGCTGGTCGATAAGTAAACGTGGAACCCATCTCGCACACAATTTTTGAAATTCCAGCTGTTTGTTAACGATGGAGTGCACAGTACCTCACGAAATTCCTACCATACTGGCAATTTCCTTGATTTTGATACACCTGTTATCCCGTATCATGTCGTCAACATGCCCTAGAGTGCTGGATATTGATGGTCTGACTTCGTGGTATTAATCTGTCAAATTTGTGCTCCCCTTTTCAAATTGTTGGCAAGACATGTTCTGATTGTGTGAGGAATGAAAATGTGTTGCAGTTGTGTAATGTGAAGCAAAATGTTGTTTGGAGACTAATATGCTTCGGCAGTTTGGCCATGTTGGGAGAATGAGTGATGAGATGTTTACTAAGAAGATATTTTTAGCCCAAGTGGCAGGAAGGAAAGGCAGATGAAGGCCAAGGAAGTCATGGGAGGATCATATTAAGAAGTGTCTGCATGAGAAAAAGAATATGAAGTACAGAAGATCTTGTGTACAGCGTGTGATGGATGTCAGTGAAGCCCGAGTTGTATGTTAAGATCACTGTAAATGGAGAAGTTTGATACAGCAACAGTAAGTAAAAATTATCTGGTAGTTTGTATTTCTTTCTGGAGCTAACCTCTGAATCTTGGAGAACAGCTTGGTGATATGTATGTATGCATATACTTTACTATGGCCGGGCTAGACATGGCATTTTCTCCGTACACAGCACAGATTTCACGATGGATGTCAGTGCAATTTAGACGCTTAGCCCACAAAAATCAAATGGTTCCTTGCACTTCCAATTTGGAGTCAGGATCCAGTTGACACACCATTACAAACTGCCTCCTGCACATGTCTTACACAGTTACTGAACTAAAACACCTCCCATCAGTAACTCTGATGTGCTGTCTACTTTGCTCCCAAGCACACACAGTCTGAATGCAATCTCCCTCCAGATGGTGCTAAGTGTAGCTTACTTTTTGATTCACCTATGTATAATGGCAAGTCAAATGAAAGTGAGCCAGTCTTCCCTGCACCTGAATGGTTGTGCTCACAAACCTTGACATGTGTTTGTCAGAAATAGCCATCTGTCAGGTCAATAGTCAAGGCATGGTTGTGGGGAGAGGTACTATGGAATCTGAGTTGCGCTGGTTTGAACACGGGCCTGAACCACAATGGGTGCTTCAGAAGAAGGACAGCGTGGTGTGGTTACATTTTTGATTTTTAACAGCTGAAGATGTTGCACAACACCATATTTATCACTGCATGTCTGCAGTTTATGGTGAACATTGCATTTCATTAGCCACAGTGAAGTGATGGAGCAGAAGCTTGAAACAAGGATGTGAAAGCTGCAGTGACGACCCTAGTCCAGAACACAGCCATCGTGCCATCAAACCGAACACATTGGCACAAGTGGATGTGTTGATCATACAAGATCAGCATTGTAGTATTGAAGAGTTGGCCGCAAGTGTGGACATCAGTCACGGCTCGATGCACAACATTATTTGTGAGCATCTGAATTATCAGCTCCTTTGCGCTCACTGGATTCCAAAGGTTCTCAGTGAGGACCAGAAGAAGCAGAGACTATATTGTGCCATATTGACGTACATCTGCTGCAGTACCACCATGAAGAAAATGAGTTCTTGGATCTCACTGTTGCCGGAGATGAATCGCGGTGCTACCACTACGCGCCTGAAACATGATGGCAAAGCCTGTGGTGGAAACATCCTGAATCGACACCTCCAAAGAAGACCATCTTCACCGGAGAGATAATGTTGATTTTTTTTTTTAAAGTCATGAGGGAGCCATTACTGATCGACTATGCTGAACATTGGGAAACTGTCAATGCTGACAGCTATTGTGCTACGCTGCAATGCTTGTGCAAGGTAATCAAGAACAACCGCCGTGGTTTATTGTTGAAAAGTAGCATCTTGTTGAACAATAATGCATGGCCCTGTACAGCTAATGTTACCATGGAAATGTTGTGGAAGTTCATGTGGGGAATTCTTACACACCCTCCCTACAGCTGTGGAAGTTCAAGTGGGAAATTCTTGCACACCCTCCTTACAGCTGTGGAAGTTCAAGTGGGAAATTCTTGCACACCCTCCTTACAGCTGTGGAAGTTCAAGTGAGAAATTCCTGCACACCCTCGCTACAGTTCAGACCTTTCACCTTGTGACTTTCACATTTTCGGTAAGTTGAAGAAGTTAAAGGGTCACAGATTTGTGTCGGAAGCCAAAGTGCTTGAGGCAGTCACACCAATTCTGATGCAGCAACAAAGGGACTTCTATGAGTGTGGAATCATCAGGCTCACTTGTCAATGGGACAAATGTGTCAATGCTGGTGGTAACTTTTTTTGACATAAGGGTATTGCTTTCCGACATAATCGTCTTGGCTCATTTTCATTTGACTCACCCTTATATATTGCAAGATAGAGCCCTGGCTTGGAAACTATAATTAACCTATTTAGGCATTAAAAAAATAATCTCCTCTTCCAGACTTCCACACTCTCCTTCTGCAATTAACCAATGTCTTTTTTAAAAGCACGTTGAGGAAGAGACCTCTGTTTCTATAGTATAGCTCATGGTTTTCTTTGACCATTCATTTCCTGCTGAAATGTTTCGAGGGGAAGGGCACCTGCAAAGATCAGGCAGCCCAGCAATCTACATATGGTGTTTAATAGAATTGACAGGGAGCTGTCATGTGGAGGAAGGGTGCAAAATTTTGTTGGTGTGCTATTTACTGTCTACAGTTCTTGAAGAAGTTTTTCCTTCTCTGCAGAAAGCCACTGATGCATGGCCATCTGTTATCCAAGTTTAGAACAAATAGCCCCGATGAGTCCCAACTCTCCATCCAGACTCAATTGCCAAAGAATTCTCTTTTCCTGCTAAAAAGTGTAAGAAAAGTCTTGTGCTAAAAATATACTGAATAGCTTTAAAAATGTTTATTTATTAAATTCTTTCTTACTCAGAACTCAAACCATAGTAAATATTATGCAGCCTGAGGCCAAAGAAAGTTATGTGGAATGAAGAATCATGACACTGACTCTTGTTCAGTTTTGTTTACCAGGGGAATGGTGTCAGGCAGATTACACCGTTCTTACAGTCAAGTTTGGAGGAGAATCTGTGATGGCATGAGGCTGTTTCTGCTGGGAAGAACTTGGTCCTTTGACTGTGATGCCCTCTACCCTAACAGCTGCCATGTACGAAGATATTCTGTACAATTCTGCATTACCTACACTTCAGGAAGATTGAGCATCTGTAAGGTCTGGTTTGAAGAGCATAATGTTCAAGTGTTGGATTGGCTGGCCCAAAGTCCAGATCTAAATCCGATAGAACAGCTGTGGGATGAGCCAGAATGTCAAATTTGATTACGGCCAGTAAAACCTTCCTCGTTACAGCAGCTCTGGCAGAAGCTTCATAGAAGGAATGGAGAAAAATTCTGGTAAAGATGTACTGGAATCTCATGGAAAATTCTGGTACAGATGTACTGGCACCTTGTGGAAAACTCTGGTACAGATGTACTGGCACCTCATGGAAAATTCTGGTACAGATCTACTGGCATATCATGAAAAGCACGCTTAGAACTTGTGTGCGTGCGTGCGTGCATGCGCGCGTGTGTGTGTGTGTGTGTGTGTGTGTGTGTGTGTACACTGGTGTCCAAAGTTAAAGCCCGTAAGCATTCTGAGGGATAAAAAGGAAAACACGAAACAGCAGGTAGAGATGTTTCGCATGTAAAGATATGCAATCATAAGGATAATAAACATTTTATAATAACAGACAAATATGTACACATTTTGTGTACACAGGGTAACAACCACACATGCCACTAAGGTGAGATGTGAAAATGTAACCTAAAAATGTCTTAATAAGGAATGCGTTCACCTTGTATGGACAGACAACTCTCACAATGACAGAAGAGTTGTGTGTACATAGTCATTCAACTCTGGAGCCAAAAATTCCATTCATGATGACGGAGTTACATAGCTTGGGAATTGTTTTGAGAAGGGGCTTGATGTGCCGCTACATGTCCCAGATGATCCCAGGCATGCTCAATAAGGTTCAAGTCTGGTGACCTGGCTGACCAGTCCATATGCTAAATATCACCACTCTGCAGGAAATCATTGACAAGTGTTAAAAACCACGAAGTTTGAGAATACTTACTTTGTTTAGTTGTAATACTGATACCCAAAGAGTTTTTTACACTTAAACACCTTTTTTTAGTTACTTATAAGTAATTTTTAATCTAAAGTACGGGTATATGAGGTACAGTGAATTCAATTACAAATGCGACTTAATAGCTTGGAACCCAAGTTTTCAGTGTGTCTTGTGGCAACATCATCAGCGTTGTTCTTACGTGTTCACGCACATTTTTAAGATAAGTTAATTTTATCAATAGTAACAGTATGTCTTTAAACAAATATTATTTTTGATTTCAGTATAATAAATTATTAAACATTCGAACCTTCTAAGTATATATATATTTATAATATCAAATAAATCAAGGTAGACATGGTTCATATCGCGAATTGATGAAAAACGCGCCAAAAAAATAGTTAGTCCTTCGAAGAATTGTAGGGTGAGTATATTTGTATTTCACACATTATTTTGCTTGCAAATTTAAATTCCTTTAAGCACATTAAATTTTCAAGGCTTTGGGAGTTGATGACATAACTGCTCAGATGTTGAAATATGGTGGTGACTCTGTAATTGACTGGGTAACTGAAATTTTGTCAGTTGTGATGGGAGTTAGGAATGGCCCTTTGGGATTGGAAGGATGCTATCATTGTTCCCTTGTATAAGGGTGTTCATAACTGCTTTTTGATGGAAAGCATATAATACTGTAACAGCCATATTTATGCTGGCAGTAGAGCTCGTGTACAAGTGAATGGTGTTTTATCAAAATGGTTTTCTATTGGTGCAGGAGTCAGACAAAATTGTGTAATGTCACCATGGCTGTTTAATATATATTTATGGATGTGTGCATCCGTGATGTCAAAATAGATAATACTGGTTTGTCTTGGTGATATCCATGTGTGCAGACTGCTGTATGCTGATGTCACTGTCCTGTTGGCGGAGAGAAAAAGTGAGTTGCAGACTATGTTGTCCCCCGATGTATGAAGTTTGTGTGAAATTCAAACCAAGTATAAATAAGGGAAAAACCAAAGTTATGGTTTTTGAGAGAGGAACTGGTAGAACTGACGTAATATAAGTCTAAATGGCACAATGTTTGACCAGGCGAATGAGTTTGTGTATTTAGGAAGCATGTTTGACAGACAGAACAAATTGGATGGTGAAATTAGTAGGCAGGTGAATTCTTCATTGAAAGTCATAGCTGTCTTGGGAGATTTTCACAGGAATGATGGGTTCTCAAAAGAGTCCCAAATGTCTGTGTATGAAAGTATAATTGTTCCTACTCTGCTGTATGACTGAAACCTGAGTACTACAAAAGAAATGTAAGAGTCGTTTGTGTGCTGGAGAAATGCGTTACTTGTGGGGGGTTTGTGGCCAGATACGTTCTGAGTGTGTGAGGTATAAAGATGTGTTGCAGTTGTGCAATGTGAAGCAAAATGTTGTTGGCAAGGTGGAGACTAACATTCTTCGGTGGTTTGGCCATGTTGAAAGAATGAGTGATGAGATGCTTACTAAGAAATTTTTTTGGCCCAAGTGGCAGGAAGGAAAGGCCGAGGAAGGCCAAGGAAGTCATGGGAGTGTTGCCGCGAAAATTCTTCTAATTTCGAGCACATTGCTTTTGGTAAAGAAATACTCAAACTCAGGATTCAAATACCCAATTAATTGCTTTTATTATGTTAGTTAATTAACATAACTGATTATGTAATTTCTTAATTGGAGTAATTCGTAATTAGGTGCAAGAAAGATTATCCCAACCCAGGCCGCATAGGGATTCGCTGGGTTCTGTTTTTTCTTTGCTTTCCCTTTGTGTGGGAAGGAGATCTAAAATGCAAATGCTAGGCCAGGTGCAAAATTTCGCAAATGAAGCGAAAGATATTTTCTTCTATTTTCCCGGCATTTGAGAAGCAACAGCACTGTGAATTATATAATGCTTCCTTAACTAACAATGGCGCAGTGGTGGCTATATGGCGGAAGTCTAAGAAAGAATCTTAAATCTGGTAAGTAGGTAAGGTTAGGCAATAAATGTAACCCAAGTTCGATATTTCAGTCGGCATACGTGCCTTCGAGCAGGCTTAAAATTTTAAAATGGGTTTTCTCAGATGCTTCGATAATAGAACTCAATAACAGGGTGACAGTTATGGCCAAATAAATTTTTAAAAGGCTTAGCTCAGCAGATGGTCAGCAGGCCTGGAGAACATCTGCTTGAAGTAGCCACTGGCCGACAATCCACTTGAGAACGAGGGGGGGGAGGAATCCAGAAACCAATGAAGAGGCAAGGGACGCCCTCACTAGGTAAGGACATGCCTTGCAGAAGGGATGTGAGCGAAAGCGAAAACTAAAAGAAAATGAAAAACTTGGAGAAATCGAGGTCAGTTGCAGTGTTGTGGTTGGAGTGGGTTGTTGTTGTAATTTTTGTTGGAAGTCGCAGCTCGACATCAGCGGTTGGCAAATAAATGCCTAGCTGTACGTGGATCAAAAAGTCGGACCCCAGGCAAGCAACAAGGATCTGTACCCAAAGATAATAACAAAAGCATCGGAATTAATCGAGAGCGCCAGGGCTGTGTTTTATCCACAGAGGATACCAGTCAAAGACCACGGCCACCAGAAGACAAGCGCCTTCCTCAACTGCCAGATCGGTGCAGCACAGCAGAAGTTTTTTTAGGGTAAGACATCATCCAATTATTCCAATTCCTTGCATGCTGAGTATTCATTGAAAGTTTAGAAATGAAATATTATTGCTCACCTCATACTAGTTGGATTGATAGGGACGTTTGTAGTTTTATAATTCTCAGGCTAAACCATAACTTCTTTTTGTAGAGATGTCTTATTATAACTTAACCTGGTCCCACCATTAAATTGTACCTAAATTAAGAATTATACACAAAATAAATTTTATATTTGTTTCTTTAAACAACGTGTTTTTCTTCTCGCTGCTCTGCAAATGAGTACGGCCGACCCGGTGGCGCAGTGGTCTAAGGCGCTGGCCTCTGATCATTCGTCCGTAAGGGGTCTGGGTTCGAATCCCGGTCAGGCATGGATGTTGTGTTTGTCTTACGGCACTGGCTCTCTCCCTTCCCTGGAACCAGTGACCCTAAATTAGGGGCGGGCGACTGCTTATAGCCCATTGAGTTGCTCATGGTGGTCGTTAAACCTCCAATCAAAAAAAAAAAAAAAAAACGAGTATGAGTGTCAGTGTCCTGGTTTAATTTAAAGTAATAGTTTTCTTTCTTCAAAGATACGCCCATTCAAGCATAAAACTGAAATGTTAGCTTTTAAATTTAATTTCTTTGCGGCATATGAGTTCTTGCGACAACCTCGTATGAAACACAACGCTTTCAAGTCCCAAAGATGAGACTGGGTCGCCTATACTAGGAAACCCAGTATCATCGTTGGCATCTAGTCGTCAAATATCATTAACAAAATTTATGCCCTCAAGTTCCCCAACGGGGCTTGGCATGGTAACAGGAGGATCAGATTCAGAAGTGTCTGCATGAGAAAAAGACTATAAGTATGAAGTATAGAAGATCTTGTGTACATTGTGCGATGGATGTCAGTAAAGCACGAGTTGTATGTGAAGATTGCTGTAAATGGAGAAGTTTGATACGGCAACAGTAAGTAAATAATCAGTTAGAAATTTATCTGGTAGTTTGTATTTCTTTGTGGAGCTAACCTCTGAATCTCAGAGAACAGCTTAGTAATATGTATGTATGTACGTAAAATTTGCCTAAAAAACTGTTTTAGGTATCTTTGACTTCATATCATTGAGTTAAAAACAACAGAAACAAACATTTAAAAGTGTTTCAAATTGACACCAAACAAGTGGGAAAGCAGTATCATTTACATGTAAAAATTAAAAATAATGATAGATTTGCTCTCAAATGAAAAATACTTAGAACTGGCACATTACCTCCTTGAATAAAGCCATCTGTTGCTTGCCATCAGAGGAATTAATGATTTGATTTATGATACCCAGAGCTTCATCTTTATTCTCTGACAGATTTCCTAAATTGTACAATGAATTTTTGATCTTCCATTAAGGAACAAGTTACATTAAGGAAATATTTAAAAATAAGAAATGCTAAAACTATATATACACACAAGCAATTCAGTAATCAGAAAACCTTTATTTAATTTTACAAACTTTTAAATTTCCACACAAAATAAAGTTCGAACAACAGGATGTTTGGAAAGTACCCATACTATATCTATTGCAAAGAAAGGAAGCCGCCCCGCTGGCGCAGTGGTCTAAGTGATGGCCTCTGATCATTCGTCCGAAAGGAGTACGGGTTCGAATCCCGGTGAGGCATGGATGTTGTGTTTGTCTTATGGCACTGGCTCTCTCCCTTCCCTGGAACCAGTGGCCCTAAATTAGGGACAGGCGACTGCTTATAGCCCATTGAGCTGCTCACGGTGGTCGTTAAACCTCCAATAAAAAAAAAATAAAAAAAAATAAAGCAAGGAAATGTATTATATTATTGCAATTCATTTGTTATAACCATTTTTACATAATTACATGTCCTCCTCATGGCTATGGCTGTCAAAGCATGTTAGATAACAATCAACTACAAATTGTTGGCTGAACTGGGATTTTCAAAATCCATAATTGCTGAAAAACCTGCAAACTTTAGAATGGTCTACAGATGTCAATGTGTGTGTTGCCACATGAATTGACTGCAGCTAAGCCTCAACGAAGCATCAAGGTCTGGAAAGAACTGCTCCAGAATTCACACTAAACACGATTCATGAAATGCATGAGCTACTGGGGATGAAAAATGGATCCACCTGCATAATCCAGACACCACCAACCAGTAGTTAGACCTAAATAAACCATTTAGTTATTGGGGACAAGAAGTGGATCTACCCGCATAATTCAGACACCGCACCTCTGACCAGTAGTTTGACCCAAATAAACCACCTAGTTACTGAGGACGAGAAGTGTATCTACCAGCATAACCTAGACACCTTCGAGTGGTAGTAGGACCAAGGTGAACAATCTTCTTACTGGGAATCAGAAGTGGATCTACCTGCATAATGTAGATACCATCAAGCAGTAGTCACACTCAAATACACCATCAAGTTACTGGGGATGAGAAGTGGATCTACCTGCATATTCTAGAAACCTCCAGTTCATTGGCTGAACCAAAGTGAAGAATTTTCTAACTGGGGATGATAAGAGGATCTACCTGCATAACACAGACACTGCCAAGCAGTAGTTACACCCAAATAAGCCATATAGTTACTAGAGATAAGGAGTGGATCTACCTGTATATTCAAGACACCTGCAACCAGTGGTTGTACCAAAGTGAATAATTTTCTTTCTGGGGATGAGAAGTGGATCTACTGCATAATGCAGACACCTCAATCCAGTGGTTGGACCAAGATGAACTAGCACTACCTGATCTTAAACACGGATATTTCAAGAAAATGGTCATACTGCAAGCCTCGTGGAATTATGTAGGTGTGATCTACTTTGAGCTTGTTCTGGATGGCTGTGCTATCTGTGCTGAACTGTACTGTGAGGAGTTCAATGAAATGTATGAGAAACTGAAGTAACAACACCCTGCTGTAGTCAACCACAAGCGGGCACTTCTTTCACACACACCAGGACAATGCCACAAATCATACCCCACATGCAGAACCAAGTAAAGCTTCATGAACTTGACAGAATCAAGCTCTACTCACGTTCAGTGTACTGCCTAGACCTTGCATCTTCTGATTACTATCTGTTTTGCATGGCAGTGCATTTTCTCTGTAGTAGGCCTTTTCTTGATTTGGATGACCCAAAATACACATATCAAAAGGTTTTCACCTCTCATCTAGAAGAAAAATATATACAAACTCTTCAACATGATAGTACTTATTTCAAAATATGAGGTGTGATCAAATGAAACCCATTCATGAAGCGTCACGTGGACCAGTGCACAAGGAGCATGATCACGTCACAGCTCGCATGATAAGTACAGATCAATGAACAAGCAAGCACGCATTCATTCTCCTTGCATGTGTGGTTTGTGCAGCAGATTGTTGATAGTATGGCCGGTGTGATTCCAAATTTGTCCAAGGTGGATCAGCGAGCAGTGATTCAGTTCCTAACAGTGGAAGGATGACGACCAGTCGACATTTATAGCAGAATGCATGTGGTGCATGGTGAAAAATGTGTGTCGAATACAACAGTGATGGATTAGGCACGAATGTTTTGAGAAGAACGTGAGGAAACAAAAGATCTTCTGCAGCTGGGCCAGGCACTTCTTGTTGTGGCAGACAAAGCCATCGCCAAGATTGATGCAGCAATACAAGTGGACTGTCATCAGAGCTTACGTTCGCTAGCGGAGGAATCACTGTCATTTGGGACAGTTCAAACGGTGGTTACGAAGACACCGCAATATAAGAAGGTGTGTTCACAATGGATCCCATGAATGCTGACCGGCCACCATAAGAAAGGACGCATGGGTTGGACTTTGAACCACTTGTTGCATTATGAAGTGGAGGGTGATACATTTCTGTCGCGCACAGTGGCAGGTGGCGAATTGTAGACCCACCACTTTGTGCCATCCAGCATACCAGCGAGCAAGAAATGGAAACATCACGGATCACCAAACACAAAAAGTTCAAGTCCACGAACTTCACTGGTAAGGTTATGCTGACTGCATTTTTTGACCATGAAGGGCTTTTGTTGGTGGACTTCAAAGAGCCTCACATGAACATCAATGTCAACTGCTACAAGGACACACAGGACAAGCTGCATAAAGCCATCAAGAATAAGTGACACAGCATTCTACTATCGTGTGGTGTGATTCTGTTGTACAACAATGTTTGTCTGAATGCTGCGAACATTGTGCAGCTGCAGGACGTTAGAAGAATTACAAAGATGTGTCTGTCACAGTTCAAGGACAATAGATGGCATTACTGCACTGAGCGAGGCTCTCTCTCTCTCTCTCTCTCTCACTCCTCTCTGGGCGAAGTGAATCAGTTGACTCTTCTCCTCTCTCTCATCGGCAATGAAGAGAAAAATGGTGTTGTGTGTGCTTGTGTCTTGTCATAAAACAATATCAACTTATGCTGTGTGTGTTAAATCAATCTGCAGTTATCAGTGAGTAATTGTCAATGCTGTTATGACTCAAATTGATATGAATAATTAAATTGGATTACTTATAAATAGTGGTAAGTATTCTTTTCAGTCTTTCCGTTCAGTGAGTTGGGGAATTCTAGTTCTTTCATTAGTAATCATTTGAGATCAATGCGCAAAGCATTATTGAGTGAACATTATACAGTATTAAATCACTAACACAGGATGCGTTAGCATGGAAAGGGTGAGAGGTTCTACACCACTCAGCCTATATCCCTGATCTATCACCATGTGACTTTCATTTGTTCGGAACCTTAAAAAAAGCTCTAAAGGGAGAATGATTCCACTATGATGCAAATGCCATGGCCACGGTGACCAAATGGTTTAAGTAGCAACCAAAGTGCTTCGAAAATGGTGTCTGCCATTTCCCCAAGCAGTGGGATGCATGTCTGAATGCCTAAGGTGACTTCTTTTAACAAACACTGGTGCATTCTTGCTTCCTTATATATTGCTTTGTTTAATTCTGCTACACCTGCGGGTGTGTGTACCTTTTTGTTCGTCTTAATAAAGTCACAGGAACGGGTTTCATTTGATCAAGCCTAATATAAGCCTTGATTGTGTTACAAGGTTCTGTATATATGTATACATTCCATATCGGAAGCACCATTTTTTTCTGGATATTCCAGTATTAGTAATCTATATTAGTTCTCAGTCTATGGCTAATTCTCTGCAGAATATTTTCAGGGCTTGAAAAATATCTGAAAAGTTACATGCCCAGCTGGGCACGTGCAGAAATTATTTTTTCGTATGAAATGGCATGATGATAAAATTGGTATTTGAGAAATTTAGTGATTTTGCCTTGTTCCTTTCGTTAAAGTTTTCGCCGTTTGACACTAAACACCAGAGGCTACTTCCATCAGAGGCATGCATCCCATCACTGACTATAAATAACATTTGGAGCAAAACTACATATGGTTCCAATTTCTGGACTTACAGCATAATATAATTAAGGAAGTGATTTTCTTCTGTCCTTGGCACTCTGTAATGATAATACAACTTCTGGTGATTAGCAGTGAAAAAAACCACACATGCAATGATGACTGTATCTTAGTAGGAAACTCTATTCCACAAACTTTTTATTTTTAAATTTAGTTGCACCGACCAGGTAACTAGATCTTTTATTTAAATACCCCGGGGATCTCGGGCATGGTATTTTTCAAGCCCTGATTATACAATATACATATATAAATATTCACTAAATAAGTTACATAAGAGCAGAGTAAAAAACAAAGATATTACCAAAGAATTTAAAACAAATTCTGCAAAATAATTTAAAACGAAATTTGCAAAATAACCTGAAGATCAAGACGCGCAACGCAGCAGTATTGAAAATTCAGAATTCACATACTATTAAGAAGAAACAGAATCGAAAATAATTTTTTTAACTCATGTCAAAAACAACATAGAAAAACTCATATACTGACAGGTATGAGTAAATCTGTTGACATAACCAACCTTAAAAAACACCATAATACCTTCAAGTTGGAACTGAAGAACAGGTTCTCTGCTTTAGAAGGCCTAACATCGGAAGAAGTGGACATCTCTGAAGTTAACAGAAAAGTAACCAAAGCTCTTATGGAAACAGCAACAAAATTAGCTGGGTCTAAGAACAAGTTGCATGTAAATAAATTATCAGGAAAAACGAAAATGTTGATGCAAAAGAAGAGAGATGAGGACAACTAAAGAAGATATGACTTCCAAAGTGGAATATATAGAGCTATGCAAGACAGTACGAAAAAGTATCACTGAAGACGTAAGAAAATTCAACTGTGAACTAGTGAGGAAAGCAATTGAAAACAACCAAAGCCTAAAGATAGCAAAGGGACATCTCAGTAAGGGAAGAAAACAGATTATGGCACTGAGAAAAGAAGATGGTTCTGTAACAAGAAATAGAGGCGAAATATTGACAAGAGTGAAAGATTTCTACTCCAAATTATATGAAAAGGATGATACATGCACTCCAGACATCATAAAAGATACTAGTACCAGAGTTCCTCCAGTCATTCCAGCTGAAGTTGCACATGCAATCAAGAACATGAAGCTGGGAAAAGCTCCAGGAGAAGATGGAATTACTGTAGACATCATACAAGAAGCAAGTGGAGAAATCGAAACAGTACTTTCGCCCAAATTTTCACTCGATGCCTTAATGAAGGAAAGATTCCTGAGGATTGGAACACCGCTACAATGATCCTGCTACATAAGAAAGGTGACATTGAGGATCTCGGAAACTACAGACCTATCAGCCTCCTATCAGTAGTTTATAAAATCTTCACTAAAGTTCTTTCACACACAGCTTGAAGGTAACACTAGACATGGCTCAACCGAGAGAACAAGCTGGATTCAGGAGTGGCTACAGCACAATAGATCATATCCATGTGCTGAGAGAACTAATTGAAAGAGCGAGGGAATATGAACTTCCATTGTGCATGGCTTTTATCGATTATGAAAAAGCCTTTGATTCGGTGAAACCATCAGCAGTTACAATGGCTCTGAAAACCTGCGGTATTGAAGATGCATACATTAATATTATTAATAACATCTATGAAAATGCAAGTGCAAAGATTAGGCTGTTTGAAAATACAACACACATAAAAATTGGAAAGGGAGTGAGACAAGGTGACACCATATCTCCGAAGCTCTTTAATGCCACATTGGAGGGTGTTTTTCAGTCACTGAGCTGGGAAAACAAGGGGATAAAGATTAATGGAGATTATCTAACCCACCTTCGTTTGCTGATGACGTAGTCATTTTTGCAACTAGCCCATCAGAGCTGCAGAGTATGATCCAGGAACTTGCTGACAAGAGTAAAGAAGTGGGATTAAAAATGAACTTTCAGAAGACAAAAGTGATGTTCAATGCTTTTACAAGAAATGAAGATTTATCGATTGATGGAGAAAAGCTGGAGATAACAGATACGTACGTTTATCTTGGACAGCAGATATCAAGTGAGGGTCACATTGATGAAGAAATTAATCGACGTACAAAACTTGCCTGGAGAGCTTTTGGAAGAAACAGCATAATTTTCAAGAGCAATATGCCATTATGTCTTAAAAGAAAAGTGTTTGATCAATGCATCCTTCCAGTGCTTACGTATGGTGCAGAGACGTGGACCTTAACTAAAAGAGACATACAAAGGCTGCAGACAACTCAAAGAAGCATGGAGAGGTGCATACTTGGTGTAACCAGGAGAGATAAGAAGAGGAACTCGTGGATCCGAAAAATGACAAGAGTGGAAGACATCATGATCAGAGTTAAATCCCTGAAATGGCAATGGGCTGGACATACTGCCAGAAGGACAGATCATCGATGGACAGCCGAAATTTTAGATTGGATTCCAAGGGACAGGAAAAGACCCAGAAGAAGACCACATGGGAGATGGGTGGATGAAATTCGAAAGTATGCAGGGGTGACATGGAGGAGACTGGCACAAGACAGACCGTTGTGGAGGAAACTTGGGGAGACCTTCGTCCAGCAGTGGATTGATAATGGTTGACAATGATGATGATGATGATGATGATGAGTAAAAGAGGATAAAATAATAGCAAACTGAATGTAGTAAGTGTCGAGAATGCCGAGCCTTGGCTTTATCAAGGACCAGCAAAACTCTGCATTTTCTCACTTCCACAAAGACCTAGTTGGAAATGGGGTTCTGCAAAGCCATAGATGCAAGTAATAAGCCCACCAAAATTATTTTTTTAAATATCATAACCTCCTCAGAGTTGCATGACGAAACACAAGATAATATTATTTTTGCATGCATCTGTAGCTTTCCTGGCCCAAACCATGCTCGTTATCTGCTACTAAAAAACAGAAGAATGATTACAAAAAAAAACACAAGTTGTGAGAGTGACTGAATGAACCAAAAAAATTATTCAGCAATAACACATTGCCAAGTTACCTAGCCACCTAAGAGAGAATTTAAACAAGAATAGCAATACTAAAGTACTACAAATTCTTATGCTTTGCAGTGAATAAACTGCTTATTTAAAATGCCATATAATAAAATATAATAAATTTTTTAAAAGTATAGATTCCTGAAAGAAAACAGGAATACTGAATTCCCTACTCCTCAACAACAGACATCACAAGAACAAAAATTAAAAAATGATAATAACAAACTAAAGAAATGCTTTATGAAGATTATATGACGCTAACAATTAGTTGCAATATATACAAATTATTCCAGGAGTGCTTTAAGTGCATAATAATGTAGTTATTACGTTCTTACCAACATTGAAAACACATCGTTGACTACAAGAACAATAAAACAGCCAGCTACTTTGCCTAAGTGCCCCAAAAAACTAGCTAAGTTTCCAAGTAAAGTGAAAGAGAAAAAACACAAAAATTTAATAGACTTGCTTGCACCTAATTGCCTGATGCAAAAAAAAAAAAGAAAAAAAAAGAAAATAACTGTTTAAAAAGTTCATAAATTGAACTAGAATTACTGAGGATGAGAAGTTGGTTGAAAAGTAGTTTTTGGGTGTAAAAAGGTCAATTCCCTGGACTTCTATTGAGTGCAGGCTCAAGGCATACTTGATCCCAGATGCAAAGTGTCGCTTTGGTGCCTTTTTGGGAGCTTTTCGCAGGATGAAATTATTTACATAATGCTTTCGAATAAGACGTACCCATATTCATTTGACTGCTCTGTCTCATTCCACTTCTGAAAATTTAGTGATAAGGTATTTTAGTAACTCTCAATTACTTCTAAATTTTTTCCTCTCAACCTCTAAATTTTCAGTTCTTGTAAATGTATTGTGCATCAGTTTTGTTTTTTTATAAGTTCATCTTTAATCCCACTTCTTTACTCTGATAAGCAAGTTCCTGCTTTGCACTCTGCACCTGTAAGGTGGTAACTGCAAAAATTACTATGTTATCTGCAAAACAAAAGCGGATTAAAAAATATTTCCATTAGCCTTTCTCTCTTTGTAAGGTTTAGTGACATTGTGCAACGTATAGACTCTCCTAGAGAAATGCCAACTGTTAACCCCACCTTCTACGTAGTGGTTCATTCTTTTCTTACTAAAGGGGTGCTGACATCCGAACAATAGCAGTATAACTATACCACCACAATTAGAGCAAATGCTATCCTACACTTACCAACATGCATGGCCGGAATGGCGAGTTATACCCTCCCCCACCATGAATGCAATTTGCATGCATACATACATATCAGCAGGGGTAGATAGAATCCCAAAATTTTTAGGGGGCCACAAGATTTTTCAAGAGATACGTAGAGAAAACCATGATAATTCTGAATGGAAACTACACATACAGAATTGTGACCTACAACAGTCAAACTTAATGTATTATTTCTAAGATATTGTTCAATAATTCAGTGCAAAAGCCACAGCTAAGACTAGGGAACAAATCACATGTACGAGGGTTGTACCGAAAGTAATGCAAAAGTGGGCATAACACTTTTATTAACTGACAGAGGTTGTCAAAATTGCACATGTTGGTAGAGTAACTCTTCCTCTATAGTACCTTTCTTCTTCATTGCAGGTAAATAATGGATTCCAAGCAGAAGCAACATGCTGTCATTGAGTTCTTGACAAAGGAAGGGTGCAGGCTGTCTGACATCCACAGAAGGCTACAGAATGTTTACGGAGATGACACCATTGCCAAGAGCAATGTGCACAGATGGATGAAGAATTTTAAAGAAGGGGAAACCAACATTAAAGACAAACCAAGCAGTGGGAGACCATCATCTGCGACCACTGACACGAATCGTCAGTGAATGGATTAATTGATACGTGCAGAGAGATGAGTCACAATCCGTGAGCTTGTTGCACAACTGCACTGTGGTCACAATGCCACACAAAAGATGGTGGAAAACTTAGGGTATCGGAAAGTGTGTGTAAAGTGGGTACCTCGGCAGTTGACACCCAATTTGAAGGAGAGAAGGGTGGAACACTGCTCTGGTCTGCTGGAAGCATTGCAAACCAATGAAGACACATTTGTTTCCGATCTGGTGACAGGGAATGAAACATGGGCATATCATTACGATCCGGAAATGAAGAATCAATCGCTGGAATGGCATCACACCTTTTCACCAAGGGATAAGAAGTTCAAGAGCCAGCAATTAGCACAGAAAGTCATGGTGACTGTTTTTTGGAATGACACGGGTGTCATTCTCCTTGATTTTCTGGAACATGGCCATACTGTGACCAGTATACTTAGGCACTCAAGATGCTTAGAGAAGCCATAAGGAGGAAAAGACCGAACAAGAATCTGAAAAGGATCCACTATCACTATGACAATGCAAGACCACACACATGTTTCGCAACAAATCAGGCGATCAGCAAATTAGGCTGGTCCAGGGCGCGATTTCACCGATTAGCAACTAGCAAATAGCTAGTGAAAAATCAAATTTGCTAGTAAAAAAAAATTGCAGTAGCAAATATTGCTAGTAAGGTAATTTTTTTATTTAAAGTAACCAAAAATCATTATTAATCCACGAAGTTTACATAACAGTTTCTATTATCACTTGTTAAAACAGCGACGATCAGCGATTCTCTTTCGCCAATTTTCTTTCGACACTTAATACCCATCCTCCCCATATCTTTCATCCCTTCCAAACTGTCGTAGAAGCGCATTGAAACTCCTCTCCATCGTGCCCTCATTGGTCTATTACAGAAACTGAACGTGACGTCGGCAATGGTTGCTGTGGCAACCCAGAGCTCTGGGATGGGTCGGTTGTTTGACCACCTGCTCTGCCACTCTCCCTTCTTTTGCCCCACAAACTTTGTCCTCAACTCCTGTCGTACCCTAAGCCAAGCGATCGCCTTTATTGCGTGGCATAGATAGACGCTTTTTACAAAACGTGTTCGTAGAGGGGGTAAACGATTACGGAAGAAACTTTTGCTTCGTCTGACTTCTGGTTTTGGAAATTTTCCTTGTATTTTGAAATACAAATATTTATCCAGTAAAATGTTAATGAGCAATAATACTTGACAGAGGCAACATCGTGAGAAAAAAAAAAAAATTATGATTAAGGAAAAAATCCGAATTCCGTCGACCTTTCATTTTCTAGTTTCGTAAAGACGGAATTCCAATAATAACGACAAAGCCAGAATTTTCCTTGAATTCGCGGAAGAATCTCATGCCTGAAGATTACAGAAACATTTTGCAGCAGCCAACTTCCGTTTTTGCAAATTGTTCTCCACAGTTTCAAGCTAAAATGCAAACATTTATGCAATAAAATGATATTTAACAAGAAAAGCAGACACAAAGACAACATTGGGAGAACAATTTGCGATTACGGCAAAATTTTCTTATTCCGTTTCACTACTGTGTTCGAAAGTTTTGAAGCACGAAATTTCGTCTCCAGATGGAAGAGGACCCCCCCCCTCCCAAATATCGATCTTCAGAATGATCTAACTGACGACAAAAATAATAATAATAATAATAATAAAGCGGTATTCCGCGAATCCCTGTAAGAATCTCGTGTATATCATAAAAATAATAGCAAAAGAAAAATTTGAAACAAAATGAAAATTTGTAGAATCCATAGTTTTGATAGTGAGTTCCATAGTCAGACAACTAATTCCGTAGAAACTACGGCATTGTGTGGTAGTTGGCAGATATGAAGTGTGTAGAAGTTTAGCAGAAATTTGTGCGATACTTCCACTTAGTACTGCATGTTGTGAGGTGGGATTCAGTTTTTTAAAAAGAATACAAGGGGATTGGAGGAACAATTTGTCTGTTGAAACTTTAAATGCTCTGATGACAATTGAAATACTTTAGAAGGGCCACAAGAAGAGATTTTTAATCCACGGTCAGCAGTTATAAAGTGGTATGATGACAAAGTCAGACACCCTGAGTGTAAACCATATGGGAAGAAATCTGAATTAGAATGTCAGTGAAATATATTCATGTGGTATGAGAATTTGTTAGAAATTAATAATAAAGATAGTCACTAAACTTATCTAAGGTTCTATTCATTATTCAAAAAGGTAAGTCAAAATATTTATACACATATTTAAATTTCTGTGTAACTTTATTAGAAAATAAGTTACGATGTGATTTAGTTTTACTTGCTAGTCATGCAAATGTTTTGCTAGCAAACTATTTGGTCACTAGCAAAAAAGATGAAATCTTGCCCTGGGCTGGTCGATGGTCCCCCATCCACCCTACAGTCCAGATCTGGCACCCTCAGACTTCCACCTGTCCGGTCAAATGAAGAACAGTTTTCAGAGACAGCGATTTGATGACACAGACGAGGTGAAAGTGGCTGTGAAGAAGTGGGTACAACAGACCACACCTGAAGTTTTTCAAAGAGGATTCTTTTTTTTTTTTTTTTTTGATTGGAGGTTTAACGACCACCGTGAGCAACTCAATGGGCTATAAGCAGTCGCCCGTCCCTAATTTAGGGTCACTGGTTCCAGGGAAGGGAGAGAACTAGTGCCGTAAGACAAAAACAACATCCATGCCTCACCGGGATTCGAACCCGGACCCCATTCGGACGAATGATCAGAGGCCATCGCTTAGACCACTGCGCCACCCAAAGAGGATTCAAGAGTTGGGTTCAAGAATGGTGCAAATGCATTGTTTGTGATCCGGAGACTATGTTGAGTAGTACCTTTGTATAGGGAAAGTTATTCTACCAACATGTACAAATAGACAAAGTCACCGCTCTTTCCATGTTTATTTTTTATTAACACACAGCAACCGAAAAATTGTTATACGGACACCACTGGGAACAAGCCCCAGATCTCTCAATAGCTAGCGAAATGCATTTTTCCTATGCTACAGTGGCCAACAATCCACAGCGCTATGTGTGTTTATCTGTCAGCATCTGACTTCACAAATCCATAGGATGGGCTCAGCAACTGAGAAGTCTCCATCTGGTAGGGTTTAACAGCACAAACTATTTAATTATAGTTAATGGGCACGAGTAAATGGTGAACATTTTCTAATTAATATGTGGAGACAATGTAAATAGACAAAGTTATCACTCTTTCCACGTTTATATTTAATTAACACACAGCAACCAAAAAATTGTTATTCGGACACCTCTAGGAACGAACCCCAGGTCTCTCAAAAACTAGCCAATTGCGTTCGTCTTACGCTACGGTGGCCAACAATAATTAAATAGCTTGTTCCATTAAGCCCCACCACATGGAGACATTTCAGTTGCTGAGCCCATCCCTACAGATTTGTGAAGTCAGATGCTGACAGATAAACACACCTAGTGCCGTGGATTGTTGGCCATCGTAACGTAAGGCAAACGCACTCGGCTAGTTATCGAGAAATCTGGGGTTCGATCACAGATAACAATTTTTTGGTTGTTGTGTGTTAATTAAAGATAAACGTGGAAAGAGCGACTTTGTCTATTTACATTGTCTTCACATATATGGAAGATTATCACCATGCACAATTTCAATAACCTCTGTCAGTTAATAAAAAGTTATGCCTACTTTTGCATTACTTTCAGTACAACTGTCGTATTAACAGCCGCATTTCAAAACATGTTTTCATTTCAGAAATTCAGCTTTGTCTTCTGGTGTATCACATTCCATAGAAACACTAATGAATGAATGCACTCATAAACACTATGTCACTTAAAATTATATGGTGTCCACAAAGTACGCAGACTTAAGAGTCGTCCTAGGTTCATCCTACGACTAACAAAGGGCAGTATAAACTACCCTTCTTTTCATAGTAGGTCAGATTACTGGTGAAGAGATAATAATCAAAGACTGATTACATAAAGTTCGTAAAGATGTCAAAAATCATGAAACAAAATACTTACTTTCTATATTGGACATAGCATCTGTGCTAAAGGCAAAAACAACCTTATCATGGTACCTTTTCTTCTTTATTCCCATTTCCTCACAGTACACTATTTCCTGTAAAAAGGAAAATAAACAAAAATGTTTAATTCACTTATGGGAACTTTAACTTAACTAAATACAATGGAACTTCAGTCATACATTTTTGACTTTTATACATAATTCTGTGCTAGTCCTGTTTTTTACTGTAGTTCTATAGCTTTCCCAATTCAGTTATCATGATCATCATTGTCAACCATTACAAATCCACTGCTGGATGGTCTCCCAAAGTTTCTTCCACAATTGTCTGTCCTGTGCCTGTCTCCTCCATGTATTTTAATTTCATCCATCCATCTCCCAAGGGGTCTTCATCTGGGTCTTATTCTGTCCCTTGGAATCCAGTCTAAAATTTCAGTTGTCCATCGGTGGTCTTCTGGCAACATGTCCACCCCATTGCCATTTCAGTAATTTCACTGTGGCCATGATGTCGTCCACTCTTTTCATTTTCCTTATCCACAAGTTCCTCTTCTTATCTTTCCTGGTTACACCACGCATGCATCTCTCCATGCTTCTTTGAATTGTATGCAGTCTTGGTATATCTTTTTTAGTTAAGGTCCATGTCTCTGCTCCATACGTAAACACTGGCAGGATGCATTAATTAACACTTTCCTTTTAAGACATAATGCTCTTAAAAATTGCAGTGTTTTTTCCAAAAGCTCTCCATCCAAGTTTTATACAGCAATTAATTTCTTCAATAACGTGACCCTCACTTGATATCTGCTGCTCAAGATAAATGTAGGTATCAGTTGTTTCAATTTTTCTCCATCAATCAATAAATCTTCTTTTCTTGTAAAAGCATAATTTAGTTATATGTCATTCAATTATCCATTTTTTAAGATCATAGGCCTATGTCAGATTTTGACTAAAGGTTTAACGACAACTATGAGCAACTGAATGGGCTATATGCAGTCGCCCGTCTCTAATTTAGGGTAACTGGTTCCAGGGAAGGGAGAGAGCCAGTGCCGTAAGACAAACACAACATCCAAGCCCCAACGGGATTCGAACCCGGTCCCTTCTCGGACGAATGATCATACGCCAGCGCTTAGACCACTGAGCCACCAAGGTGGCTTAACAGTTTTTATTCTATTGCTCTCATATCCATAAAGTTTGGACAACAAGTCAAGTTAGTAATTTGTGCTTTTACTTAGGTATCCAATATTAATACGTAGGCCTACGCCCAGGCCTTTTTAAAAGTCTTCCTTCCACCGTGCTCATATTCATAAAGTTTAGACACCAAGTCAAGTTAGTATCATAGCGCTTTTACTTAGGCATTAAATATTGATGCATAGGCCTAGGCCTATTTAAAAGTTTCTATTCCATCGTGCTCATATTCATAAAGTTTAGACACCAAGTCAAGTTAGTATCATAGCGCTTTTACTTAGGCATTAAATATTGATGCATAGGCCTAAGCCTATTTAAAAGTTTCTATTCCATAGTGCTCATATTCATAAAGTTTAGACACCAAGTCAAGTTAGTATCATAGTGCTTTTACTTAGGCATTAAATATTGATGCATAGGCCTAGGCCTATTTAAAAATTTCTATTCCATCGTGCTCATATTCATAAGGTTTAGACACCAAGTCAAATTAGTAATATTGTGCTTTTCCTTAAGCATTAAATATTAATGCATAGACTTATGTCTATGCATTAATATTTAATGTTCAATGCCTAAACATAGGTATTAATATTTAATGTTCAATGCCTAAACATAGGTATATGTATTTAATGCCTAAGTAAAAGATCAAAATTACTAACTTGATTTGGTGATCAAAGCTTAAAAATATGAGCACGGCTGAATAAAAATTATTAAAAGCCCTAGGCCTATGCATCATTATTTAATGCCTAAGTAAAAGAGCAATATATACTAACTTGACTTGGCATCTAAACCTCATGAATATGAGCCCAATCACATAAAAACTGTTGAAAAGGCCTACGCAAAGGTATTAATATCTAATGGCTAAGTAAAAGTGCAATAATATTAACTTGACTTGGTGTCTAAACCTCATAATAAATATGAAAGTGATGGAAGAAAACTGTTAAAAGACCTAGGCATTAATATTTAATGCCTAAGTAACCTCTTCTATAACTCTCAGTGAGCGATTCTAAAACTGGATTTTGAAAGTGCTTCATGAGCATGAGTTTATATTCTTTTCACAGTAGTTTAAATTCGCACAACAGTGTGAACTAGAGATGAGCTCGGGCCCGGGCTTGGAATTACACGTCTTGAATTTCATTACTATAATTAATTCAACATGAGTAATTCCGAGCCTGGTTGAATTTCATTGTGGATTTGTTACCATGGTGGAAGGATTTTCAATTTCCTAAGCTAGCTGCCATTGCAAGACAAATTTTGTTTAGCAAGACTTGCATTATGCATTGTCCAAAGCTATGGCCCAAGTAAGGATTAGTTTAAGAAGGTCTAGTATCGAAAAACTGGGAAAAAATCACATTTTTTTAAATTAAAAATCAGGAATCTTATCTTTAAAATGATGTATTAATTTCCAAAATTGTCCAGTTAGAAGTATTGTTATTTATTTTTTAAAATTTCCTCACTCCCGCGATTTTTGGGGTGACGTTGATTTTTAGTGCAGCAGGTCGAGTTTTAGAGAAAAGAAGATCAAGTTGAAGCGCTGAGGCATTAGATGCAATTCTCTCTCTCTTTTTTCATGATGAACTTGATCTGGAAACTGCACACACATATGATAATATTGTGATTATTACACTATTAAGCGCAAAGCTTTGTTAATGTTACAAAATGCAGAATAATCTGGTCTGGAATGCTTTTACGTTCTTTTTTTTTAATTTTGGAAATTTCCCTACATGATTGTTTTAATATTCTACTACACCACTCTAAACTACCTTTACCAATTAGCATATATGTAAATTATATTGCAAAGATGTTTTCTAGAGTCAAAATTTCAAACACAACTGTCTGTACGGTGTTGTACGCTTTATAATGCAATTTATTCAAAATAAAAGTAAATTTAGAAATTAAAAAGAAATAACGAATGGAATTTTTTGTTTTTAAACGATTTTCTTTTCTTCAGCTTTTACCAAAATTACTGATTCCCCTGATACGGTTGAAAGGCATGTTGATTATTTATTTATTTTCAAATCCACATTTTAGAACATTTGGCTGTATGCGTAGTATTTCTAAAAACATATTAATATTGTGAAGTGGATTAACTCAACTAAACTTTTTAAACTAATCCTTGCTCAGGCCATTTCTTTGGCCAGTGTATAATGCATAAATGCAAGCCTTGATAAGCAAAATTTTTTAAGAATCCGGCCCAAGGCTCAGCAAACACATGTAATCATAGAAAGCGGGCCGGGCTCCTAAAATTGAGCCTGAACTCATCTCTAGTGTGAACCACATGACCTTTTCACCTCTCCCAAATGGATATCAAGACTTAAACATAAGCTTCTTTCAAAACATACTTCTTCATCAGCTTGCTGGACCTCTAAGGTTCCTGGCCGCAAGCACAGTTCTCCTCCACTTCCCCCTGTCCTTAACTCGATTGGTTCAGTCCGTCACTCCAAGCTCCCTCAGGTCACAGCGCACACTGTCACTCCATCGTTGTTGGGGTCATCCTCTTGGTCTCCTACCAGATGGCGTGAATTGACAAGCCCGCTGGACTACCCCATTCTCTTGAAATGGCACAGCCATCTAAGTCATGCAACCTTCAACTCGCCGACAATCAGTGGTGATTTATAGCTTTGATATAGTTCCATGCTGTCTTCTTCTCCATACTCCACTTACGTTATCTCTAATGGGCCCAAAACTATTTCTAGGTATTTTGTTTTCAAATCGTTGTAGCATATTAGTCTTGGACAGTTGCACTCCAGGTCTCAGCTCCATATAAAACTATGGGTCTAATGCAGGTTTTATAAAGTTCAATTTCAAGTCTGTGATAGCGTTTTAGAAAACAGAAAATGCTGCATAATAAAATAAGCTCTATTTCTAGACTGTATTCTAGCCATTATTTCAGAGCTGATTAATTTTTTATAATTTATAATGGATCCATTACACTCGTGCTTCATAAATCGTTTCATATGTACAAGTACTGAAAGAAAGGAAATTATAGTGTTATCCTCTAAAAATATAAACCGGCCAATCTAAGCTTTTAAAAAAAAAACTTTAACCGTTAAATAACAGCGGGGCTTTGCACCCCGACTACGTATAAACGACGTATATCGCGGCTATGGTCCTTGTAACAGATTAGTTGTTGACACCAAGCAATGTTTCCCCCTAAAGAACAGGACAACTACATGAAATACACTAGGGAATAATAGAAGAAAAAAACTCCAACACATTGAACAAAAATTTTTATGTGACTGTAACATCCTATTAAAAGCAAGAACAAATTACAAGTAAGAGTCAGAATGTGTGCCACTATAAGATGATAGGGGTAAAAAGTTGCAATTTTAAAATCGCGTGCTATTACTAGTCGATGCAAATCTGTTCAAAAATTTCCACATACCCGTTAATATAAATATAGCAGCTAAACGAATTACTAAATTCACAGTGATCAGGAATTAACCCACATCACACAAACTTTCAGCACACGTTTTGTTGACAACTGTAACGGATACGGGTACCGAAGTGCGAAGGAGTGCAGCATGATACACCTCAAAGGTACGTTCGGAAACATAAAAGCCTTTTTTTTTTTTTTTTTTTTTTTTTAGGTTTAACGACCACCGTGAGCAACTCAATGGGCTATAAGCAGTCGCCCGTCCCTAATTTAGGGTCACTGGTTCCAGGGAAGGGAGAGGGCCAGTGCCGTAAGACAAACACAACATCCATACCTCACGGGATTCGAACCCGGACCCCTTACGGACGAATGATCAGAGGCCAGCGCCTTAGACCACTGCGCCACCGGGGCGGCTAAAAGCCTTTCCTGATATAAACTGTTTAAAAGTAATGAACGACACAGTATTCTTAACATTTAGTAGCTTCTAAGTCTTTTAGCCGCCCCGGTGGCGCAGTGGTCTAAGGCGCTGGCCTATGATCATTCGTCCGTAAGGGGTCCGGGTTCGAATCCCGGTCAGGCATGGATGTTGTGTTTGTCTTACGGCACTGGCTCTCTCCCTTCCCTGGAACCAGTGACCCTAAATTAGGGACGGGCGACTGCTTATAGCCCATTGAGTTGCTCACGGTGGTCGTTAAACCTCCAATCAAAAAAAAAAAAAAAAATAAGATGGTATCATTAAACTTAAATTCTAAACAGCTTTATGTGAAATGTTGCAGTACAAAGCAGACCAGAAGTCCCGAACTCTTGAGAGTGGTCCTTGAATTTAGTTTACTGTCCACAAAAACGCCTGATGCCTTTAGGAACGAAAATTGTCCCCAAATTTTGATGTTTGTCCTCAGGTATAGCGTCTAGAAGGGAAAGTGTGCCGAGCGCCTAGCGTACGTAATGATTGGCGTGGATACCGAAATTTGTCCCCTTCGTAGATGGCGCTTCGATCGCCTTCCTTCCCTCTTTCTTACTGTGATGGGAGCGGGAAACTAAATTCGTGTTGCTTACTGTGAAAAGAACGGTAATTTAGACGAAAACGTGTTATGTTTTAGGTTTTAGAAGGAATGTGGATTACCTAAATATTGTATATAAGTTATACTTAGCTCATTATGCGGAAGAGAAATAACCATAGTTTTGTGCCAGGTTGCAATACTCAGTACAAAAACAGTAAGCCGTCACTCTTTGGAATACCCAAAAATGATAAACTTTTACAGCAGTGGCAAAGATTGATTCCCGGTGCAGATGTGCAGATAAAAACTTACGACAAATTTAGTGCTGTATGTGAACTGCACTTTGAGAGATTTGTGGTTCGAAATTTTGTGCATAAAATAAATGAGGAGACTGTTAATACCCAGAGATCGGCCCATCTTGACACCAGATGCAATTCCAACAATATTTCCAAACCTTCCCCATTATTTGTCAAAAACTCTGGCAAAATACAGGAAAGTTAGGGAAACCGATGATAAGCCTGATGGTAATTTAAATAGCTTGGAATTCACTTCCCAAAGAGTTACACGGAACTGCCTTCTGAATATCACAGCCTTCAGTATTTTGGGGTAAGCAAATTCCTGCAAATAATTCAAAGTGCATAATTTTCCATGTTCATTCATTCAAATGTGAATTGTCAAATTCACTGACAACAGAAAAACTGGTTGTTGTTACCAAAAGTTAACCAGAGGTTACCTGTAAAGTGTATTTACGTGGAATAAAAATTAACTCAGTTTCTAATATTACTTCTAAAGATGAATCAAAATCCATTATTCGAGACACTGATAGGCTAACAGTATGTCATGGCACAGGCTCCATTTCAGAATTTGAAAATAACATGAAGTACCTTGAAAGTGGAGTTATTTTTTAGAATAATTTGTACAGCAAAAATTGTGTAACGAAAGGAACAACAAAGACTTGCCTCAGATGTAAGTATCTGCAGGGCTTACTTTTGCACAAAATAGCTTATCATAGAAGAAAGGCTACATTTAAAAATAAGTATCAAAATACAGTTCGGAAAATCAACAGGCTGAAGAAACTAGTTATTTCGCTCTCTAATTAAACTTAAAAAAAAAAAAAATAAAAAAAAAAGGAATTTTACAGAACTTTCCATTAATGAAAAAATAGCAGAATTACGCATTAAGCAGCAGCAAATGGTTATTCATTGTTATAAGGCAGCAAAAAAGAAATCTGCAAGAGGTATGTCATATACCAAAGAATGGTTACTTGAATGCTTACTAATGCACATAAAAAGTCCAAAATTGTACGAGCACATACGGAAACACAAAATCATGATCCTACCTAATAGAACAACTATTAGAAAGTATATTTCAAATTACAACAGCAGTTTTGGATTCAATGCACTGACGTTTGAAACTATTTCAAAGAAAACAAGTGAAATGGAGCCTTTTGCAAGACATGGTGGTATATTAATAGATGAAGTGAAGCTTACAGAAAAACTGCATGCAAAATCATCTGGTGAAATATTAGGGTTTGTTCATATTGGGCCATACACTTCAAAAACTGTTAAGTATACCCCATGTAATCACGGACTGGTAATGGTGTTTCAGCCATTAAATGGAGATTGGACCCAAATAATTGGTGTTTTTGCCACAAGTAACAATATAAGTGGAACTTTGCTAGCAAAATTAATTATTAAAGCTGTTATTCTCACTGAAAATGCAGGTCTGTTTGTTAATTTCATTACGTGTGATGGGGCTTCTTGGACCAGGAATATGTGGAAGACATTTGGTATATCAGCAGACTGTTCTGGAACTAAATACAGCATTATGCATCCTACAGATTGTTCTAGTTTACATTTCATATCAGATTTTCGCCAGTCAAAGCGAGCCTTGCTTCATCGTAGCTCAGCTATTTAGAGTCAGGTCGATGCTTAGCAAATTCCCAGTTATACAGGTAAACACTGGGGAAGAAATATTTCTTCTTATTATACGTGGGAAATATATCTCTATAAGCAATCTGAAATCACATATTTACTGTTACGTAACTGAAATCAAACGATCGTCCATGGAATGGAAACATGTCACCTCCCCAACAAGGAAGACGTGAAAAGTCCAACTGTCTCTGTCTGCGGGAGTGGTCATGATGACTGTGAATCTGTTGTTTACACAGAATTTCTGTCAAAAGAGACAACCATCAAGTGACTCATATTGCCAAACACCATTAAATTTGCGAAATTCAATTAAGGACAGATGCCGGGGTAAGTTGAGCGAAGGTGTCACACTGATGTCCAAGAACATTACACAGCACGGAAAACTAAGGGAATTGCTGCATTAATTCAAGTCGGAATTGTGGCAGCATCCACCTTATAGCCCCAACTTATCCCCATGCGGCTACCATTTGTTCGGTAAAATGAAACAGGAGCTTAGTGGACAATGATTCCCAACGGATGAGGCTGTGAAAAGTGCGGTCCTTAACTAGTTGCACCAAACTGGACTTTTCTTGTACAGGTATGGGAAAGTTAATCGCACGTTCCGATAAATGTTTACAGTCCTTAGGCGACTATGTCGAAAAATGAATTAATGTTGTAAACCAACATACATCCCTGAGTATATCCTTGATTTTTTTATTCAACAGTGTAACTAACTTTTTGATCCACCCTCATATTATTAAAGCACTTTGCTACAATTCAGAAATTAATTTTTTAGTTTGTTTTAAAAATTAGCATAAATACTACATTTGGATAAAGTATCAACTTACCTATTGACTATGAATTTGTCTTGTATCTTCAAGCGGAACAAAGTAAAAAATACTATTAAAAATAAACAAATGGGTCCATTCTTTTACATAAATGTACCTCAAATGTCTGTTTCAAATAGTTTGAAAGAAGGAAGTCATCACAAGCTAAACAGTATTCAGCTTCAGATTGTTACCCAAACTTCCTTTATGTGATAGCATCTGCAACAAAGTTATAGATACACACAACAAAATAAAAAAAGAATTCTTGCTAACCAATGGCAGAAATTAAGACATCTGTTTCAAATAGTTTGAATCATCACAAGTTACATCAAAATTATCTCAGCTTTAGATCCTCCAGTGTGTGTTACCATCTGAATATTTTATGTATGAGTTATGTCAATTATTTTCTTTACCTAAAATCTACTCTTGTAATGTTCATACCTGTGATCTACTTTTTTATAAAACATATTTGATATCACTTTTTAGATTAGACAACATTTTAACAGTATAAATAAATATTTCCCACACATTTCTAAAGGAATTAAGCAGAATTGGTTAGTAGTTTTTCATAACACTAGGGAATTTATACATTTTACTAACATTCTTTACTAGAAGCCAAATTTGCTCATTATAGTAAAATTAAATTTTTACTTTCAATATACCTACTATAAATGTCAAGCTAAGCACTAGTACACACACACACCAGTGCTGAGACGGGCCGAGAGCCCGAACCGGGCGCTGGCTGTGTAATACTTACTGGAGTTCGGGCTTGGAGAGAGGGAAGAATTTTCTTCCTTTTCTTTTAATGTGATTTTATATAATTTAGCACACGAGACTTTTTTTACACTTTCTAGTTGTGAAAGAGAATTCTTCAGCAACTGGGTCAAATGGGGAGTAGGAATTCTGCAGGGCTATCCATTCCGGGCTTGGATAACAAAATACCATAGGCCATGAATTACAGGATTTCTGCCAAGGATAAGTTTTAAGAAGCATAGATAGTAGATAGCAAGCTGACGGAATTTTGCTCCCTACCTCAAAGGGGCAGCTCCCTGCTAATTCTATTGAGCAACATACGACATAGTTTGTTGTGCCTCCAGATGTCCCCCCCTCCCCCAAAAAAACATTTCGGGAATAAATGAATGGTTAAAGGTAACTATAGAAATAGATAGACATCCCTTCTCCACTCCGCAGTTGAGAAAGACATCAGTTAATTGCATGGGTAGGAAAGAGTGGAAGTCTGGAAGACTTTTTCAATGCTTAACAGGTTAATCATAGTTTTCGGGCTCGTTCGAGCTGACATACTTCAGGCTCAGGATCTTGAAATTCAGCCCGAACTCAGCTCTGACACACACACACACACACAGTAACACTTCAGTTAATTTCTCACAGGTGTTTTTATCAAAAATTTTATGGCAATGAAGTCATAGTGGTAAGTATGAAAAATAAGAGAAATTTCCTGGAATTTTTTGGTACAGTATTGAAACATAAACAAAAATGCTACAATATTACTGCTAACATTTATTAATCTGAAAATAAGTGACATGGAACTCGTACGGGTATGGTGTCGTTGAGGGACTAGCCGGACCCCATGACGCGAAGGAGTACAGCATCATCTTCCACGGAAAGAAAATAGTCCATAGATTTTCAAATGAATTTTGACAGATGAAATCAAACCTGCTAGTAAATGAGGACCTCTGGTCCATTTTGAAGACGGGCAACCACTGCACAAACAGTATTAGTTCCAATTTGAAAAAAAAAAAAGACACCACCAAATATTAAATACAAATCTTCAGTACAGAATGCCACCAACCACTCCGCATCACTGTGTGAATATGTGATGAAGCAGAAAAAAGATTGGAAATATGTTACGAGAAGCTAACTGAAGTACTGCTTCCTGGTATACAAGTTTCAAATAAAATTAAACCAAATATGACGGATCTTTGCTTTCCAGTTTCAAAGATAACTTTTCAGAAATGTTATCTTCATTTATTACAGAAGAAAAATACATTTCAATACTTTAACCAACCTGGCTATACACTTTTGCATATAAAATATTTGATAAGTTTGAACTCTTTTTCCTATCTCAGGACTTACTCTGTGCACACTATGCACTAAGGAGAGGCACACAAAACTAAGCGTTCAGACTTTCAACTTCTTAATTTTCCTTTCACGTGATTTCAAATAATTTCAGTTGTCATGTTTGGCTTTCACTAAGTTGTTCAAGAGTATTTTCCAGCTGAGGAGAGTTATGTTTTCCTATTTAGTTTTCAAGCTACTCATACACAAACATTCCACGGAAAATGAACAAGGAAATCTAAAATCAGAACTTTGTCTGTTTAAATGTATGCAGCAGATTTTGTATAAGACAATTGGTATGGCAAAAGTTGTAAGTCTCCTTTTGACTTCTATAATTTAACTAGCAGCCACTAACACTGCAACACTGTGGCATGGCAAATTTTGGCAATTCCTGTAAAAAGAATTACACCTTTTAATACAAGTGAAGAACTAGATATGAAATTTTTAATCGAAAGTAGTTCCCTATGTTTTGTACAGTTAGAATAAAGTTGACCATGCAAGTTTTTCAACATAATCTGTCCACACTGTTCAGACAGCTTTAGTAAATTCAATCAGACAAATGCTATATCACAGTTGCATTAAGTTACGAAATTAAAAATGTACTCTTTAATTCAGAGACACATTACAATGCAACAACAGTTCAAGCATTAATTTCGTAAAGAAAGGGCTAACGATTGTTGGAGATGCAAATGTTATACAAATTACGAAGGCTAATTTCCTGAAAAGTTGCCCTGATTTCTGGTAATATTCAAGCTCTATGTGAATCGGCATTGGCAAAATATATTAATTATTCTATTTGAAATAAGAATTCAACACTACAGAATAACTCACTTCTTTATACTTCACTATTCACGAGACATGAACAGATTTCAACACGTGTGAAACTAAGATCTACTCATTAAACCTATAATTATTACTAAAACTAAATAAAACGTTTACTAAGAATTAACCTTACCTTAGAAATATAATAATACCTACCTTACAAAACTATACGTGTATCCAAATGGCAATAAACGGAACACTCACTCAATACAAACAAATGTGAACCAACAATGAAACGCAATGGCTGTTCAACCGATTGACTTGGCGACAGCACTAAGTTGTGCACGTGACTATTTCGCACCGTAGCCTGTCTTTTTCGTCAGATTCGACTCAGCTTACCACTAGCCGCTACTAAGTGACATACATTTAAATTTTCCAAACAGCACTTCTTTACTTGGCACATACAAGCCATTTGTTAGCCTTTTGGTAGGCATTCTTCGAGGAGGTAGCATATCAATTTAAATCACGCATAATTATACTTTCAATTACATTTGCCGACGCTGCACTCTGCGCCAGACGTAGACATTTCACTGAACCATAAAATGTGTTTCCATAATCACACACTTAAGAAAATCGTACATATCCTAATCCAACCCCTGTTGTTTGGTTCACATTGCACAACTGTACACACAATCTTTGACACAGACGCCGTCTGCAGCGCCGCGATGCGGCGTGGGACATATTTCGAACGCAGATTTTGAGTTCGCACGGCACACTTCCCCTTTTAGACGCTATACCTCAGGTGTCCTCGAATTTACACTTCCTCATTAGCTCGTTAGATTTCAAATGAATAATGATTTTAAAAATAGTTTTGCCGCCACGGTGGCGCAGTTGTCTAGGCTATGCCCTCTGATCATTCGTCCAAAAGGGGTGCGGGTTCAAATCTCGGCACTGGCTCTTTCCGTTCCCTGGAACCAGTGATCCTAAATTAGCGACGGGCGACTGCTTATAGTCCATTGAGTTACTCGCGGTGGTCGTTAAATATCCAATAAAAAATAAGTTTTCGATGTACTAATTTTACAACATGCTTCTTGTGAAAACAAATTTTGAATGTTTTCATTTTTTTCTTTTTCCGAGTTTAACGACCGCTGTGAACAACTCTAAATACTATAAACAGTCACCTGCCCCTCATTTGGGAACATTCGTTCTAGGGAAGGGAGAGGGCAAGTGCTGTAAGGCAGACTCACCACCCTTGTCTCATTCGGTATTCGAACCATGGGCAGCGGAACATGATATTTTCAGGAGGGGTCCGACTTCTCCGAGAGCGAAAACAATTTGAAAAAAAAAGTAAGGAGAGAGAGAGAGAGAAACATAACAACGTAGGGCAGATGAGTATATACTCGTACGTATCATCATCATCGTCAACCAATGTAAACCCACTGCTGGATGAAGGTCTCCTCAAGTATTCCTCAACTTTCCATCTTGAACCTGTTTCTTCCACGTCACTCCAGCTGGATTTCTTATTTAACCCACCCATCTCTCACAGGCATTCGAATTTTTTGCCTCGTCGTGTATTTCCATTAACTTAAAAAATAAATTGACCCTTATTATTTTGTCTTCATCGCAGAGCCAGATGGCGCTTTTGCGGGGCCCGGGGGGAAATTTCATTGTGAAGCCCGGAGAAAAATTTCATTGCGGGCATTAGAAAATAAATCTCATATTTTAATAAAATCGTTACGTGAAAAATGCCGTTCGTAAAGAGCACACACGAAAACTGTCCTAAAGACATAATGATTATCTCACAGAAATACGTATTGGCTTTAAGCTTAAGAAAAAGACAATAATATGGATGGAAAATTCCGAGAGAGAGAGAGAGAGAGAGAGAGAGTAAAAAGTGTTATTTTTTTCTTTTTGATTGGAGGTTTAACGACCACCGTGAGCAACTCAATGGGCTATAAGCAGTCGCCCGTCCCTAATTTAGGGTCACTGGTTCCAGGGAAGGGAGAGAACCAATGCCGTAAGACAAACACAACATCCATGCCTCGCCAGGATTCGAACCCGGACCGCTTTCGCACGAATGATCAGAGGCCATCGCTTAGACCACTGCGCCACCAGGGCGGCTAAAATGTGTTAAAGTCCACGATTTTCTTTCCAGTTCGAGGGCGGTCGAGGTTGTATATTGGGACTTCTATAAAAACTTCCTCACAAAATGATAAAAAGATACCTGCGTAGCAAATATTTTTATGTAGGAAATATTAAGGACTCTTCAAAAATAAATTCATAAAAACAGAACTTAATAAAAATATTTTTAAGTGCCTCGCGCTCCAAAACTTACAAAAAACAAATAATTATAAAAAAAGCCCTACAAAAATTATTTAGTTTTTCTCTTTAAGTGCCGGGCCCGGGATGACCGCCTTGGTTGCCCTATGTTGCAGCCGGCCTTGCTTGAACGTTTTTAACGTTTCCATTTGCCGGCAGCGGAAGCTTTGATACAAGCAATAGCATTTTCAGCCTGTGTTTGAAATCAGTTGGTAACGGATGTTGCAAACTTTTCCGTTGATTAAACAAAGAAATATAACGACTAGTACCTTAATCTGCAAAGAGTTCACGATAGCGAGTGGACGTCTGCACTGGGGAGAGGGAGCGTTGGACAGCTCCAAGAGGGTTAAACTGACGTCACTGATTCCTGGAACCCTAAGCCGGAGTGGATTGGGCGAATTCATTGACCTACATTCTCTCATTCTAACTACCTTGGAGCGACCGCTTATAGCCATCAAGTTGCTCACGGTGGTAGCTAAACCTTTAGTCAAAATAAATAAAATCTCGAGAAAAAATAAATAAATCTCAATTTGAGTGAAGATTCGAAAACTTCTAGATAGCATTTGGGGTCCTAACGTAACTCTCGCCCCATGTAAACACTTTGCCCATTCCTCCATATGTCTGTCTCTCTGTCCGTGTGCTTCTTCTGGTTTTTTGGGAGTTTAACTACTACCGTAAGCAAGTTAATGGACTACACTCAGTCACCAGTCCCTAATTTAGGGTCACTTGTTCAATGAAGGAAGAGAGCCAGTGCCGTAAAACAAATACACCTCCCATGCCTCATCTGGGACTCGAACCCCGGCCCATTCGGACGAATGGACAGAAGCCAAGGGTTAGACCATTATGCCACATTGGCGGCTCCGTTGGAGTCGATTCATATCTGAGGAATAATTTTGGGTGAAGGTTGTCATGTTCATAAAGAAGTGTAATAATCAAATGCTTTTTTTTTTTTTTTTTTTTTTTTTTTGCCGCCCCGGTGGCGCAGTGGTCTAAGCGATGGCCTCTGGTCATTCGTCCGAAAGGGGTCCGGGTTCGAATCCCGGTGAGGCATGGATGTTGTGTTTGTATTACGGCACTGGCTCTCTCCCTTCCCTGGAACCAGTGACCCTAAATTAGGGACGGGCGACTGTTTATAGCCCATTGAGTTGCTCACGGTGGTCGTTAAACCTTCAATCCAAAAAAAAAAAATCCAAATGCTTTTTTACAGCACAAAATGGAGTCTCTATGGAGTATTCTCATTTTGGCCAATACTTACAACATACACCTTCAACCTTCGGTGCCGCCTCGGTGGCGCATTGGTCTAAGCGCTGTATTATGACCATTCGTCCGAGATGTGTCCGGGTTGAGGTTCCGGTAAGGCATGGATGTTGTGTTTGTCTTACTGCATTGGCTCTCTGCCTTCCCTGGAACCAATGGGGGTAAAGTAAGGAAGAGCGACCGCTTATAGCACATTGAGTTGCTCACGATGGTGGTTTAACATTCAAACGAACAACAACAACAAAAAAAACAGGCTTTGGGTCATTATCAGTATTAATTTAAGAGGGAGTTGGGTCCTAACCCGTTGGACACTCTATCGGTGCACCACTGTCTTTGTCAATGATATTGGAGGAGCATATACTACCAAATCTTGTTCTTGCGATTCTGAAACGATGGGAATCAACTGAACACAAAGCGCTATCTGCGAATGCGGGACATTGGCGGCGAACAGACGCCTATTGGAATGCAAGAGTGTTTGATTCAATTCGCGATGCACTGCAGAAATTATGCAGAAAGAACGATGTCATAAGGACCCAGAACTTTCTAGATCAAATTGTAATTAGCAAGTTCTCACACCCTGGAATAAAAAAAAATCGCTAATGACTAGGAAAATACCAGGCCACCGCAACCGGTGGGAGACATGGTTGCTCCTCTCCTTCGCATCGTTAAAGTGAGTGGTGTGGATGGAGAGATGATGAGCGCTTTGTTCGATCGTCCTCATTATTTGCCTCTTGCAAGAAAAAATTTCCAAACCATCGAAATCGTTATAAGGAATCACATAGGCCAATTAGTACCATTTGAAGTAGAAGCCAGACGAATGAGACATTCATTTTCCGAAGAAGTGCGAACATTCAACATTCCTCGATTCACGTGTCATAGTGCAAAGAGAATACCTCATGGAATAAGCAAAGTCCAAGGCATTCGTCCTTGATCTTCGATAGATATCAAATAAAAGATGAACACAGAGAAGAGAAATGAAAAAAATAAAGAAAAAAAAACAGAAAGAAAGCTACTAATAAATATTCAACCATTTCGTCTTGAAATCAATTACTTTAAATACCAAAATCTTAAAGATTTGGAACTCAAATATTCACGCGCAAACACGTCAATACACTAGTTACTCCCTGCAATGGCGGTTTTAAATTTTTTTTTTGATTGGAGGTTTAACGACCACCGTGAGCAACTAAATGGGCTATAAGCAGTCGCCCGTCCCTAATTTCGGGCCACTGGTTCCAGTCCAGGGAAGGGAGAGAGCCAGTGCCGTAAGACGAACACAACATCCATGCCTCACCGGGATTCGAACCCGGATTCTTTTTGGACGAATGATCAGAGGCCATCGCTTAGAACACTGGCCACCGGGGCGGCGCGGTTTTAAATATATGGTGGAAGTAGCATGCTATTTGCCAGTTTATTTTCCGCTAATAACCTTCGGTCTTTGTAAAATCCCGGTTCTTTCTTTTAAAGCTAAGCTGTTGGATGCGCCTCTGATTGTCACTTGCTCTCTCTCTCTGACCAATGACGTGAAAGCAAATTTAGGAAGTCACGCTATGCACGAGCGTGGATTTTAATTTTATTATCAGTCAGATGGTTTAACTCCAAAGCATTCGGTAGCATTTCGGTTTCGTTCCGTTCAAACTTTCGAAGTAGGTAGGTCTTAGTTCAGACACCTAGGTTGTACAAATTCGAGGATTTAAGACTGTTCAGTTGGTCAACACTAGGACTGAAAATGACTCCTACTAAAGCAGGCAGCAGCAGGCTACCAAAAACCTCCCTTCCTGGAACAAGTCAGCCGAAATCCATAAGACGTGCAGCGCGTAAGAAGAAGATATTCGAGGAAGACAAGCTTCTGGAGCTATTGAAGCAGAGTTTTCCCGGAGAAGTGAATCCAAATGCTGCTCTCTATTTGGCCGGGGTACTTAGATACGTCGCAGCAGAAATGTTGGAATTGGCCGGAAATCACTCAAGAGAAAAGAAACCTAGAGGGCCAATAGAAATCGACCAGGATGACATCAGGGCGGCCATTCAAAGTGACAGTGAATTGAGGTTGTTGTTTTTTGGACCTGATCCCAAGAACCATCCTTCTAAATGGACACAATTTTGTTCTTAGTCCTTGGAATCCATGGCGATGACTCGTTCTCAATTACAGAATTTAGTGGAGTAGCTGCAAGTCAAATCTGTCTTTAACGGCAATATCGTAGAACAGGATTCCGGAACAGTCATTACTCATTAAGTTTGTGAAACCAACTGATTATTAAACTGTTTATAGCTTAAGCCTTAAAACTCTCACTAATTTAGTTTTTCAGTAAAGACACACAACACCAAGGGATGGGTTTCCGAATCAGAACGCTTTTCAAGTAGTTCCCGACTTAAAGTGTATCGTTCCGCTTTGTTTAAGCAGAACCTGCTCACACCCAAAACGAAACGGCAAAAGGAAGAAGTTCACGCTAATTTTATGCAGTGTTGTTTTTTGTTTAACTATAAGAAGACGCTTTCATTTTTTTTTTGTGAATGAATTCTATGAAGAAAACTTAACGACTAATAGTACTACGGAGTTTTTTTGTCCGGAGTTTTTTTAATGCGAAGCTAATTCCTTCTTTTAGTATAAACTAAAAAACACAAGATATAATGGGGGAAAATTCGGTATCGGTGTCAAGAAACCAAACTGCCGTCGCTACACGAAAATTATTAAAGTACATATCCTCTCACAGTTTAATAATCGTTTAATTACTGAAACATATGTACAAAATGTTTGGGAGCACCATGTACTCCATCCACAGGTCCTTTAATAATTATCGTGTAGCGACGGCACTTTGGTTTCTTGACTGATGATTAGCACGATGAATTGAACTTTCATATACCGGTGTGTTTATACAATATTTGCTGAGCTTTCACACACCAATAGGCGGGTTTTCAAGGCTCTAGAAGAAGTCATATTTAAACTGTAAATCATGAATAGAACAAGAGGTTAAAGAAATCAAATTTGACAATGGTCCCATGAAATTACGTCAACATGGTGCCTGCCTCGCGGTATACATGATGATCTACTTTTTGTTTAGATCTAAGAGGAAAGTTCATGCATGTGGTAGGTCTGCTGAAACAAAGTCATTACACGTGTCTGTGTGAGATAGGATTTCAATAGTCTCTATGTAATGCTCCTTTTTGTGTGGTGTACGGTGCTATGTCTTTGATTTCGCACCAGAATGGCGTCGTCTCATTATCTGAAACTTCCCTGGACAGAGCAGTCGTGAGATTCCCATATTTGAGGTCCTCTTAATGCTCTTCTAGTCTCGTATAGTAAAAGAACATTTCGTCAAGTGAAAGCTCGGGTCTTATTGGCGAATGAAAGCTTGGCAAATATTGTATGTACACACCGGTATATAAGGACCCGGATTTCGACGTAGAACTACGTCTAACTCCGCGGATATTATGGGGCGACTTACGGCCGACCGCGCGTGACAAAAATAGGTCCCAATTGAAATCATTATAACGTTAAAAATACGTGTCTCACACGAATCGTGTTAGCGTATTCGTAAACAGCATGGAGTCCAATTCGCGTACTTCCCAATATATGGAGAGCGCGAAGCTCCCCTCACTACCTGTGCGCAGGGGAGATGATAAAATATTTCTGAGGGTTCCGCCGCATTTGACTCTGTCTATCTGGGCAACCGTGAGCACAATACGTTTGTGCTAAAGATCTCGACCAGATCTATTTATATATACGAAGAACATTTCGCAGTGATTGACAATATCGCGGTTTATCTGGAGAACCGTGAGTGCGAAACGACTGTGCGTGGTATCGTTTTAAAGATCTCGACGAGATCTATTAAAGTATATGAAGAACATTTTGCAGTGATTTGAATTGTACATTTCAAAAATTGTTTTCTTGTGAACCGGTGAACACTTTTGACAACATCGTGATTTATCTGGACAACTATGAATGCAAAACGACTGTTCGTGGTATCGCTTTAAAGCTCTCGACGGGATCTATTGAAATATATAAAGAGCATATCGTAGTGGTTTAAACTAAAATTTAAAAAAATTGTTTCCGTGTGAACGGGTCAAGATTTTAGACAATGCCGCGGAATTCGCAGATTGAACGCAAGCAAAAGTGGAGAAAATCAAAAGGAGAAGCAAGAGCAAGTGATGATTAATGTAAAAATCCCAAGAAGACAGAGCACAACTTTGGGTAATTCGTGTATCGATCTGCTTTGTGTTCGCAATGTGTCCAGCATTATTTGTAAACATTATGTACGCTACTTTTTTCATATCATAGACCTGTGTTGGCTATAACAAATTAAATAAACGCTTTGAAACCATTCTCGACTAGCTCCTTTCATCTCTCCGATCTGCAAGTCGTAGTCTTACGTTACAAACTGACGGATCAATCAGAACTGGGCCTACCGATATTTTTATTTTCACATAAAGTTTTGTGCTTTTGGGTTTATACTTATCTACGGTGTACCCACAGTGTTTTGTTCTAATTCCTTCTTTTCCGCTCCGGTAGCGCAGTGATCTAAGCGCTGGCCCTTTTGATCATTTGTTCGAGTTGTGTCCCGGTTCGAGTTTCGGTGGGGCTTGGGTGTTGTGTTTGTCTTTCGGCACTGTTTCTCTCCTTTGCCTGGAACCACGGACCCTAAATTAGGGACGAACGACTGCTTGTAGTCCATATAATTACACATGGCGGTCGTTAAACGGCTGTTATTTCCAATATCGCTTGCGCTTGCCTGCTCACGTAGCGGCTGCTTTCGATAGCGCTGAATTTGTGTTTACATTCTCTGTCGGTTGCGATAAAAAGATAAAGATTGCTCCACTCGGAATAGGCTACATTAAGTTTACATCGGTAATATAATTAAAAACATTAAAGCAAACTCACTAAATCATTTATTCAAGTACTGGAAGCAGTAAAACATAGGAATCATGAAATTTTATGAATTTCTCCACTCTGTGTTTACGATGACATTTAAAACGGCTATTCTTCCGCAGACGGGCGCACGGCTCATTTCTCACAGCTAAGACAGCGGAACACTAGCACAGCTCCGAGAGTATGCACTGGAAGCATCAAGCTACTGTTTTTGATGTGGCAACGGATCTGCTGTTGCTTACATTCGAATGCAAACATTATGGGAAGTGGAAAAATGGTTATCATTGCATTCTATGCTTACTGTTTTTATTTCATCATGATGACTGACGTTAGTGAAAATCCTCTAAATACGTGGCGTCAGTGAATAAAAAAAACAAAGTTTTCAATTTCTATCACAAAGATTTCTATTCGCGATGGAATCCATTTTAGAAAATGGATGCATGGCAAACTATAAATTATAACGCATTGCAATTTTTACAGCATAAAATCACAACTATCATCCCTCTTTAAAAAAAAATGAAGAAAACTCATTTCTGATTTTTAAGCATTTTTTAAAGAAGAAAAGGAAAATAACGAACGGCTTTCTGTGTCTTCAACGGTAACCACATAGGAAAGTTCTGGTCCCGTAACCTGCTGCCATGGTGACGCAGATATTTTTAGCACTCTCTTCTCACTGGGTGAAAGGACTGCAATCAAACTGGTAGTTAGGCGTTTTGTGTAGGAATAAAATAAAATAAAATAAAAATGGTGGCTATGGAACATTTCTCGGCTTGAAATTTTCGCGAATTGCTCGACCACTTCTAAACGACCTAGAGATTTGAAAATTGTCATGCAGATACGTCTTAAGGTCCAAATGCCTAGAAAAGTCCGAAAACAAACAAACAAACAAAAATCAAAATGGCGGCTTTGGAACATTCTCTGCTTGAATTTTTCGCAAATTGTTCGACCACTCCTCAATGACCTTGAGATCTAAAAATTGGCATGCTGGTAGTTCTTTAAGGTCCGGGCACTTAAAAAATTCTGAAAGCCAAACAGTTCAAAGGGAAGGCTTAGCTTTACTTTTCAAAATGCTGGTAGGATTAAAGATAATTATGCAAGAAACGTTGAAATGCTACAACAATTCGATGAAATTTTGATTTAAAATTAAGGGAGTCAAAGCCTAATCCGTTGTGCGCCAAACCATATGCATTGACGTCACGACTATTCTAAATCGTGAAACAGTTACGGTTCTTAAATTACTTTTCTTTCCCTTACTTACTTTTCCTTTCATAACTTTATGTTAAAAAAATTATAGATCTACTGTTCGGAGAACGAGCATAACTGCTAGGTTTATAAATTTGGATTACTAGTATGGCACGTACTGCTTCAAGAAAACTTAAATTTATTCCTTCTACGCGGTCTCGTTAACTCGTGCTAAGTTCTAATCAGTGATGATGCTTAACGTTCTCCATCAGGCGCCTCACAATAATATCGGAGGAGCGCAGATGAAGCTTTGTTCTTCCCCCAACAGATAAAATGAGTCAGTAGCGGGATGACGTGCGGGAAGCGACCGTACACCAAGCGACCCTGTGGGAATCGTGCGCGAACCGACCTTTTTATATTCCATCGTGGACGAAGCGACCCTTGCTAATCGAATAATTTTACTTATATCATCATCATCATCATCATTGTCAACCATTATCAATCCACTGCTGGACGAAGGTCTCCCCAAGTTTTCTCCAGAACGGTCTGTCTTGTGCCAGTCTCCTCCATGTAACCCCTGCATACTTTCGAATTTCATCCACCCATCTCCCATGTGGTCTTCTTGTGGGTCTTTTCCTGTCCCTTGGAATCCAATCTAAAATTTCGGCTGTCCATCGATGATCTGTCCTTCTGGCAGTATGTCCAGCCCATTGCCATTTCAGGGATTTAACTCTGATCATGATGTCTTCCACTCTTGTCATTTTTCGGATCCACGAGTTCCTCTTCTTATCTCTCCTGGTTACACCAAGCATGCACCTCTCCATGCTACTTTGAGTTGTCTGCAGCCTTTGTATGTCTCTTTTAGTTAAGGTCCACGTCTCTGCACCATACGTAAGCACTGGAAGGATGCATTGATCAAACACTTTTCTTTTAAGACATAATGGCATATTGCTCTTGAAAATTATGCTGTTTCTTCCAAAAAGCTCTCCAGACAAATTTTGTACGCCGATTCATTTCTTCATCAATGTGACCCTCACTTGATATCTGCTGTCCAAGATAAACGTACGTATCTGTTATCTCCAGCTTTTCTCCATCAATCGATAAATCTTCATTTCTTGTAAGCATTGAACATCACTTTTGTCTTCTGAAAGTTCATTTTTAATCCTACTTCTTTACTCTTGTCAGCAAGCTCCTGGATCATACTCTGCAGCTCTGATGGGCTAGTTGCAAAAATGACTACGTCATCAGCAAAACGAAGGTGGGTTAGATAATCTCCATTAATCTTTATCCCCATGTTTTCCCAGCTCAGTGACTGAAAAACACCCTCCAATGTGGCATTAAAGAGCTTCGGAGATATGGTGTCACCTTGTCTCACTCCCTTTCCAATTTTTATGTGTGTTGTATTTTCAAACAGCCTAATCTTTGCACTTGCATTTTCATAGATGCTATTAATAATATTAATGTATGCATCTTCAATACCGCAGGCTTTCAGAGCCATTGCAACTGCTGATGGCCTCACCGAATCAAAGGCTTTTTCATAATCGATAAAAGCCATGCACAATGGAATTTCATATTCCCTCGCTCTTTCAATTAGTTCTCTCAGCACATGGATATGATCTATTGTGCTGTAGCCACTCCTGAATCCAGCTTGTTCTCTCGGTTGAGCCATGTCCAGTGTTACCTTCAAGCGGTGTGAAGGAACTTTAGTGAAGATTTTATAAACTACTGATAGGAGGCTGATAGGTCTGTAGTTTCCAAAATCCACAATGTCACCTTTCTTATGTAGCAGGATCATTGTAGCGGTGTTCCAATCCTCAGGAATCTTTCCTTCATTAAGGCATCGAGTGAAAATTTGGGCGAGTACTGTTTCGATTTCTCCACTTGCTTCTTGTATGATGTCTACAGTAATTCCATCTTCTCCTGGAGCTTTTCCCCGCTTCATGTTCTTGATTGCATGTGCAACTTCTGCTGGAAGGACTGGAGGAACTCTGGTACTGGTATCTTTCATGATGTCTGGAGTGCATGTATCATCCCTTACATATAATTTGGAGTAGAAATCTTTCACTCTTGTCAAAATTTCGCCTCTATTTCTTGCTACAGAACCATCTTCTTTTCTCAGTGCCATAATCTGTTTTCTTCCTTTACTGAGATGTCCCTTTGCTATCTTTAGGCTTTGGTTGTTTTCAATTGCTTTCCTCACTAGTTCACAGTTGAATTTTCTTACGTCTTCAGTGATACATTTTCGTACTGTCTTGCATAGCTCTATATATTCCACTTTGGAAGTCACATCTTCTTTAGTTGTCCTCATCTCTCTTCTTTTTTGCATCAACATTTTCGTTTTTCCTGATAATTTATTTACATGCAACTTGTTCTTAGACCCAGCTAATTTTGTCGCTGTTTCCATAAGAGCTTTGGTTACTTTTCTGTTAACTTCAGAGATGTCCACTTCTTCCGATGTTAGGCCTTCTAAAGCAGAGAACCTGTTCTTCAGTTCCAACTTGAAGGTATTATGGTGTTTTTTAAGGCTGGTTATGTCAATAGATTTTGTTTGTCTTATGAGCTTGCCACGTTCAAGTTTAGTGTTGAGGTGCATCTTACATCTCACCAATCTATGGTCACTACCTGTGTTGAACTTGTTTAGCACACTGCAGTCTTCTATGACGAATTTTTTGTTACACATAATAAAATCAATTTCACTTGTCGTCCCATTTGGATGTCTCCATGTCCATTTCCTCTGTGGCTTTTTCTTGAAGAAGGAGTTCAAGATGAAAAACCCTTCTGCCTCTGCAAACTCAACGAGAGTATTTCCACGCTGGTTTATGTTGCCGTGACCGAATTTACCTACTGAAGTTTCATTCTGTTGCCGTTGCCCTATTTTTGCATTGAAATCTCCCATAATTATTTTCAAGTGCTGCTTACCTTTATTATTTAGATGACAAATTTCCTCATAAAATTCTTCAATTTCTTCTTCAGGATGACTTGTGGTGGGTGCATAAGTTTGAATAATCTGAGCCTGGTATCTTCTCGATAGTTGGATAACGAGTCGCGCAGCTCTGTCAGAGGAACTTTCAACTTCTACCACTTTATCCTTCAGTTTCTTGTTTATTATAAATCCAACACCACTAGTTCTGTCAGTATCTGTCCCACGATAGTAGAAGAGATGTCCACTTTTCAGTTCGATGAGATCTCCTTTTCTCCTTACCTCACTTAGCCCCACGATGTCCCACTTGATTCTTTGTAGTTCCTCTTCCAATTCAAGAAGCCTTGAATCAGAAGATAGGGAGCGTCCATTGTACGTTGCCAAGGTCAGCATCAGATGGCAGCCTAGTCCGGTCCTCCGGGGATTCTTAGCACCCTCTGCCTTCATGTCGCACTGGCTGCTGCCTTCGCCAGGTACATTCCAGCTGCCGGAGACTGAAGGCCAAGATTTAAGTTGTAGAGTCATTTTGGAGGTGTTTGGCCATAACTCACCACGCTGGCCAAGCGGGTTGGTGAGTGTGGGATAGAATTTCCTCTAATCCCGATGGTATAGTTATACCGCTATTGGCGGTCGTCAGAGCCCCTTTAGTGGGAACCGCCAATTCTGACGACCGCCAATTCTGACGACCGCCAATTGCGGTATAACTATACCATCGGGATTAGAGGAAATTCTATCCCACACTCACCAACCCGCTTGGCCAGCGTGGTGAGTTATGGCCAAACACCTCCAAAATGACTCTACAACTTAAATCTTGGACTCAGTCTCCGGCAGCTGGAATGTACCTGGCCAAGGCAGCGGCCAGTGCGACATGAAGGCAGAGGGCGCTAAGAATCCCCGGAGGACCGGACTAGGCTGCCATCTGATGCTGACCTTGGCTACGTATAATGGACGCTCCCTATCTTCTGATTCAAGGCTTCTTGAATTGGAAGAGGAACTAGAAAGGATCAAGTGGGACATCGTGGGTCTAAGTGAGGTAAGGAGAAAAGGAGAAGATCTCATCGAAGTGAAAAGTGGACATCTCTTCTACTATCGTGGGACAGATACTGGCAGAACTAGTGGTGTTGGATTTATAATAAGCAAGAAACTGAAGGATAAAGTTGTAGAAGTTGAAAGTTCCTGTGACAGAGCTGCACGACTTCTTATCCAACTCTCAAAAAGATACCAGTCTCAGATTATTCAAACTTATGCACCCACCACAAGTCATCCTGAAGAAGAAATTGAAGAATTTTATGAGGAAATTTGTCATCTAAATAATAAAGGTAAGCAGCACTTGAAAATAATTATGGGAGATTTAAATGCAAAAATAGGGCAACGGCAACAGAATGAAACTTCAGTAGGTAAATTCGGTCACGGCAACAGAAACCAGCGTGGAAATACTCTCGTTGAGTTTGCAGAGGCAGAAGGGTTTTTCATCTTGAACTCCTTCTTCAAGAAAAAGCCACACAGGAAATGGACATGGAGACATCCAAATGGGACGACAAGTGAAATTGATTTTATTATGTGTAACAAAATTCGTCATAGAAGACTGCAGTGTGCTAAACAAGTTCAACACAGGTAGTGACCATAGATTGTTGAGATGTAAGATGCACCTCAACACTAAACTTGAACGTGGCAAGCTCATAAGACAAACAAAATCTATTGACATAACCAACCTTAAAAAACACCATAATACCTTCAAGTTGGAACTGAAGAACAGGTTCTCTGCTTTAGAAGGCCTAACATCGGAAGAAGTGGACATCTCTGAAGTTAACAGAAAAGTAACCAAAGCTCTTATGGAAACAGCAACAAAATTAGCTGGGTCTAAGAACAAGTTGCATGTAAACAAATTATCAGGAAAAACGAAAATGTTGATGCAAAAGAAGAGAGATGAGGACAACTAAAGAAGATGTGACTTCTAAAGTGGAATATATAGAGCTATGCAAGACAGTAAGAAAAAGTATCACTGAAGACGTAAGAAAATTCAACTGTGAACTAGTGAGGAAAGCAATTGAAAACAACCAAAGCCTAAAGATAGCAAAGGGACATCTCAGTAAGGGAAGAAAACAAATTATGGCACTGAGAAAAGAAGATGGTTCTGTAACAAGAAATAGAGGCGAAATTTTGACAAGAGTGAAAGATTTCTACTCCAAATTATATGAAAGGGATGATACATGCACTCCAGACATCATGAAAGATACCAGTACCAGAGTTCCTCCTGTCCTTCCAGCAGAAGTTGCACATGCAATCAAGAACATGAAGCGGGGAAAAGCTACAGGAGAAGATGGAATTACTGTAGACATCATACAAGAAGCAAGTGGAGAAATCGAAACAGTACTCGCCCAAATTTTCACTCGATGCCTTAATGAAGGAAAGATTCCTGAGGATTGGAACACCGCTACAATGACCCTGCTACATAAGAAAGGTGAAATTGAGGATCTTGGAAACTACAGACCTATCAGCCTCCTATCAGTAGTTTATAAAATCTTCACTAAAGTTCCTTCACACCGCTTGAAGGTAACACTGGACATGGCTCAACCGAGAGAACAAGCTGGATTCAGGAGTGGCTACAGCACACAGTAGATCATATCCACGTACTGAGAGAACTAATTGAAAGAGCGAGGGAACATGAACTTCCATTGTGCATGGCTTTTATCGATTATGAAAACGCCTTTGATTCGGAGAAACCATCAGCAGTTACAATGGCTCTGAAAACCTGCGGTATTGAAGATGCATACATTAATATTATTAATAACATCTATGAAAATGCAAGTGCAAAGATTCGGCTGTTTGAAAATACAACACACATAAAAATTGGAAAGGGAGTGAGACAAGGTGACACCATATCTCCGAAGCTCTTTAATGCCACATTGGAGGGTGTTTTTCAGTCGCTGAGCTGGGAAAACAAGGGGATAAAGATTAATGGAGATTATCTAACCCACCTTCGTTTTGCTGATGACGTAGTCATTTTTGCAACTACCCCATCAGAGCTGCAGAGTATGATCCAGGAACTTGCTGACAAGAGTAAAGAAGTGGGATTAAAAATGAACTTTCAGAAGACAAAAGTGATGTTCAATGCTTTTACAAGAAATGAAGATTTATCGATTGATGGAGAAAAGCTGGGGATAACAGACACGTACGTTTATCTTGGACAGCAGATATCAAGTGAGGGTCACATTGATGAAGAAATTAATCGGCGTACAAAACTTGCCTGGAGAGCTTTTGGAAGAAACAGCATAATTTTCAAGAGCAATATGCCATTATGTCTTAAAAGAAAAGTATTTCATCAATGCATCCTTCCAGTTCTTACGTATGGTGCAGAGACGTGGACCTTAACTAAAAGAGACATACAAAGGCTGCAGACAACTCAAAGCAGCATGGAGAGGTGCATGCTTGGTGTAACCAGGAGAGATAAGAAGAGGAACTCGTGAATCTGAAAAAATGACAAGAGTGGAAGACATCATGATCAGAGTTAAATTCCTGAAATGGCAATGGGCTGGACATACTGCCAGAAGGACAGATCATCGATGGACAGCCGAAATTTTAGATTGGATTCCAAGGGACAGGAAAAGACCCAGAAGAAGACCACATGGGAGATGGTTGGATGAAATTCGAAAGTATGCCGGGGTGACATGGAGGAGACTGGCACAAGACAGACCGTTGTGGAGGAAACATGGGGAGACCTTCGTCCAGCAGTGGATTGATAATGGTTGACAATGATGATGATGATGATGATGATATATATATATACAAATCGTAGTCAAATTATTTACATCTAATTAATTAATTACTTACATCAAGTTTTTTATACTAAATACAAGTTTTTATCATCATCATCATCATTGTCAACCATTATCAATCCACTGCTGGACGAAGGTCTCCCCAAGTTTCCTCCACAACGGTCTGTCTTGTGCCAGTCTCCTCCATGTCAGTCCCGCATATTTACGAATTTCATCCACCCATCTCCCATGTGGTCTTTTTCTGGGTCTTTTCCTGTCCCTTGGAATCCAATCTAAAATTTCGGCTGTCCGTCTATGATCTGTCCTTCTGGCAGTATGTCCAGCCCATTGCCATTTCAGGGATTTAACTCTGATCATGATGTCTTCCACTCTCATCATTTTTCGGATCCACGAGTTCCTCTTCTTATCTCTCCTGGTTATACCAAGCATGCACCTCTCCATGCCTCTTTGAGTTGTCTGCAGCCTTTGTATGTCTCTTTTAGTTAAGGTCCACGTCTCTGCACCATACGTAAGCACTGGAAGGATGCATTGATCAAACACTTTTCTTTTAAGACATAATGGCATATTGCTCTTGAAAATTATGCTGTTTCTTCCAAAAGCTCTCCAGGCAAGTTTTGTACGCCGATTAATTTCTTCATCAATGTGACCCTCACTTGATATCTGCTGTCCAAGATAAACATATGTATCTGTTATCTCCAGTTTTTCTCCATCAATCGATAAATCTTCATTTCTTGTAAAAGCATTGAACATCACTTTTGTCTTCTGAAAGTTCATTTTTAATTCCACTTCTTTACTCTTGTCAGCAAGTTCCTGGATCATACTCTGCAGCTCTGATGGGGTAGTTGCAAAAATGACTACGTCATCAGCAAAACGAAGGTGGGTTAGATAATCTCCATTAATCTTTATCCCTTTGTTTTCCCAGTTCAGTGATTGAAAGACATTTTCCAATGTGGCATTAAAGAGCTTCGGAGATATGGTGTCACCTTGTCTCACACCCTTTCCAATTTTTATGTGTGTTGTATTTTCAAACAGCCGAATCTTTGCACTTGCATTTTCATAGATGTTATTAATAATATTAATGTATGCATCTTCAATACCGCAGGATTTCAGAGCCGTGGTAACTGCTGATGGTTTCACCGAATCAAAGGCTTTTTCATTATCGATAAAAGCCATGCACAATGGAAGTTCATATTCCCTCGCTCTTTCAATTAGTTCTCTCAGTACGTGGATATGATCTATTGTGCTGTAGCCACTCCTGAATCCAGCTTGTTCTCTCGGTTGAGCCATGTCCAGTGTTACCTTCAAGCGGTGTGAAAGAACTTTAGTGAAGATTTTATAAACCACTGATAGGAGGCTGACAGGTCTGTAGTTCCTGAGATCCTCAATGTCACCTTTTTTATGTAGCAGGATCATTGTAGCGTTGTTCCAATCCTCAGGAATCTTCCCTTCATTAAGGCATCGAGTGAAAATTTGGGCGAGTACTGTTTCAATTTCTCCACTTGCTTCTTGTATGATGTTTATAGTAATTCCATCTTCTCCTGGAGCTTTCCCCCGCTTCATGTTCTTGATTGCATGAGCAACTTCTGCTGGGAGGACTGGAAGAACTCTGGTACCTTTCATGATGTCTGGAGTACATGTATCATCCCTTTCATATAATTTGGAGTAGAAATCTTTCACTCTTGTCAAAATTTCGCCTCTATTTCTTGTTATAGAACCATCTTCTTTTCTCAGAGCCATAATCTGTTTTCTTCCCTTACTGAAATGTCCCTTTGCTATCTTAAGGCTTTGGTTGTTTTCAATTGCTTTCCTCACTAGCTCACAGTTGAATTTCCTTACGTCTTCAGTGATACTTTTTCGTGTTGTCTTGCATAGCTCTATATATTCCACTTTGGAAGTCACTTCTTCTTTAGTTGTCCTCATCTCTCTTCTTTTTTGCATCAACATTTTGGTTTTTCCTGATAATTTGTTCACATGCAACTTGTTCTTAGACCCAGCTAATTTTGTTGCTGTTTCCATTAGAGCTTTGGTTACTTTTCTGTTAACTTCCGAAATATCCACTTCTTCCGATGTTAGGCCTTCTAAAGCAGAGAATCTGTTCTTCAGTTCCAACTTGAAAGTATTATGGTTTTTTTTAAGGTTGGTTATGTCAATACATTTTGTTTGTCTTATGAGCTTGCCACGTTCCAGTTTAGTGTTGAGGTGCATCTTACATCTCACCAATCTATGGTCACTACCTGTGTTGAACTTGTTCAGCACACTGCAGTCTTCGATGACGAATTTTTTGTTACACATAATAAAATCAATTTCACTTGTCGTCCCAATTGGATGTCTCCATGTCCATTTCCTGTGTGGCTTTTTCTTGAAAAAGGAGTTCAAGATGAAAAATCCTTCTGCCTCTGCAAACTCAACGAGAATATTTCCACGCTGGTTTCTGTTGCCGTGACCGAATTTACCTACTGAAGTTTCATTCTGTTGCCGTTGCCCTATTTTTGCATTGAAATCTCCCATATATATCTTCAAGTGCTGCTTACCTTTATTATTTAGATGACGAATTTCCTCATAAAATTCTTTAATTTCTTCTTCAGGATGACTTGTGGTGGGTGCATAAGTTTGAATAATCTGAGCCTGGTATCTTCTCGATAGTTGGATAACGAGTCGTGCAGCTCTGTCAGAGGAACTTTCAACTTCTACCACTTTATCCTTCAGTTTCTTGTTTATTATAAATCCAACACCACTAGTTCTGCCAGTATCTGTCCCACGATAATAGAAGAGATGTCCACTTTTCAGTTCAATGAGATCTTCTCCTTTTCTCCTTACCTCACTTAGCCCGACGATGTCCCACTTGATCCTTTGTAGTTCCTCTTCCAATTCAAGAAGCCTTGAATCAGAAGATACAGGAGCGTCCGTTATAGGTAGCCAAGGTCAGCATCAAATGGCAGCCTAGTCCGGTCCTCCGGGGATTCTTAGCACCCTCTGCCTTCATGTCGCACTGGCCGCTGCCTTGGCCAGGTACATTCCAGCTGCCGGAGACTGAGGGCCAAGATTTAAGTTGTAGAGTCATTTTGGAGGTGTTTGGCCATAACTCACCACGCTGGCCAAGCGGGTTGGTGAGTGTGGGATAGCATTTCCTCTGATCCCGATGGTATAGTTATACCGCTATTGGCGGTCGTCAGAGCCCCTTTAGTGGGAACAGGATGCACCACGAGAAGGCGGGGTTTACATTTGTCAAGGAGAGGCTGTGATGTTACGCATCACCTGTCCTTACATCCCCAAGTTTTTATATCGTTTTACATATACGTATATATACAAATCGTAGTCAAATTATTTACACCTAATTAATTAAGTACTTACATCTTCTGAATTTTGATAGCTTAATGCTTTCAGGTATTTTTTAAGGTCTTTAGAATTTCCAAATTCAGCCATGATATTACGAATGCGTTCTTCTACTTGTATACATATTTTCTTCCTTTTTGGACCTAGTTCTCCTAATTCTTTTAATTGTTGTTTGTGCATCACACGTCAAATTTGGAAATTTAAAAACCTTAAAAAATGCCTGAAAGAATTAAGCTATCTTACCAAGTTGGACTAAGGACAAAAGCTACAAAATTCAGAAGATGTAAGTACTTAATAAATAATTTGACTACGATTTGTATATATATATGTAATGATATTAAAAACTTGTGTTTAGTATAAAAAACTTGATGTAAGTAATTTGACTGCGATTTGTGTATATATATATAAGTAAAATTATTCGATTAGCAGGGTCACTTCGTCCACGGTAAAATATAACAGGGTCGCTTCGCGCACGATTTTCAGAAGGCCGCTTGGCGCACAACACCCTTAGCATGTCCAGTGGCGTACCGTAAAAACTCGCCCCCCCCCCCCCCCCAAAAGTATTTTCGAGGCCCTTTTGCGAAAATCCATTAACTTTCAATTACTGATAATTTTAACTTCTATAACGAAGTAAAATTTCTCCGTCATTTTTGATCTACGGCGGGATTCGAACCCGATTCGATTCGAACCCTTATTCCGGAACAAGTCGCTCTACCAACTGAGCTACGCAGCCGATTATTCTGATTCCTATCTGCCTTTATGTCGTGTGTGTCCTGCTGGCAGGTACGTCACACTTCCATAGTATTAAGTAGGCTTTGCGGGTGATTTAATAAATCCAATACTTTGGAACGTCGAGTGTTTTTCGTAAAATCAAAATTATTCCACTTTATTGCGCGAAATACGAGTACAAATGTGTAGATTGTAATTAGAATGTGATTGCTCTGGTTTTATACCGACACAAATTACTACAAAATACTTACGTCAAAGTTTGACCGGTCGCTCTGATACCGACCGGGTGAGAGTTACTAGTGTGAGACTTGGCTGAGCAATACTGCATTGAAAAGCAGAACTGAAGAATTAAACCGCGAGACGGGGTTTCAACCCGATCGCGAATTTTTTCTTTTTCAATTGGTGAAGTTCACGAGAACCACCAATTAGAGCAGTGACGGGACTTAGTAAAAACGCCCTTGTGAGGGCGAAGTTCCGTTCAGCCCGCATTGAGAACTCTGGTATCAGTTTTGGGTACGTCGTCGTCGTTCCGGTCCCGCGGACGAAGGGGCTATTTGATCCCTCGCCCGCCCAAAGCCCAAGAGCCCGGCTTCTAAGGTTTGACTAGAGTGGGAGAACCCCTGGGTGCCCACTCAGTACTTAGAAGCAAATTTTGAGTTTTTCATCTCTCTCACAGAGATGTCATCTACCCAGAAGGGTAGAGTGAAAACAAAGGGGTCCGTCCCCAAATCGTCCGGGACACCCCGGACGCAGAAGGTAGCGGCAAATGCACTACCAAGCCCTGTCGGCAGTGCTAAAGGGGTTAGCCCCTCTTCCGAGAACAGCCGGAAGGTAGAGCCCAACGCTGGGGGAAACTCTCAAAGACGCTTCCCCCAGCGAGGGGCTCTAAAGCCGCTACACCCACGAAGGGAGCCTCGACTGAGCAGTCTCAGTCAGCTAGTGGTGTAAGAACCCCTTGCCAGTTCCGCCCATGGCAAGGAAGGGAAAAACAGCACCCCAGCCAGAACCCTCTCGGGCTCCTGAGGGGTCGTCCACGGGGTGCCCAGAGGTACCTTCGGTGGGAGGTACGCAGCCCAGGACACCCCCGGTGCTTACACCCGAGGCGTTTGTGAACCTCGTAATCGACCTCACTAAGGAAGTCGAGTCCGTTCTCTCGGACTCGTGGGTCACTTCCTCAGGGAGAGAGAAGGTGAAAGCTGCCCTGAGCAGCGTTAGAGACGCTTGTTACGAGCAAGCAGCACGGGCAGCCTATCTCGAAGGCAGGCTGTCCGTGCGGGATGAGTTGCGCTGCGAAGCCGAAGTGAAAGCGGCTTCCTACGCCGAAGTGACTAGGAAGGGGGCTAACAAGGCGAAAGGGCCTTCGTCCGCCCTGATTGAGACTAGAAAGAAGAAGGGAAAGTCGGTAGACAGGAGACACGTGCTTTTAGTCTACCCGAAAGTCGAGAGTGCGTCCTCAGAGGACACGAAGAAGACCCTGAAAACTGCAGTAAACCCAACTAAACTGCAGATAGGGGTCAAGAGCATTCGGAGCATCCGGAAAGGAGGGGTCGCGGTGGAATTTTCCCATCCCGGGGAGCTCGACCGCCTAGCCCAGGAGTTGAGAAGCAATCATATGACCAAGGATTGCACATCCCCCACGGCCCCACGAAAGAGAAATCCCCGGTTGATTGTGTATGGGGTCGACGGGAATCTCTCAGGGAAAGAGTTCGAGCAGATGGTTCGTGAGCAGAACCCAGAGCTCGAGAACGGGTTCAAAGCCTGTTTTCCCATTAAGTGCAAGGGAGGTAGGGTCCACTGGGTGGCAGACGTGGATCCCAAGGCCTTCAAGCACTTGGTGAGGCGGAAGACGCTGAACTTGGGTTGGTCAGTGCTCCGTCTAAAGGAATTCTTGAGGGAGGTCAGGTGCTTTCGGTGTAATGGGTTCGGCCATTTCCGAGGCAACTGCCCCGAGACAGATGCAAGGTGCGGCAATTGTGGTGAAGTTGGGCACCAGCACCATCAGTGCGCAGCCGCACCGAACTGCAGCAACTGCACCGCTGCGAATGCCAAGTTCCACCTGAAGCTGGACGTCTCACACTCCAGCTTCAGTAAGACATGTCCTAGTCTAATTAGGGAACTTGAGCAAAGGAAGAGTCGGGTCAACTATCGTTGACGGATGGCAGTACCCTTGGAGGTACGTAGCTCTCGATAAAGAGTTTTTCGGTCCATTGACCAACGTGTTTGAGTCGACCCTGGCCCGGGGTCATCACCACAGCACTGGCCCTAGTGCGGTGAACAATGTAAATAATTCAATGTGTGATTTTTGTTTGTGTCTAATTATTGTGAGAGGGGTGCATGAGACCCTCAGAGTGAACGTGTTTGTACTTTGCTGAGTTTCTTAATAAAGGACAGTAGTCCCAAAAAAACTCGCGTTGGCGGGCGATCTCCCGGCCACGAGATGAGATATTTCGAAAAAGTTGCTTGCCCCAACTGCCCATAGCACGTCGCACACACGGGTTGTGACAGAAGGGTGTAAGGTACCGGTCCCGTGGGGGAGGCAGATCCCCACAGGTCTCTAGACCGAATCTGTCCGAGTGGAAGACTGTGGTTTCCGGTGACTGACAGGCTGGCTGTCGGAACGCCGTCAAGGGATCCTATCTATCCCAAACTATTCGAGAGAGTTCCGCATTTCCCTGCGAAGTCAGCACTTTGACGGTGCAGGTAATGTCATCAGCTAGTGTTAAGTCAAAGTTTATCATATGCAAAATTTATTTGTTATTTTAAAGGAGTAAGGCCATGTTTGAAATGTTTCACGATTACACATAAAACATACAACTGTCGTGTGACAGTGTCTAACGACTTCCGATTTATACGAAATATCACAATATAAGTAATCAAAAACTAATTAACGATTAAGAACTGTAGCACAAAAAAGTAAAAATACTTTAATTATATACTCTGGTACATAAAAATACACTTAACATAAAACCACAATGCTTTGCACATAGTAAAAAAAAATCATTTGATTCTGTTATATCGAAAACAATTTAGTAAAATCATGCAATGCATTGATTGTGATCCGCTTTCCAACATACCAGGAATCATTACTCAAGTTATGAGGACAATGGCTGTGGAATAAATCTCGCTCCTGTGCCCTGACCTTTGACCCCATGTCGATGATGTTAAACATAATTGGTTCAATATACCTCCGGAACAACATACTAAAGTTTTGCCGCAATCGAAGCATTTTTAGTCAAGTTATGAGGATAACGACTGTGGAATAAATCTCGCTTTTGTGCCCTGACCTTTGACCCCCATGTCGATGATATTCAACAGAACCAGTTCAGTATACCTCCAGAACAACATAATAACGTTTTGTCGCAATCAAAGCATTTTGACATAAGTTATGACGCATAAGGCGATGGAATGGATTCTGCTCCTATGTCCTGACCTATGACCCCATTTAGCCCATATTCAATAGGGTTCGTCCCCAGGTGGTCCCCTACCACATACTAAAATTTCATCGGAACGGAATTATTTTTACGCGAGTTATCATGAGGACGGACAGACGACGAACAGACAGACAGACGGGCAAAGTTGGAGCATATACGCTTTTTCACCCTACGGTTGGAAAGCGTAAATAATGATATTCACTCTACGATCAGTTTTACTATGGAGCTCGAACACAATGGTGCCTTGCCTTATCTGGACATTTTACTGAGCAAGTTGTCTGAAATCGCCTTCGTACCTAAGTCTACTATAAACCGACATTCGTCCCCAACTTGATGCTCCGCAGCTCATTCTGCCATGCTAATTATAAAACAGCTTTTTTCCGTTCTCGAATCAGAAAAGCCTTTGCAGTCTCCTCAGATTTTCTTTCTAGACAACGTGAATTAAAGAACGTTTCCGGATTGGCCACTGAGGCAGAATACGCCCCGAATCTGGTACATAGCTATATCGAGAAAGTCAGAACCAGTCATATTAATCTTTCGATGCCACAACTACGCTACCTGGGCTCAATTCTCTACGTACCAAATGTTTCTTATCAGCTCAAGAACGCGCTCAAGAACATGAACCTCGCTGCTGGCATCACGTCTCCGAGATCTTTATATGCCATGCTTCAGGGAAACCATGACAAGCCCTCGCTTTCCAATGAGGCAGGTGTTTATGCCATCCCTCTACAACATCCGGACGGCTCCAAGCGACACTACATTGGAATGACCAAACGTTCATTTAGAACTAGAATAAATTGAGCGTAAAAGGGACATAAAGAACGGTAAAGTAACAACGGCCCTATCCAAAGAGGTCCAGTTCAAGTCCGCTTATCCAACGCTGGGTGACGTAAAGAAATTAGCTTCCTACTCCACCCCAAAATCTACTGCCATTCGCGAAACTTTAGAGATCCTCACCAACAGCGAATCATGCAATTGCGGCGTCTTGGTGGGATTGCCACGAGTTTGGAACCAATTCTTCAAACAGTGAATGCCTTTGTTTTCTTTCCATGATTCCGCGTGCTAAACGAACATGACGCCTCGAGCCTTTGAATGAATAATTACTTAGCATCTGTTCGTTTATTTTCAAATCAAGTCACTGCGTTAAAATTGTTGAAGCGTTCTATTATTCAGCTAGCTGTCTACCTTTCTTGAAAAAGCCATTTGGTTGATGTGCGAAAGCTTGGAAACTTTGATTTATAATCTACGCCAAGAAATTCGAATTACTAATGTAGTTATACTATTTTGAGTGAATTCTTTGTTTTCTTTCTTCCTGTCTCCCGATCAAACAAACAACATGTGCGTAAATAATTCTACAATCAGGGGTACTTAACCTATGGGTCGCGACCCAGACTTGGGCCGCCGGGGCTTCCGAGATAGGTCGCCGTAACTTCTCAGAAAAAAAAAGTGCAATTTTTTTTTTTAATTTTACATTTCAAACCTTCTTCGTGTTTAACACGTGTAAAGGCCCCGGAATTTCTGAAGATGACATAACGGAGATCGTCAGCGTTGCTCCTTCCAATCACTTGGATCGTGGGAATTTTTAGGACGTCACAGCATTGCAAATTTTCCCCCTGAACCTAAATTTCCCCCCTAAATTGAACGGAAAACCCCCCAAGTTGGCAACACTGGCCTGCCCTCAGAATCCAATGACAAACGACTAACAAATGTGACACGAAAGTGAGACGGCAGAGACAGAGAGAGGGGGGAGGGGGAGAGAAAGGGTATGGGAAAGGGAGAGGGAGAAAGAGAGAGAAAGACATAGAGAGCGGCGGTAGAGAGGGGAGAGGGGGAGAGAGAGAGATGGGCGATAAGAGGGGAGAGGGGGTAGAGAGGGCAGAGAGGGAGGGCGAGGGAAAGGGAGAGAGAGAGGGAGAGAGTATGGACTATGGAGGCTTTCAGCGAACATTCATTAATAATAATAAAAAGAAAATGCCTAACTTCTAAAGTTTTCATCAGATTTTGACAAAATTTTAAACGAGAGTTTATTTTGACGTGTCTTGGTTACTGTAAAAATTGCATTCGGTTATTTAAAAAATTGGAGACATTGAAATCTCTTTTATAAAAGGTTTTAATTTCCAAATATTCACATTATTTGTCTTACAATATGTTATTATTCATACCTTCCCACAATATAGGTAACCCTAACCGCCTCCCCCCCCCCTCCTGGTTGCGCCACTGGTTTGACTGCACTTTCAAAAACCAAAATTTTTTTACACTCTGCGTAAAAATGAATAATTACTAAACTTATTTATATTATTACATTAGCATTTTTGATTTAAAAATAGACCCATGGGTCGCGAAGTTGATCGTCTTGTTGATCTTGGGTCGTGGCCAAAAAAGGGTAAGAACCCCTGCCCTAGATGGTCGCCCCGGTGGAGCAGTGAACCAAGCAATGGCTTCTGATCATTCGTCCGAGATGGGTCCGTGTTCGAATCCCAGTGAGGCATGGATGTTGTGTTTGTCGTACGGCACTGGCTCTCCCTTTCTTGGAACCAGTGGCCCTAAATTAGGGACGGACGACTGCTTATAGCCCACTGAGTTGCTCATGGTGGTCGCTAAACCTCCAAACAAAAAAAAAGAAAGAAAAAGAAAATCTATAGATACAGAAAATATAAAATGTTTGCCAATGCACCGAGAAAAGTGTTTTCACGCTCGTGTTAATAAAAGGAGATCATATTACGGATTCGCTAAGCTTTATCTTCTAAATCTTTAAAAGTGAATTTTTCTGCCCTGACGCGCAGATCCTCCCGCCTTGAGAACGTTAGCTTAGGAAGAATAAAGAAAAATCTTCCCGTAGGAAAGATTCCGTACCTCTGATTGTCGTGAATCTTCAATGAAACCGTATTCGCTCTGATTACTTGCAAAGGTGGGTTCAAAAAAGAGGCACATAAAAAAATAAGATCAAACTCGCTGTTACGAACATCACAAGGGTCATAAGACCACGGCAAATGGGTCCGGGTTTTTAGCACCAGAGCAATATTTTCCCCAAAGTTCAACCAAACAATGGAGCTCTCTCTCTCTCTCTCTGGGTGGCGCGCCCTCCACTTGGAGTAGAAGATAGTAGGCTCTTTCCATTCATTCATTCATTCATCAGCTGAGCAGAGCTGAGGGAATTGCAACTGGTTGAGTTCATCAGGTGGCGTGCTCTGTTTACGAACTAGAGCCACCCAGCCTTTTCAGACAGCAGACCTTTCTGCAGAATGCATTGTGCTAATATTACACATCGCGCTTCGCTAGCTTTTCCACATTTCTTCTCTCACCCCAGTCCAGTAGGGAGCCGTGACATCACGGATTCGGGAACACTTAGATGCGAAGAAGAGAAAAAGCTGTTTTTCCGATTTTGAACAGGGCGTTGAAAGATTGCATACATTGTTGGATGCACAAAGGCGGCGTCAACGACGTAAAGTTAGTAAGCCGTAAAATAATGCACTGTCTTCTGCATTTTGTCGGTGGCATACGCAAATTTGCTTAGGAGGCAGAAGAGGCAAAATAATATACACGGTTATTATAAATGAAATACAACGAATTATAAACCAAAACTATTTAAGATATTGACACTCATGTTCAGAGGCGTAACTAGCATCACTACGCCTGGGACAAACATAAAATATTGTACCCCCATCTGCGTTTCTCTTATTTAAATATATCACCAACTAGCCTATTGCGTCCTAGGACGGTTGTTTTTAAGCTATAAATAAACATTAATATATGAGGTATGTTACCCGTCCTAAGACGGTGAAGGGCCGCTGGTCGCCTAGTGGTCAGTGTTCGTGACTGCCACGGAGATGACCTGAGGTTCGATCCTGGGGAGGTACGAACGTTCGAACCATTAAATACCCGCCAGTGCATTGGATGGGCACGTTCAGCTGTCAGACCCCGGGTACTGACCCCCCGGTAATATGTAAATAAGGGCGTCTTTCTCCCCCTTTCTTACCTCGCTCCCGTGTCCCTTTCCTATCGGGCACTCTAGCCCAAATCTCCTAGCTTCCTATTTCTAAGGGTTGTTCAAGACCTGGGGTAAGACACTCCCTTCCTAAAATCCTCTAGATATGATCTGATCTGATCTAAGACGGTCAAATCTTTAATTGAAGCAGACTGAAAACAATCAAATAGACGTCGGCTTTTTTGTAAGGAAATATAGTAAAAACCTATATAGTAAGAATTTATTCATGTTAGAACTGAAAATTATATGCTATTTATTTCCGTTTTTCAAAAGACCTCGCGATAAATATTCTGCGCGAAATATTTGTTGTAGTTCAACAATTTTCCTTGTAGTCCAGTTGCCTTAATAACTTTTGCTTTGATTTTTCGCCTCAAATTACTTTTTCTCCTGCACACATGCTATTCCGCTCACTGCTTGTGTTAGACTGTCCTATCCGAAGTTTAGTTTGAAGCTTCATACCGAAGCTTTTTCTACAAAATAATGCGATATCTGGTATTACAAATCGGAACTATGTAAATTCTCGACGACGTACTATTTGGACGACATGAGCTTTTAGATGCAATCTTGTCACTTCGACATCACACGATTTAGTTTTTATTGTAGATTAGAGCGTTTAGATAGATCGATATTTTGCAAAATGTATAATATAATCAGCACTAAACTCGGAAAATTAGTTAAATTATAAAATTATAAAATAAAAAATAATTAAAGCGTACAAATTAATATTCGAATTGTGCTAAATTAAGTTCATATGCAAACGCAACTTACCGTAATATTATGATTTTAATTCGAATTTTATAGATCGGATATATAGAACTCGAGTAATTGATTATCCAATGTTTTTAAATTAGCATGCGATCACATTGATATCTGAAAGTGATCTGGTGCTTTTAATAGCAGGCAATCATTTTGACATCGCGAGAGCACACACGAATTGATCGATAAGCCGTAATGCAACAATGCAGACGTTAGTGTGACGTCAAGCGTTCCAGAGAGACGGTTCTGGGTGCTTATATAATTAATTTAACAGTTCTCTCTCTCTCTCTCTCCCTCAAATAAAAATTGACGACATATCAAAGTCTCTCTCAAATCAAAATTAAGGACATATCAAACTATGGCTGTTTGTACAACTTCTGATGACTGTTTCGGAATTCAGACGAACCGAATACAACTGGCAGTCGGCCAGGAAAGTATATAGAATTTTTTTCCGGGGGGAGGGGGGAGGGGGGAGCTGAACATTTTTGAAATCCACCAGGACAAAATACAGCTAGAAAATTTTACCACCGTTGGACAAGTGAATTACTAGACTGGATAACAAAGGACAGAAGAAGGCCACGCGAGAGATGCCTGGTTGAAATTCAAAAGCATGATGGAGTGACTTGGAAGACTCTCTATATATACACATACATGCATACAGCCAGTCTTCCCTATGTCATTCCGGTATGCTTTCGAATTTCATCCACGCATCTCTCACGTGACCTTCTTTTGGGTCTTATCCTGTCCCTTGGAATCCAGTCTAAAATTCTGGTTGTCCATCGATAGTCCGTCCTCCTGGTAATGTATCCAGCCCTTTGCCATTTCTCTGATCATGATGTATGTCTTCCACTGTTCTCATTTTCCTTATCAACGAGTTTCCCTTCTTGTTTTTCCTGGTTAGATCAAGCATTCATGTCCATGCTTCTTGCAGTTGTCTGCAGACCTTGTATGTCTTTTTTTCTTGATGATGATGATATATAATAATATATCATCATCATCATCATCATGGTAAACCATTTTCAATCCACTACTGGATGAAGGTCTCCCAAAGTTATTTTCACAGCTGCCTGTCTTGAGCCAATCTCCTACATGCCACACTCACATGCTTTCGAATTTTATCCACCCATTTCCCATGTAGTCTTCTTTTGGGTATTTTCCTGACCCTTGGAATCCACTCTAAAATTTCGGTTTTGGTGGTCTTTTCTTCTGTAAACATCTCTAGCCCATTGCCATTTCAGGGATTTTACTCTGATCGTGTTGCCTTCCATTCTTGTAATTTTCCTTATCTATGAGTTCCTAATCTTATCTCTCCTAGTTAAACCAGGCATGCATCTCTTCATGCCTCTTTCAGTTGTCTGCAGTCTTTGTAAGTTTTTTTATAGTTAAGGTCCACGTCTCTGCTCCGTACGTAAACACTGGAAGGATGCATTGATTAAACACTTTTCTTTCAAGACATAATGGCACATTACTCTTGAAAATTGTACTGTTTCTTCCCAAAGCTCTCCAATCAAGTTTTATACGTCGATTAATTTCTTCATCAATGTGACACTCGCTTGATATGCCCAAGGTAAACGTAGGAATTGGTTATCTACAGCTTTCCCCATCAATTGATAAATCTCCCTTCCTTGTAAAAGCATTGTACATCAGTTTTGTCTTCCGAAAGTTCATTTTTAGTCGCCATTTCTTTATCCTTTTCAGCAAGTTCCTGGATCATAATCTGCAGCCCTGAAGTATTATTTCAAATACGTCCGAACAGTTGTTTGAATTTTTTTCTGTTCAGAAATGAAACGGATGTAAAACCTGGTAGAAATCGGGACCATTGACCCGCAAGAAATGGTAGACCCAGTGACCCGTTGACCCTGTGTCTCGTGACCTGTTGACCCTTTGACTCGTGACCCGGTGACCCGGTGACACGTGACACTGTGTCTCGTGACCCGTTGACCCTGTGTCTCGTGACCCGTTGACCCTGTGACTCGTGACCCGTTGACCCTGTGACTCGTGACCCGTTGACCCTGACTCGTGACTCGTTGACCCTGTGACTCGTGACCCGTTGACCCTGTGACTCGTGATCCGTTGACTCTGTGACTCGTGACTCGTTGACCCTGTGTCTCGTGACCCGTTGACCCTGACTCGTGACCCGTTGACTCTGTGATCCGTGACCCGTTGACCCTGTAACTCGTGACCCGTTGACCCTGTGACTCGCGACCCGTTTCCATTTCTGATCCAGGCAAGCGGCCTCCAATCTCTGGAGACATTTCCAGAAAACTTTAAAAATAACCAGATAGCCGTGACAAGGACTTCCGCCTGCCACAACAAGGCAAGACGACCGGTATTCGTTTCGAATTACTCGCTCCCATAGGAAGTCCACATCCAGGCAACTCTCTCAGGAGCTCTATTCTGCAAAGGGAACCACGATACCAAGCAGAGATGGAAACGGGTCACCAGTCAGCAGGTGTTCCTGACCCGATTTCGACCCGGTTTTAATTCTGTTTTAATTTTGAAAAGAAAAAAATATTTAAAAGAAAAATGCGTACTGTGGAATTTTGTGAAAAAGATTTGTTATACAAAAAACATTGCCGTCTCTTTCTTAAAGCAACGAAGATATCCACCGACTGACCAAGGTTAGTAGACTACTAGGTTTGCTCATACGGGAGTACGGGAAGAGCTTTCCTGCAGAGCATTCCGTCTGACGTCACCGGTCTTACAAGAGAACACAGCGAACGCGAGAGTTGTGCGCTGTCTGCTGACACGCAGGCAGTTTGTTGCTAGAAGCAATGCGTTAGCGTAAACACTTCATAAATTTAGTTCTGTAATAAATGAATTTATAATTATTTGTCTTTTTTTGTTTGGAGGTTTAACGACCACCGTGAGCAACTCAATGGGCTATAAGCAGTCGCCCGTCCCTAATTTAGGGTCACTGGTTCCAGGGAAGGGAGAGAGCCAGTGCCGTAAGACAAACACAACATCCATGCCTGACCGGGATTCGAACCCGGACCCCTTTCGGACGAATGATCAGAGGCCATCGCCTTAGACCACTGCGCCACCGGGGCGGCTTATTTGTCTTAGAATTTGATTATCACTAAGTATCAGCATGGTCTCAGAAAAAAATAAAAAGATTTCTTATGCAGAATGCTGTAAATAAACAAATGTGAGAAATAACATACCTGAAAAAATTCCTTTCTTCATGTAGTTATCTTCAGAAGCTTGCGTTTCCTATTTCTTTTCTATTAAAAATGTTTGGAGCAAATGTTTGGAGCAAAATGTTTGGAGCAAATGTTTGGAGCAAAATGCTTGGAGCAAATAGTAGCATTCTGGATTATAAAAGCATCACTTCGTTTGCAGCGCGATTTCCATAACTTGCAGAGCTCAGTCACTTTCGGAAATCTATGGTATACGATCGGCGATCCTTTAGTATTTCTGTAGTTATTTTTGCAATCTGCAACAGCGCAGGAACTTGAAGGCATCACGAAAAAATAAACTATTTGCAAACAAACCAAGCTATTCTACTTATGGTACATGTACACTAAATTATTCAAGAAACAAGAAAACACAGCGCGCTTTGAACAAGAGTCAAATGACATTTGCGACTGCTTTGACATCTGCTCGAAGGCCACATCACTTCCGGGGTCTTTGTAAGACGGTGACGTCATCAGACCTCCTTACGGGCATAACCTTGTGTGTTAAAGAACCTTGCGACTGACGATATGGCGCAGATGCTAAACTCACCGATACTATATCGTAAAACGATACTTTATTTGCGTTTGTTTTCAGTGCGATTGCCCGGAGAAAGATACAGGCAAACGTCTGTTGCTTGTTTCTCTGGTGATTCATTCTCACACCCCGCGTGTCACATTGTAAGACTAAGAGCCACTTTTCACATCGCATCTTTTGCATTGAGCATTCAGATGTTTTCGTTTGACGCGCTAACATCCCCTTCCATTGGATGTCGTGTCGGAATTAATGCTTTATTTGTTAATATGGATGAAATTATTACTAAGGAGATTGAAAAAGGCGTCGAGGCTAACAAATACGTGCTTGTTGAAAACAAAAAGCTGAAGAGTGAATGGTGGAAGTTGTTTTGTCTAATTAAGAAACCAGAATATGTTTCACAGCAACACCAATTTTCACAAGTTTGTGATGTGTTGAAAGTTGCCAAAATGTGAATGTTGATTTCGTGAGTGTTCCTTCTTTTTGGGGGCAATGATGAAATCAACATCAACATTTTGGAAACTTTCAACTCGTTAGAAGCTGGAGAAAGTTGGTGTTGCTGTGAAACATATTCTGAAGCTTGGGATGTTATCAAGAAAACAGCAAAAACTGAAATTAAACATATAGCAAGTTACTTAATTCAAACATTTTGACTGCAGAGCCATCAGAATTAAGTGGAACAGCCTTAACATCAGTGCTGAGGTACTTTTTGACTTTCGCAGATGTGTTTGAAAATATGTGCAAAACAGTTAGATTATGTCTTGCAATTGAAGGACAACAGGTTCAATACTTCCTGTATGCCTGTAAGTAAGGGACTAACTTATACGTTCCTTCAATACATTTTTTTTAATTGCTTGAAGGTTTAACGACCACCGTGAGCAACTCAGTGGGCTATAAGCAGGCGCCCGTCCCTAATTTTGGGTCACTGGTTCCAGGGAAGAGAGATAGCCAGTGCCGTAAGACAAACACAACATCCATGCCTCACCGGGATTCGAACCCGGATTCCTTTCGGACGAATGATCAGAGGCCATTGTTTAGACCACTGCGCCACCGGGGCGGCACATCTGTCTCAGTTATCATCATCATCATTGTCAACCATTATCAATCCACTGCTGGACGAAGGTCTTCCCAAGTTTCCTCCACAACGGTCTGTCTTGTGCCAGTCTCCTCCATGTCACCCCTGCATACTTTCGAATTTCATCCACCCATCTCCCATGTGGTCTTCTTCTGGGTCTTTTCCTGTCCCTTGGAATCCAATCTAAAATTTCGCCTGTCCATCGATGATCTGTCCTTCTGGCAGTATGTCCAGCCCATTGCCATTTCAGGGATTTAACTCTGATCATGATGTCTTCCACTCTTGTCATTTTTCGGATCCACGAGTTCCTCTTCTTATCTCTCCTGGTTACACCAAGCATGCATCTCTGCATGCTGCTTTGAGTTGTCTGCAGCCTTTGTATGTCTTTTTTAGTTAAGGTCCACGTCTCTGCACCATACGTAAGCACTGGAAGGATGCATTGATCAAACACTTTTCTTTTAAGACATAATGGCATATTGCTCTTGAAAATTATGCTGTTTCTTCCAAAAGCTCTCCAGGCAAGTTTTGTACGCTGATTAATTTCTTCATCAATGTGACCCTCACTTGATATCTGCTGTCCAAGATAAACATACGTGTCTGTTATCTCCAGCTTTTCTCCATCAATCGATAAATCTTCATTTCTTGTAAAAGCATTGAACATCACTTTTGTCTTGTGAAAGTTCATTTTTAATCCCACTTCTTTACTCTTGTCAGCAAGTTCCTGGATCATACTCTGCAGCTCTAATGGGGTAGTTGCAAAAATGACTACGTCATCAGCAAAACGAAGGTGGGTTAGATAATCTCCATTAATCTTTATGCCTTTGTTTTCCCAGCTCAGCGACTGAAAAACACCCTCCAATGTGGCATTAAAGAGCTTCGGAGATATGGTGTCACCTTGTCTCACTACCTTTCCAATTTTTACGTGTGTTGTATTTTCAAACAGCCTAATCTTTGCACTTGCATTTTCATAGATTTTATTAATAATATTAATGTATGCATCTTCAATACCGCAGGTTTTCAGAGCTATTGTAACTGCTGATGGTTTCACGGAATCAAAGGCTTTTTCATAATCGATAAAAGCCATGCACAATGGAAGTTCATATTCCCTCGCTCTTTCAATTAGTTCTCTCAGCACGTGGATATGATCTATTGTGCTGTAGCCACTCCTGAATCCAGCTTGTTCTCTCGGTTGAGCCATGTCCAGTGTTACCTTCAAGCGGTGTGAAAGAACTTTAGTGAAGATTTTATAAACCACTGATAGGAGGCTGATAGGTCTGTAGTTCCTGAGATCCTCAATGTCACCTTTTTTATGTAGCAGGATCATTGTAGCATTGTTCCAATCCTCAGGAATCTTTCCTTCATTAAGGCATCGAGTGAAAATTTGGGCGAGTACTATTTCGATTTCTCCACTTGCTTCTTGTATGATGTCTACAGTAATTCCATCTTCTCCTGGAGCTTTTCCTCGCTTCATGTTCTTGATTGCATGTGCAACTTCTGCTGGAAGGACTGGAGGAACTCTGGTACTGGTATCTTTCATGATGTCTGGAGTGCATATATCATCCCTTTCATATAATTTGGAGTAGAAATCTTTCACTCTTGTCCAAATTTCTGCCTCTATTTCTTGTTACAGAACCATCTTCTTTTCTCAGTGCCATAATCTGTTTTCTTCCCTTACTGAGATGTCCCTTTGTTATCTTTAGGCTTTGGTTGTTTTCAATTGCTTTCCTCACTAGTTCACAGTTGAATTTTCTTACGTCTTCAGTGATACTTTTTCTTACTGTCTTGCATAGCTCTATATATTCCACTTTGGAAGTCACATCTTCTTTAGTTGTCCTCATCTCTCTTCTTTTTTGCATCAACATTTTGGTTTTTCCTGATAATTTGTTCACATGCAACTTGTTCTTAGACCCAGCTAATTTTGTTGCTGTTTCCATAAGAGCTTTGGTTACTTTTCTGTTAACTTCAGAGATGTCCACTTCTTCCGATGTTAGACCTTCTAAAGCAGAGAACCTGTTCTTCAGTTCTAACTTGAAGGTATTGTGGTGTTTTTTAAGGTTGGTTATGTCAATAGATTTTGTTTGTCTTATGAGCTTGCCACGTTCAAGTTTAGTGTTGAGGTGCATCTTACATCTCACCAATCTATGGTCACTATCTGTGTTGAACTTGTTCAGCACACTGCAGTCTTCTATGACGAATTTTTTGTTACACATAATAAAATCAATTTCACTTGTCGTCCCATTTGGATGTCTCCATGTCCATTTCCTGTGTGGCTTTTTCTTGAAGAAGGAGTTCAAAATGAAAAACCCTTCTGCCTCTGCAAACTCAACGAGAGTATTTCCACGCTGGTTTCTGTTGCCGTGACCGAATTTACCTACTGAAGTTTCATTCTGTTGCCGTTGCCCTATTTTTGCATTGAAATCTCCCATAATTATTTTCAAGTGCTGCTTACCTTTATTATTTAGATGACAAATTTCCTCATAAAATTCTTTAATTTCTTCTTCAGGATGACTTGTGGTGGGTGCATAAGTTTGAATAATCTGAGCCTGGTATCTTTTCGAGAGTTGGATATCAAGTCGTGCAGCTCTGTCAGAGGAACTTTCAACTTCTACAACTTTATCCTTCAGTTTCTTGTTTATTATAAATCCAACACCACTGGTTCTGCCAGTATCTGTCCCACGATAGTAGAAGAGATGTCCACTTTTCAGTTCGATGAGATCTTCTCCTTTTCTCCTTACCTCACTTAGTACCACGATGTCCCAGTTGATCCTTTGTAGTTCCTCTTCCAATTCAAGAAGCCTTGAATCAGAAGATAGGGAGCGTCCATTGTAAGTAGCCAAGGTCAGCATCAGATGGCAGCCTAGTCCGGTCCTCCGGGGATTCTTAGCACCCTCTGCCTTTATGTCGCACTGGCCGCTGCCTTGGCCAGGTACATTCCAGCTGCCGGAGACTGAGGGCCAAGATTTAAGTTGTGGAATCATTTTGGAGGTGTTTGGCCATAAATCACCACGCTGGCCAAGCGGGTTGGTGAGTGTGGGATAGCATTTCCTCTGATCCCGATGGTATAGTTATACCGCTATTGGCGGTCGTCAGAGCCCCTTTAGTGGGAACAGGATGCACCACGAGAAGGCGGGGTTGACATTTGTCAAGGAGAGGCTGTGATGTTAATCATCACCTGACCTTACATCCCGTCTCAGTTATATATATATCATCATCATCATCATTGTCAACCATTGTCAATCCACTGCTGGACGAAGGTCTCCCCAAGTTTCCTCCACAACGGTCTGTCTTGTGCCAGTCTCCTCCATGTCACCCCTGCATACTTTCGAATTTCATCCACCCATCTCCCATGTGGTCTTCTTCTGGGTCTTTTCCTGTCCCTTGGAATCCAATCTAAAATTTCGCCTGTCCATCGATGATCTGTCCTTCTGGCAGTATGTCCAGCCCATTGCCATTTCAGGGATTTAACTCTGATCATGATGTCTTCCACTCTTGTCATTTTTCGGATCCACGAGTTCCTCTTCTTATCTCTCCTGGTTACACCAAGCATGCACCTCTCCATGCTTCTTTGAGTTGTCTGCAGCTTTTGTATGTCTCTTTTAGTTAAGGTCCACGTCTCTGCACCATACGTAAGCACTGGAAGGATGCATTGATCAAACACTTTTCTTTTAAGACATAATGGCATATTGCTCTTGAAAATAATGCTGTTTCTTCCAAAAGCTCTCCAGGCAAGTTTTGTACGCCGATTAATTTCTTCATCAATGTGACCCTCACTTGATATCTGCTGTCCAAGATAAACGTACGTGTCTGTTATCTCCAGCTTTTCTCCATCAATCGATAAATCTTCATTTCTTGTAAAAGCATTGAACATCACTTTTGTCTTCTGAAAGTTCATTTTTAATCCCACTTCTTTACTCTTGTCAGCAAGTTCCTGGATCATACTCTGCAGCTCTGATGGGGTAGTTGCAAAAATGACTACGTCATCAGCAAAACGAAGGTGGGTTAGATAATCTCCATTAATCTTTATCCCCTTGTTTTCCCAGCTCAGCGACTGGAAAACACCCTGCAATGTGGCATTAAAGAGCTTCGGAGATATGGTGTCACCTTGTCTCACTCCCTTTCCAATTTTTACGTGTGTTGTATTTTCAAACAGCCTAATCTTTGCACTTGCATTTTCATAGATGTTATTAATAATATTAATGTATGCATCTTCAATACCGCAGGTTTTCAGAGCCATTGTAACTGCTGATGGTTTCACGGAATCAAAGGCTTTTTCATAATCGATAAAAGCCATGCACAATGGAAGTTCATATTCCCTGGCTCTTTCAATTAATTCTCTCAGCACGTGGATATGATCTATTGTGCTGTAGCCACTCCTGAATCCAGCTTGTTCTCTCGGTTGAGCCATGTCCAGTGTTACCTTCAAGCGGTGTGAAAGAACTTTGGTGAAGATTTTATAAACTACTGATAGGAGGCTGATAGGTCTGTAGTTTCCGAGATCCTCAATGTCACCTTTCTTATGTAGCAGGATCATTGTAGCGGTGTTCCAATCCTCAGGAATCTTTCCTTCATTAAGGCATCGAGTGAAAATTTGGGCGAGTACTGTTTCGATTTCTCCACTTGCTTCTTGTATGATGTCTACAGTAATTCCATCTTCTCCTGGAGCTTTTCCTCGCTTCATGTTCTTGATTGCATGTGCAACTTCTGCTGGAAGGACTGGAGGAACTCTGGTACTGGTATCTTTCATGATGTCTGGAGTGCATGTATCATCCCTTTCATATAATTTGGAGTAGAAATCTTTCACTCTTGTCAAAATTTCGCCTCTATTTCTTGTTACAGAACCATCTTCTTTTCTCAGTGCCATAATCTGTTTTCTTCCCTTACTGAGATGTCCCTTTGCTATCTTTAGGCTTTGGTTGTTTTCAATTGCTTTTCTCACTAGTTCACAGTTGAATTTTCTTACGTCTTCAGTGATACTTTTTCTTACTGTCTTGCATAGCTCTATATATTCCACTTTGGAAGTCACATCTTCTTTAGTTGTCCTCATCTCTCTTCTTTTTTGCATCAACATTTTCGTTTTTCCTGATAATTTATTTACATGCAACTTGTTCTTAGACCCAGCTAATTTTGTTGCTGTTTCCATAAGAGCTTTGGTTACTTTTCTGTTAACTTCAGAGATGTCCACTTCTTCCGATGTTAGGCCTTCTAAAGCAGAGAACCTGTTCTTCAGTTCTAACTTGAAGGTATTATGGTGTTTTTTAAGGTTGGTTATGTCAATAGATTTTGTTTGTCTTATGAGCTTGCCACGTTCAAGTTTAGTGTTGAGGTGCATCTTACATCTCACCAATCTATGGTCACTACCTGTGTTGAACTTGTTTAGCACACTGCAGTCTTCTATGACGAATTTTTTGTTACACATAATAAAAGCTATTTCACTTGTCGTCCCATTTGGATGTCTCCATGTCCATTTCCTGTGTGGCTTTTTCTTGAAGAAGGAGTTCAAGATGAAAAACCCTTCTGCCTCTGCAAACTCAACGAGAGTATTTCCACGCTGGTTTCTGTTGCCATGACCGAATTTACCTACTGAAGTTTCATTCTGTTGCCGTTGCCCTATTTTTGCATTGAAATCTCCCATAATTATTTTCAAGTGCTGCTTACCTTTATTATTTAGATGACAAATTTCCTCATAAAATTCTTCAATTTCTTCTTCAGGATGACTTGTGGTGGGTGCATAAGTTTGAATAATCTGAGCCTGGTATCTTTTCGAGAGTTGGATAACAAGTCGTGCAGCTCTGTCAGAGGAACTTTCAACTTCTACAACTTTATCCTTCAGTTTCTTGTTTATTAGAAATCCAACACCACTAGTTCTGCCAGTATCTGTCCCACGATAGTAGAAGAGATGTCCACTTTTCAGTTCGATGAGATCTTCTCCTTTTCTCCTTACCTCACTTAGCCCCACGATGTCCCACTTGATCCTTTGTAGTTCCTCTTCCAATTCAAGAAGCCTTGAATCAGAAGATAGGGAGCGTCCGTTGTAAGTAGCCAAGGTCAGCATCAGATGGCAGCCTAGTCCGGTCCTCCGGGGATTCTTAGCACCCTCTGCCTTCATGTCGCACTGGCCGCTGCCTTGGCCAGGTACATTCCAGCTGCCGGAGACTGAGGGCCAAGATTTAAGTTGTGGAATCATTTTGGAGGGGTTTGGCCATAACTCACCACGCTGGCCAAGCGGGTTGGTGAGTGTGGGATAGAATTTCCTCTAATCCCGATGGTATAGTTATACCGCTATGGGCGGTCGTCAGAGCCCCTTTAGTGGGAACAGGATGCACCACGAGAAGGCGGGGTTGACATTTGTCAAGGAGAGGCTGGGATGTTACGCGTCACCTGACCTTACATCCCTATATATATATATATATATATATATATATATATAAGGACAAGCAAGAGTAAGACAAAAATGAGAATAAAAATAACAATAAAAAAATAATAATAATAAATAATAATAAAATAATAATAATAAATAATAAAAAAATAATAATGCAAACATTGATTCTAAAAAACAAAAAATCCAAAATTCAACCAGGAGAAACGACAAGAATTGCAGAACGTATGGTAAATATCCTCCATGGCTTCATCAACGGCAACCATGGATAACATCTCTCACATATCTGCAGATATCAGAAAGTGTGGGTTTCTTCATTATTCAGTTTGCAAATAAAGAAAAAATTAAGAAATTAAAGATTAAAGTTAAACCCCTTACTACTTCACCAAATACCACTATCTGATATGCATTAGAGAAAAACTCAAACCTCGTTTTCCGTTCCAGGACGATGAAATTTTCAAATTCTGGGCTGATGTTACATGGAAAGAACGGCTTGATTTATGTCTGTATGTTTAAATACCTTTGGGCTGTCAGACGTTGCTCCATACGAATTAAAGGGTCCAAATATCCCACGAAAACATGCCCCAGACCATAACGTTGCTTCCGTCTGCTTGAAGAGTAGTGAAGATAAAGACATGCTTTCGTGCTGCTGTCGCCGTGTCCTCTCCCTCCCATCTGCATAGTGTAGGCGATTACATTTACTGTCCAGTTGTTTTCTTCTTGAGCGAAAGGGAGGGGTTTCTTCTTGTTCGCTGTAGATAGCAATGACTTACGGACAGTCCGTCTGCTTCTGTAGCTTATACGATGTAATAATGTGCGGCGAATTGTACATTGAAAGGTCATAGGACTTGGTGCCTGTGTAACGTATACTCTATATTCACTTTCCTTTTGATTTTACTATCTCTGGTTATTTTATTTTACTATGTAAATTATCTTCCTACTGAACGAAATATTATTTCACCCGCTGAATGAGATCTGGCAATGAGTGTAAGTCATGACGTGGTGGTAGCTAGTATATAGGCGCGTTCATCGAGACTTAAAAGCGTGTGTGTTGTTATGAGGAGAGCTTGTGGTCGTTAAGAGAGAGAGTGTATAAAACGAGGAGAGATTATTCATTATTGTTCTACAAGTGTTGTGTGTGCCTTAGTTGACCAAGAGTCGTTGAAATAAAGAAGTTTTCAGTAAGTCAGTCTTTCTCAATTCATAGTTTTTGTCAGACCTCTGTCTGGCTGTTAGGTTTATAACATTTATTGATTCCTATAAATAACCAGCGTTGAGACTTTGTTTAAGTTCGTAATTAACTAGTAACAACACCCTTTTGAATTCATTATTTTGAAGCTTAGTACAAGTATATCATTAGCTAGCTGGTAGGAAGAGAATCATTCATAATAATTAGCTTAGCGGAAAGCGAATAAAGCTAATTCATTATACCTGATTCAGATTATCTGTAATTTGACGAAGTGTTGCCTGTCTGTTGGACTGGACAAGTCTGTCTACCCTCAGCTCAGTTCAGGCAAAGAATATAAAGCTCCGCGTGAAGAAGATCAACTCTCGTTGAGATAACGTAAAACAGGCGACAGCAGCGCCCCCATAAGCTGGGAGCTTTTGTGCTCTGCCGGAAAACAAACGTTCAGCAGCAAAAGGCGTTATGGGACTACGGCAGTGGATCTGGTACCTTTGGCTCTGCCGGAAAGCAAACATTCAGCAGCAAAAGGCGTTATGGGACTACGGCAGTGGATCTGGTACCTTTGGCTCTGCCGGAAAACAAACATTCAGCAGCAAAAGGCGTTATGGGACTACGGCAGTGGATCTGGTACCTTTGGCTCTGCCGGAAAGCAAACATTCAGCAGCAAAAGGCGTTATGGGACTACGGCAGTGGATCTGGTACCTTTGGCTGTGCCGGAAAACAAACATTCAGCAGGAAAAGGCGTTATGGGATTACGGCAGTGGATCTGGTACCTTTGGCTCTGCCGGAAAGCAAACATTCAGGAGCAAAAAGGCGTTAGGGAGCTTTTCTTTGATCCACGATTGTTTCCTTCGACCTGATGACTATTTGCCAGAGCAGTTTTTTTTTGTTTTTGTTTTCTGATATCCGGACACTGTCATCAGCATACAGCAGATTGCTGTATGCTGATGACACTGTCCTGTTGGCAGAGAGCAAAAGTGAGTTGTAAAGTATGTTGTCCTGGATGTATGAACTTTGGATGAAATTCAAACTGAGTATAAATAAGGGAAAAACCAAAGTTACGGTTTTTGAGAGAGGAACTGGTAGTACTGAATGTAATATAAATCTTAATGGCACAGAGTTTGACCACGTGAATCAGTTTGTGTATTTAGGAAGCATATTTGACAGAGAGATGTGACGTATATTCTAGATTGACTTTCCTTTTTTAGTTTTTTTCCCTATGCAAATCTTGAGTTCATTCTCAGTATTCTTCACTCTTAACGTGAGATCTTTTCTCTCAAACGAATACGTTTGGCAACACAATTGAGGTTGAATGAACGTGACGTATGTCTGAGTTTTGATAAGAACAAGAGATTAAAACGACGACTGATCTATTTGCTTGAGAGCGTTGTAAAAGAGAGCGACTTATTCCGGAATGAGGAGACCCGGGTTCGAGCCCCGGCGTGGACAAAAATGACGGAGAAATTTACTTCGTTATAATGGCGCCCGAACTTTCAAGATGACCCGGCCATTCAAAATCTTGCAATGGTGTGATGTTGCTTCCACACCGCGAGATAGGAAAAATAAGAGAATCCCTTCTCCAGCGCTTCAAAAAATAAAAATGTGTGACGTTGCATTCCACACACTAGATTGACTGGGAGTTTTCAAGTGCACGTTCTACAGCGGATGGCTGCCTGCAACGATTCATGGTCACGGCTGACCCGTGGGCCATGTCCCCGGCCCTCTTTCGGGGGTGGGGGTGGGGTGGGGAGTGGGGAGATGTGACGTGCCTACCCAGCAGGACGCGCACGACATAAAGGCAGATAGCAGCGATAACGAACGTCCGCGTAGCTCAATTGGTAGAGCGACGTATTCCGGAATGAGGGGATCCGGGTTCGAGCCCCGGCGTGGACAAGAATGACGGATAAATTTACTTCGTTATAGAGAACAAATTGGATGGTAAAATTAGAAGGCGAGTGAATTCTTCATTGAAAGTCATAGCTGCCCTGGGAGGTTTTCACAGGAATGATGGGTTCTCTAGAGAGTCCCGCATAGCTGTGTATGAAAGTGTAATTGTTCCTACTCTGATGTATGGCAGTGAAACCTGGGTACTGCAGAAGAAACATAGGAGACGTTTGTGTGCTGGAGAAATGTGATACCTACATGGGTTTGTGGCAAGACAAGTTCCTATTGTGTGAGGAATGAAGATGTGTTGCAGTTGTGTAATGTGAAGCAAAATGTTGTTAGCAAGGTGGAGACTAATATAAATCCATAGTTGACGAGAACCAGGAACATCAAATAGAAGTCATTGCTCTTCTATTTGAGGAGACTAATATGCTTCGGTGGTTTGGCCATGTTGAAAGAATGAGTGACGAGATGCTTACTAAGAAAATCTTTTAGCCCAAGTAGCAGGAAGGAAAGGCAGAGGAAGGCCAAGGAAGTCATGGGAGGATCAGATTCAGGAGTGTCTGCATGAGAAAAAGATCATGAGTATGAAGTATAGAAAATTTTGTGTGCGTCGTTTGACGGATGTCAGTGGAGCCCGAGTTCTATGGCAAGTAAATGGAGAAGTTTGGTACGGCAACAGTAAGTAAATTATCAGTTAGAATACAAATTTTGAAGATGACAATCCGTTTTTTGGCGTAAATGTGACAAGGATGGTAAGTCAGATAATATCCGAAAACTTGAAAATTTTCATCGTCCTGGAGCGGGACTCGAACCCGCGTCTCCCAGAAAACGCCTAGGTATGCTAACCACTACACCACCCAGAACGACCAAGTTTCAAGTTTCCGATCAATTTGAATTTTCAAAAAAATTTTCAAGTTTTCGGATATTATCTGACTTACCATCCTTGTCACATTTACGCCAAAAAACGGATTGTCATCTTCAAAATTTGTATCATATGGCGTAATCCCGTATTTCTTTCATGATTTATCAGTTAGAAATTATCTGGTAGTTTGTTTTTTCTTTGTGGAGCTAACCTCTGAATCCCAGGGAACAGCGTAGTGATATGTATGTAGGTATGTATGATATCCGGCCCGTCTCTTATTTTGGTGAAACAAATATGCAATAACAATTAATATTACTATTTAAATTGAATTTTAGAAGATATTATAGTTAGGCATAAGAATCCGTACAAAATGCAGACAATCCGTAGTATTTGACATTTCTGAAAAATTGAAGAGCAAACAAAAGCGTTAATAACCGGACTGGCGCAAGAAAACCAACACATCCGATTTGCAAAGTTTTTATGCTACAGAGGAATGTAACAATCACGTGCTGTGAGTAGCTCGGCTGACTGTTCTTTGACAAACTTGAAGTTAACAAAACAACGCAAGAGCACGCATGCGCTGTCTGCTCCGGCATTAGCCTGTATGTTGGTTTCTGTGCACTGCATCTTGTATCCCAGGATATGGCGGCGCTAGTTATACGTCTCGCCGAGTTTTAACGTCTTCTCAGTTAGATATTCTTTGGTTCAAGTATATAGTAACCGTTGTCCACCACTACTGTAGCTCTCAGACCCGATTTTTTGACTGGTGGTCCACTCCGTAAACTTTAACAACTGCTGCCCTCTATTATTCCAGAAGTGCAGCCGTTGAGCACCAATGCTTCGAGCACTCACGACCATTGCAGGTTCTAGTCCATCAGATCGCGCCTTTTACCCATTCTTCCTCGCGCAGTACACATCATTAGTCTCTGCATACCTTCAGCGTTCCCTTTTTATACCGTACGACGAAGTAAATTTCTCCATCATTTTTATGTCAGTTGCGGAATTCGAAGCAGCAACTCTCGGCTCCGGAGCTCCGAGTGTTATCCACTACACTACACCGGCATATGCTCTCACTGTTATCCCCCTGCATCTCATGTGCGTCCTGCGGGGCAGGCACGCCACATCGCCCTCCCCCCTTCCCCGAAAGAGGGTAGGAGGCATGATCAACAGGTCAGCCGGGACCATGTGTAGCTGTAGGCAGTCATTCGATGATGAATATGCATTTGAGAATCCCGGAACGTAACATCACACTGATTTTTTTTTTCGAAGCACGGAAGTAGGGATTCTCATTTTTCCTGCCTCGCAGTGTGGAAAGAACACAGTGCGGCACCCAGGAATTCTTGTTGGGGGAAAGGGGGGGGAGGCTACATATATATGCTGTATATATAGCGTACATAGTGTGTGTGTGTGTGTGTGCATACATACAGTGTGCGTATATAGGGTATACACTGAGTGGCCACTTTATTATGACCACCTGACAGTTTTAAGCAAACGAGCTGTGGTTGCACGCTGTTGCCGCCAGAGGGCGAGGCTAGTATAAAAAAGGAAAGCTTAGTGCTTGCGACAGTAGTAGAAGTGATTTTTGGATGACGAGATGGGTAAAAAATGCGATTTGACGGACTTTCAACGTGGGATGATTGTAGGAGCTCGGAGCCAGGGAGCGAGTATCACCGAAACCGCCACATTCGTGAAATGTTCCAGAGCAGCTGTTGTTAAAATGCTAAAAGACTGGACTGTCAGCCAAAAAACTGGGTGGTCGTCATCGACTAGTGCAACGTGTGGTTGTCATCGACGAGTGCAACGTGTGGTCGTCATCGACTAGTGACTGTTCGGGCGGAACGGAGAGTGTCCAGACTGATAACACACAACAGATGGGCAACAGTGCAGCAAATTACAGACCATCTTAATCGAGGATCCCCTCAAATGATCTCTGCAGGCACTGTTCGCCGTACACTGCATCGGATGGGATATGGCAGCAAAGGCCTGTTCGAACACCTATGCTGTCTGCAGTTAACAAGAGAAAACATCTCCAGTTCGCACAGGAGCACAAGGATTGGACAGTCGATAATTGGAAACAAATTATGGGGGCCGATGAATCACGTTTTCAGTTGCACCATGCCGATGGTCGAGTGAGAATTTGGCGGAAACAGCGCGAAAGCATGGACCCCAAATGCATTGCTACAACCCTTCAAGCTGGTGGAGGCAACGTTATGGTTTGGGGAATGTTTTCCTGGCATGCTTTGGGCCCTTTAATTCGTGTTGATCAACGTCTGACTGGCACATCATATCTAAACATCGTTGCGGATCAAGTGCATCCTGTAACGTGGATGATTTATCCCAATAGCGATGGCTACTTTCAACAAGATAATGCGTCCGGCCATATTGCTCGATTGGTTTCAGGAACATGTCGGTGAGTTTACTTTGCTTAGGTGGCCCTCATAATCTCCAGATCTCAACCCCATTGAGAATTTGTGGGATGAAGTTGAACAAGCCATCAAGCATGGTCTCGGATTCCACACACCACATATCAACATCTCGTGGAGTCCATGCCACGAAGAATCGACGCAGTATTAAAGGCAAAAGGTGGCCCAACGAAGTACTGAGGGGGTGGTCATAATAAAGTGGCCCACTCAGTGTATATATATACAGTAGAATGCGTACATAGTGTGTGCATATATGTACGTATATACAGTATATGCACATTAATGTATATATAGTATACGGATATAGTGCGATGTGTGTGTATATATATATATATATATAGTAAACGCACATAGTACTGTATATACAATAGATAGATAAATATTGAAAAATATGTAGGGTGTACGAAAAGTTCTCGGCCAGACAGTGAAGGAAAAATGGTACATGTAGGGCAGAAAAGACAACTAGTACACACTCTACAATTCTTTAAACATGTAAAATAATATTTTTGAATGTTTAATTTGGGACATACATCGCTCTTAATCTCCTTCGGGATGGGGGCTTAATCCCCCTCCGTGGGTGCGTCAATGAAAGAACATCACACCATTGCCAGAAACCTAACATCCATACCATCCTGGAAGTTCGGGTGCCAATATGACGAAGTAAATTTCTCCACCATTTTTACCCCAGGGACGGGATTCGAACCCACAACTCTCAGCTCCGAGTGCTATCCACTGTACTACACTGGCGTGCGCTCTCGCTGCTGTCTGCCTTTATCTCATGTGCGTCCTGCGGGGTGGGCACGTTCAGTGGCGCCCATAGGAGTACATTTGGGGGGGGGGGGGGGCTAAGAAATATCATTACCTCCTTCAAGGTTGTCAAACATTTTAGCAAATGCACAAGATACTGAAATATGACAAAAATAATTGATACAATCAATCATTAATATCTTATTATTTTTTAAAATGCTATGAAAAAGGTTTCGTCTATTTTAGGGTTTTAAATTTATCAAAAATTTGGCTATACCAACGTGGGTGGGTCAAGCCTCCCCCTCTTACGGGCGCCCTTGGGCACGTCACAACCGATTCAACCATCTTGCGTTAGTAGCATCTGCGGGATAGCTAGTTTGCATTAAATGATTTGGTGATGATAATACTTTGCTTACTCAGTGTATATTGGCTAAGTACTTTATTTACTTGCACTCAAAACTTTGGAGACCAGAACGTAATAGTTTTTGAGAAAATGTGAATAGAACGAATTAAATATGCATATAAGATAGATTTCCCCTTACGGTGAAATTAATTGGTGAAAAATCAGTAGAAAACGCATTTTGCAGATAAACATACAGGAGTTGGTGATTGATATCGATATAAAGATAATATCCTTCGTGCTTTAGTAAAGGTTTAGAAATCTATTTTCTTAACAAAAACTTATACCGATGTCATTGTAAGATTTTTGGGGGTTGTTCAGATACGAAGACCTACTACCTGAAAGGATTTAGCGAGGCCATTGCACGATTGGAAACTTTCATTTGAGCCTGCTTGGCATTCATAGAGGATATTCACACATTTTTAGACCGTTTTTGATAAGAAACTGCAGAAAATAAAAGAAGTTTAAAGATTGAAACTGGCAACAGCGAGTTAGATGAACACGAGAGAAACATCTGCTTAAGTTAAATACCGTCTGCTAAGAAAATGGCGCACGCAAACAAGCTGTGGACAGAAGGATATGTTCTTGCTCTTTACGAAGAGAAATATTCGTATTCTGTAATTAAGAAACGCTGTGAAAATCATGGAATCAACATTTCTAAATGTAAAGTAAGCAATATTATTTATAATACAGGAAACATCGTCAAGCATTGCTTTTGACTGGAAAAAGAACAGCAAACGGATATCCAAAGAAGGTACGTACTTTTATGACTATTTCAAAAGTAAGGTCTGTGGTCTTAAAAGAAAATCCACAAACACAAAGTGCAATCGCTAAATCGTTAAAAATCTCTGTATCAACTGTAAGTAAGGTAATAAACAAAGATTTGAATCTGAAAAAAAAAATGATAATGTCCACCGCCTTTTGGCTAGGTACGTGGCTGAGTTCAGAACACGGTGTAGACTTCTTTATGAAAATCACTTAGCCGGAGACAGATGGAAATTTATTGTGACTGTTGATGAAGCATGGATCTACCCAACCGACTGGAACAAAAAAAATAAAAATAAATACAGGTAGGCTCAGTTCTGATTGAGCAGTCAGTTTGGAAAGTAGGACTACGACTTGCAGATCGGAGAGTTTAAATGAGCTAGTCGAGTACGGTTTCAAATCGTTTATATAATTTGTTATAGCCAACACAGGTCTATGATATGAAAAATAACTTACATAATTTTTACAAATAATGTTGGATACATTGATAACACAAAGCAGATCGATACACGAATTACCCAACGTGGTGCTCTATCTTCTTGGGCTTCTTACATTCCTCATCCCTTGTTCTTGCCTCTCGTTTTGATTTTCTACACTTATTCTTGCGTTCATTCTGCGAATTCCACGGCATTGTCGAAAATGTTGACATTTTCACACGAGAACAATTAAAAAAAAATTAGCTTAAGCCACTGCGATATGTTCTTTATATATTTGAATAGATCTCGTCGAGAGCTTTAAAATGATGCCACCCACAATCATGTTGCTCTGACGGTTGCCGAAATAGACTGAGTAACGCGCTTCGGAACACCCATAAATATTGCATCATCTCCCCGCGCACACGGCGCGAGGGGAGCTTCGCGCGTACGATGTATTGCGCAGTACGCGAATTGGACTCCATGCTGTTTACCAATATGCTAACACCGTTAGTGTGCGGCACGTATTTTTAACGCTATAGACAGATGGAAATTTATTGTGATCATTGATGATGCATTGATTAAACTAAACGACTGTAACAAAAAAAGGTTGATTTAGTGTTGTAAAAGTGTAAAAAAATGATTTACAAACATTCCAAGAATCGAAGGAAAGTTTTAGTAAAGGATTCATGATTATTGCTGGTTTCCCGTAATTTACTGTATTACGGTCATATTGTTCCTTGACTTGACTATTTAGGTTCATTTTTGGGGGAGGGGGACTTTTTTGGGAGGGGTGGGGGATAGCGGAGCCTTTTCCCCCTGGTTCCCTTGCCACATCACATCGCAACTATTTGTTACAAATAATCTGTTGCAGTGCTTCAAAGTATTTAAAACTAAAAGATAGTAGTGTTACTTTGGTGTTTTGTATTTACTTTTGTTATGCTCTCTGTGGTGAGACTATTGATGAATTGGCTATAAAGTGTTCGCACCTTCTTCTTGTCAGTTTGGGTGTCTTAATAATTTATTTTAGTATGTAACTTTTTGAAAATGTCACTTTCTTTAGTATGTATTTCATCATGTTATTTAATTGTTATAGCCAACATAGGTCGCGTGCTCCCAGAAGCACGTCTAAATCAGAATATGATGTTATTTGCAAAAATCGAATTGTATGGAAATACTGTAGTTATAGTGACTTATACTTTTGAAGTGCTGCAGTTTTCTGGTTACTTTGGTTACATTGCATGATGGATGCAACCGTTGATTTCTATGATATAAAAAGCCTAAGTTCATTAATTCTGTTTGCACATCAATGATATAGTTTCTACTGAACTACCAAGAGCTTGGCATGCATTATTAAAAGATGGAAACACATCGCGACCCACCGTATAATTGTGTGATGAAAATTCGTGTAATACGCTCGTGATGTCACCCGCGTTATTTCAAAAATCGTCTTTGTTCCTTACGTGTTCCAATTCCCTGCATTTTTATGTCTACCATTGCCTTGAGAAAGCCTCCCAGTGGAGTGCGAAAGCTTGGCGAATCTTTATACTTACTACGCCGCAAAAATAAACGGATTTAATATGTTATTTGCGTCTCTTGAGTATTTACCATTGGTATTACTGTATTCTTGGACTTTTTGTTGTTTATTTTGATTGTAGATGATGTAGTCCCGGGTGTGTACGGACTAAATTCTGTTTTGTTGTGGAATGGCATGAAATTGAAGTTAAATAAAATAAAATAAAATAAAATAAATGGGAAATCAAAGTTAAGAAAAGTTAAAAAGAACGTTAAAATCAATTTTACATTCATAATATCAAAATAAAGTTTTAACTCCCATACTTAAAAAGGAAACACCGTAAATACCATTCCTTTATCCACAGAGCTTTCAAAGAGCAGAAGTTGATCAGGATAAGCACACATACATCCAAATCTATCACTCTATTTCTTGAAAAAAATAAAAATAAAAATAAAAATAAATAAAAGACGAGTGTCGAGTCTGTACCTTTGTCTCGTATTCCTTCAAAGTCCCCTGATGTGTCACCAATGGACTATTGTGCCTTCGGACTGCTAAAAAGAGCCCTCAGACCAAAAACAATGATTGGACTATGGAAAGCAGTGGAAGAGCAGTGGAATACCACTTTTAAGAAATGCCCTGTTATCTTGGAAATGTAGATGAAGAACGATTGGGCTATGGAAAGCAGTGGAAGAGGAGTCGAATACCAATTTTAAGAAATGCCCTGTTATCTTGGAAATATAAATGTATAATGATTGGGCTATGGAAAGCATTGGAAGAGGAGTGGAATGCCACTTTTAAGAAATGCCCAGTTATCTTGGGAATCTAGATGTAGAATAATTGGACTATGAAAAGCAGTGGAAGAGGAGTGGAATATCAATTTCAAGAAATGCCCTGGGAATCTAGATGTATAATGATTGGGCTATGGAGAGCAGTGGAAGAGGAGTGGAATACCAATTTTAAGAAATGCCCTGTTATCTTGGGAATCTAGATGTATAATGATTGGGCTATGGAGAGCAGTGGAAGAGGAGTGGAATACCAATTTTAAGAAATGCCCTGTTATCTTGGGAATCTAGATGTAGAATAATTGGGATATGGAGAGCAGTGGAAGAGGAGTGAAATACCAATTTTAAGAAATGTCCTGTTATCTTGGAAATGTAAATGTACAATGATTGGGCTATGGAAAGCATTGGAAGAGGAGTGGAATGCCAATTTTAAGAAATGCCTTGTTATCTTGGGAATCTAGATGTAGAATAATCATTCTATATCTAGATTCCCAAGATAACAAGGCATTTCTTAAAATTGGCGTTCCACTCCTCTGGGCTATGGAGAGCAGTGGGAGAGGAGTGGAATACCAAATTTAAGAAATGCCCTGTTATCTTGCGAATCTAGATATAGAATGATTGGGCTATGGAAAGCAGTGGAAGAGGAGTGGAATACAAATTTTAAGAAATGCCCTGTTATCTTGGGAATCTAGATGCAGAATATTTGGGCTATGGAAAGCAGTGGAAGTGGAGTGGAAAACCAATTTTAAGAAATGCCCTGTTATCTTGGAAATCTAGATGTAGAATGATTGGGCTATGGAGAGCAGTGGAAGAGGAATGGAATACCAATTTTAAGAAATGCCCTGTTATCTTGGGAATCTAGATGTAGAATGATTGGGATATGGAGAGCAGTGGAAGAGGAGTGAAATACCAATTTTAATAAATGTCCTGTTATCTTGGAAATGTAAATGTACAATGATTGGGCTATGGAAAGCATTGGAAGAGGAGTGGAATACCAATTTTAAGAAATGCCTTGTTATCTTGGGAATCTAGATGTAGAATGATTGGGCTATGGAGAGCAGTGGGAGAGGAGTGGAATACCAAATTTAAGAAATGCCCTGTTATCTTGCGAATCTAGATATAGAATGATTGGGCTATGGAAAGCAGTGGAATATCAATTTTAAGAAATGCCCTGTTATCTTGGGAATCTAGATGCAGAATAATTGGGCTATGGAAAGCAGTGGAAGTGGAGTGGAAAACCAATGTTAAGAAATGCCCTGTTATCTTGGAAATCTAGATGTAGAATTATTGGGCTATGGAGAGCAGTGGAAGAGGAGTGGAATACCAATTTTAAGAAATGCCCTGTTATCTTGGGAATCTAGATGTAGAATGATTGGGCTATGGAAAGAAGTGGAAGAGGAGTGGAATACGAAATTTAAGAAATGCCCTGTTATCTTGGAAATCTAGATGTAGAATGATTAGGCTATGGAGAGCAGTAGAAGAGGAGTGGAATACCAATTTTAAGAAATGCCCTGTTATCTTGGGAATCTAGATGTAGAATAATTGGACTATGAAAAGCAGTGGAAGAGGAGTGGACTACCAATTTTAAGAAATGCCCTGTTATCTAAGAAATCTAGATGTAGGTTCATAGCCCAGAGAAAGAGGTATCTGATAGAACATTTAAGAAAGAAATAATTTTATTTTAAACATTAATTACACTGCTGGAAAATCTTTCTAAAAATGTATGAACTTGCTCTGTACTGGCCATCAGTGGGTGCTGGCTGATGTTTAGACGGCTTAAGAAAAGAGGGAGGGAGTAGAAATAAGTTCACCTTCGATTTATGAGGGAATTTACGATATACCGTTGAAATGGTAGGCAGAAGAACTTCTTGGAGCGTGAAAGGACTTGTGGTTTTGTTGAAGTCCTCATGGTGCAAAAAATGGTGGCGCCACTTGTTCGTAGAAAAGAGGCCAGAACAGCTGACCAGCCGGTCATTGCTCTTCGTGTCGCAGCGAGATACAGAACACAGTCTCGCGTGCTCCCAGAAGCACGTTGCTGGGGATTTCTAACGGGAAGTTGCAGTGTGTGTGTGTGTGTGTTTCGGTTTCTCACTAGAATCCTTCGTCACCATGACGTTAAATTCGCCGCTTGTGACGACAATTTTATTCACTTTTCTTGCTCTGCGAACGGGTAAGTCGCACGTTCAGTGTTTTAATTTGTTTGCTTCGCTATACCTACTCTGTAAAAAAGAAAAAAATTCAGAAATTCATGAGCCACTTTCCTTAATTTCTTTCGTGAATTAACGAAGCATATTCCTGATGCAACCTTTTCCGTGAAATGACGAAAAAAACCCTCTGAATTTCAAGGGTTTTTCGTACCCCAGGAAAATTTTCAGGAACCTTTCCGCAATTCCTTTCTTATAATGACAGTAAATTACCGTTTTAAAGATGCGTTAACGAAGAATTCTGAATTTGCAGAAACCTTTCCGCAATTCCTTTCTTGTATTGACGGTAAGTTACCGTTATCAAGATGTGTTAACGGAAAATTCTGAATTTTCAGAAACCTTTCCTCAATTCCTTTCTTCTAATGACGGTAAATTACCGTTTTCAAGAAGCGTTTACGAACATTTTTGTATTTTCAGAAACCTTTCCGCAATACCTTTCTTACAATGACGGTAAATTACCATTTTCAAGATGCGCTAACGGAAAATTCTGAACTTTCGGAAACCTTTCCGTAATTCTTTTCTTATAATGCCGGTAAATTACCGTTTTCTAGATGCGTTAACGGAAAAACTCTGTTATCGCTTCTTCCGTATCCATATGACGAAAAATAGCAGAAATTCACGAAAATACTGGGCGTTTAATTAACTGTGAAATTGTAATAATCTATCGAAGTAAGTATTGAGTGGCGTAACCATGTTTCAAAATCGGGGGAGGGGTTCCTGACCCCCAGTTGTTACGCCTATGGAAGTATTTGATTTTGAAGTTCTGTAGCGAGACCGGATATTGTGGATAGTATATCGCGTGAATTTCAGTTATTGTGGTACAGAATATTTCTTCTCCACTTCCCTATTTTGTGCACCAGCTATTATATATCATGTTACCGTAAGAAACCTGGTACTTAATTTATTGTAGAGGTGACTACGATGTCTGTGTATTTATCTTAAGAACTCCACTCTCTTAGAGTGTGCAGTCCTTAAGACGTGCAGTCTTGTAGTCTTTAGATCGTGCAGTCACTTAGAGTGTGCAGTCCTTTGTCCTACATACAGTAGCTATCAAGAGTAAATTTCATATTAGAAGTTTTGTAAATAATAATATCAACAGTACATCCTTTTCAAATTTTCGTAAAAAAAAATATGAATTTTCAGAAATATTTACCCAATTTATTTCTTATATTAATGGTAATTTACCGTTTTCAAGATCGGAAAATTCTGAATTTTCAGAAACTTTTTCGTAATTTCTTTCTTATATTAACGGAAAAACTTTGTCTTACTTCTCCGTATCCATATGACGAAAAATAGGGGAGATTCACGGGATCACTTGGGGGTTAAATTAACGGTTAAATTTCAGTAGTCTGTCGAAGTATTTGATTTTGAAGTTCTGTATCGAGTTCGGATATTGTGGACAGTACATCGCATGCATTTTTGTTACTGTGGCACAGGATGTTTCTTCTCCTCTTCCCCGTTTTGTGTACCAAATATTATATATCATATTACCGCACCCCCTGAAATCTCTGCTTTATGTTTCCGATGGTAAATTTTTTTAAATATTTTCTTCGCAGTTACTGTATTCCCAAGGATGAAAATTTGCACATCGATAAAACTAACTTTAAGTTATAGCATGGGATACTTAATACTTGCTAAAAGATAACTATGATTAATCAACCCAACATTTGTTTGTCTACTGACGTCATCAATGTACAGGTCGCGCCGTCTCTTAAGAGGTCTGAACATTACTCAAAGAAAAATCATTGATTATTAATATAATTACGGTTATGTTTTAGCAAGTATTAAGTATCCAATGCTATAACTTAAAGTTAGCTTTATCGATGTGCAAATTTTCCTTTTGAATACATTAATTGAGAAGAAAATATGTAAAGAAGTTTTACCATCGGAAACATAAGGCAGAGATTTTAGGTGAAACCACCTTAACATCCGTTTCTGCACGGCTTACGCGTGTTACCGTTTTTGGAACGATTTTTAAGTGTATATTTATTATCTTCCATTTGTACATTGTTTGTTCATGTTATGTTCCGAAAGGGATTCTTTATGCTTACGTTTATTACTTCCCGTTTGTACATTGTGTGATCTTTTAGTGTTAAGTGGAACTCTGAAATGTGAATCTCTTGTAGGCACGATCTACACCACAGAAGTCATAGATTTACCGGATTCCTTTCGTCCATCAGTCTTTTGTTTGGTACTATTAATATACCGTACGAAAAACAACATATGTCTGCATAGTGGGGTGCTCAGAAATTTTTTTCGGGAAGGGAGGAGGGGTTGCGATTTTTTTTTATTTTATACAACTAAATGTGTTACGTGTGCATTTTAAAAATGTATGCAACATCCGCGCAAAAATATTCAAATAAATATTGCTGGAAATTATTGTTAATACTCTTATCACCACATAATGGTTGACCACTTATATTTTGCTATTTATCTGTGTTGTAAACAAGAACTTACTGGTAAATGTTTAAAAGATACAAGTAATTCCAGAACGAAATAAAAAATTTACCATCTAGTGAAACATAGAACTTAAAGAACTTACTAGAACGTACTAGAACCTTCTAGAACTTACTGAAAGAACTTACTAGATCCTTCTAGAACTTACTGTTAAATGGTTAAAAGATACAAGTAGTTCTAGAACGCAATAAAAAAATTGCCTTCTAGTGAAACATAGAGCGTAAAGAACTTACTAGAACCTTCTAGAACTTACTAAAAGAGCTTACTAGAACTTACCAGTACCTTCTAGAACTTACTGAAATAACTTACTAGAACCTTCTAGAATTTACTCTTAAATGGTTAAAAGATACACTAGAACTTACTAGAACCTTCTAGAACTTACTGAAAGAACTTACTAGAACCTTCTAGAACTTACTGAAAGAACTTACTAGAACCTTCTAGAATTTACTGTTAAATGGTTAAAAGATACAAGTAATTCTAGAACGAAATGAAAATTTACCTTCTAGTGAAACCTTCTTCATTTGTATAATGGCGCTTTTTTCATTGTATAGTATGACTAACAATCCCTGACACTGACGACACTCATTTGGAGAACTATTTTTTGATTTGATTCAGCTCGTATCTTACTTTGACTTACTATTACTTGAGTCGTATTTCCAGCCTTGTGGTTTTTTTTTTGCTAGTTCATCTGAAACTTCTTCAGCTTTCTGTGTGTATTCTCGATGTATGTGAAGTAATGCTAACCCATTGAGTCTCTGTTCTGATATGCAGATATGATTTTAAGAGACGCAGTGTTGAAACCGAACACTCATTTTCTGAAGTTGTCACTGGTAGAATACCTGGTATGTGAAACAATGTTTTTATATTGGGTAATACCTCATTGTAGCACAGTTTCGAAGCACTTAATGCATCTTTGGGCTACCACTCCTTTTCTTTGCGGGCTGATCGTACGATACCACAGTTTCAGTTGTGCGATTAGTTCTTCTTGAGAGCCATTCAAGTCACCGGTACAAAATTCATTTCAGGTTTCAAACCATCAGTGCCTTGAAATGTGGAAGAAATATTCCTTTCTTAATAATACGTAGAAAATGCTTCATGATAAATAATACAATAATCAGGCATCTCTGAATTGACTGTATTTACTGTTCTTCACGTAATATCAGTCACATCAGAAAACTTGAAAATTTCACCGTCCTGGACAGGGAATCGAACCCGCATCTCCCAATTACCGTTCGAGTATGCTAACCATTACATCATCCAGGACGAGGAAGTCTCAAGTATCATGACGTATTTTCCACGTATTATAAGAGGAATATTTCTTCCACATTATATTATTACCGTATAGCAAATTTCAATATAGTTTAGGTCTCAAGGTAAAATATGTAACACTTACCAATTACTCAAAACTTATAATCATTGAAGGTTTTGTGCTTCATACTAGATAAATAAAAGTCACGAAATGGCGTTAAATACGTCAGTAAACAGAGTTACCAAAGCTCAAAGATTTATAAGATCCCAAAGGCCATAGGAAGGTTAACGAATCTTTGATTTGCGACATATGTGTCTAGAAACGTGTCTGAAAAACTCATATAACTTTTGATAATTATAGATCAGTTGTAATTTTTGACTTACGGACCGAGTATGTGAATTTCTGTGACTCGAGTAGTGTATAAAAAAAGACATAGCTCTTTCCACGTTTTAGCAACACACAGCAACCGAAAAATTGTTATTCGTCACCGCCGGGGAATGGAATCCCGGATCTCTCGATATCTAGCCGAGCGCGTTAGCCTTACACCACGGTGGCCAACAATCCGCGGCGCTATGTGTGCTTTTCTGTCAGCTTCTGACATCACAAATCCGTAAGAAGGGCTCAGCTACTGAGACGTCTCCATCTGGTGGGCATTAACGGCACTGGCTATATATTAATTATAGCAGTTAAATCCAAAGGGCGAGATCCAAAGTGAAAATCCTCCAAATACGTATGGTCAGTGAATAAACAAATACATCGCCCTTTCCACGTTTTACCAAGACGCAGCAACCGAAAATTTGTTATTCGGTCACTCCCCGGCGGTGACCGAATAACAATATTTCATGTTTTTTTTTTTTTTCGATCGCTGTGTGTTGGTAAAACGTGGGAAGAGCGATATATTTATTTATTCACTGACGCCATGTATTTGGAGGATTTTCACTCGTGTAGTGTAACTGATGGAAACTCAGTAAATGGCTAGAAATTTCCCAGTCTTCATTTATTTATTTATTTATTTTTCGAACTGACAAATCTGTGGAATTTGAGAAAAATGTGAATTCATGCATGCAGTTTAAGTACAAGAAGCTGAAAATGGTGGACCTCAATCTCCAAACAAGAAGCTGAAAATGGTGGACCTCAATCTCCAAATGATTAAAATACATGATAATTAACACAGCAATCAGACATCTCTGAATTGACTGTATTTACTGTTCTTCACGTAACATCAGTCACATCAGAAAACTTGAAAATTTCATCGCCCCCTAAAGCGGGAATCGAACCCGCATGTCCCGATTACCGTCCGAGTATGCTAACCGTTGCACCACCCAGGACGGGAAGATAACTAAACTCAGATACTTTTGAATTTCTCGCCCTGGGTGGCGTAACGGTTAGCATACTCGGACGGTAATAGGGAGATGCGGGTTCGATTCCCGCTTTAGGGGGGCGATGAAATTTTCAAGTTTTCTGATGTGACTGATATTACGTGAAGAACAGTAAATACAGTCAATTCAGATATGTCTGATTGCTGTGTTAAATATCATGACCTTGAGAAGATGGTGGTACATTAAGATTTGTTGAGAAAAGTGACTGGAATCCTGATAAGCCCGATTTGTGTCCGAGAAATCTATTTTCCAAAGCACTAATATACACGTCGAAAAATGGTACATACATTTAAAACCCGTAATAGTCGTGGGTTTTCTGTGTTTATGTTACAGCGTTGGTTTTGTTGTGATGTGATTCTTGGTATTTTAATCAAAACTTCTTGCTCTTCAGCGTGCTTTACAGTAATCTGAAATAAGTCATGGAACTCAATTTTGGGCCGCCACGGTGGCGCAGTGGTCTAAGCGATGGCCTCTGATCATTCGTCCGAAAATGGTCCTGGTTCGAATCCCGGTGAGGTATGTGTGTTGTGTTTGTCTTACGGCACTGGCTCTCTCCCTTCCCTGGAACCAGTGACCCTAAATTACGGACGGGCGACTGCTTATAGCCCATTGAGTTGCTCACGGTGGTCGTAAACCTCCAATTCAAAAAAATACACCCCCTCCCCTCAAATTTGGCATTGCCTCGTCGTCACAGAAACTTTCAGTATACCCATGTATTGGCTTTTCATTACAATGGGACATTCTGGTCTTTGGCTCATTGCCGCTTCCTCGTCTTCCTGGAGAAAACACGTTCAATTGTTGCCATAAGATTCTTTTTGAATTACAAATACTAACAAAACTTTGCCTTTTAAAATCGAGTTTCTGAAATATAGAAAGGTTCCAATATTTTTCGGGTAGGTGGGTTAACACCACCGCTAGAGCACGCCACTGTGTCTGCAGTCCCCTCCATTTCGTCGCTGGTGTTTGAATTCCTTTCATTTAGTGCGCAGAAGACTGCTATGATTGAGACACAAATGTTGCACTTCGCATACACAAAGTTGCTCTCTCGGTATAGTTAGATAGATTTTACTACGACAGAATGCCACTTACTACTAGATAACTCCCTAATATAGTGCACTACATGTAGCCAGTAGTACGGAAATACCCTTACAAGAAGATCCGAAATAATTTATTTCAAAATAAACATAAAGTGGCGCATGCGTGTCGACCACCTATGTTTGATAAGCGGAAATTCTGTTGCGCGCTTTTGCTTTTCTCTTAGTGTTTGAGAAATATATTTTGCATTTTGGCAATTTTTTTCAATCGGGAGAGTGAGAGCTCATAAAATATTGTTGCGTTTCTTTTTGTACAAGTTAATGTAATTTGTGAATTTTGAGTAAAGCTTCTTAAAAATGCCTCACAGGATGATACAATACAATACAATTATTTATTGCACACATTTAAAACTTGCAGTTATATGAAAATGCAATACACCAGGAGGAATCTGAACACATTGGTTGTAAGACGACTTGCAGATCGGAGAGTTGAAATGAGCTAGTCGAGTATGGTTTGAAAGCGTTTATTTAATTTGTTATAGCCAACACGGGTCTATGATATGAAAAGTATAACTTATATAATTTATGCAAATGATACTGGATACATTGCGAAATGTTCTTCGTATATTTGAATAGATCTCCTTGAGAGCTTTAAAATAATGCTGGATACATTGCGAAATGTTCTTCGTATATTTGAATAGATCTCGTCGAGAGCCTTAAAATAATGCTGGTTACATTGCGAATACAAAGCAGATCGATACACAAATTACCCAACATGATGCTCTTGTCTTCTTGGGCTTCTTACATTGCTCATCACTTGCTCTTGTTTCTCGTTTTGATTTTCTCCACTTTTGCTTGCGTTCGTTCTGCGAATTCCGCGACATTGTAAAAAATGTTAAACCGTTCACACGAAACCAATTTTTAAAAATTTTAGTTTTAACCTCTGCGATATGTTCTCTCTACATATTTGAATAGACCTTGTCGAGTGTTTTAAAACGATACCACGCACAGCCCTTTTGCACTCATGGTTGTCCAGATAAACCGCGATATCGTCAAAAGTGTTCAACGGTTCACAAGAAAACAATTTTTAAAATGTTCTGCTCAAACTACTGCTAAATGTTCTTCGTATATTTGAATAGATCTCGTCGAGAGCTTTAAAACGGCACATTCGTTTTGCACTCCCGGATAAACCGCGATATTGTCAAAAGTGTTCACCATTTCACAAGAAAACAATTTTTAAAATGTTCAGTTCAAACCACTGTGAAATGTTCTTCATATATTTGAATAGATCTCTTCGAGAGCTTTAAAACGATACCACGCACAGCCCTTTTGCACTCATGGTAGTCCAGATAAACCGCGATATCGTCAAAAGTGTTCAACGGTTCACAAGAAAACAATTTTTAAAATGTTCTGTTCAAACCACTGCTAAATGTTCTTCGTATATTTGAATAGATCTCGTCGAGAGCTTTAAAACGATACCACGCACAGCCTTTTTGCACTCATGGTTGTCCAGATAAACCGCGATATCGTCAAAAGTGTTCAACGGTTCACAAGAAAACAATTTTTAAAATGTTCTGTTCAAACCACTGCTAAATGTTCTTCGTATATTTGAATAGATCTCGTCGAGAGCTTTAAAACGGCACATTCGTTTTGCACTCTCGGATAAACCGCGATATTGTCAAAAGTGTTCACCATTTCACAAGAAAACAATTTTTAAAATGTTCAGTTCAAACCACTGTGAAATGTTCTTCATATATTTGAATAGATCTCTTCGAGAGCTTTAAAACGATACCATGCGCATTCGTTTTGCACTCTCGGATAAACCGCGATATAGTCAAAAGTGTTCACCATTTCACAAGAAAACAATTTTTAAAATGTTCAGTTCAAACCACTGTGAAATGTTCTTCACATATTTGAATAGATCTCGTCGAGAGCTTTAAAACGATACCACGCACAGCCCTTTTGCGCTCATGGTTGTCCAGATAAACCGCGATATCGTCAAAAGTGTTCAACGGTTCACAAGAAAACAATTTTTAAAATGTTCTGTTCAAACTACTGCTAAATGTTCTTCGTATATTTGAATAAATCTCGTCGAGAGCTTTAAAACGATACCACGCACAGCCTTTTTGCACTCATGGTTGTCCAGATAAACCGCGATATCGTCAAAAGTGTTCAACGGTTCACAAGAAAACAATTTTTAAAATGTTCTGTTCAAACCACTGCTAAATGTTCTTCGTATATTTGAATAGATCTCGTCGAGAGCTTTAAAACGATACCACGCACAGCCCTTTTGCACTCATGGTTGTCCAGATAAACCGCGATATCGTCAAAAGTGTTCAACGGTTCACAAGAAAACAATTTTTAAAATGTTCTGTTCAAACTACTGCTAAATGTTCTTCGTATATTTGAATAAATCTCGTCGAGAGCTTTAAAACGATACCACGCACAGCCTTTTTGCACTCATGGTTGTCCAGATAAACCGCGATATCGTCAAAAGTGTTCAACGGTTCACAAGAAAACAATTTTTAAAATGTTCTGTTCAAACCACTGCTAAATGTTCTTCGTATATTTGAATAGATCTCGTCGAGAGCTTTAAAACGATACCACGCACAGCCCTTTTGCACTCATGGTTGTCCAGATAAACCGCGATATCGTCAAAAGTGTTCAACGGTTCACAAGAAAACAATTTTTAAAATGTTCTGTTCAAACCACTGCTAAATGTTCTTCGTATATTTGAATAGATCTCTTCGAGAGCTTTAAAACGATACCATGCACATTCGTTTTGCACTCTCGGATAAACCGAGATATTGTCAAAAGTGTTCACCATTTCACAAGAAAACAATTTCTAAAATGTTCAGTTCAAACCACTGTGAAATTTTCTTCATATATTTGAATAGATCTCGTCGAGAGCTTTAAAACGATAGCATGCACAGTCGTTTTGAACTCTCGGATAAACCGCGATATTGTCAAAAGTGTTCACCATTTCACAAGAAAACAATTTTTAAAATGTTGAGTTCAAACCACTGTGAAATGTTCTTCATATATTTGAATAGATCTCTTCGAGAGCTTTAAAACGATACCATGCACAGTCGTTTTGCACTCTCGGATAAACCGTGATATTGTCAAAAGTGTTCACCATTTCACAAGAAAACAATTTTTAAAATGTTCGGTTCAAACCACTGTGAAATGTTCTTCATATATTTGAATAGATCTCGTCGAGAGCTATAAAACGATACCATGCACAGTCGTTTAAAACGATACCATGGCACTCTCGGATAAACCGTGATATTGTCAAAAGTGTTCACCATTTCACAAGAAAACAATTTTTTAAATGTTCAGTTCAAACCACTGTGAAATGTTCTTCATATATTTGAATAGATCTCTTCGAGAGCTTTAAAACGATACCATGCACATTCGTTTTGCACTCTCGGATAAACCGCGATATTGTCAAAAGTGTTCACCATTTCACAAGAAAACAATTTTTAAAATGTTCAGTTCAAACCACTGTGAAATGTTCTTCATATATTTGAATAGATCTCTTCGAGAGCTTTAAAACGATACCATGCACAGTCGTTTAAAACGATACCATGCACTCTCGGATAAACCGCGATATTGTCAAAAGCGTTCACCATTTCACAAGAAAACAATTTTTTAAATGTTCAGTTCAAACCATTGGAAATGTTCTTCATATATTTGAATAGATCTCTTCGAGAGCTTTAAAACGATACCATGCACATTCGTTTTGCACTCTCGGATAAACCGCGATATTTTCAAAAGTGTTCACCATTTGACAAGAAAACAATTTTTAAAATGTTCAGTTCAAACCACTGTGAAATGTTCTTCATATATTTGAATAGATCTCTTCGAGAGCTTTAAAACGATACCATGCACAGTCGTTTTGCACTCTCGGATAAACCTCGATATTGTCAAAAGTGTTCACCATTTCAGAAGAAAACAATTTTTTAAATGTTCTGTTCAAACCACTGCTAAATGTTCTTCGTATATTTGAATAGATCTCTTCGAGAGCTTTAAAACGATACCACGCACAGCCTTTTTGCACTCATGGTTGTCCAGATAAACCGCGATATCGCCAAAAGTGTTCAACGGTTCGCAAGAAAACAATTTTTAAAATGTTCTGTTCAAACCCTGCTAAATGTTCTTCGTATATTTGAATAGATCTCGTCGAGAGCTATAAAACGATGCCATGCAGAGTCATTTTACACTCTGGGATAAACCGTGATATTGTCAAAAGTGTTCACCCTTTCACAATAAAACAATTTTTAAAATGTTCAGTTCAAACCACTGCGAAATGTTCTTCGTATATTTGAATAGATCTCGTCGAGAGCTATAAAACGATGCCATGCACAGTCACTTTACACTCTGGGATAAACCGTGATATTGTCAAAAGTGTTCACCCTTGCACAATAAAACAATTTTTAAAATGTTCAGTTCAAACCACTGCGAAATGTTCTTCGTATATTTGAATAGGTCTCGTCGAGAGCTACAAAACGATACCACGCACACGTCGTGTTGCGCTCACGGTTGCCGAGATAGACTGAGTCACACGGAAATATTGCATCATCTCCCGCGCGCACAGGGAGCGAGGGGAGCGTCGCTTGCACGATGTATTATTGCGCAGTACGCGAATTGGACTCCAGGCTGTTTACGAATATACTAACACGATTAGCCTGCGGTACATATTTTGAACGCTATGATGATTTCAATTGTGACTTATTTTTGTCACAGGCGCTCGGCCGTAAGTCGCCCCATGCTATCCGCGGAGTTAGACGTAGTCCTACGTCAAAAAACTGGAACCGTCCCAAAGGCAGTTTCTGCATACGTATTTCTGTGAATAAAGAGACATAAAAATTAAAAAAAAACAAAAAAAACTAGAACTGTCACAAAGGCAGTTTCTGCATACGAATTTCTGTGAATTAGGTGTCGAAGAAAATTGTAAAAAAATTGAAACTACGGAACGCCGCTGATATAAATATGATTTAGCTATAAGTTTTCTTCGAATGGGAGGAGTATGTAAAAATAAGTTTTATTCATGCTTCGTAACACGTTAGTGGTGATAAAGCCTTCCCTGCGTCTTAAGCGTCCGACCTTGTCTCTGCGTAAGCGAAAGACAGGATCACCTTGCGTCCTCCGCCTTCTCTTGCCGAATTTAATGGCAACGTCGGGCAGACGATCGAGAAGGAAATAGCCATGACATCATATCAGGCAAAAGCAAATCTCCCTACAAGGAAACATGCTATTGAGTCACGCTTTATGCGATATGAAAGCTCCTTCCGGCCGTTGTGGTAATTACATGTGAGGAAGTGTGATTTAAGCAGTGCCTGTTTCAGTCGCATGCTCGGAATTTGGGTAACAAATAAGAAACAACGCTTTTCCGCGGTAATCTGGCTGTAGGCGCTAAGTTTCGAAAGATATCGACAAATTTGGAGCAAGCCGCAACGTAAGGAAAAGTGGACTGATCTTTCGATGCCTCGGGAGCGAAACGAAAGATTTCAACCTAGATTTCAATCGCAAATGAGCTAAAAATAATAACAAAAATGAGTTATATTTATCTATTCTGATAACATTTTCTCGCATTTTCACGCTCATGTAATAGATATACATTTTGTATATTTGATACGCCTTTCTTTTCTGTGGTTGAACGACCGTTATGGTCATCAAAGGCTAGAAGACTGGGCTGAGCAAGTAATACCTGTTTGTTTATAAATATCTTTCAATGATTCTATTAAAAAGAGACTGAAGCAAAAAAAATTTTTTGACTCATACCAAGTACAACATAGAAAAGGTTATGTATTGACCAGTGCGAGTAAAAAGAGAAAAAAATAGAACAACTGAATGTAGAAAGTGTCGAGAATACTGAGCCTTGGCTTTATCAAGGACCAGCAAAAACTCTGCATTTTCTCACTTCCACAAAGACCTATTTGGAAATGGGTTTCTGCAAAGTCATAGATGCAAGTAATAAACCCACCAAAAAAAAAAAAAGAAATTTAAAAAATATTTATGGGTCATGACCTCCGCAGAGTTGTATGACCAAGCTTTAGTTAATAATTTAGCTTGCATGCATAACTTTCCTGGCCCGACCCATGCTCTTCATCTGAGAGATAGAACGACACCAACTACTTCATATGTCGGCAAACTACCATACATCCCTGCTGTCACAAATACCCTAAAAAACGCATGTCGTCCGTTTAATTTTGATTTTGGCATAAAAACGTGCAACATTCTCGCCCATATTAAAAATGACAGGGATCAGATTCCCCATGGTTCCAAATTCTGTGTGTACGCAGTCCCACTAAAAGCTATGAATGCTGATGGAACCGACCAGATATACATAGGTTCGACCCGTCGCAATATTAATTTACGTGTCTCTGAACATAGTTACAATGTTAAAACATGCTCCACCTCCACCGCCCTTTCAAGACTATGCCTGAAGGGTCAACACCAACCTATCTGGGACGATGTTACTTTGTTACATACGCCGACTACCTGTTCATCTATCCTCCTGTTAGAAAGCCTTTTGATACATAAAAATAGGGCAGAATGCTGTAACGACGATACCCCTATCATTATACCGTTGCCACGGAAACTACTTTGTAACTATTACAGCGAAAGAGACAATACCGGCTGATCCAATGAAACGACATGATTGTGTAGTGAGCATGCGCATGCCAAAACATACTGTTTCGTCAGTGTGCATACAATATAGTATATACCCTCCCAGGGCATAGTGCAAACACACCATCTGATGACGGGTCCACAGTGGACTTGAAAGTGCTCATGTTTTAATGTATATATCATTTTAACCGTAATTTTTTAAAATCGTGTAAATACGGCAAACTGTGTTCTTAATATCTTAATAAAAAAGAAACCTGAAATTTGGAATAAATGAACTACAAAGTTATATGACACAGACGCATACTATTCTTTTTTTTTCTATTGGAGGTTTATCGATCCCCGTGAGCAACTCAGTGGGCTATAAGCAGTCGCCCGTCCCTAATTTAGGGCCACTGGTTCCAGAGAAGGGAGAGAGAGCCAGCCAGCTTCGTAAGACAAGCATGCTTGGTGTAAGCAGGGGAGATAAGAAGAGGAACTCGCGGATAAGGAAAATGACAAGACTGGAAGGCATCACGATCACAGTAAAATCCACGAAATGGCAAATGGTTGGACATATTGCCAGAAGAACGGACTACCAGTGGACAACCAAAGCTCTAGACTGAATTCCAAAGGACAGGAAAAAAAACCCCAGAAGAAGACCACATATAATATATCATCATCATCATCATCATTGTCAACCATTATCAATCCACGCTGGACGAAGGTCTCCCCAAGTTTCCTCCACAACGGTCTGTCTTGTGCTAGTCTCCTCCATGTCACTCCCGCATACTTTCGAATTTCATCCACCCATCTTCCATGTGGTCTTCTTCTGGGTCTTTTCCTGTCCCTTGGAATCTAATCTAAAATTTCGGCTGTCCATCTATGGTCTGTTCTTCTGGCAGTATGTCCAGCCCATTGCCATTTCAGGGATTTAACTCTGATCATGATGTCTTCCACTCTTGTCATTTTTCGGATCCACGTGTTCCTCTTCTTATCTCTCCTGGTTACACCAAGCATGCACCTCTCCATGCTGCTTTGAGTTGGCTGTAGCCTTTGTATGTCTCTTTTAGCTAAGGTCCACGTCTCTGCACCATACGTAAGCACTGGAAGGATGCATTGATCAAACACTTTTCTTTTAAGACATAATGGCATATTGCTCTTGAAAATTATGCTGTTTCTTCCAAAAGCTCTCCAGGCAAGTTTTGTACGCCGATTAATTTCTTCACCAATGTGACCCTCACTTGATATCTGCTGTCCAAGATAAACGTACGTGTCTGTTATCTCCAGCTTTTCTCCATCAATCGATAAATCTTCATTTCTTGTAAAAGCATTGTACATCACTTTTGTCTTCTGAAAGTTCATTTTTAATCCCACTTCTTTACTCTTGTCAGCAAGTTCCTGGATCATACTCTGTAGCTCTGATGGGGTAGTTGCAAAAATGACTATGTCATCAGCAAAACGAAGGTGGGTTAGATAATCTCCATTAATCTTTATCCCTTTGTTTTCCCAGTTCAGTGATTGAAAGACATTTTTTAATGTGGCATTAAAGAGCTTCGGAGATATGGTGTCACCTTGTCTCACTCCTTTTCCAATTTTTATGTGTGTTGTATTTTCAAACAGCGGAATCTTTGCACTTGCATTTTCATAGATGTTATTAATAATATTAATGTATGCATCTTCAATACCGCAGGATTTCAGAGCCATTGCAACTGCTGATGGTTTCACCGAATCAAAGGCTTTTAAATAATCGATAAAAGCCATGCACAATGGAAGTTTATATTCCCTCGCTCTTTCAATTAGTTCTCTCAGTACGTGGATATGATCTATTGTGCTGTAGCCACTCCTGAATCCAGCTTGTTCTCTCGGTTGAGCCATGTCCAGTGTTACCTTCAAGCGGTGTGAAAGAACTTTAGTGAAGATTTTATAAACCACTGATAGGAGGCTGATAGGTCTGTAGTTTCCGAGATCCTCAATGTCACCTTTCTTATGTAGCAGGATCATTGTAGCGGTGTTCCAATCCTCAGGAATCTTTCCTTCATTAAGGCATCGAGTGAAAATTTGGGCGAGTACTGTTTCGATTTCTCCACTTGCTTCTTGTATGATGTCTACAGTAATTCCATCTTCTCCTGGGGCTTTTCCCCGCTTCATGTTCTTGATTGCATGTGCAACTTCTGCTGGAAGGACTGGAAGAACTCTGGTACTGGTACCTTTCATGATGTCTGGAGTACATGTATCATCCCTTTCATATAATTTGGAGTAGAAATCTTTCACTCTTGTCAAAATTTCGCCTCTATTTCTTGTTACAGAACCATCTTCTTTTCTCAGTGCCATAATCTGTTTTTTCCCCTTACTGAGATGTCCCTTTGCTATCTTTAGGCTTTGGTTGTTTTCAATTGCTTTCCTTACTAGTTCACAGTTGAATTTCCTTACGTCTTCAGTGATACTTTTTCGTACTGTCTTGCATAGCTCTATATATTCCACTTTGGAAGTCACATCTTCTTTAGTTGTCCTCATCACTCTTCTTTTTGCATCAACATTTTGGTTTTTCCTGATAATTTGTTCACATGCAACTTGTTCTTAGACCCAGCTAATTTTGTTGCTGTTTCCATAAGAGCTTTGGTTACTTTTCTGTTAACTTCAGAAATATCCACTTCTTCCGATGTTAGGCCTTCTAAAGCAGAGAATCTGTTCTTCAGTTCCAACTTGAAATTATTATGGTGTTTTTTTAGAAGCAAATATATGGAATAAAATGTATTTTGAATTCAATATCATCTGCGTTTACGCCCTCTAGCGGCAAAATTGCACATTGTAAAAGAAAAAAAAAAAACGAAATGAAGGATCATCCTTCGCATATTTCAAGCTTTCTAATGCAAAAAGAATTTTTCAAATCGGACAAAAAAAAATAGTTGCAGAGATATGGTGTCCACAGACGGGCGGACGGACAGACAAACCGATAACATAAGCACCATCTTTTTTTTTTACAAAAGACGTGCTAATATGTTGTTCTTAAAAAAGAAAGGAAGAAAGAAAGAAGAAAAAGAGAAAGTTAAGAACGAAAGAGGAAGGAACTAAAAGAAAGAAAGAAAAATGAAAGAGAGAGAAAAAGGAAGGAAAGAAAGTTAGGAAAAAAAGAGGAAGGGAAGAAAGTTAAGAAAGAAAGAGGAAGGAAAGAAAGTTAAGAAAGGAAGAAAAATGAAAGAGAGAAAGAAAGAAAGAAAGAAAGAAAGAAAGAAAGAAGGAAAGAGAGCAAGAAAGAAAGAAAGAAGGAAAGAGAGAAAAAAAGGAAGAAGGTAAGAGAGAGAGGAAGAAAAATGAAAAAAAAAAAAGGAAAGAAACAATGAAAGAAAGAAAATGAGAAAGAAAGAGGAATGAAAGAAAGTTAAGAAAAAAGAAGAAGGCAAGAAAGTTAAGAAAAAAGAAGAAGGAAAGAAATTTAAGAAGGGAAGAAAAATGAAAGAGAGCAAGAAAGAAAGAAAGAAGGAAAGAGAGAAAAAAAGGAAGAAGGTAAGAGAGAGAGGAAGAAAAATGAAGAAAAAAAGGAAAGAAACAAGAAAGAAAGAAAGAGAGAAAGAAGGAGGATGGACAGAAAGTTAAGAAAAAAGAGGAAGGAAAGAAAGTTAAGAAAGAAAGAAGGAAAAATGAAAGAGAAAGAAAGAAAGAAAAGAAAGAGAGAAAGAAAGAAAGAAAGAAAGAAAGAAAGAAAAGAAAGAGAGACAGAGAGAGAGACAGAGAGAGAGAGAGAGAGAGAGAGAGAGAGAGAGAGAGAGAGAGAGAGAGAGAGAGACAGAAAGAAGGAAAGAGAGAAAGAAAGAAAAAAGAAAGAAAGAAAAAGAAAGAAAAGAGAAAGAAGGTAAGAGAAAGAGAAAAAAAGTGAAAGAAAGAGGGAAAGAAAGAAGAAAGAAAAGTGAAAGAAAGAAGAAAGAAAGAAAGGAAAATGAAAGAGAGAGAGAGAGAAAAAAAGAAAGAAAGAAAAGGGAGAAAGAAAGAAAGAAAGAAAGAGAGGAAGACAGAAAGAAGGAAAAGAGAGAAAGAAGGAAAGAAAGAAGAAAGAAAGAAAGAAAGAACGAAAGAGAGAAAGAACGACAGAGAGAAAGAAAGAAAGAAACGAAGATCGATGGATCTTCAGTACCAGGACCTGAACAGTTCCTTGGGGCAGTCCATACCTGTTTCCTGTGATGACTGTCTTTTACATTACGTGTTCTGCTCGTTTATTACTTCATCGATGGAAAGTTGGTCTTGCTTCTTTAAGGTGAAATTTCGATCTGCTGCCAACATCCCGGAAAAAGATCCATGAAGCAGAGGACGTAAACATATTACTTTAGAAGCTAAGGAATGATAATTTCTGGGTTCGACCGGACAAAACATTTACAAAAAATACCTTTGGGAGCAATTACTTCTCAACGATCAAGGATCTGTCTGAGTGTTCATCATCTGAAGAACGAAAAAAGGATGAAAAAACGGTTGCCGGAAACCGGTCAAACAACGTTGAAAGCAAACACTTCGAACGTGAGCTCATTTTAGAGTGAAACAGTAAAACAAGGTCATCCGAGTTTCCACTCCTAAATCTCAAGTTTAAAAAGAAAAAGAAAAGGAAATTAATAATCCTGGCATTGTGGAAAACTGCCTGAAAGAACTTCTGAAACTTTAAGAATGACTTAATCTTCTTACTCACTGATAAACCTCCTACGTTAAAGACAATTCAAAAGGCACATAGATTTCAAAGATGAATAATTTGTAGAGGTTTTCAAATCTGGTAAAACCCGATGTGTTCAGAATACTTCACATCGTTTTATTTTATCTCACTTTCGTCGTTTAGAAGGCATCTCTTTCTTGGTTATTCTTTTGAAAATCACTTTTAAGTAGCTGCGTAAGAAGGAAAAATAAGAATTCTCATAAATCAGTCTTGCGGCTGAACATGGAAAGCTGTACCTCCCACGCGTGGATGCGACAATCATCCCACTGTTTCCTGGTTGAGGCAACGATACCTCTCTTTTGACGTAGAACTACGTTTTTCTCCGCCCTGGGTAGGGGTAACATTGGGAGCACTGATGAAACGAAAACATGTCACATTTTAAACGCTCATATCTTCGAAACTAATAATCGTAGAATAATAAATAATACATCATTAGATATTTTATAGAGACTTATTTGTTACAAAACAAGTTTCAACCCTCCACCCCCTTAACCCTTTGATACCGTACCGTTTGAAAGTTAAGCTAAATTTCGCGTGATTTTGTTTCCCCGCACGCCGTTTTAAGGTTGATAACTAGTGAATAGATAACGATAGTGATGACCTCAGCCCCGCATTCCGTAACTGATGGTCAGAGCTAACGGACGTGTGTGATAAACTGAAATAAAGTGGATTTAAAATTTATTTACTTTTTAGATAAAAAAAAATGGTGACGAAAATTTAGAAATCCCACGGAAATCAACGCAAAATTACTATAAGAACAGTGGAAAGTTGAAGAAACAGGTAAAGTAGAACGAGAGGAATCCGAAAAAGGCCCCTCAGACATCAACCAAAAGGTCACGGGAATTTAGGGAGCGTCAAAAGTCCGCGCGCCAGAATGCGTTTCATCGGAGTTCGATTCTAGAGCCACAACCTTCGACTTCAACTGCACAAATTGAGCAAGAGGAGATGGAGATTGATTTAATTGATCCAAATTTTAAAATTTTTATACCGAGCATGGAATAGCAATGTACATCGCCAGTCTTCACAACTTCGCTGGATAATGAATGTATTACGTCTCAAACCTTTACACCGGCCATGTATTCTAGATAAGAACAAATGTAACAAGAAGAAGAGTACGTTAGGCCCGACACGTATCGCCAAATTTATAACAAGGCAGCTAAAGAGTTTGAAATACACTAGCGTCTCGCGACAGCGATATCCACATGTATCGAGTTATCTCATTGGCAGCAATAAAACCGGCACCCACCAATTGGTGACCGGCACTGAAACGGCACTTGTTGTTTACAGCGGAACTCTAGAACAGCTCCGCGAGCAATACCCTGTTTTGGATCTGGCAACGCTCAGTAAATATTAAGTTGTCCGTCCATATTACCCTTCGATAGTATTAATATTCCATGAAGTTGTCGTTTTCTTTTGTTTTTGTTTTTTTGATTGGAGGTTTAACGACCACCGTGAGCAACTCAATGGGCTATAAGCAGTCGCCCGTCCCTAATTTGGGGTCACTGGTTCCAGGGAAGGGAGAGAGCAAGTGCCGTAAGACAAACACAACATCCATGCCTCACCGGGATTCGAACCCGGACCCCGTTCGGACGAATGATCAGAGGCCATCGCTTAGACCACTGCGCCACCGGGGCGGCGAAGTTGTCGTTGAATTGGTCTGTTGTATTTTATAATGCCTCAATGGAATTTTTATAGTCTCGTTAACGATGTCGTACGAGATAGAAAAACATTCATATCATGGTGTGAATGGTTCGCTACCCACCCTTGAAATAATAAGGAATCACAAATGGCAATAAATATTGATGCTTTCTTCTTTAATTGTCTTTTTCTATATATTTCTCAGTACGAATTAAAATACTTACTGTAAATACGAAAGTATAATTTTTTATCAGTCTCCCAAAGTATGTAGCGGTAAGATCGTTCATTTTTTTTAGTTCTTTTTCAACATCTCAGTTATAGTTTTCATTTAGTACACGATTTTTTTTTTGATGAAACCAACGTTAGTCATCATGATGAATAAAAAAATAAGAACAGAATGCAAAGATAACCACCAATAATGTTTGCATTCGAATGTAAACAACAACAGATGCATTGTCAGATCGAAAATAGTAGATTGCTCGCGGAGCTGTTCTAGCGTTCCGCTGTCTTAGCTGTGAGAAATGAGGAATGCGTCCGTTTGTGGAAGAATAGCCATTTTTATATTTGGATGGATACTGCAAACAGGTTAAATTGTTCGATTTGTGCCGACAGCCGCCAATGAAGAAACTAATGTTAACAAAGATGTAAACAACCTGTGTCACGACTTCGACGATTTATACGAACTACAAGTGCTGTTTCAGTGCCGGTCGCCAATTGGTGTGTGCCGGTTTTATTGCTGCCAATGAGATAATTCGATACATGTGGATATCGCTGTCGCGAGACGCTAGTTTGTAATACTGTTTTTGAAGAACAATTTCTTCACAAACAATTTTAGCAATAAGTACTGACAACTATGATACTACGCATTCTACTTCTACTAACATTAATTTATAAGCAGCGTAAGTTACTATGAATTGTATATAGTACTAGCAGGGGTACCCGGTATTTTCCGGGTAAATGTTACTATTCGAGGAATCACCAAGTTCAGCAGGTGAAAGTTAATAAATAAAAAAGATATTCCTGTAATTTTCCAGTAAATTTATTTTAATTCATTCAGGTTATTGCTTTTTGGCAAACAATATTTTTGGTTTTTCCATAGGGAGCAAAAATGTTGAGTTTTTTTAGGATTGCCAACCCTTGAGCAGGCGACATAGAGTTGTCCGTGTGAAAAGCAGTGTTCCTCCAAACTAATGCCAGCCACTGCCAATGACTGGCTGATGCAGTAATACCTCTGCAAAAAAAAAAAAAAAAAAAAAAAAAAAAAAGAAAGAAGAAAACAAAGAAGAAAGGAAGAGGAATGGAAATACTTACCTTCGGGGAGACATCTATAGAACTGCCATGCATCTGGTGTGCGCTTCAAAGAATCCCGTGACACTGAAAATGCAATGTAAGGAAGAGTGGAGCAAAACCAGGTACCTTTTTCTATATGGCTCGGTACGAAAAATCAGAAAGCAAAAAACAAAAAACAAAAACTCAAACGATACGCGAATTGGCCACTGAGATGGACTGTGATCAGGAAACAGTGCTGCGACACATGGAACGTATGGGAAAGGTCCAGAAATTGGGTTCTTGGGTGCCTCACACTCTCGCCGAGGACAACAAGAATCAGCGTGTTGCCATATGTGGTTCCTTGAATGTTCTCAGCAACACAAACCTTTTCTGTCACGTATTGTTACTGGAGATGAAAAGTGGTTCCTGTACGTGAATTTCAGGCATCGGAGGGAATGGTGAAGCTCAAACAAGACGCCCACACCACGTCCAAAACATTACCTTCATCCTGCGAAGATCATGTTGTGTGTCTAGTGGGACATGGAAGGCATTATTCACTGGGAATGTTGCCGAGGAATCGGACCATCAATGCTGCACCCTATTGGGAGCAACTCCGCCTTGTGGAGGGAGCAATTCAGAAGAAACGGCCGCATCGGCGCCATGGTGTCCTTATCCAACGTGATAACGGACGCCCTAACACGGCAAACATGACCAAAATTGCCATTCAGGACAAGAAATGGGAGATCCTTCCACATCCGGCCTATTCCCCAGATGTCGCCCCTTCAGACTATCAGCTGTTCCGATCTCTGTGGCAGAACGTTCAACAATGCTGTTGATCTCCAGAACTTCCTTGAGGATTTCTTCGCAGCAAAACCTGCACGCTTTTTCAAGAATGGCATTGCAGACCTATCCAGACGTTGGGACACCATCGTAAACATGGGGGGGTACATAGTTGATTGATTCCGTTTTCCCTTCTGATGTAATACATTCCTCTAGTGCGGTGAACAAGATGGCATAAACGTATGCATCAACCCTATATTTGCTTCTAAATATCCGATTGAAAAAATGCTTTTTCATTTCGATGCCGCATATATCGAAAACTATTTTAGGTGCAGTTTCTTTTTCAAGTAACTCACAGATTTTCCGCTAGATGGCGTAAAGGTGAATTGCGTTTTCCCCGATATCTCTGCTTCTAAAAGACCGATTTGAAAAATTCGGATACAGCTCCTGATGGAAATTGTTTTGCATATAATTTCCAATGTTTGGTAAAGAATGGTTTGGCCACCAGGGGTGACTAAGTTTTTTTATATCGGCTTCTGATGTTTTTGCAGCAAACTCTAAGCTTCTGAAAACTCGATTGAAAAAATTCTTTCGTAGACCTATACCGCTCACCTTGGAAGACTTTCTGAGAATACCTCCTGCTTAAAATAGTAGATAGTTTTTCCGCCAGGGAGGTAGATATGTATCTTATTTTTGTCGAAATCTCTGCTTTCTAGAGTCTGCTTTGAAAAATTCTCTCTTTGTTGGAGAGCGTTAACGGTGCGAAATGTTTCTCATATAATTTCAAATTGTTCTTAACGCACAAGTGTGCCACTAGAGGGAGTAAGTTCACGTTTCCGTTTACCGCAGTATCTGCGGGACTAAAAACCCGATTGGAAACATTCTTTTTCGGTCAATACTACTAACTATGAAACCTGTGTATATTTTCTTCCTAAAAGAATGCACAATTTCGACGCTTGGGAGCGCAAATATTTAAGCTGTTTTAACAAAATATCTGCTTCTAAATGGACGATCTAAAAAATTCTTTTACCTCGCTGTACCATTTACTTTGTGAAACATTTTTGGCTTGTATTTGAGGAGTTTTGTAGTTCACAGTTCTGTCACTAGGTGGTGTTTGTGTACTTCAGTTTGCAGCTGCATCGCAGCTTCTAAAAACACTATTGAGAAATTTTTTTCTCACTGTATGCCATTCGCTACAACCGAGACGTGGAGCATTATCCTCTTTAAATAATGCAAAGATTTCCCGGTATCATGTGCGTATAATGATCGAAAGTTTTTTTGTTTCGCTATCTCTGCTTCCGGAAGACGTACTTGAAAAATTCTTTTTACTCAGCATAGCTTTTTTCATGAAGAATATTTTTCGCCTATTTTCAACTTTTCCATTATGCAAAATTCTTCCGCTGATATACGCAAACTTCTATCATGTTTCCTTTTCAATATTTCTTCTTTTAACTGTTCGATTTGAAAATTTCTTTGTCTTTGATAGCTTCTTTGTGATATGAGAAACTTTTTGTGCGCCATTTGATAGTCTTCGTAACATGCTTTTTAGCCCCTGGTGTAACTAAGTAGATGTTTCTATTTATAGATGTTTTATCTATTGTAATAACCGGTTGATCGTTTTCCTAGCCTGTTCCATTGGCTCTTTGGTTTTTGTTTTTTTTTGATTGGAGGTTTAACGACCGCCGTGAGCAACTCAATGGGCTATAAGCAGTCGCCCGTCCCTAATTTAGGGTCACTGGTTCCAGGGAAGGGAGAGAGCCAGTGCCGTAAGACAAACACAACATCCATGCCTCACCGGGATTCGAACCCGGACCCCTTTCAGGACGAGTGATCAGAGGCCATAGCTTAGACCACTGCGCCACCGGGGCGACCCCATTGACTCTGAATAGCTCTGATAAAGTTAATTCACGGCAGAACGGATTCAAAAGACGTGTTAATTACAACCGTAAATTCGGTGTCATATATCTTTTCATGTATTAAACCCATTTTAGCTGTTTCTTTTCGAAGAGTTCAGTATATCTTCCCTTTCTCTTTCATTCTTTTCTAACCTTTCAAAAAACTCGATTTGTGAAGCATTTTTTTAAGATCATCAAATGACCTTGACATTTTGTTTTTGTAAGACTGTTCAAGTTCATGGAAAAAGGTTGGCAGAGCAATCTTTCTTCTATTTTTTTTTTCACGGTTTTTCCGTTTTTTAATTTCTTTTTCTTGTGTCCCATTTTTTTTTAACTTCGTGATCATCCTATCAAAGATCATGAAAGTTCAGGGATTTCCCAGTTGTTTTTTTTCCCTTCCGTACAACACCGTTTACCCTAGTTGCCCCATGTTAACGTGGGTGGAAATTTGAAAGATTCTTGTGCAGGAAATTATGCGGTTAAAACAATGACAAGCAGAACAAAAAGAAACAGCACGGTTTATGTTTTATGCTTCAGAGAACGCGAAAAGCTGTTGTTCTACGTGCTTCGACAAAATGCAAACAATATTGCTTGAATTCATTTCTCAAACGCGATTTAGCTCGGAAGAGGAATCGCACGTGAAATGCGCATGCGCATTTTAACACTCTCGCTTTACATTTAGCTCACATGCTGGCTTTTACATTAGAGCCGAAGACGAAGAAATTTATATTGAAGACATCGAGAATGACAAACATCATGAGTACCTAGGGCCAGATTAAGAGAAGGTTTATAGGGATTAGGCTATAGGGGTTGTGACGTGCCTGACGCACACGACATAAAGGAAGATAGCAGCGATAACGAACGTCCGCGTAGCTCAGTTGGTAGAGCGACTTCTTCCGGAATAAGTGGACTCGGGTTCGATTCCCGGCGTGGACCAAAATGACGGAGAAATTTACTTTGTGATAATGGCGTCCGAACTTCCCGGCTGACCCTGCCGTTCAAGATCTCGCAATGGTGTGATGTTCTTTCCACACCGCGAGATAGGAAAAATAAGAGAATCCCTTCTTCAGCGCTTCGAAAAATAAAAAAAAATGTGTGATGTTGCATTCCACACACCAGATTGACTGGGAGTTCTCAAGTGTACGTTCTTCAGCGGATGCTGCCTGCAAGGCTTCATGGTCACGGCTGACCCGTGGGCCATGCCCCCGGCCCTCTTTCGGGAGGCCGGGGAGATGTGACGTGCCTGACGCACACGACATAAAGCCAGATAGTCAGCGATAACGAACGTCCGCGTAGCTCAGGTGGTAGAGCGACTTCTTCCGGAATAAGTGTACTTGGGTTCGATTCCCAGCGTGGACCAAAAATGACAGAGAAATTTACTTCGTTATAGGGTTTATAGGGGCTATTGCCTTGGGGCCCCACCATTACCAAGGGCCCGGGAGGCATGCTTGGGTAAATAATAGTGGGTTGATGCATAAGTTCATGCCGGTTTTTTTCACCGCACTACAGGAATGTATTACATCAGAAGGAAAAACGGAATCAATCAACTATGTATTCCCCTCCATTGTTTACGATGGTGTCCCAACGTCTGGATAGGTCTGAAATGTCATTCTTGAGAAAACTTGCTGCTAAGAAATCACCAAGGAAATTCTGGAGATCAACATCATTGTTGAATCTTCCGCCACGGAGTGCATTCGACAGAGATCGGAACAGGTGATAGTCTGAAGGGGCGACATCTGGAGAATAGGCCGGATGTGGAAGGATCTCACATTTCATGTCCTGAATGGTCATTTTGGTCATATTTGCACTGTGAGGGCGTGCGTTATCATGTTGGAGAAGGACACCATGGTGCTGATGTGACCGTTTCTGCTTAATTGCTTCCTGCACACGTTAGAATTGCTCACAATAGAGTGCAGGGTTGATGGTCCGATTCCTCGACAGCATTTCCCAGTAAATAATGCCTTCCATGTTCCACCAGACACACAACATGATCTTCGCAGGATGAAGGTCATGTTTTGGACGTGGTGTGGGCGTCTTGTTTGGGCTTAACCATTCCCACCGATGCCTGAAATTCACGTATAGGCACCACTTTCCATCTCCAGTATCAATACGTGACAGAAAGGGTTTGTGTTGCTGAGAACATTAGCGATAACGAACAAGCAAGGAACCATATATGGCAACACGCTGATTCTTGTTGTCCTAGGTGAGAGTGAGAGGCACCCAAGCTCCCAATTTCTGGACCTTTCCCATACGTTCCATGTGTCGCAGCACTGTGGCGTGATCACAGTCCATCTCAGCGGCCAATTCACTTGTGGTTTTACGCGAATCCAAGTGGATGAGATGGTTCAAACGATCCTCATCAAAGTGAGATGGACGAACTGAGCGTGGAGAGTCGTTGAGGTCAAAAATGCCACCTCAGGACCGCTCAAACCATTTGTGTGCTGTTCTCGGAGCAATAGCATCTTCCCCACACACAGCACAAATTTTTCGAGTAGCCTCGGATTCCTTGTTAAACTCTAAGGGGAGCAGATGTTGGAAATGTCCATTCCTCTCTACTTGACACTCCATACTTCCGGACCTGAAAAAAAAAAAAAAAAAAAAAAAACATTAGCTACAATAACACACACCGCAATATGATTTAGATACACAATATTATACTGACTGCATTTTGATACACAACTGGACATCTGTACTATCACTGCTGACCCGGGAAACACTCGTGAAATAAAACGGCATGAACTTATGCATCAACCCAATAGACATACAGTATATAGAGAGTGAAACGTGTGATAATAGCAATGGACGTGTCTGATTGCTATTGGGTGTCTCCAATAATTTGCTCCTTCAGTGTAGATTCACTTCGTACACATCTGAATTCTTTGCTGTGGGCTGTTTAAAAAGCCGTCTCAACGTCATAGTTGCCTACGTAAGTGAGGATAGATTCTTTCTGATTTCTGTCGGATGCTTCTAATAATTTTCTACTTCAATATATACTTCATCGGTACATAGCTAGCATACGTACGCACATGAGCCAATAATGTATTCTTTAACTTTATTTTTAATACACCACAATATGAATACTCAAGAAACGCATATAGCGTATTAAATCCGTTTATTTTTATGGTGTAATAATCACAGAGATTCGCCAAGCTTTCGCACTCCACACGGAGGCTTTTTCAAGGCAATAGTAGTCATAAAAATGCAGGGAATTATAACACGCGAGCATACTTCGTGAAACATTTTAGCACGTAATCAAATGGCGTGCAGCGACGTGTTCCCGTCTTTTAATAAAGCATGAAAAAACGTTTGTAGTTCAGTACAGATCATGTCATTGCATGTTACTTTGCTGGAGAGGATTTCGACAGTTTCCCTGATGGCAGTCTCTTTAAAGTTCGTGTAAATGGCAATTCTTCTAATATTATTCCATACTGGAGTAGCCGATGAATGCATGATTTCTCTGGCTAGGGCTGTATTCTGCATGTACTGGTTGACACTTCGCACGTGTTCTTTACATCTAGTGTCCAAGAATCGCTTTGTCATTCCGATATATATCTTTTCCGTGTTGTCAGGATATACCAACGGTATAGAGTACACACCCGCCTTTTCTTTTTCACACTGTCTCTCCTTGCAGCTTGATACTATATGTGATAATGGGGTCTGGGGCTTCATTGTTATTAATATTTTGTATTTACGTAACAAATTCTTTAACCAATATGCTAAGCCTTGGATATATGAGATGGATCCTGTGTACCTCATTGCCTTACTAGGTGATTTTGTTGTTGCTGACATTACACGATTTCTTACAGTTCTATGTATTTTGTCTATTTCATCCCTCTTATATCCAGCCTTTAGACCTTTGCTATAAATGTTATCAATTTCCTTGATATTTAGGTAGTCGGGTCGGCAAACGTTATACGCTCTACAGAACCATGCTCTAAAAGCAGAAACTTTGTACAATTTTTGGGCACTGCGAATCAGGAGGGACAAGGTTCGGTACTGCGGTCGGTTTATAATAAACGTGAAAATCGAAGCTGGATGTTATGTTTCTTCTGAGCGCAACGTCAAGATAATTCAACGTTCCATCCACTTCAAGCTCCATGGTGAAATTTATCGTATTATGTAGACTGTTCATCTTATGCATGAAATCTTCTAATTCGTCTACTCCATGTATCCATTTCAAGAATATATCGTCAGCGTAGCGGATCTACACTCGAAGTTTCTTGATACTGTTTAGAAAGATGAGCTCTTCTAGCGGTCTAAGTACTGCTTCAGCAAGCACTGCTGTTAGAGGGAAACCCATCGGTGCTGCTTTTGTTTGTTTGTAGATGCCACCATCCAATTTGAAATAGTTGTGGTTCGTAACTAGATTTAAGGCACCGATAATTTATGGAGCCCGCAAGAAAGTTGAATATATTTGATAGTGATACAATGGGAAGTTTCGACACATTGTCTTTATATCCGTCTATACCTATACCAGAGGCTGTTGAAAACCTTGAAAAAATAATCGTGAATTCACACCAACCCAAACAAAGAAAAATATCGGTGCCTTAAATCTAGTTACTAACCACAACTATTTCAAATTGGATGGTGGCATCTACAAACAAACAAAAGCAGCACCGATGGGTTTCCCTCTAACAGCAGTACTTAGACCGCTAGAAGATCTCATCTTTCTAAAGTGTATCAAGAAACCCCGAGTGTGGATCCGCTACGCTGACGATATATTCTTCATATGGGAACATGGAGTAGACGAATTAAAAGATTTCATGCATAAGATAAACAATCTACACAATACGGTAAAGTTCACCATGGAGCTTGGCGTGGATGAAACGTTGAATTATCTTGACGTCGTGATCAGAAGAAATAGAACATCCAACCTTGATTTTGAACGTTTATTATAAACCGACAGCAGTAACAAACCTTGTTCCTCCTGATTCGCACTGCCCAAAAGAGTACAAACTTTCTGCTTTTAGAGCATGGTTCTATAGAGCGTATAACGTTTGCTGACCCGACTACCTAAATAACAAGGAAATTGATAATATTTATAGCAAAGGTCTAAAGGCTGGATATAAGAGGGATGAAATAGGCAGAATACATAGAACTGTAAGAAATCGTATAATGTCAGCAACAACAAAATCCCTTAGTAAGGCAATGAGGTACACAGGATCCATCTCATATATCCAAGGCTTAGCATATTGGTTAAAGAATTTGTTATGTAAATACAAAATATTAATAACAATGAAGCCCCAGACCCCATTATCACATATAGTATCAAGCTGCAAGGAGAGACAGTGTGAAAAAGAAAAGGCGGGTGTGTACTCTATACCGTTGGTATATCCTGACAACACGGAAAAGATATATATCGGAATGACAAAGCGATTCTTGGACACTAGATATAAAGGACACGTGCGAAGTGTCAACCAGGACATGCAGAATACAGCCCTAGCCAGAGAAATCATGCATTCATCGACTACTCCAGTATGGAATAATATTAGAAGAATTGCCCCTTACACGAACTTTAAAGAGACTGCCATCAGGGAAACTGTCGAAATCCTCTCCAGCAAAGTAGCATGCAATGACATGATCTCTACTGAACTACCAATGGTTTGTCATGCTTTATTAAAAGACGGGAACACGTCGCGGCGTGCCGTATAATTACGTGCTAAAATGTTTCACGAAATATGCTGGTGATGTCACCACGTTATTTTCAAAAATCATCTTTGTTCCTCATGTGTTCCAATTCCCTGCATTTTTATGTCTACCATTGCCTTGAAAAAGCCTACCAGTGGAGTGCAAAAGCTTGGCGAATCTCTGTGATTATGACATCATAAAAATAAATAGATTTAATACGCTATATGCGTTTCTTGAGTATTAATGTAATCTTTCTTGCGTTTCTCGGGTATTATGTATTCTTTATGCGTTTCTCGGGCGTTAATGTATTTTTTCCTGAAGCTTCTTTGAAAACCGCGTATAGTGTTACGTCATTGTGATTCGGTTTCATGAGAGATCGTCCAGAAACAAGAGAATTTATTTACAAACAATATCTAAAAATACCGGCTGTATATGTAATGGAAAGATGGGTGTTCATAATGCGCGTGGAAGGTCCAGTTTTCTAAAGTACTTGTTTGTAAAGAAATTATAAGAGTTAAGCACAGAAATCAAGGTTTATTTTATTAATAAATAAATCGCTCATACCTCTTTCATAATCTGTAAATTAATAAATCTTTATCAATTTGCATAAATTAAAGTAAAATGCAAAACTATTTTTTTCCTGACCTTTCTAAAATAAAAAAAGGAAAGAGTGAATTAAAATAAAACGCATATATTTCCGTTTAACGGTGAAAAATTCGCCGCGTTTGGTTTTCCCGTTTGGAGACCGGTCTTGCAGAGAACAAGAATGTACAATCGTTTTAAGGAGTGTTTGTTTTTGAATTTATGGGAAACTTTTACGGGTTTTCCATGCATGCTACAAAACCGCAGAGGCACACCTACTAATTTCTGAATGGAAAGAGAAACTGCGTTTTAACTGTGCAGCAGAAGAGTGAAATGGCGTGGGCTTTCAAAATTTGTTACGAATGCACATATGGGAAAAGATAAATCGAGCGGCCAAATGATATACTGAGACTGGTCATAATAAATCGGACACTATTATTTCACGTCAAATGAGAAGTACTGTAACTTTGCTAGCCCCTGGTGATGGCATGAAGTATTCTTCCTTGTGAGTTCAGTCATCCTTCTCGCAAAAGAGTAATTTACGAATGATTATTCAGTTTCCAGGCTCTCACTGTAGCGAATGTTTCTGGCACACCATTCACGTATCATTACCATTCTTAAGTTTCACCATCATTTCCTAGTTGACTGCTAATTGCTTACTCACATAACAATTGGCACTTGTTAATTCTCGACATAATTTTCTTAGTGGGAATTCAAATGAATGGTATTTACGTATCTTTCCCATTCTTAACTTTCACCATTATTTCCTAGCTGACTGCTGATTGCTGATTCACATAATGGTTAACACTTATTAATTCTCAACATCACTTTTCTTAGTGAGACTTCGTTCCTGAACTTATACGGGTGGAAGAAATTTTAACTTGCTGCGACTCCAGTGTTCATCGCAGTAGTGCGGACTGAGGGATCGTTCACAGCGATGAGAGCGACACTTTCACCATTCACGGTGAAGAGTCGTTCGTTGTGAAGAGTCATTCATTGTAAAGAACCTTTCACGAATGGTCCATTTGTACTACTCACATCTTGCGAGCCCCTTCACAAATAAATCCTTTCTCACCCTCTTTCGCAAACGAAAAATCCATCATAAAAGCCAAGGCCTACAAAGATTTAGATGCAGGACTTCGTCTAACTCCGTGGATAGTATGGGGCGGCTTACGGCTAACCACCTGTGACAAAAAATAGGCCCCGATTGAAATCATTATAGCGTTCAAAATACGTACCGCACACTAATCGTGTTAGCATATTCGTAAACAGCATGCAGTCCAATTTGCGTACTGCGCAATACATCATGCGCGCGACGCTCCCCTCGCTCCATGTACGCGGGGGAGCTGATGCAATATTTCTGGGGGTGCCGCCGCGTTTGACTCAATCTATCTCGGCAACCGTCAGAGCAACCTGATTGTGCGTGGTATCATTTTAAAGCTCTCGACGAGATCTGTTCAAATATATAAAGAACATATCGCAGTGCTTTAAATTAAAATAAAAAAATCGTTTTCGTGTGAACGGGTTAACATTTTCGACAATGCCGCGGAATTCGCCGAATGAACGCGAGCAAAAGTGGAGAAAATGAAAACCAGAGGCAACAGCAAGTGATGAGGAATGTAAGAAGCCCAAGAAGACAGAGCACCACTTTGGGTAATTCGTGTATCAATCGGCCTTTTTGTTCGCAATGTATCCAGCATTATTACGTAAGCTACTTTTCATATCATAGACCTGTGTTGGCTACAACAAAATAAAAAAACCGTTTTGGAACCATATTCGATTAGCTCATTTCAACTCTCCGATCTGCAAGGCGTAGTCCTACGTTTGAAACTGACGGCTCAATCAGAATTGAGCCCATCTGTTTTGTTTTTTTTTCTGCCTTTAGTATGCGAGAAAAAAAGCGAGTACAAAAAAATAATCGCAATCCACGAATTCTAACAGCAGACATTGAATCTGCGCCATGTAGCGGCTGGTTGCTGGCTCGGCTCGTCAGGAAAAACATCTGCTGTTTTTAATGTGACTGTTCGTTTAGGAGTTTAATGAGCACGTTGAGCAACCGAATGGGCTATAAGCAGTCGCCCTTCCTTAATTTAGGGACACTGGTTCCAGTGAAGGGAAGGAGCTAGTGCCATAAGGCTGTTAAAGTTCTCTTTTTCTTGCACTTTGCGTTGCATAGGTTTTTCGCCGTGACGTCACATCATCATCAGCAGCAACAAGCGTTCTTCTTGCTCCTTGTAACTTCTTTGGGGGAGGGGGAGGGTAACGACAACTGTGAGCCAGTCAATGTGCTATAAGCAACAGCTCGCCGGACACTAGATGCTCAATTGCCACTTAAGTACATACCATAACCAGAAAAAGAGAAATAAAGAAAAAATGCACGGTTTTATGAGAATAATATGACCACCTCCGGAATCACAGTGTATACGCCCAGGCGCGTCACAGAATGCACGTGGCAAGGTCAACCACACGGGTATATAAGCGGCCGGCCAGGACAGATGAGCCATAGTGCGTCACGTGAACACAATGGGCAGAGGTAATGATTTGACGAATGTAATGATTATCGGCTACAGCGCCAAGGGTGAAAGCATCTCAGAAACAGCAGACTTCGTGGACTGTTCGTGAGGTGCTGTAGCAAAGGTGTACCAAGAATGGACCACTGGCACACCGAGTACCTCTCGACGTCATAACTATGGAGCCCCCAAAACTATCGACCCAAGGGGAAAACGTCGCCTCCGTTGATTGGTAAAGGGCAATCGACGCGCAACAGTGCAGCAACTGACCACGCAAATGAACGCTGGGGAGCGTAGGTACGCACCCCTGATAACAGTAGAGCGAACTCTGTTACGCATGGGTCTCCGGAGTCGACGCTGCGTCAAGACGCCCATGTTCACCCAGGTCCATCGGCAACGCATGGGACCACCGTCATTGGACAGTGGAAGAGTGGGAAAAGGTTGCCTTCTCCGACGAATCCAGGTTTCTACTCCACAGAAATGACGGGCGGTGGCGGAAATGACGTCAGACACACGAGAACCAACACCCGGACACGCTTGTCGGTCAAGTACAGACCGGCGGTGGCAGTGCGCATTTCTGGAAGATGTGATCCTGGTATAACCTGGGACTGCCGGTAGCACTGAATGGGTCCCTGAACGCCAATGGCTACCTGTCCATCCTCGCTGACCACATACATCCTTTCATGTTAGACGTTTACCTTGGTGATAGTGTGTACAAATAGGACAATGCGCCTGTCAGGGAATGCGTGAGTTATTCATGGAACACGACGGCGATGTTTCCGTTCTCTCTTCGCCGGCGAAATCGCCCGACCTCGATCCCATAGAGCACTTGTGGGACTATTTGGAACGACAGGTTCGGTGTGCCGACCCACAACGACGTCATCTCCGGGATCTCCGCCGTCCGAAATCGCACGTATGCCTCGGACAACCTTCCAAGGCCTGATTGCGTCCATGATCCGCCGTCTCGCCGCTGTCATCCGGGCTAAGGGTGATTATTCCGATTATTAGGTAGGTGGTCATATTATTCTGATACGACTATGTATTTCTTGATTACACCCGTCTAAGATATTGTTTATGAAAGCTGGCATCTCCGTAAAACTGGGGGAGCGGAAAGATATTGTCCTAGATCCCTTGAAGTAATCGTCATTTTCCTACCGTATTTGTTAATGAGTTTTATGATTAGTGATAATTTTTAAAAAGCTGGTGGGTGAAGGAAAGTACGAATTCAATATTTCCTTTTTTTCCTTTTATTCTTTTGTTTATCCAAGAAAATCATTAATGATAATTTTAGAAAATCATTAGTGATAATTTTATAATATTAGTGATGGTTTTAGAAAATCTTTAAAAAATCAGTGATAATTTTTGAAATATTTATAATTTTAGTGATAATTTTAGAAAATCATTAGTGACCATTTTATAACATTAGTGATAATTTTAGAAAAATTTATAATTTTAGTGATAATTTATAATATATATATATATATAATTTTAGCGATATTTTATAATATATATAATTTTAGCAATAATTTTAGAAATATTTTAGAAAATCATTAGTGATAATTTTGTTTATCCAAGAAAATCATTAGTGATAATTTTGTTTATCCAAGAAAATCATTAGTGATAATTTTGTTTATCCAAGAAAATCATGAGAGATAATTTTAGAAAATCATTAGTGATAATTTTTAGAAAGCTGGTGGGTGAAGGAAAAAACGAATTCGAGAGTTGATATCGATTTTCAACTATTGAAATGCTCAAACAAACTGACTTTAGTTCCATTTAAAAATCATAATTGCAGGTTTTATGCAAGCCACGACCAATCTTTTATGCTAGAGTGTGTAAAAATCTTCATGCCTCTCTTTTAGGCGTGGCTAAAAATGTATTTTGAGGGACGAAGCCGTTTGTTTTCACAGTATGGAAGCACGACGCTTGGCTATCTATAAAGACCTTGCGAAAATAATTGAAAACAAACTTCCCTGAAATACAATTTTTTTTTTTTTGCCTGATTTTTTCTGTAACTGTTTTCCTTACCGTAGGATTACTTTGTACAAAGTGAGAGAGGTAAAAAAAAGGATCTTTGCGTAAGGAATCAAACAAAGGAAGTATTGCAACGGAAGCAGCGTTTAGAGAGCCATCAGAGGGCACGTTTAAAATAATACGGGGTGACTCTGGATTCCTCAGGTGTAAAATCACAGTATTCTTTGTTCGCGGTCAGTCGGAGCATGACCGCTTGGTGGCGCCCCCGTTACGCCTCCGAGAAAGGGCGAGAATATTTGACTGCACGCCTCACTGAAGAAGGAAGGCATGCTTTCCATTGTTACGGTCACATCTCAATTCGTGGTGGTTTTCTTTGGCTGTGCAGTGGACGATAGAATTTGAATATCACTTGTATATTCTCTTTCACGATGACGCAGTTTTTTTTTTATATTTAAAAATGAAAGGTGCTTCCGCTTTTTCTTTTAATCTCAGCTATTCGAGCATCTTTCACCTTCTAAAGCAAAACCGGAAATCAAAAGAACATCTTTTATATCATATCTTCCTCCAAACACCTGGCAAGCTTCCTGACTATCCTTTCTATTTCTGTTTTCCATCGCCTTCTGAGCCATTTCCGAAGGCGTAGAATCACCTCTGAGTTGTGATTCTTATTTTTTTTTGTTTTTACCGTTCTTTTTCTGTCTTTCTCTATTCTTCTGCTTAACAAAGGAAACATCAGTTCAGCTGTAGGAGTGTGGTTTCCACGCATACACCAATGAGGCGCTACATTATGACCACCTACCTAATAAGCTGTAGGACCCCCTTTAGCCAGCAAAACAGCGGCCACTCGGCGAGACATCGATTCGATGAGGTGGCGGTGAGTATCCTGGGGTATGTGGTACCATAATATCAACAGCAGGTTCTCCTATTCCCGTACATATCAAAGTGGTGGTGATTTAGCGCGAACACGCTTTTCGAAGTCGAACCACAAATGTTCGATTGGATTCATGTCAGGTGAATTTGGATTAACAGAAAGTCACCAGCATGTTCCTCGAACCACTCCTTGACGATTCTGGCAGTGTGGCATGGCGCATTATCTTGTTGGTAATGGCCATCACCAGCAGGGAACACAGTTGCTATGAATGGATGAACTTGGTCCGCAACGATTCAGATACCTGACAGCTGTCGGGGATTGTGCTATTGGGATAATGAGGCCTAAAGTGTCCCAAGAAGGAATCACCTACAACATAACACCGCCGCCGTCAGCCTCTTTCCTCCCAACAGTGAATTCATGTGCCATAGCCTTTGTTGCTAATTGCCATATCTGCGCTCGGCCGTCTACGTGATGCCAGACCGGGCCACGTTCTTCCAATCATCCACGGTCCAATCTCGATGATCTTAGGCCCACTTCATGCGTTGTTGGCAATGATGTGCAGTGTGTATGGGGTCCCGGTTAGGTCTTCAGCTAGGTAGGCCCATGCGCAGAAGGCTACGATAATCTGTGTGCTGTATCACATTGTTCAGATCACCACTCATGCAGCTGGGGGTGATTTGTCGCACTGTGGCCCTGCGGTCGCTGTGAACAATGCACGACAGTCTCCACTCCCCTCTGGCATCAATGAGCTGAGGACGACACACGGCTGGACGATGGTTCGTCGTTTGGCCATCTGTGCACCACTTTTGATACGTACTCACTACAGCGGCGCGTGAACAACCCACAAGCCGCGCCGTTTTCGAGATCGTAGTTCCGAAGCGCCGTACCATTACAATTTGTCCTTTATCAAAATCCGATAAATCGGCAGCTTTTCCCATTCTGACTCCAAACATCAAGGGGCTCGAGTTGGGCGTCGGCTCCCAAAGCCCATATTGTGCAGGGTACGTTGCACAGTCCGGGCGCTGATGCTTGCTGAGGCTCCAGCATTGAATTCCGATGATACCTGTGACAGTGTCGCGTGAAACGATTCTTGACAGCCGACGATGGTCACGTTCACCCAATGTCTTTTTACGGCCACACTGGTATCGTACAGTAGGTTGGAGGTTTTGCCGGAATTCTCGTAGTCACAGTACACCCTTGCAATGGTCGTATGTGAAAATCCAAACTTCGTTTCTATCTCCAAAATACTATGGCCCATCTCACGAGCGCCAACTATGACATCGCGTTGAAAATCGCTTAAATCGTTATTACTTGTCATTCTCATGCCGAAAACAGCTCTGACAGCTGGCAAGGATGTCTATCGCTTTATATACGCACTGGCGGACGCAACCGAGTACGCGCATAGGTGACGTTGCTATGTATTTTGCATAAGATTGTCTGTACCAGTTTTTCTGGCACTTCAGTGTACTTACTGCTCTGTGAACTTCACCTGAGCCACCGTTCTGTCTCCAGGCGCGCTCATTTCTCTAGGCTGGAGGTGGTCATAATGGAATGGCTCAATGGTGTATTTCGAGCAACAATAAATACAACCTGTGACGTACTACAGAGATAAAGCGCGTGTTAAGACGACAATTCTTCAGCGGTACATTCGGCCCGGGTAGCTTAGTTGAGAGAGCCACTTACTCTGGATTGAGAGGGCGTGGTTTCGAACTACGTCACCGACAAACTTGTGTTTTCACAAACCTATGTCTGAAAAGTTCCAAGACTGACGCAATAAAGAATATCAAAAAGTACCATACCCACAATTAAGGGGTTTTTTTTATTGCGGGTTTAACAACGACCATGACCAACTCAATGGGCTGTATAGGCACTCGCCCGTCCCTAATTTAGATATACTTTTTCAGGAAAGGGAGAGTACCAGTGCTTTAAGACAAACACAACATCCTTGTCTCACCGGAATTCGAACCCCGACCCACCAAGGACGAGTGGTCAGAAGCCGTCGCTTAGATCATGGGCGGCCAAATAATGTTGGTCACCTTCAAAATCCCACCCTTCCTAATGTACCACAGTTTCCAGCGTTTCTGAAGATCCTGGAAACAGTTCTGGCAGGAACTTTCTGGGAAGTACCAAGATGTTTTTGTCGCGTTTGCTTGGATAGATATAATGTCTGCATGATACAATCGTTTTAGTACTCATTATATCTTCTCCATTTAGCACTTTGTCGCTTGGTCTGTGGATCAAAACGCAGGTGCCATGTCTCATCTCCTGTAATAATTCTGGAGTGAAAATCAGGATCCTCATCTGCAGTACCCAGAAGATCGGAACAGATCGATGAACGAGCCCTCCTTTTTGTCATCATTCAGAATGCAGGGTACCAATCTGGCAGGAAGTTTTCCTTTTCCCAGATCCTCGCGTAGAATCCCATGGCAGATAGACTTACAAACACCCACCAACTCACCCAAAAGTCTTGGTCATCATTCAGAATGCAGGGTACCAATCTGGCAGGAAGTTTTCCTTTTCCCAGATCCTCGCGTAGAATCCCATGGCAGATAGACTTACAAACACCCACCAACTCACCCAAAAGTCTTGGTCATCATTCAGAATGCTTGGTACCAATCTGGTAAGAAATTTTCCTTTTCCCAGATCCTCGCGTAGCATCTCATGACAGAGAGACTTACAGACGCCCACCAACTCAGCCAAAAATCTTGGTCATCATTCAGAATGCTTGGTACCAATCTGGCATAAGAAGTTTACGTTTTCCCAGATCCTCGCGTAGCATCTCATGACAGATAGACTTACAGACGCCCACCAACTCAGCCAAAAGTCTTGGTCATCATTCAGAATGCGGGGTATCAATCTGGCATTAAGTTTACGTTTTCGGATATCCTCGCGTAGAATCACATGACAGATAGAATTACTGATGCCGATCGACTCAGCCAACAGTCTTGGTCATCATTCAGAATGCGGGGTACCACCAATCTGGCATTAAGATTTCCTTTTCCCAGATCCTCGCGTAGAATCTCATGACAGATAGACTTACAGAGGCCCACCAACTCAGCCAAAAGTCTTGGTCATCATTCAGAATGCGGGGTACCACCAATCTGGCATTAAGTTTACGTTTTCCCAGATCTTCGCGTAGAATCTCATGACAGATAGACTTACAGATGCCGACCGACTCGGCCAAAAGTCTTGGTCCTCATTCAGAATGCGGGTTACCAATCTGGCATTAAGTTTTCCTTTTCCCAGATCCTCGCGTAGAATCTCATGACAGATAGACTTACAGACAGCCACCAACTCAGCCAAAAGTCTTGGCCATCATTCAGAATGCGGGGTACCAATCTGGCATTAAGTTTTCGTTTACCCAGATGCTCGCGTAGAATATCATGACAAATAGACTTACTGATGCCCACCTACTCAGCCAAAAGTCTCACTGTAATTTGGCGATCTTTCTTTGACTGTTTTCGCACCTCTTCGATTTTTCAGCTGGATGGACGCGCAAATCTCGGATCATCATCAAAGGATTCCCACCCGTCACGAAACCGTGCATACCATTCGAAAACTATGCCGCGGGATAATTCTGTGTCTTTTAACATTCTGTAAGTTGCAGAAGTTGATATACCAAGTTTCCAACAAAAACGGATGTTTACTCTCTGCTATTCCATGGCTGAAATAAAATGGGACGAGAACAACTCCCTTAATACCTGCCTGACGCCTGTGGACAGGTATTAAGGGAGTCATTCTTGTGAGACTATTTGGATCGACAGGTTCCACGTGTGGATCCGCAACCATGTCATCTTCGGGACCTTCGTGCTCTGCTGCAGTCCGAATGGGCACGTGTGCCTCGGGCAACCTTCTAGGGCTTCAGTGCGTCCATCCCTCGCCGTCTCGCCATATCGGTGGTATCATATGTCATATTATTCTGATACCACCGTGTATTTAGCTTCGCCTAAATACATGTCAAGTTTCTCTTTTAAAACACTGGATGTCCTATAGATTGAAGCTGTTTGTTCCACTGGCTACAATCACTGTGCAATGGTTTGTAAATAATACGATCGCTCTCCAATCGCCCTCTCTATCTGCGTTGCTGAGGAAAAGTGCGAGGCCACATAGGGATTCCTCGTGGAGGACGTAGGAAAACAGTCATCTAGGTTACGTGCACGACAGGCACCAACATTTATTCATAGCAGCCGCATATCTGCCTTGTAAAAGAGGGTGATTTCTTTAAGTGATTTATTTTAGTTTTGAGCAAAACAATTACGCGTTGCTATTGCTTTTACTTCTTTGTTATAGAAAGTATGTCTATCTCATTCACTGTATGGAAACTGTAATATACAAGCGAACGTCATCCATTTGCAAAATGGCACAAAAGCGTTCAAGTGGAGCACAGTATTCGGCGGAAGAAAAGGACAGCGAGCGAAGAAACTTCCAAAACTTTACCAGTTCTTTTTGCTGCAGAATCAATTGAGCTCAAGTGCCGTTTCTGATGAAAATAACGACCATTTGTTTAGCAGTCAATTCTTCAATGTTTAAAATCAGACATTTTACAAAAACCAAGCACTTCAGAAACAAGCGAAAGTAAAATGAGCGATTATGAAGTCTCCTTAACCTTAACCATTTAAATATAAAGGGTGTCCATAAAGTCATTCCCACATTACAAAAATTAATATAAAAATGTATTGCAGGTACAAGAAAGAGATTGCACAACAATGGTGGTGCACAAGTAAAGCTTTTTTTCCAGTGTCAGTACATTTCCACATGGGCGCTATTTGTGGCCCGGAGGACATCTAAACGATATTCGATTTCACGCCATGTTTTGTTTAACATCTCAGCTGAGACAAAACCAATTACGTCCGTTATTCTGCTCTTCAACGTCTCGACATCCGGAACACTTCTAGAGTAAGCTTGGTCTTTCACTAACCCCATAGAAAGAAGTCTAGAGGGATTATGTCGGGCGATCGAGGTGTTCATGTCATGGGACCGTCGCTGCCAATCCAATGTGGCATTCAGGAACTCACGAAGCATTATTGACCTATGTGTTGGGGCACCGTCTTGTTGGAAAATAACCTAAGGTTGGAGTGCATGCAACTGAGGTGCTACAAAAAGTTCCAGAATGTCCAGGTACACGTTACATTTACCGTGTGCTCTGTAAAAAAGAAGGGTCCGATGATTCTGTCATTCATCAGGCCGCACCATACGTTCACTTTCGGGCTAGCTCTCTGTTGTTTGTTGACATAATGGGGATTTTCTGATCCCCAGATTCGCACATTGTGCCTATTTACTGTACCAAAGAATTGGAATGCGGCTTCTTCTGAGAAACAGACACGGTGCAGATAATCACTATCATGAGCTGTGCGCTGCAACATCTCCGTCGCAAATACAGCATGGCGAGGGCGGTCATCAGGCTGAAGAGCTTGAACGATCTGTGCCTTATAAGCATACAGATGGAGACGTTTGTATAAAATTTTGTGAACCGTGGCACGGGAAATTCCAGTTTACAGTGAAGCACAACAAATGGACTTCCTGGGACTTCGCAGAAGTGTCTCCTGAACAGCTGCAGCTGTGTCTCTTGTGTAACCTGTAGTCGGCCCGCACGGGGGAGATCGCCAACACTACCCGTCACTTTAAACTTTTCATACCAAGCTTTTATGCTTTTTTGGTCCGGTGGTGATCGTCTGTACCTTTTTCTGAAATGACGCTGGACAGTAACCGACGATTTGGTCTCATGGAACCACAACACGCACGCTGCGTTTTCTTGCATGGAAGCCATTATCGCCGCCCCGGTGGCTCAGTGGTCTAAGGCGCTGGCCTCTGATCATTCGTCCGTAAGGGGTCCGGGTTCGAATCCCGGTGAGGCATGGATGTTGTGTTTGTCTTACGGCACTGGCTCTCTCCCTTCCCTGGAACCAGTGACCCTAAATTAGGGACGGGCGACTGCTTATAGCCCATTGAGTTGCTCACTGTGGTCGTTAAACATCCAATCAAAAAAAAAAAAAAAAGAAGCCATTATCGATGAAAAGCTCCTCTTATTCAGCAGTAGCGCTCACCTAAAAAGCAGAAAAAAACTTTATGAGTGCTGCTACTGTATATTATGTGGCCTATTTTAAATTACAGATATTTCCGAGAGTCTAATATCTGAAACGGTCCGGGCCCAGAGTCTAATATCTGAAACGGGCCGAGCCGAGAGTCTAATATGTGAAACGGGCAGGGCCAAGAGTCTAATATCTGAAACGGGCTGGGCCGAGAGTCTAATATCTGAAACGGGTCGGGCCGAGAGTCTAATATCTGAAACGGGCATGGCCGAGAGTCTAATATGTGAAACGGGCAGGGCCAAGAGTGTAATACATGAAACAGGCCGTGCCGAGAGTCTAATATCTGAAACGGGCCGGGCCGAGAGTAATATCTGAAACAAGCAGGGCCGAGAGTAATATCTGAAACGGGCCGGGCCGAGAGTCTAATATCTGAAATGGGCCTGGCCGAGAGTCTAATATCTAAAACGGGCCCGGCATACCAACTAAATCCCGTGCAGACCTCTAGGACGTAGTTTAGTATCAATATATATATATATATATATATATTTTTTTTGATTGGAGGTTTAACGACCACCGTGAGCAACTCAATGGGCTATAAGCAGTCGCCCGTCCTAAATTTAGGGTCACTGGATCCAGGGAAGGGAGAGAGCAAGTGCCGTAAGACAAACACACCATCCATGCCTGACCGGGATTCGAATCCGAACCCCTAACGGACGAATGATCAGAGGCCAGCGCCTTAGACCACTGCGCCACCGGGGCGGCCTATCATTACCACGAATATGGGTGTCCTGATATTCATGGTAATGCAGTGTACACTTTGTGTAACGAATCCGTGTTAATCGTCCTGTCGTAATTATGCAGCACAGAATTTTGAAAATGTATGAATCATTATTCTGTCGGTTATTATCGCCCGATACAGAAAGGATTTCCTTTTGTCTGACTCACAGATTTGGCTTTATCGGGTGAAATGTCCAGCGGATACAAAGTAATACTGAAAGCACTTTTTATAAGACGTTCTGAAAAAGTCATCAATGCGAAATTTTCTGTTCTTTGAAAAGTTGCACTCTGTTAAGCAAAACGACTTTATTTTTTTTTATCTCGCATTAAATGCTCTTTTATTTGCCATTTTTTAGAATCTTTTACCAAGCTATTTCAATCAGCGAGAGAATGAAGTTTGCTTGTTTGATGTTCGTGTCAGCGAATGCTCACGCGAGAACTTCAAGCATGCGGCAACGACACGGAATTGTCGCATATGGTCTGCCTTCACACAAAGTGAAACCTTTTTGAGATTCGCTGAGCTGCAGAAATATAAAAAAACAAACAAGAGAAGTGAAATCAAAGGTGGCGTGTGCGTCTTACTTTTTAAAAAAGGATATTTTTTCAAATGGTGAATCTTGACCGCCTGTCTGGGGTCGGCGGTTTCTATCGCGTGCGTTTCAAATTTCAATGCACGCACTTCGGAATCTGTTCGTTGAACTTAGCGCGTTAACCAATGTTTTAAACAGGGTAACTTTCTACTCTAGGAGACCGGAATGCTAGAAATAACACTACATAGCAATACTTCTGATCAAACGCAAGCGTACCTACATACGTGGGACGACCTAACCCCCAGCTAAAGAAGTTCTGTTTCTTTTTTTTTATATCTCATGACCGACTTTAATAAAAGCCAACCATGAGGGAATCGTAATGAATTGTTAGGGATTTTTTTTTCTGAATCAGATTTAAAAACACCTTTTACTCATTTCTATACCAACAGGATAAACTTTATAAACGACCAAAGAGCGATGACTTCTATTTGATGTTCCTAGTCCACGCCAAAGTCTGTATTAATTATTCATTCGCCTTCTAATTATTTGTTCAGTTGCTGCTTACCATCTTTGGTGAATCTCCAGCATTTTGCGGGGCTCCAAGAAGCAACCTGCCAACTTGGCTTAGCAGTTAGTGTATGTGAGTCTGGAGGAATTCGAGGCCGCTGTATTGCAGTGGAAGCATGTCCGGCACGCAACTGGAAAACAATGGGTTCGATTCCCGGTGGCGGCTAATGATAATTTTTCCGTGACTCACTAATAAACATGGAAAGAGCGATGACTTCTCTTTGATTTTCATACCATTTTCTTAATCTGAAGATTTGTCTAAAAATGCGGAATTTATTTAAGCTACTGCAAGGGTTGTACCGAAAGTAATGCAAAAGTGGGCATAACCTTTTTATTAACTGACAGAAGTCGCTCAAATTGCAGATGTTGGTAGATTAACTTTTCCTCTATAGTGACCCTTCTTCTTCATTCCAGTTAAATAATGGATTCCAAACAGAAGCAACGTGTCGTCGTTAAGTTCTTCACGAAGGAAAGGTGCAGGCTGTCTAACATCCACAGAATGTTTACAGAGATGATGCCATTGACAAGGGCAATGTGAACAGATGGATGAAGAAATTTGAAGAAGAGGAAACCAGCATTGAAGACAAACCGCACAGTGGAAGATCATCATCTGCGACCACTGACACGAATCGTCAGCGAGTGGATGAATTGATTCGCGCGAAGAGACGAGTCACAATCCGTGAGTTAGTTGCACAACTGGACTGTGGTCACAATCCAATACAGAAGATGGTGAAAGACTTAGGGTATCGGAAACTGTGTGCAAAGTGGCAGTTGACACCCGATTTGAAGGAGAGAAGGGTAGAAGTCTGCTCTGATCTGCTGGAAGCGTTTGAAGCCAATGAAGACACATACAGAAGATGGTGGAAGACTTAGGGTATCGGAAAGTGTGTGCAAAGTGGCAGTTGACACCCGATTTGTAGGAGAGAAGGGTAGAAGTCTGCTCTGATCTGCTGGAAGCGTTTGAAGCCAATGAAGACACATACAGAAGATGGTGGAAGACTTAGGGTATCGGAAAGTGTGTGCAAAGTGGCAGTTGACACCCGATTTGAAGGAGAGAAGGGTAGAAGTCTGCTCTGATCTGCTGGAAGCGTTTGAAGCCAATGAAGACACATACAGAAGATGGTGGAAGACGTAGGGTATCGGAAAGTGTGTGCAAAGTGGCAGTTGACACCCGATTTGAAGGAGAGAAGGGTGGAAGTCTGCTCTGATCTGCTGGAAGCGTTTGAAGCCAATGAAGACACATACAGAAGATGGTGGAAGACGTAGGGTATCGGAAAGTGTGTGCAAAGTGGCAGTTGACACCCGATTTGAAGGAGAGAAGGGTAGAAGTCTGCTCTGATCTGCTGGAAGCGTTTGAAGCCAATGAAGACACATACAGAAGATGGTGGAAGACTTAGGGTATCGGAAAGTGTGTGCAAAGTGGCAGTTGACACCCGATTTGAAGGAGAGAAGGGTGGAAGTCTGCTCTGATCTTCTGGAAGCGTTTGAAGCCAACGAAGACACATACAGAAGATGGTGGAAGACGTAGGGTATCGGAAAGTGTGTGCAAAGTGGCAGTTGACACCCGATTTGAAGGAGAGAAGGGTGGAAGTCTGCTCTGATCTTCTGGAAGCGTTTGAAGCCAACGAAGACACATACAGAAGATGGTGGAAGACGTAGGGTATCGGAAAGTGTGTGCAAAGTGGCAGTTGACACCCGATTTGAAGGAGAGAAGGGTGGAAGCCTGCTCTGATCTTCTGGAAGCGTTTGAAGCCAACGAAGACACATACAGAAGATGGTGGAAGACTTAGGGTACCGGAAAGTGTGTGCAAAGTGGCAGTTGACACCCGATTTGAAGGAGAGAAGGGTGGAAGTCTGCTCTGATCTTCTGGAAGCGTTTGAAGCCAACGAAGACACATACAGAAGATGGTGGAAGACGTAGGGTATCGGAAAGTGTGTGCAAAGTGGCAGTTGACACCCGATTTGAAGGAGAGAAGGGTGGAAGTCTGCTCTGATCTTCTGGAAGCGTTTGAAGCCAACGAAGACACATACAGAAGATGGTGGAAGACGTAGGGTATCGGAAAGTGTGTGCAAAGTGGCAGTTGACACCCGATTTGAAGGAGAGAAGGGTGGAAGTCTGCTCTGATCTTCTGGAAGCGTTTGAAGCCAACGAAGACACATACAGAAGATGGTGGAAGACGTAGGGTATCGGAAAGTGTGTGCAAAGTGGCAGTTGACACCCGATTTGAAGGAGAGAAGGGTGGAAGTCTGCTCTGATCATTTGGAAGCGTTTGAAGCCAATGAAGACACATACAGAAGATGGTGGAAGACGTAGGGTATCGGAAAGTGTGTGCAAAGTGACAGTTGACACCCGATTTGAAGGAGAGAAGGGTGGAAGTCTGCTCTGATCTTCTGGAAGCGTTTGAAGCCAACGAAGACACATACAGAAGATGGTGGAAGACTTAGGGTACCGGAAAGTGTGTGCAAAGTGGCAGTTGACACCCGATTTGAAGGAGAGAAGGGTGGAAGTCTGCTCTGATCTTCTGGAAGCGTTTGAAGCCAACGAAGACACATACAGAAGATGGTGGAAGACGTAGGGTATCGGAAAGTGTGTGCAAAGTGGCAGTTGACACCCGATTTGAAGGAGAGAAGGGTGGAAGTCTGCTCTGATCTTCTGGAAGCGTTTGAAGCCAACGAAGACACATACAGAAGATGGTGGAAGACGTAGGGTATCGGAAAGTGTGTGCAAAGTGGCAGTTGACACCCGATTTGAAGGAGAGAAGGGTGGAAGTCTGCTCTGATCTTCTGGAAGCGTTTGAAGCCAACGAAGACACATACAGAAGATGGTGGAAGACGTAGGGTATCGGAAAGTGTGTGCAAAGTGGCAGTTGACACCCGATTTGAAGGAGAGAAGGGTGCAAGTCTGCTCTGATCTGCTGCAAGCGTTTGAAGCCAATGAAGACACATACAGAAGATGGTGGAAGACGTAGGGTATTGGAAAGTGTGTGCAAAGTGGCAGTTGACACCCGATTTGTAGGAGAGAAGGGTGGAAGTCTGCTCTGATCTGCTGGAAGCGTTTGAAGCCGATGAAGACATGTATTTTTCTGATCTGGTGACAGGGGATGAAACGTGGGAGTATCTTAAGAATCCAGAAACGAAGAATCGACCCATGGAATGGCGTTACACCTCTTCACCAAGGCGTAAGGGGTTCAAGAGCCAGTGATCAGCGCTGAAAGTCATGGGGACTGTTTTTTTTGGGATGACAGGGGGGAGGGCATTCTCCTTGATTTTCTGGAACGTGGCCTTACCTTGACTAGCAAACGGTACATTGAGACACCCAAGAGGCTTATAGAAGCCATAAGGAGGAAAAGACCGAACAAGAATCTGAAAAGGATCCACATTCGCCATGACAATGCGAGACCACACACACCTTTGCTATCAAATCAGGCGATCAGCAAATTAGGCTGGTCGGTAGTCTCCCATCCGCCGTACAGCCCAATTCTGGCGCCCTCCGACTTCCATCTGTTCGGTCTAATGAAAGGCAGTCTCTGGGGATAACGATTTGATGACAAAGACGAGGTGAAAGTGGCTGTGAAGAAGTGGGTGCAACAGTCCACACCTGAATGTTTTCAAAGAGGATTCCAGAGTTGGGTTCAACGATGGCGCAAATGCATCGCTTATGATGGAGAGTTTCTTGAGTAGTACCTTTTTATAGAGAAAGAGTTACTCTATCAACATGTGCAATTTGAACGACCTCTGTTAGTTTAATAAAAAAGTTATGCCCACTTTTGCATTACTTTCGGTACAACCCTCGTACGTATATAAATCAAAGTGAGAAAATGCGAATGTTTCCTTCCGCGAACTGTTCGACCACTTCTAAATGACCTAGAGATCTGAAAATTGGAATGCTGATAGGTCTTAAGGTCCGTGTACCTAGAAAAGTCAGAAAAAAATCAAAATAGCGGTTTCGAAACACTACCTGCTTGAATATTTTCGCGAACTGTTCGATCATTTCTAAATGACCTAGAGATCTGAAAATTGGTATGCTGATAAGTCTTAAGGTCCGGATACCTAGAAAAGTCTGAAAACCAAAAAAAAAAAAATCAAAATCGTGGCTTTGGAATATTGTGTGCTTGAATTTTTCTACCACTTCTACGCCTAGAAATTTCTGAAAACCAAAAATTCAGCTTTACTCTTCAAAATGCTTATAGGTTTAAAGATAATTATAACAGAAACGTTGAAATGCTGTAAAAATTCCTAAAAATTTTGATTTAAAATTAAGGAGCGCCAAAGCCTGGTACCCTTTTTCGACAAACAGTATGGATTGACATCTGGACCCCGTTCTAAATCGGTAAACAGTTACGGATCCCAAATAACTTTTCTTTCCCTTAATTACTTTTCCCTTTATTTAATTTTATGTTCACAAGATATTTTTATAGATTCAACGTTCGGAGAGCGAGCATGATTGCTAGTTTTATATACATTAAACTTTTTAAAGCATTTTGGTCAAACCGGGTTCCTGTTTCTGAGTCTTTGAACCGGTTAAAATCTAAATTAAAAATATGTACAGGCGCAGTAAACAACAGTGGAAATGGGAATTATTCGGAACCTAATGTTCAAGTCAATGCCTTAAAAGTTTAGTATGCACAAACCCATTCGCAGTAGATATAAAACCATATAAGGAAATTTCGTTATTAAACTTTAAAATGAAATACTCACATTTAGCTGAAGTCACAGCTTTTTTCTTTATTCAAAAGTACATTTCTTATTGAAAAGACCACTCGAATACCAGTGTGATTCAAAGTGTCCACTATTAATAAGCATTGGAGTGAAAAGAAGTCAACTCGTATTTGAAGCGGAGATATGCAATTGTCTTGAGCGACAAAATAAAGAAACTAGACTCTGTCGGAAATATTCGTTTATTTTAAATGAAAAATCTATTATAACTTCGATTTGAAAACATAAAAATTATCTGCTAAAATAATTTTCAAAGTCTCATGATCGTCTGGTGGACCTCGGAGGAGGTCCGCCAGACGATCTGCGATCAGTCGCTGTCGTGAACTTCGCTCTCATCAAACACCTTATTAGAGCAAAAGGAAAATTTTTATTTTTGAAACGACGAGCAATTCATACAAGATGGCGTCATTAACTGAAAGCCGCCCCGGTGGCGCAGTGGTCTAAGCGATGGCCTCTGATCATTCGTCCGAAGGGGTCCGGGTTCGAATCCCGGTGAGGCATGGATGTTGTGTTTGTCTTTCGGCAGTGGCTCTGTCCCTTCCCTGGAACCAGTTACCCTAAATTAGGGACGGGCGACTGCTTATAGCCCATTGAGTTGCTCACGGTGGTCGGTAAACCTCCAATAAAAAAATAAAAAAATGAACTGAAATGTATAATGCATTCCTAAACGTTTTATTCAAATTAAATGCGTCCTGTCGCTCCCGGAACGTAGGGTTTCGCTGCTCTCCAGCCCATTTTCACCACTAGCAGTAAATATACTCCGATGAGGCATTACATTATGACCACCTACATCATAAGCTGTAGGACCAGATTTAACCCGCAAAACAGTTGCCACTCGGGGTGGCATCGATTCCATGAAGTGGCGATAGGTATCCTGGGGTATCTAATACCATAATGTTAACAGCAGGTCCTCCAGTTTCCGTACATCTTGGGATGGTGGTGATTTTCCAAGTCGAAACACAAATGTTCGACTGGGTTCATATCAGGTAAACTTGAAGGCCAGAGCATTAACAGAAAGTCACCAGTATGTTCCTCGAAACACTCGACGATTCCGGCAGTGTGGTATGGCGCATTATCCTGTTGGTAATGGCCATGACCAGCAGGGAACACAGTTGCCATCAAGGAGGTTAGAAGAAGAGGAGATAAAACGACCCGTTTTGAGGGAAGCCAAAACAGATCAGCTGTTTCGATCGTCACTTTGATGTGGTGCATGGGAGTCTGCCGGAAGCGTGACGTCACTTCCTGGTTCTGAAGCAGTTTTGCTTAGGGCATGCAAACCAAGGATGCAAACAAGGAATGTTTTGGACTTCGTATTTCTCAACATTGGGGTTTTGATTATATTTTAATTATGGTTATACTTGCACATGCACAGTAAGCAAATAACCATGCGCAGCCTGCACTTCCGTTCAAAAAAATCATTATTTGGTTCAATTTTTTAAAGAAATACCAACACATATTTTCTTACTTTTTCTGGAATTTTTTAATTATGGGAACGAATATTTTAGCCTCAATTTTTTTCATGGCTGTATGGGCAGAGCAAGGGTCCGAAAAACCCGTTCAAAATCGCGATTTCCCCATAGAGATATACAGGAGATTCTCGGGTTGGGCGCATTGGCGTAGTCAGCTGATCAAAAGTGACGTCACGCCAGAAGCACAGGGAGAGGGGCTGTTGCCACCTCCTCCTTATTCTAACCTCCTTGGTTGCCATGAATGGGTGAACTTGGTCTGCAACGATATTCAGATATTGTGCTATTGGGATAATGCGGCCGAAAGTGTCGCAAGAAAATATCGCCCACAGCATCACGCCGTCGCCGCCCTCTTTCTGCCCAATACTGCATCCAGGTGCCATAGGTTCCCCTCGGTAATCGGCGTTTCTGCGCTAAACCGTTTGCATGATGCACTAGGAATCTTGTTTCGTCAGACCAGACTACTTTCTTCCAATCTCGATGATCTTAGGCCCATTTTATACGCTGTCGGCGATGACGTGCAGTGAGCGTGGGGTCCCGGCTGGGTCTCCATACTCACTGTACGCCCATGCGCAGAAGACTGCGATGAACTGTGTGATGTGACACGTTGCCCTGATCATCCCTGTTGTAGCTGCAGATGATTTGTCGCACTGTGGCCCTGCGGTTGCTGAGAACAATGCGCGATAGTCTTTGCTCCCCTCTGGCATCAGTGAGTTCTGGACGATGGTTCGTCGTTTGGCCATCTGTGCACCACTTTTGATACGTACTCACTACAGTGGCACGTGAACAACCCACAAGAGGCGCTGTTTCCGAGATCGTAGTTCCAAGACGCAGTGCAATCAAAATTTTTCCTTTATCAAACTCCGATAAATCGGCAGCTTTTCCCATTTTGACTCCGAACACTCTAATAACCGAAAGGCGGTCCTCGGGTTGTATATATACTGCTCTGTGAACTTTACCTGCGCCACCGTTCGGTCTCCAGGCGCACTTATTTCTCCATGCAAGGGGTGGTCATAATGTAATGGCGTATCGGAGTATGCATCAGAAACGCTTCAAATTTTTTGTATGTAGCGACAATATTTCTTAAAGAAAAACTGTTTGATCTGAGACACAAAAAAAAAAAAAAGAAAAAAAAAAAGAACATCTCGTAGGGGTCCGGGTCAATATTCCATCTAAGCTGCTATGGGCAATGCCCGCCTAACCGAATGAGCTGGGCAGTCATCAAAACCTCTTGGGCAAAAAAAAATATTTTCTTAGCTTCTCTTGCTAATGCAGTAGAAGTTGGAACTTAGATTGGAACCCTTACTTTTTCTAACCCCCTCCCCTCCCCGTTTTTATCACCGTTCTTCCGCAATTAATTTTAAATAAAAAATATTAAAAACATTTCAATAATATTTTTATTTTGCAAAAAGTGAGAAGTTCAAACTTACTTCTGGAATAAAAGCAGTGGAAATTAGGAAAAGCATGTTTATCTGACTATATTCGTAACCAAGCTTTGTTGAGACTTAACTACACCTAGAACACAAACTACTAAACAAAGCCTAAATTATTCTGGTCCGGAGTTGTGGAACTGTTTGCCTGCAGAATTAATATCTATTAGTAACTTCAATTTGTTTAAAAAGAAATTAAAACACTACTTACTTAACAACTGACATCCATTTATTAGTACAAGATGGGAGGTTGATTGACAGGGATTATTCCACTGAGGGAGGAATGCGAGGGACTTACCAGGTAAAGATTCATAGACCAAGAGACGGAGGATCTATACAATGAGGATTGGGTAGCGGGGGGCAACTCATGTTTTTCATTACTTTAGTATTATTTTTCCCTTGATATGATATAAATCAATATTATGATTAGAAGTTTAATTTAATATTTGTTTCCTTTTTGACTCTGTTGCTGTTATATCAATGTTCTTGTCTCGACTTAAACCTAGGGAGATCAAGGCTGGTCAGGTTTTCTCGAGGCCTTTTCCTGTTTTATGTTTATGCTTAACTATTCAGAATTATTAAATTTAATATGTAACAGCAAGATCAATAAATAAAATGAAATGAAAAAAGTTTTGGGCAAAACCCTTTTACCAGCGGCTTACAATTTAACTGGCCGGAATGCCTTTCCCCCGCCAACTAGCATGGGTGCATTAGTTAGTACAGTGAACTTGGTTACGGTTTGTTTTGATTGGCTGGCGCTGATGTGTTATTTTGAGAAAAGAATTAATATCTGCCGCTTTCTCAGCGTGGGAAAATCCCTAATCCGCATTCTCGCGTTCACTATCTGTTCGCACAAGAAGCCTTTGAGAATGATGAGGACAATGAGATGAACTTAGAAGGAGGCGAACAGCATTTAAGAAAAGTGTAGTTTTGACTTTTGAGAGCTCGAATTTTATTTATTTATTATTATTTTTGTAGGTAATTTATTTTCGATTTATGAACATTAATTAGGGATTTGGGAAGTTTAATCTAAAATGTTTACTGCGCGGAAGATATTTCAACTGCGCAGAGGAAGTTAAGTCGCTGCGGCGCCGCGTGCGCGCGCAGCTTATAGAGGGAACATTGGTCCGGGTTTACTTTTTTCTTGTATCCGTGCGCGCGCAGCTCAGACGGAACACTGGTCCGGGTTTCGTTTTTTCTTGTATCCGTGCGTGGTGTTGATAAAGACGAAATTGCATAACGCAAAAAAAAGCTACTTAACCTATAAATAACTTCTCGAATATTTTAGCTCTCATGTATTGAAAGAGCTCATATTTGAATAAGAATTTCTTGGCTAGTTCAAGAAAGGAAGGAAAAGAAACAACAGGGAAGCTGGAGGAACCATTGAAGAAAGTGCAGATCTCCGGCTTCTCCGCGTATTGGTAATTATCACAAAACAACATCATAAATATGGCGTAATGTGTTTGATGGATTTGTTTGAGTTGAGCTTAAGGAAGAGGAGAGGGGGAGGGCCCATCAATCGCAGAATGAGGTTTGTGGAAGGGGGGCGGATTCTGAGGTCACTGACTGGTACCGTTACCTGTTTGGCGTCGACCGACCTTCAGAAGACTTCCTCGGTCGTCAGTCTGAAGGTCAGGTGCATCCCCGAGGGTCAACCAAGGTCGAATACCTTCATCCAATTCTTCCTTCGATTCAGAGCGATTTATTTTTATTCTCCTGTATAAAAGCCACGTGCTCCTTTGTCATATGAAAATTACATGCGGGAAGAATGCGATGGGTTCTTGTGAAAACGCACAAAATTGCTTCAGCACGGAAGTTAGATCCATGAATTTTCAAAAGGGAAAAGAAGTATGATGTTCGTACGTATACACGTCATACTCCCTCACCCTCTTAAACTCGAACATTATAACCATCGTCATCAATCCACTGCTGGATGAAACTCGCTCCAAGTCTCTTAACTGTATGTTGTTAGCAACTCTCTGCTAAGTCACTTCGGCATGCTTTCGAATTTCATCTACCCATCTCCACGTCGTCTTTTTTGATATAGGACTGCGTCTAACTCCGCAGATAGTACGGGGCGACTTACGGCTGACCGCTTGTGACAAAAATAGGTCCCAATTGAAATCATTACAGCGTTTAATCGTGTTAGCATATTCGTAAACAGCATGGAATCCAATTCGCGTACTGCGCAATACATCGTGCCCGCGACGCTCCCCTCGCTCCCTGTGCGCGTAGGAGGTGATGCACTATTTCTGGGTGTGCCGCAGCGTTTGAATCAGTCTGTCTCGGCAACCGTGAGAGCAACACGACTGTTTTCGTGGTATCATTGTAAAACTCTCGACGAGATCTATTCAAATATACGAAGAACATTTCGCAGTGGTTTGAACTGAACATTTTAAAAATTATTTTCTTGTGAACACTTTTGACAATACCGCGGTTTATCAGGACAACAGTGAGTGCAAAACGACTGTGCGTGGTATCGCTTTAAAGCTCTCGACGAGATCTATTCAATTATATAAAGAACATCTCGCAGTGGTTTAAACTAAAATTTTTACAAACTGTTTGCGTGTGCGCGGGTTAACATTTTCGATAATGCCGCAGAATTTGCAGAATGAACGCAAGCAAAAGTGGAGAAAATCAAGACGAAAGGCAGAAGCAAGTGATAAGGAATGTAAGAAGCTCAAGAAGACAGAGCACCACGTTGGGTAATTCGTGTTTCGATCTGCTTTGTGTTCCCGATGTATCCAGCATTATTTGTAAAAATTATGTAGGCTACTTCTCGTGTCATAGACCTGTGTTGGCTATAACAAATCAAATAAACGCTTTGAAATCATAATCGACTAGCTCATTTATAAAATTCCGTGTGAATGTGTCGCTTCGTATATAGGACAGACGCGTAGAGCCCTGCGTTTTCGATTGAAGGAGCACAAAACCTACATTCGGAACTGTGACCTAAAGAAGTCATCGATGGCTAAACACTGTTACGAAAAGGTCCATAAATTTCTCTTTGAAGAAGCAAAACTAATCGATTCAACCACCAAACTTGATATTTTGGAAGCTTTCCATATAAGAGGCCCGATCAAAAATTTCCGAGACTAGGCCGATATACAACAAAGTACTGATCTTCCTCAAAGTAGTCTCCTTGGGCAGCGATACACCTCTGCCACTGTTGTAACGTTCCCTGAAAGTCCTGTTCACGAATCGTGTCAACCACCGTCTGCGATTCGCGCTGGATCTCGTCCACGGTTTCAAAACGGCGACCCTTGAGCTTTCAGCTTCATCTTCGGGAACAGAAAGTCGACGGGGGCCAAATCCGGCGAGTAAGGGTAGTCATGCTGTTGTGGCTGCAAAACTGGCGTGTTGCTAACGCTCTGTGAGCTGCTGCATTGTTGTGATGGAACAGGAAATCTCCCCTGCGCCACTTTTCAGGTCGTTTGTGGTGAATATCCTCCCTAAGACGCCGCAGAACATCGCAGTAAAAAAGGGCGGTGACGGTGTGGCCCTGGCGGACGAATTCACGGTGCACAACCCCGCGAATGTCGAAAAACACGATGAGCGTGCTTTTGAGTGCGTTCGGGCCTGTCGGGCCTTCTTCGGTCGCGGAGATACTGGGCTCTTCCACTGCGACGACTGTTGTTTGGTCTCCGGGTCGTAACCGTAGACCCAAGTCTCGTTCCCAGTGATGACCCGTGACAGGAACGTTGGTTCATTCACCACCTGCTGACGAAGATCTTGACAGAGTTCGACACGGAGCACCTTCTGTTCAGAATCTTCGGAACACATTTTGCAGCAATGCGGCGCATGTTCAAAACCGACGTCAGAATTTCTTGCACTGTTCTGTATGACACATTGACGATGGTAGCAATGTCTTGAATGGTTCTCCGACGATCCTCATGCACCAGTTTCCTAATTTTGTCCACATTTTCGGGGGTTTTGCTCGCGGACGGTCGCCCTGAATTCTCGTCGTCTTTCAGTGCCGTTCTGCCACTCTTGAAGCGTGAGGGCCACTCAAACCACCTCGCACGACTCATTGCTTCATTGCCACAAGCCTGCCGCAACATTTCATACGTCTCCGTTCCCGATTTGCCGAGTTTGACGCAGAATTTGATGTTCCGTCGCTGCTCTAGTTTGCAGTCCATACCGAAATCGCAGCTGTGTTCTGCACGTGGTCACGAAATATCATGTAGCACAGATCCCGATGTTCACAGAACGACGCCACTCGGCACAATGACTCATGAAGGTCACTGCCCTCGGCCGCTGCTCCCGCATCCGCGTACTGCTATCCGTTGGCGCGCTACGTACCTATAGTCTCGGAAATTTTTGATTGCACTACGTATATCACAAGTGTTAGCAACTTGTTAATGACATGGTATACACACCATTTCTATCAAGCGCATAGAAGCAACTAACCAAAACCCGTGACTGTAAAAACCATTTATGATATCATATACAATTTGAATATTTACGTGCCGTTCGCCCTGATGCAGCTAGGTCAATACCCAGCGAAACTATGGTCAACTTGAAAAAATAAATATTTGTGACAAACCACGTTGTATTCTTTTAATACACTGAAGAGCAATTGAATTAGAGATATCTGTCTAGTAACGTGTAGCACCACCTTTCGTCCTGATGACGGTGGCGATTCGTCTCGGCATGGACTCGACAAGACACCGGAAGCGTTGGGAAGCCATACGGATCCACGACTCCTGAACAAGCTGCCACAGTTCACGAAGATTTGATGGAGGGGTGTCAGAGCCTCGAACATCTCTCTCGATGGCATCCCAGATGTGCTCGATGGGATTGAGGTCAGGTGACCTAGCTGGCCAAGGAAACGAGGTCACGTCGGTGGAGTGTTCATCCAACTATTCGGATACAATTCGGGAGCGATGGCACGGTGCATTGTCTTGTTGCAGGATGAGGTCCCCAGTGGGATGTTGAAGACGCACAAACGGGAGCAAATGGTCGTCCAGGATATCCCGGTAACGTTGACCTGTGAAGGACGATGTCACACGTACCAGGAGTCCCATTTCAGTCCACGTAAACAGTCCCTAGACGAGAATGCCACCCCCACCAGCTTGAAGAGTACCCTGCTGGCAAGCAGGATCCATCGCTTCATGTGGTTTGCGCCGTACTCGTATCCTGCCATCCGCATGTACAACGTGAATCTCGACTCATCAGTCCAGGCAACATTTTCCCACATGCCTAAGGTCCAGTGGGGATGTTCCCGCGCCCATGCTAATCTTTGCACCCCGTGATGTGCTGTCAGCAGCGGTACCCTCGTGGGACGATGGCTTCTGTACCCCATAGCGAGGAGATGGTTCTGGATGGTGTGGCTGTTTACACGTTTTTGTGCACCAGCGTTAAATGGCCGAGTGATTTCTTGCACTGTGGTTCGTCTATCCGCTGTTACAATGCGAACTAGCCGACGATGACCCCACTCATCCGCATGCTGTTGTGCACGGCAGTTGGCCTTTGCAGGGATGGTTTTACCGGATTTGATGTATTCACGGTGCACCCGTGACACAGTGGCTCGTGAAAATCCCAGTGCCTGCACGACTTCCAAGATGGAGTGACCCATTCGTCGGGCCCCGACAATTTGCCCACTATCAAATGCGCTTAGATCCTTCGTTTTACCCACACTGCGTCCGACTCTTACTGATTCCCGTCGGATCACTCCTTGTATTGTCGGATCGCTGCATACATCATGTCGTTTCCGTTTACAGGGCCGCCCACAGTGCCACATTTGCATAACGCCAGCTGTCTCTAATTCAATTGCTCTTCAGTGTATATACACTGCTGGCCACCCAAAATGCAACACCAAGAAGCACACGAGATAGCAAAGCCAGATTTACTAGACACATAACAACAGATACAAAGGTGAAACGATTGAGTTTACAGGCCCGTGCTACTTGCGGACCACGCAGACATCAATTGTTCGTGTGGCCCCCATGGCTGGCAATAACGGCCGCTACATCGAACGAAAGAGGCTTTGGATATGGGCTTGGGGTATGTCGGTCCAGGCTGCTTCCACACGTTGCCACAGTTCACCAGGCGTAGCCGCGGGTGGTCCTTGCCGGGCCACTCGGTTGCCGATCAGCGACCAGACGTGTTCGATGGGCGACATATCGAGAGAACAGGCGGGCCACGGCAGCAGTGACACCTGGTGGGCCGTGAAGAATTGTTGCACGATGCGTGCCACGTGCGGGCGCGCATTGTCCTGTTGAAACGTGGCCGCTGGCAGGTCCTGCAGGTAAGGGAGGACTACAGGCTCCAAAACTTTGGAGATATAGCGGTGGCTGTTGAGTATACCGGCGATGTGTACCAGAGGAGTGAGGGTGTCATATCCAATTCCGCCCCAAACCATTACGCCAGGCGACTGACCGGTATGGCGATTCATAATGAAGGCGTCATACAGTCTCTCGCCGCGGTGCCGCCACACGCGGATCCGACCATCGTGGTGTTGCAGACAGAAGCGGGATTCGTCGGAGAAGACAATGTCGGGCCATTCCGTAGTCCAGGTGCGGCGTTTAACGGCCCACTGCCGCCGCACTCGCTGGTTGTGTAACGTCAATGGTAATCGGACCAATGGGCGCCGTGCCACAAGTTCCCGCTCCTGCAGACGACGTCGAACGGTACATGCTGACACAGGTTGTTGCGCAACACACCCTAATCCCTGCGCTAACGTTCGTGATGTGTCGGTGCGAGCCGTCAATGCCCGCCGCACAACATGCCGGTCCTCTCGTTCAGTTTTGTGCCGCGGCTGCGGCAATCGCTCACGTCGGTCCGTCCGTCCCTCCTGTATCCACCGAATTCATACTCGCCTCACTGTGGCTGGATGTCGTCCCACACTGGCGCCGATGTCTCGGTACGATAAAACCGCTGTCGCGATAAGCCACTATTCGTCCTCTGTCGAACTCCGGAACGTGCTGGAATGACTGCCGTATTCTGCGACGAGGTATCAGGAAGTTTCCCACGCACAGGTCCGGCAGCACAACACACTTCCACTACTTACACCCCGCCTTCTGTGCACCCTTCTTATAGTGCTTCTCGGTGGCGTGCCGGGCTCACATGATTTGCATATGCCCTGCAATGCTAATCGTTTGCATGTCCTCTCGCGGGCGACGCATGCTGCACATTTCAGGCCAATCGGAAGCTTCCTTCTTGGTGTTGCATTTTGGGTTGCAAGCAGTGTACACTGACGGAAAAAAATATCCCAATACCACGAAAAAATAGTTGTAGAGGAATGAAATGGCGGCAATACATTTGTATAGGTAACATATTTATCGATTAAGGTTTCAAGCTCACAGCTCATTGTAAGCGCGAGAAGAGCCATTTTAAATGTGAAATGCTGGTACATTAACAACCGGTGTAACCGCCAGAATGTTGAATGCAAGCACGCAAATGTTCATGCATTGTGTCGTACAGGTGCTGGATGTCAGTTTGTGGGATGGAGTTTCATGCCTGTTGCACTTGGTCGGTCAATACAGGGACGGTTAATGCTGGTTGGGGGTGACGCTGGAGTTGTCGTCCAATGATGTCCCATACGTGCTCGATTGGTGAAAGATCTTGTGATCTAGCAAGCCACGGCAACATGTCGACACTCTGTAGAGCATGTTGGGTTACAACAGCGGTATGCCGGCGAGCGTTATCCTGTTGGAAACACCCCCTGGAATGCTGTTCATGAATGGCAGCACAACAGGTTGAATCACTAGACCGACAGACCGACGTACAACTGTGCCGTCAGGGTGCGTGGGATAACCACGAGAGTGCTCCTGCTGTCATAGGAAATTGCTCCCCAGACCATAACTCCAGGTGTAGGTCCAGTGTGTCTCGGCCGCAGACAGGTTGGTTGCAGGCGCTCACCTGGCCTCCTTCTAACCAACACACGGCCATCACTGGCACCCAGGCAGAACCGTCTTTCATCAGAAAACACAACAGATCTCCACTCCGTCCTCCAATGAGCTCTAGCTTGACACCACTGACGTCGCAAACGGCAGTGGTTTGGAGTAAGTGGAATGCACGCTACAGGGCGTCTGGCTCGGAGCTGTCCTTCAAGTAACCGATTTGTAACAGTTCGTTTTGTCACTGTGGTGGCAACTGCAGCTCGATTTGCTGCCGCAGACGCGGTACGATGCTCCACGGCCATACGCCGTACACGGCGGTCTTCCCTCTCAGTAGTGCCACGTGGCCGGCCGGAACCCGGTCTTCTTGAGGCAGTACCTTCTCTTGACCACCGCTGCCAACAATCATGCACAGTGGCTACATTCCTGTCAAGTTGTTCTGCAATATTGCGGAAAGAAAATCCACCTTCTCGTAGCCCTATTACACGACCTCGTTCAAACTCCGTGAGCTGTTGATAATGGCTTCTTCGTCTTCTTAAAGGCATTCTTGACTAGCATCAACACCCTTCGTCGAATCTCAACTATAACTAACGCTCACGAACGTTATAGCGCGTATTTACAGCAAACCTGCTTTGCATGTTCCGTGGGGCGCTACTAGCGCTACACGTATGCGCCGAGCGCGAAATTTGCATAGACGACATCTTACAGATGTACTGTCACCGCCTACCAACTGTCGTTTACCTAACACAACCCTTTCTTGGTGTTGGGATTTTTTCCCCCGTCAGTGTATAATCGTCACAAGGCTGTTGTCTTTGAGATTAAGAAACCATTGTTGTTCAGTGTTATGTACGAAGAGTACCATGGTAATCTCTCGATTTTTAAATTACTATTCATATTGCAGTTGAACGCTACATTCTGTAGTTTACGAGCTCATGCTACAGCTGAAGCACTGGCTTTCCTTTTTCAAAATATGCAAGTCTCTGATTGTATTGAAATTTTGCAAGTTAATTCGGGGCCCATTAGTAACTGTGCTTAATATACAATTTGTATTTAACTTAGCTTACTCATGGTTATGTTTTACCATTTGATGAAATAGTCAAATTTTGAGGCTGTGATTTTTTCGCTTTGTTTGGTCTGCATTAATACTTGCACTGCACGACTAATTTATATTCGACACATTTATCGTTGGAAGATTTGCATGGTTCTTGAGGGCTTTATTACTACGCGGTCATTGTGATTTCATTAGGGTATTTTCATCTAGTGTTCGGTGCACCTGGTTTGCAAGTGCGGTAGCTTCCTGGAAACTCGAACTACACTGTTTTTTTAGCTCAGTCTTCGTTGACCTGGTCGACCTTGTCCTTATTTTACAACCTCACTCTTGCTTTGTGCTCTTCACGTCACTGCGGTCCTGGGGTCACTTGATGAATCACATTTCCTTGAGGCTAGCACTGGCTTGCTATAGTTTGACGAACGCATAAAGAGGGAAAGAAAAAAAGTAATTTTCTCTCACCGCGTGTGATTTTACAAAATTAAAAAAATGATACGAAGTGCTACTTGGCGAGTTAATAAAAGTCAAGTGAGTTCTGACTAGGGTAAGCTAATGACAAAAACTGCGCATTTCAGCTTTGTTATTAATATTTTTTGTTGCCAGAGGAGAAAAATAATGAACAGCTTGAAAGCAGCTACTAATGCAATTTGCCCACAAAAGACACTTTTGTCGCTGTCGCTGCTTGTTAACAACAAACTGCATTTGAAAGGCAAACGGGAAGAAAGAAAAGTGTTGAGGAGGGTGGTTCGGAGAGGGGCTATTTTTCTTCCATTTGATGCTCCGAAAAAGAAAAGACCCCGTGTTTGTTTAGAAATTTAGCTTCAAGTTTATAAGTTGCTGCCGTTTTTCGGGGAATGAAAATGATTAATTCTTGGAAGAGTCATTGAACCCATTGATGTCCATTTTCATAAACTATTTGGACGATTCTTACAATTCATATTGCAGCACACAACCTACTCCTCACAATACATCGTATTTCTATCACTTTCTCATGAAACTGATGAATTTAATATTATCACTTTCCTTTGGATTCTCAAATCGATTTCAATCAGTTTCTCACAAACTACCCAGCTCTTTTTGCATCTGTTTTTCACGAACGGCCCAGCCTATTTTTATCACTTTCTCATAAACCACTCAGGAGATTCTTCCATTCTGTTATGAAATGCCCAGTCTATTCTTATCAATATATTATGACCCAGTCCATCGATTTTTATCTGTTACTATTCTTATCACTTTGTTTTGAATTACACTGCCAGTTTTTTTTATCAAATTCTAATTGATCATCCAAAATGCCCTTTTCAATTTTTCATGAACCACTCTGTATATTTTTATATTTTTATCAGTTACTGTTCTTATCACTTCCTCTTGAATCACTCGGCCAGCTTGTTTATCAAATTCTCATAGATCATCCAACCTGATTATATCAATTTATCATGAACCACCCCATAGTCTCTTTTTCAGTTACTATTTTTAACACTTTTTCTTAAATCATACAGCTAGATTTTGTATCAAATTCTCATAGATCGTACACTCCCGTATTATCAATTTCTCACGAACCACCCGGTACATTTTTATCAGTTACCAATTCTTATCCCTTCGTCTTGAATCCATAGATTTTGTTTGTAGATTGAATCCCCTGATATCGATTATCATGAGCAACTCCGTAGATTTTTTTCAGCTACTGTATTTCTCATATTATCTTGAATCACCCTACTACTTGTTTTTTTTATCAATTTTTCATAGATCATCCAAACATCTTATCAATTTCTCATGAACGCTCAGTAGATTTTTTGCAGCTACTCTTCTTATCTTTTTATCTTGAATCCACTGCCAGTTTTTTATCAAATCCTCACAGATCATAAAACCAGTTTTTTTATCAAATCCTCATAGATCATAAAACCAGTTTTTTTTATCAAATCCTCGTAGATAATAATTTTCAATTTATCATGAACCACTCCATTGATTCTTAGCAGTTTCGGTTCTTATCACTTTGTCTTGAATCACCGTGCCTAAATTCTCATAGCTCATCAGCCCCTCTTATCAATTTATCATGAACAACTTTGTAAATTTTTATCAATCGCTATATTTATCACTTTGTCTTGAATCACCCTGCTATTTTTTTCCATCAAATTTTCACAGATCATCCAAACCTTTTATGAATTTCTCATGAACATCCTATAGATTTTTTTGCAGCTACCGTCCACATTACTTTGTCATGAATCACCCTGTCATTTTTTTTTATCATATTCTCATATATCATTCATCCCCGTCTTATCAGTTTTTCATAAACCTCCGGATAGGTACTTATTAGTTTTTTGAACTACCCCAGCTTATTCTTATGACTGTCTTTTGGACCACTGAGCAAGATTTATCACTTTCTCGTGATCCTTCAAAACGACATTTTACCAATTTTTTATGGATACACTGTTCTTTTCATTATTTGTTGAACCAGAGCCGATTTTTATCAATTTGGCACAAAACTCTCAGTAATTAATATCAATTTCCCATGAACCACTCCGCTAGTTTTCAACACTTTTTATTGTACCACTGAGTACATTTATGATTTTGTAATGATAATGTAGTTTGTATAGTGTGCGCAGCCTGTTCTTATCACTCTCCCTTGCATCATCGATCTGTTTTTATAAGTTTCCCATAAACAGCCCAGATTATTTATATCACTTTCACCTGAACTACCGAGCGATATAGATCCCCTCGTCACCATCTGCTTTAATGCGTTATATAGTATATTTATAATGATCTACGAAGCCTGTTCTTATCAATCTCTCTTAAGCCACCAGGACAATTTTTATGAGTTCGCTTGAAACACCCAGTGCGTTTAAAAGTTTTTTTTTCGAACCACTGCAGCTTCTTCATATCAATTTTTCATGATTATCCAAAATACTTTTACCAATTTATTATGGAATGCTCAGCTTGTTCTAACCCTCTCTTGAACCGGCCAGCTCTCCCCAAGTTCCTTCTAGAATTCCATTGCTTGGAAATGATCTCCCTAAGTTTCTTCCAGAACTGTCTGCTATAAAATGATCTTCTTAAGTTCTTTCCGGAACTCATTGCTTGCAAATAATCTCGCCAAGTTCCATCTAGATTTATGTTGCTTGAAAATGATCTCCCTAAGTTCTTTCCAGATCTCCGTTGCTCGAAAACAATCTCCCCAAATTTCTTCCAGAATTAATTGTTATAAAATGGTGTCCCCAAGTTTCTTCCAGAACTAATTGCTTGAAAACAATCTCGCCAAGTGCTCTCCAGATCGTTGCTCAAAAATGATTTCTCTAAGTTCTTTCCAGATCTCCGTTGATTGAAAATGATCTCCCTAGGTTTCTTCCGGAACTCACTACTAGAAAATTATCTCGCCGAGTTTCTGCCAGATCTCCGTTGTTTGAAAATAATCTCCCCGAGTTTCTTCCAGATTTATAAATGCTATAAAAGGATCTTCCCAAGTTTTGTCCAAAACTATTTGCTTGAAAATGACCTTGCCAAATTTCTTCCAGAACTAATCTCTCCAAGTTCCTTGCAGATTTCGTTACTCGAAAATGATCTGTCTAAGTTCCTTCAAGATCTCCATGTTGCTTGAAAATGATATCCCGAAGTTTCTTGAAGAAAAAATAAAAACAGTACCTACTTAGTAACTAATATTCATTCAATAATGCAGAATAGGGAATGGGTTGAAAGAGGATTATCGACAGAGGTGAGGAGACGGGGGATTTCGAGACCAGACGGGGATTCTGTGGATGACCGGAGGAAAGGGAATCTTTAAAAGTAGGGATCGGGTATGGGGAGAGAACTTACCTTCATAATACCTTAATGTCTTATTTTCCATAGTATACTGTTTTGTTGAATATAACACTAGATATCTAACTTAATTAACATGTTGTATTTGGGATCTATTACTCTTTTTTTCTCTTGACCTTGCTGCTGCTATTATGTGAATGCTCTTGACTGGACTTATACCTAGGGAGATCGAGGCTAAGTCAAGTCTCTGCGAGGCCTTTTTTCTTGATCTTCCTTGCTGTTATACTTAGGTTTTTATGCAACTGTTTAAAAGTATTACTTTATTATGTAACAGCAAGATCAATAAATGAATTGACTTGAATTGAAATAATTACTTGAAAATGATCTTCCCAATTTTCTTGCAAAGCTAATTGCTTGAAAATGTTCTCCCCAAGTTTCTTGCAGAACTACTTGTTTGAAAATGATCTCTCCAGGTCCCTTCCAGGGTTGTTTTTCGAAAATGATCTCCCCAAGTTTCTTCCAGGGTTTTTTGTTTTTCGAAAACGATCTCCCCAAGTTTCTTGCAGAACTTATTGCTTGAAAATGATCTCTCCAAGTTACTTCTAGGGTTCTCTTTCCAAAATGATCTTCCTGAGTTTTTTGCAGAACTAATAGCTAGAAAATGATCTCCTCAAGTATCTTCCAGGTTTCTTTTTCGAAAAGGATCTCCTGAAGTTCCTTCCTGGTTTCTTTTTCAAAAAGGATCTCCCCAAGTTTCTTGCAGAACTAATTGTTTGAAAATGATCTCCCCAAACCTCCTTCCAGTCCCCCACGCGTTGCTTGGAAATGATCTCAAACAAGAGTCCTCTGGAACTAATTGATATACAATTATCTCTCCCAGTTTCTTCCATAATTCACGGGTTGTGGGGTCGAGTTCGAGCCCGGTAGAAGGCATGGAGTACATGTTTTTTTTTTTTTTAAAGACACTAGCTCTCTTCCTTCCACGAAACCAGTAGCCCCAAAATTAGAGACGCGCTGCTGCTTATAGACCTCGGAATTGCTCGTGGTGGTCATTAAAACCCGAAGCACAAAGAAAAGAAGTCCACTATTGGAAAATAATCTTCCCGAATTCTTTCCAGATAACAATGTTTGAAAATGATCTCAATTTCCTTTCACACTTCATTGTTTGAAAATGATACTCAAGTTTCTTGCAGCACTTTGCCTGAAATACTTCTTTCCTTATTGCTGGCTGATTAATTGATGCCATTTGGTGGCACACGTGACCAAAAAGTGCAAAATTCAAAAAGGAAACACATATGCTAAACAAGAAAGAAATTTTCTCTCCTTTTTTGCTGTTAACATGGAACCTAATTTGATCTTCCCATCTCTTTTATGTAGTTCCAGAATCTTTCGAAATACAGCTTTTTCTGTAGTATATGTGCGTGCGTTTAAAATCATTAGTTGACAGAGAGGGAGAGTGGAAATTTCATGTTGGTCTTTATGTGAACGTTACTTGTATTACAAATTTCGTCTGCACCAGAGCCCATTAAAGAGGGGGAGGGGGCAAGGGGACTGAAGCCCAGGGCCCCGCGTTTTCAAGGGTCCCAAGGATTATGCAGAATGCTTGAAAAATTGACAGAGTTCTACAGGTTTCTTTTGAAGATAGCATAAGAAACTGCCTTGTGAAAAAAAATTATATTTCTTTCCACCGCTTTTTTAGGAGTCCGCAAAAAGTATAGTCACCCCCAGTCCATCCTCAAATCTTTCAATCGCTTTTTTAGGAGTCCTCAAAAACTATAGTCAGTCCCAGTCCACCCTCAAGTCCTTCAATTGCTTTTTTAGGAGTCCGCCAAAAGTATAGTCACCTCCAGTCCATCTCAAATCTTTCAATCGCTTTTTTTAAGAGTCTGCAAAAAGTATAGTCACCCCCAGTCCATCCTCAAATCTTTCAATCGCTTTTTTAGGAGTCCGCAGAAAGTATAGCCACCCCCAATCCATTCTCAAATCTTTCAATCGCTTTTTTAGGAGTCCGCACAAAGTACAGCCACCCACAGTCCATCCTCAAATCTTTCAATCGCTTTTTTAGGAGTCCGCCAAAAGTATAGTCACCCCCAGTCCATCTTCAAATCTTTCAATCGCTTTTTTAGGAGTCCACAAAAGGTATAGCCACCCCAGTCCATCCTCAAATCTTTTAATCGCTTTTTTAGTAGTCCGCAAAAAGTATAGCCACCCCCAGTTCATCCTCAACATCTTTCAATCGCTTTTTTAGGAGTCTGCAGAAAATATAGCCACCCCCAGTCCATCCTCAAATCTTTCAATCGTTTTTTAGGAGTCCGGCGAAAGTATAGTCACCTCCAGTCCATCTCAAATCTTTCAATCGCTTTTTTAGGAGTCCGCCAAAAGTATAGTTACCTCCAGTACATCTCAAATCATTGAATCCCCTTTTTAGGAGACCGCAAAAAGTATAGCCACCCACAGTCCGTCCTCAAATATTTCAATCGCTTTTTTAGGAGTCCGCAAAAGTATAGCCAACCCCAGTCCATCCTCAAAATCTTTCAAAATCATTACAGATGGGGTTTTTTTGTATCCATCTGTAATTGGGGAAATTTTCATACATTAAGAATTCGTTTGAATCATGAAATTTTTGATCATATTATTTTGTCCCCTACTTCGGTAAAATTTCAACAAGCTGAACCCTGTGAGGTGGTGGAGGAATAAAGCAGAACTGAACTGGTATCCATTTTCAAACCACGCATTTTTTCAATTTCTTGCTAACACTGATTCGTCCATATGAATCATGGGATACACATCTCAATATGGCGGAGATATTTATATGGTTTCCTCATCATGTTTTGGGAATGTTTTCTCCTGGGTGTTTTTATTCATCTACCCATAGTGAAATCCTAGATGTGCCGCTAATACTCGGGTCCCAAAATACTGTCCAGCCCCTGGTCCCCTGTCTCCTTAAATGTGCTCTCGTCTGTACCGTCGCGAACGTAAAGTGCTGGGCGACCATGACAGCCGGATGGACAAACTAAACGATAACCACGTTTCGTGTATATCAAAAGGCGTGCTAATAAAATGTCTGTTGTGCCAAATGTTTTTTACCTGAATGACATGCAGTGATGTACATTTCCTATCGATGTGTTTCTTGCTGCCTGTTCTTCCTTTGTGTTGTTTATAGCCGTGTCATCATGGCTTCTTGAAAAGCGGCCGCTTAATTAATGGAAAACGCTCCGCTATTGCGAAATCGGGGGCAATGGGTCAGATATTCAGCTCAAGCAAAGTGGCAACGTGCGATCGACCTTGGAGAGGCCATTTCCCCTCCTTCGGCGGAACTTTGAGAACTTCCTGTATCGTAGTGGTCAAAAATATTTTGTTTCTTCCCCTAGGAAGAAACCGTTTCATGAAAGTTGCGATGCCTCTCCGTGGAATAAAGGAAACGTGTTTACTAACATTTTTCTTCTTTGTTGCTGAAAATTATTTCCCGTTATATCCCATAGTACAGCAGTTTGATTTGAGACATACTGTAAGTAGCGTTAATAATAAAGAGTCATTAACATTCCGTCCTTATGAAGCCTATTTAACGGTGATGCCGGAGAGACGTAGTGCCGAAACACCAAAAATTTAAACCACAGCTCCAAACAATTTGCTATCTCGACAACCACAACACTGACAGGCACAATAGCTACATCCAAAACACCGACAATCTCAACACTGAGTATACCAGAAACTGACACCAAAAAACCGAAAATAGAATCTCGACAACCACAACACCGACATGCACAATCGCTACAGTCAAAACACCAACAGTCGTAAAACCGACAACCAGGACACCGACAGACATAATCCCGACAACCAGGAGGCCAAACAGACATGATCTCGACAACCAGGACGCCGACAGACATAATTTCGACAACCACGACACCGAGAGACATAACCCCGAGAACCAGGACGCCGACAGACATAATCGCAACAAGCAGAACACCAACATCCACAATCTTCAGAAAGGCAACACCGTCTGACATAATTGCACCAACGTACATAATCACTACAAACACAGCACCGATGCCTAAACCTCCGAAAGCACAATTTCAAAAACCTTAATACCGGCACCAAAAATACCAACAGACACAGTGGCAACAACCACAACATCGACGGACACGATTCGGACAACACCAACTCCCAGAATACCGACATCCACAGTCCCAAGAAACACAACACCAGCTGACATAATCGCGATAATCACAACAGCGAAAGACAATCGCATCAAAAGAAAATCCCGACAGACACAGTCCCGATTACCACGACATCGACGCCCAGAACACCGACAGACACAGTCCCGATTACCACGACATCGACGCCCAGAACACCGACAGACACAATCCTGAAAAACGCAACACCGGCAGGCATAATCGTGACAGTCTCAACACCGAAGAACGCAATCCCGACAACGACTGCTCGGACACCTAAATTTCCAAGAAGCACAATACCTGAAATCTCAACACCGGCACACAAAACGTTAATAGGCACAATCCCTACAATCAAAACCCCTACACACGAACCCGTCAACCAGGACACTGACAGACATAATTCCGACATCCACAGTGCCGGCATACGTAATCATGAGAATCACAAAACCAGCAAAACATAATCGCGAGATGGACACAACCCCGACAATCATGGCACCGACGCTTTGATGTCGAATAAACACAATTCTATTAAATTTCTCAACACCAACACCCAAAACACCACCGGACGCAATCCTGTCAAGCACAACTTCCACAAGCACAATCTGGACAAGCAAAACAACAACAACCAGAACATTCACGGACACGATCCTTGGCCGTATCCAGCAAGGGGATAGAGGTGACTCAGCCTCTCCGTAATGCAAGCAAGCCCCCTGGAAAATATAAGTTAATGTAAATATTTTGAACTCTTATTTACGTTGGTTTATGAAAATGACTTTTGTATTTCATACATACATACATATCACTAAGCTGTTCTCTGAGATTCAGAGGTTAGCTCCAAAAAGAAAAATACAAAATACCAGATATTTTTACTTACTGTTATCATATCAAACTTCTCTATTTAAAATTTATGCTTGTATTCCATTACAAGCATAAATGTTTCTCCTAATTTTCTGGTGAATTTACATTTTTCAAAAATAAGAAAAACTGAAGTGATGCAGCACAAACGATGAATAACTACAGAGAAATTACTTTTAAGGGTGAATCAATAGGAGCAGCTGCGTAATGATTCTCTGCCACATGTTGACAGAGCTGTTTTGGTGCTTTGGACCAGGGAAGAGAGAAATCGAAGTGATGCAGCACAAACGATGAATAACTACAGAGAAATTACTTTTAAAGGTGAATCAGTTGGAACAGCTGCGCCCATGATTCTCTGCCACATGGTGACAGGGTTTTTTGGTGCTTTGGACCAGGGAAGAGAGAAATCGAAGTGATACAGCACAAACGATTGATAACTACAGAGAAATTACTTTTAATGGTGAATCAGTAGGAGCAGCTGCGCCCATGATTCTCTGCCACATGGTGACAGGGTTTTTGGTGCTTTGGACCAGGGAAGAGAGAAATCGAAGTGATACAGCACAAACGATTGATAACTACAGAGAAATTACTTTTAATGGTGAATCAGTAGGAGCAGCTGCGCCCATGATTCTCTGCCACATGGTGACAGGGTTTTTTGGTGCTTTGGACCAGGGAAGAGAGAAATCGAAGTGATACAGCACAAACGATTGATAACTACAGAGAAATTACTTTTAATGGTGAATCAGTAGGAGCAGCTGCGCCCATGATTCTCTGCCACATGGTGACAGGGTTTTTTGGTGCTTTGGACCAGGGAAGAGAGAAATCGAAGTGATACAGCACAAACGATTGATAACTACAGAGAAATTACTTTTAATGGTGAATCAGTAGTGGAGCAGCTGCGCCATGATTCTCTGCCACATGGTGACAGGGTTTTTTGGTGCTTTGGACCAGGGAAGAGAGAAATCGAAGTGATACAGCACAAACGATTGATAACTACAGAGAAATTACTTTTAATGGTGAATCAGTATGGAGCAGCTGCGCCCATGATTCTCTGCCACATGGTGACAGGGTTTTTTGGTGCTTTGGACCAGGGAAGAGAGAAATCGAAGTGATACAGCACAAACGATTGATAACTACAGAGAAATTACTTTTAATGGTGAATCAGTATGAGCAGCTGCACCATGATTCTCTGCCACATGGTGACAGGGTTTTTTGGTGCTTTGGACCAGGGAAGAGAGAAATCGAAGTGATACAGCACAAACGATTGATAACTACAGAGAAATTACTTTTAATGGTGAATCAGTAGGAGCAGCTGCGCCCATGATTCTCTGCCACATGGTGACAGGGTTTTTTGGTGCTTTGGACCAGGGGAAGAGAGAAATCGAAGTGATACAGCACAAACGATTGATAACTACAGAGAAATTACTTTTAATGGTGAATCAGTAGGAGCAGCTGCGCCCATGATTCTCTGCCACATGGTGACAGGGTTTTTTGGTGCTTTGGACCAGGGAAGAGAGAAATCGAAGTGATACAGCACAAACGATTGATAACTACAGAGAAATTACTTTTAATGGTGAATCAGTAGGAGCAGCTGCGCCCATGATTCTCTGCCACATGGTGACAGGGTTTTTTGGTGCTTTGGACCAGGGAAGAGAGAAATCGAAGTGATACAGCACAAACGATTGATAACTACAGAGAAATTACTTTTAATGGTGAATCAGTAGGAGCAGCTGCGCCAATGATTCTCTGTCACATGGTGATACTGCTTGTTGGTGTTTGGGGCTAGGGGAGAGAGAAATGCCGCCCCCCTTTTTTCGGAGAAACGTAAAATTTTAAACGACATTACCAAAAAAAAGAAAGAAAGAGTGACAGAAGCGAAACCCCTATTCGTTACTTGTTAAGCGCTTATGAGATGCTAAGCCGCTGTTTAAAAGCTCCGAGGTTGTTCGTTACCTACAAAGAACTGCTGTCGTGGGGATATTTTAACTAAATATATCCCTCTACGCGTTAAACAATATCGTGCTAAAGGGAAATTCTTCGCACGCGCAAGGAAGAGCTTTCATAATCTTCTCGTTCATTGTTTTCCATCCAGTAGGAGTGGTTTTACGATGCTTCAGATGGAGAAAAGACTTTTTTGGTGGGATTTTTGTACTCTTGCTTTTTGAGAGGAAAATTGGATACCGCTATTGACCATGGTAAGATGTGCTTACCGCCGAACACCAGCGAGGGAGAATACGATATTAAAGGTTGTAAAAAAGTGGAACCTAAGAAGAGGAGTAGAAAAAGTCAGAGCATGACATCTGTAAGTCCTCGATGGCATTGATTGGATCCACAGAAGAGAGATCAGAACAGTAAACTAAAAGAAATGACGTAGTTTGTCGTTATTTTGACTCCAGCGATGAGGAACGCGCAGCTTAACCACCATCAAGCAAATTCAAAGAATGTGATTTTTTTTAAATTTCAAGATAGTTCTATTCTCTTTCTCCCCTTTTTATTTTGTATTTTGTCTGATTGTTTCTACTTCTCGGCATAAATATTCGCTAATGAAGTAAAATAAAAAAAGGGATTATAAACGAAGTAAAACTTTCGTCTGTATTCGTGGGAAATGCAGATTGTATTTGAATACAGAGCCCTCCCAGGTGATCCTTCAGCCCCCAGATTACCCTTCAGCTCCCAGATGACTTCAGCCCTTAGATGACCCTTCAGCCCCAGATAACTTTTCAGCCCCCTAGACGACCCTTCAGCCCCAGATGACCTTTTAGCTCCCAGATGACCGTTCAGCCCACCAGATGACTCTTCAGCAACCCCCAGACAACACTTCAGATCCCTGATGACTTTTCAGCCCCCTAGATGACCGTTCTGCCTCAGATGACTCTACAGCAACCCCCAGACGACACTTTTGCTTCCTGATGACTCTTCAGCCCCCGTAGATAACCCTTCAGCCCCCATATGATTCTTCAGCCCCCATATGTCTCTTCAGCCCCCGGATGATCCTCCAGCCTACCCAGATGACTCTTCAGTCCCCGGATTACCCTCCAGCACCCCAGATAACTCTTCAGCCCTTCCTGGTTCTAGGAGCTAGCTACGGCCCTGACACGATCCCGACGACCACAACATTCCCCTATTGCAAGACGTTTGTTGTACACACCAGCTAGCAGCGCTGAAAGTGAACGGATCTTTGGAGTAACGGGGAGAGCGTGAAAAGGCAAACGCTCTGTAGAGACCAGATCCTGAAGACTAAGACGCAATTCCATTTTTAAGAATCCCGTTTTTGGGGAGGGGGCGGAGATTACCAAATACTGTGAGTAGTTCTAAGGGTTATAAGGAGTCCTCCGTCCCAAATTTGATGCCACTAATTTCAAGGAAAGGAATGAGTCAGTGCCGTAAGACAAGAACACCACCCATGCTTCACGTAGAACTCGAATCCGGGTCCTCTTGGACTCGGATTCGAATTCTAGGATTCATCGAGATTCATTGGACCAGGCGATCTTTTCTTCAACCACTCAAGGTCCAGTTTTGATGCTCGCGTGCCCATTATAGGGGCTTTGGACAGTTAAAAGAGGTTAGTATGGGCACTCGGAGCGCACTGCGGCTACGCACCGTCATCTTCAGCAGGATTCGATGTAATGAGTGTTGTAACACAATAATCACGTCACCAGCATTCAAATTACCGTCGAGTTACTAACAGTATCCCTTCTGTAGGCCAGTACCATACGGGATAGCCTTCACATCGAGTCAGTGCCGTACGATTCTCACACACACACACTGCTGCATGAACACTTCGAAACCGAAAGTAGGCCGCCCGGTGGCGCAGTGGTCTAAGCGATGGTTTATGACCATTCGTCAGTGAACGGTCAGGGTTCGAATCCCGGTGTGACATGGATGTTGTGTTTGTCTTACGGCACTGACTCTCTCCCTTCCCTAGAACCAGTGACCCTAAATTAGGGACGGGCGACTGCTTATAGCCCATTGAGTTGCTCACGATGATCATTAAACCTCCAATCAAAAAATCAAAGAAAAAAATCCCGGTGCCTTCCCTCGAACCAGTGACCCTGAATTAGGGACGGGCGATAGCTTATAGCCCATCGAGTTGCTCACGCTGGTCGTTAAACCTTCAATAAAATAAAATAAAAAAGAAACAGAAAGTAGTATAATACTCTGAAAGTAAGTTTTAGGATATCTGGTTGACTGTGTTTTTGTGAGTATATTTTTTCGTCATAAACTTCGACTTGATTACAAAATAAAACATGCCTCATATTTTTTTTTCTTTTATTGCAGTGAATTGTAATGTGAACTCTCCCTACTACGGAATTCGTATTGGCAAATTCAGCACACATTTTCATGATGTGAAAGGTGATGTGTACGCTGTGGACGACAAAACATTGTTCATCAAGGGCTTTAGTTACGACGGTAGAGCTCCAGGTAAGTCTCTATCTCCATGTTTCACATGATAGTATTGTATAAGACCTACCACCCCAACATTCACGTTTAAAAATTAAATACAGAGGATGTTCAGATATTTTTAGAACGATTTTCCAGCAATATAATTAATGTTTAAAATGAAATTATTTCTTTCTTAAATGTTCTATCTGATAGCTCTTTCTCTGGACTATGAACTTACATCTAGATTTCCAAGATAACAGAGCATTTCTTAAAATTGGTAGTTATTTCTTTCTCAAATGTTCTATCTGATAGCCCTTTCTCTGGACTATGAACCTACATCTAGATTTCCAAGATAACAGGGCATTTCTTAAAATTGGTAGTTATTTCTTTCTCAAATGTTCTATCTGATAGCCCTTTCTCTGGACTATGAACCTACATCTAGATTTCCAAGATAACAAGGCATTTCTTAAAATTAGTAGTTATTTCTTTCTTAAATGTTCTATCTGATAGCCCTTTCTCTGGACTATGAACCTACATCCAGATTTCCAAGATAACAGGGCATTTCTTAAAATTGGTAGTTATTTCTTTCTTAAATGTTCTATCTGATAGCCCTTTCTCTGGACTATAAACCTACATCTAGATTTCCAAGATAACAGAGCATTTCTTAAAATTGGTAGTTATTTCTTTGTTAAATGTTCTATCTGATAGCCCTTTCTCTGGACTATGAACCTACATCTAGATTTCCAAGATAACAGGGCATTTCTTAAAATTAGTAGTTATTTCTTTCTCAAATGTTCTATCTGATAGCCCTTTCTCTGGACTATGAACCTACATCTAGATTTCCAAGATAACGGGGCATTTCTTAAAATTAGTAGTTTTTTCTTTCTTAAATGTTCTATCTGATAGCCCTTTCTCTGGACTATAAACCTACTTCTAGATTTCCAAGATAACAGAGCATTTCTTAAAATTGGTAGTTATTTCTTTGTTAAATGTTCTATCTGATAGCCCTTTCTCTGGACTATAAACCTACATCTAGATTTCCAAGATAACAGGGCATTTCTTAAAATTAGTAGTTATTTCTTTCTCAAATGTTCTATCTGATAGCCCTTTCTCTGGACTATAAACCTACATCTAGATTTCCAAGATAACAGAGCATTTCTTAAAATTGGTAGTTATTTCTTTCTCAAATGTTCTATCTGATAGCCCTTTCTCTGGACTATGAACCTACATCTAGATTTCCAAGATAACAGGGCATTTCTTAAAATTAGTAGTTATTTCTTTCTCAAATGTTCTATCTGATAGCCCTTTCTCTGGACTATGAACCTACATCTAGATTTCCAAGATAACGGGGCATTTCTTAAAATTAGTAGTTTTTTCTTTCTTAAATGTTCTATCTGATAGCCCTTTCTCTGGACTATAAACCTACTTCTAGATTTCCAAGATAACAGAGCATTTCTTAAAATTGGTAGTTATTTCTTTCTTAAATGTTCTATCTGATAGCCCTTTCTTATAGACCTACATCTAGATTTTCAAGATAACAGAGCATTTCTTAAAATTGGTAGTTATTTCTTTCTGAAATGTTCTATCTGATAGTCCTTCCTCTGGACTATGAACCTACATCTAGATTTCCAAGATAACAGGGCATTTCTTAAAATTAGTAGTTATTTCTTTCTCAAATTTTCTATCCGATAGCCCTTTCTCTGGACTATGAACCTACATCTAGATTTCCAAGATAACAGGGCATTTCTTAAAATTAGTAGTTATTTCTTTCTTAAATGTTCTATCTGATAGCCCTTTCTCTGGACTATAAACCTACATCTAGATTTCCAAGATAACAGAGCATTTCTTAAAATTGGTAGTTATTTCTTTCTTAAATGTTCTATGTGATAGTCCTTTCTCTGGACTATTAACCTACATCTAGATTTCCAAGATAACAGGGCATTTCTTAAAATTGGTAGTTATTTCTTTCTCAAATGTTGTATCTGATAGCCCTTTCTCTGGACTATGGAGCTACAACTAGATTTCCAAGATAACAGGGCATTTCTTAAAATTGGTAGTTATTTCTTTCTCAAATGTTCTATCTGATAGCCCTTTCTCTGGACTATGAACCAACATCTAGATTTCCAAGATAATAGGGCATTTCTTAAAATTGGTAGTTATTTCTTTCTTAAATGTTCTATCTGATAGCCCTTTCTCTGGACTATAAAATTACATCTAGATTTCCAAGATAACAGAGCATTTCTTAAAATTGGTAGTTATTTCTTTCTTAAATGTTCTATGTGATAGTCCTTTCTCTGGACTATGAACCTACATTTAGATTTCCAAGATAACAGGGCATTTCTTAAAATTGGTAGTTATTTCTTTCTCAAATGTTGTATCTGATAGCCCTTTCTCTGGACCATGAACCTACATCTAGATTTCCAAGATAACAGGGCATTTCTTAAAATTGGCATTCCACTCCTCTTCCACTGCTTTCCATAGCCCAATCATTCTACATCTAGATTTCCAAGATAACAGGACATTTCTTAAACTGTTATTTCACTGCTCTTCCACTGCTTTCCATAGTCCAATCATTTTGCATCTAGATTTCTAAGAAAAGAGGGCATTTCTTAACATTGGTATTCCACTCCTCTTCCACTGCTTTCCATAGCCCAATCGTTCTACATCTAGATTTCCAAGATAACAGGGCAATTTTTAAAATTTGTGTTCCACTCCTCTTCCACTGCTTTCCATAGCCTAATCATTCTACATCTAGATTTCCAAAATAACAGGGCATTTCAAAAAATTGGTATTCCACTCCTCTTCCACTGCTTTCCATAGCCCAATTATTGTACATCTAAATTTCCAAGATAACAGGGCATTTCTTAAAATTGGTATTCCACTCCTCTTCCACTGCTTTCCATAGCCCAATCATTGTACATCTACATTTCCAAGATAACGGGGCATTTCTTAAAATTGGTATTCCACTCCTCTTCCACTGCTTTCCATAGCCCAATCATTGTACATCTAAATTTCCAAGATAACAGGGCATTTCATAAAATTGGTATTCCACTCCTCTTCCACTGCTTTCCGTAGCCCAATTATTGTTTTAGGTCTACGTTTAGAAAACGCCCCTTTTAGCAGTTCGAAGACACAATAGTCCATTGGCGACACATCAGGGGTGTTCTTACTTTTCGCGTTGAATTCAATTTCAGTACTTAGAGGTATTTATATTGAACTTCTTACCTCTTCCGCGAGTCCGTGCTAGGGCCCTCCAGCAATCCAACACCTTCTTTGGGTATGATGCTCACGGTCGTATACAAAATAACATATTCCAAGAGTTTGCACTTCCAAGGTATACTACTAATTTATTGCAGATCATTTTACATGAATTAGATGTAAATGCACAAACACACACACACACTGAACATTTCGTCGTTTGTCTTTCGCGTCATAATTCTTAACATCAGTTTTGTTTTCACATTGCGGCCTCTGCCGTATCATCTCTCCGCCTCTCCAATATAAGCTTTGCGGCCTCTGCCATATTTCCCACGCGTCTTCACATGTCCACAATTTTCCCACGCCTGGCGTTCGCCTCCTCCGCTGCGCCCTCTGTCGGCGAAGTCCCAACAAGGGGACTTTACCGTCTCTTTTTTAGATCTGAGCGCTCTTTTTAGCAGTCCGAAGAGCACAATAGTCCATTGGTGACACATCAGGGGACCACTGATAATGATCATTCAATTTACTCATGGATGATTGACTTGCTGCGTCTTGTCAATCATTATCAATCTACTGCTGGATGAACGTCTCCCCAAGTTTCTTCCACAACTGTCTGCCCTGAGCCTGTCTCATCCATGTTACTCCACACATGCTTTCGAATTTCATCCATCCATCTCCCATGTGGTCTTCTTCGGGTCTAACTTTGTCCCTCGGAATCCAGTCTAAAATTTCGGTTGTCCATCGATGGTTTGTTCTTCTGGCAACATGTCCAGCCCATTGCCATTTCAGTGATTTCACTCTGGTCATGATGTCGTCCACTTTTGTCATTTTCTTTATACACGAGTTCCTCTTCTTTTCTTTCCCGGTTACACCACGCATACATCTCTCCGTGATTTTTTGAGTTGTCTGCAGTCTTTTTATGTCTGTTTTAGTTAAGGTCCATGTCTCTACTCCATACGTAAGTACTGGCAGGATGTATTAATTAAACAATTTCCCTTTAAGACATAATGCATACTGTTCTTAAAAATTGTACTATTTCTTCCAAAAGCTCCCCATCCAAGTTTTATACGCTGATTAATTTCTTCATGAATGTGACCCTATATATATATATATATATATATATATGACCTTAACTAAAAAGGACATATGGAGACTGCAGGCTACTGAAGTCATAATACTTTATTATGCTAATGAGGTAAAATATACATAAAGCATTGGCAGCTTAAAAAGTTAAATAAATGGTAGTACATGAAGACATGAAAAGCTAAAATCTTGATTTATATAAGCTGAGGAATTAAGTCCGTTAAAACATTAATCTGCCACTTAAAATAAGATAAAAAAATTTTTGGTTTTCTTAACACGTGTCAGGAGCGCAAAAGTAGGCAAAGCACTCAAGCCACTTAAACAAAAAGAAGAAACCATTGAGCACTGAAATGTCATCCATACACACCTGCAAACCCTGATAGCAGTAGAACACAAGAAAATCTCATTGCACGACTGCTGTGATGAGAATCTGGCAGTTCTGACATTTTTACAAGTAATAACTTATTTCCATTGTACAATAGCAATAATATACGTGAATAAGGTAACTTAAATGAAAGAAAACAGATATTAAAACACAAGTGCTGAGTATAAACGTCGCAAAAATAAGTCGGTTGATATAAAAGAACATTATGCGATACTTGATGAAACAATGAAAGAAGCAATTTCAAAACGGTTGCTTTAGAAGTCATATTTGATTCAGAACAAATATATTAAATGAAGCATTACGTAATGAAAAGTACTGAAGGTACGAATTTCTAGTTTCTAAGACTGGATACGATTGCGGTGAACAGACATCCAACCAGTAGAAGTTTTTCACGTGAAATGAAAATTCGAAAGTTGAGTAGTTTTAGGTGCCATTTGTAAGTTCGAGTTGCAATCTGGATATGAGCTGAATGCAGAATTGAAGATGAAGTAGGTTTCTTGCGGCACGAAGTGGTACAGGTGGATTATCTTCGACATGATTAAGAAAGAAATTATAAATTGCAGATTTGGTGAGAATAAAGAAAAATGCGCATACTGCTAGAAGCACGGAGAGGTGCATGCTTACCGTAACCAGGAGAGACAAGAAGAGCAACTCGTAGATAAGGAGCATGACAAGAGTGGAAAACATCATGATCAGAGTAAAATCCCTGAAATGGCAATGGGCTGAACATGTTGCTAGTAGAACGGACCACCGAAGAACAACCGAAATTCTGGACTGGATCAAGAAAAGACCCAAAAGAAGACCACATGGGAGATGGATGGATGAAATTTGAAAGCATGCGGGAGTGATATGGAGAAGACTAGCTCAAGGCAGGCTGTTATGGGAGAAATTTGGGGAGACCTTCATCCAAAAGTGGATTAATAATGGTTGACAATGATGATATATATACACTGAAGAGCAATTGAATTAGAGACAGCTGGCGTTATGCAAATGTGGCGCTGTGGGCGGCCCTGTAAACGGAAACGACATGACGTATGCAGCGATCCGACAATATAAGGAGTGATGCGACGGGAATCAGTAAGAGTCGGATGTAGTATGGGTAAGACGAAGGATCTAAGCGCATTTGATTGTGGGCAAATTGTCGGGGCCCGACGAATGGGTCACTCCATCTCGGAAATCGTGCAGGCACTGGAATTTTCACGAGCCACTGTGTCACGGGTGCACCGTGAGTACATCGAATCTGGTAAAACCATCCCTGCAAGGGTCAACTGCCGTGGACAACAGCGTGTGGATGAGCGGGGTCATCGTCTGCTAGCTCGCATTGTAATAGCGGATAGACGGTGCCACAGTGCAAGAAATCACTCGGCAATTTAACGCTGGTGCACAAAAACGTGTAAGCATCCACACCATCCAGAACCATCTCCTCGCTATGGGGTACAGAAGCCATCGTCCCACGAGGGTACCGCTGCTGACCGCACATCACAGGGTGCAAAAATTAGCATGGGCGCGGGAACATCGCCACTGGACCCTACACATGTGGAAAAATGTTGCCTGGACTGATGAGTCGAGATTCCCGTTGGTACATGCGGATGGCAGGATACGAGTACGGCGTAAACCACATGAAGCGATGGATCCTTCTTGCCAGCAGGGTGCTCTTCAAGCTGGTGGGGTTGGCATTCTCGTCTGGGGACTGATTACGTGGACTGAAATGGGACCCCTGATACGTGTGACATCGTCCGTCACAGGTCAACGTTACCGGGATATCCTGGACGACCATTTGCTCCCGTTTGTGCGTCTTTAACATCCCACTGGGGACCTCATCCTGCAACAAGACAATGCACCGTGCCATCGCTCCCGAATTGTTGGATGAACACTCCACCGACGTGACCTCGCTTCCTTGGCCAGCTAGGTCACCTGACCTCAATCCCATCGAGCGCATCTGGGATGCCATCGAGAGAGATGTTCGAGGATCTGACCCCCTCCATCAAATCTTCGTGAACTGTGGGAGCTTGTTCAGGGGTCGTGGATCCGTATGGCTTCCCAACGCTTCCGGTGTCTTGTCGAGTCCATGCCGAGACGAATCGCCGCCGTCATCAGGGCGAAAGGTGGTGCTACACGTTACTAGATAGGTTATAACGAAGTGAATTTCTCCGTCATTTTTATCCGCGCCGGGGTTCGAACCCGGGTCCACTCATTCCGGAATAAGTTGCTCTACCAATTAAGCTACGCGGACAATGATTCTAATTGCTATCTGCCTTTATGTCGTGTGCGTCCTTCTGGCAGGTACGTCACATCTCCTGGTACGTTACATCATCTCCCCCTTATTTTTCTTTCTTTCGAAGTGCTGCTCATATTTTTCCTATCTCGCGGTGTGGAAATAACATCACACCAATGCGAGATTTTGAACGGTCGGGTCATCCGGATAGTTCGGGCGCCATTATAACGAAGTGAATTTCTCCGTCATTTTTATCCGCGCCGGGGTTCGAACCCGGGTCCACTCATTCCGGAATAAGTTGCTCTACCAATTAAGCTACGCGGACAATGATTCTAATTGCTATCTGCCTTTATGTCGTGTGCGTCCTTCTGGCAGGTACGTCACATCTCCTGGTACGTTACAAGGTATTTCTAATTCAATTGCTCTTAGTGTAAGAAAGACATCTAATTCAATTGCTCTTAGTGTAAGAAAGATAGAAAGACAGATAGATACGCAATATTTTGTGATTTCCTCTGGCGCAGAAATGCTGAGTTACATCGTTGCTAACCTGTAAGAAAAAAAAATAATGGAAAAGAACTTAGTAGCACTGAATTATATTCGTGTTAGAAAGCGTATTCATAATATTCTCCACATGTTTTCGTAGATTTTTTAAACACGCAAGACGTGTGATTTCAGCTTTGTTGATCTCCTAGGCTATCTTCCAGTTGTGAAAGACGACGTTCGTGGCTTGATAACCTTGTGATCCTCGTTTTTTTTTCTTCTGTATTTTGCTACGTGCCTAGAAAACAGATTTGAAACATCATTTTTTATTTTTGTTTTTATGGACGTCAATCTCCGTCTGTTTTTCCGTGATATCCGGCATACTTTCAGGGAAGAAACAGATCCAGCCTTCCGAAAGGGAGCGATAAGGTTAGTAGGTTTTTGGACTCGGAATTATTTTTTACGCCCCCTGTTCTAGGGTAGGGGGAACTTCGTCTGCCTGGAGGGTAGATCCCAGTTTATCTGTTTGCCCTCTTTCTGCCGTAAGCCAGTTCTAATAAGGAAATGAGATTTTTTACGCTTTCCTACGATTCGTTTTCGATTATACGAAGATTAAGCAATCATTCTGAACCAATGTTTCGTCTACTCCGTACAAGCACGGCAGGGAACAGAGCGGGATCTCAAGGTTATTATTTTCAGGAATCAGGTTACTCACTTGGGTCAGAGGTTATTAAGCCTAGTGAAAAGTAAGTTAATGAAATACCTAATTTGATTTTCAGGAGTTATGTAAAAGCATCTTCACTGGTAGGAGAACATCACGAACTGAATGCGACCAACAGCTTCCAGGGAAGAAAATCATGGGCCGCAAATTGATATTTAACAGAGATTTTAATATACAAAGTGCAGGGTATTTCCAAAATGCTTGGCCAAACTTTGGGAACTTGTTCTAAAGGTCTGCACGGGCCCCATTTGCTGAGCCCGGCCCGCGATGTGCTATTTTGTATTATTTTGTCTTTCTGCCATCCACTCCAATGCCTGCTGTTGTGTGCACTGGCGATAGCTGTTAGCATTAAGGGTACTCACTCGAACTTCAAAAACTATGTTTTCCCAGTATTAGAGAAAACACAGGCTCGCTATTCGAGGATGGGCGTTGTGTTTCGTTCAGCCGACGTTCCGTGTATCGGGGTCCGCTGAGTGCCGCAATGTTTAAAAGTAATCGTCTAGCTTTTCATTTCTCTTTGAATATTTCGTTAACTTACAAATTTTGATTTTGTACTAGCACTGATGTGTGTTACTCAGTATTGCACTGGAGGACTTTTCTGAACATTCATTCCAAATCATTTACTCACACATCCAACTCTCAATCGTGATTAACATTTTTACTTTACAAAATTGTACACTCAAATGAAATTTAGCCGACTCATAATAACGTGAAAATAAAATATGTTTATTTTGCCTGATGAAGACTTGAAATCTAGAAAAAATACACTCAGTCATATGAATATGCTTGAAGACCCTTTTATCAAAATTATATATTTAAAGGTTAACTTTAATTTCTTATTTTAATTTAATATAAATCTGAAATATTTCGAAACATAATTTACTTAAAATGATTCCTATCCTACACAATTTCCTGCTCTGATCAATGTATTTACTTTACTCAACCATTTCATTTCTTCTATTTCTGCCCTACTTTTCTCAGCATTAATTTAGAGCTGGTTTTATTTTCAACCCTGACTTAGTCTGCTATGCTCTTCTTTAACTTTCGGTTCAACCTACTAATTATATAAACAGAGGAAACCGTTAAGGTCGGAAATGTCCTACCTTCTATCCCACGATAAGGGCTGGCGTTTCATTCTTCTCTTCCCGAAGTTTTCATGCAGATTCCTTATTTGTACCTAGCCTGCCGTCCTGGATCTTTTATATCACCGTCATGATTTCAGAGTCCACTTTGTTCGTTAATGTAGAACATCTCTCCCTGTTGGGCACATGCTCGTTCCTCGTATCGGTAATTCTTCCTCAACTTTCTTCACCATGCTATCTCTCTCTTATTTTTTTTTTTTTCGCTCCTCTTCCTGTCCTACGAAAATTTGTTCTTTTCGGATCCTCCCACCAATTTACAGATTGGTCAAACAATTATCATTTCCCGATCTGATTTGCTCTGGGTTTCCCGCCATTTCTCTGACTTGCCATCCTTCGCCCCATCCAAAATCTGTGTCCGCCCCTGAATTCTAGGAAATTGTGTGCCCGCGGATCTCCGGGGTCGTAAATTTTCCTATCATAAAACTGCTATGGGTTTTCCTTTGCCTGGCGTCAAGCTATTCTTTTCTACCAGACTTGGTGCATCAATTCTCAAGACAACCGGCGCCGAGCTCCAATAATATGTCTACCCGCCATCTCTTGTAGAATTACTTCACCTTACCCTAATATTGCTGGCTCGTAGCAGATAGGGAAAGGATGCCCCGCGGTCCCACGCCACAGCAAGCGGCCGACTGGAAGCCCTTCGACTCGAGAGAGAGAGGGGGGGAGAGGGGGAAAGAGCGGTACTTTCCCGACCTTCCTAGGCGCGAATCCACGGAAGAAAATCTAAAGGGAAATTAAATTGCGAAATGCAGAGCGTCTGAAGAGCGTGAAGTTTATAAAATCCTAATTTTATTAATTCTTACACCAGCTCCCCAAAATCTATCCCATTAATTTGATTAATTTTTTTAAATCCCATTTCTTTTTCGCTTCTCCGATTACTTCTCAATTCCCAATACAGGGAAAAGGTGCGCGCTCGCTCACGAGTGCTGCAACATTTCTATTGCATTTTATTAAATTGTGAACATTAAATAATGAAATGAGACATTATTGAAAATATTGAGTTGAATGCAAGCCTAAAATTATTAACTAAACTTTGTTTGGCAAATATAAAAAAATATAACCTTAAAAGAGAGAGAGAGTGAGAGAGAGAGAGAGAGACGAAGTGCGTTCAAAATCTCCCTTTCTCTGAACTAGCAAGCTATAGTACTACAAGTCAACCCCTGCACAGTTTAAAGATTGACGAAACAATCGATGTCGTGCCACTCTCTCACACAAACACACACACGCGCAACCCCCCACCCCACTCCAGACACCCCCGTTCCCCATTATAGACAACACACACACTTACTCGGGGTCGAATCTTTATGTTGCCAACAAGCCCCAAGGCGGTTTTGCCACCTTAATACCTACAGATGGTAAAAACACTGTGAGTGCCTCTCCTCGCCTCTGTGATTAAGCCCTGGGCTATGTCATAGCAGTAAGTAAAGCCAGAAAAACAGTTAAACATACCAGGAAATCGGGAAACACTACTTTTTCTTTCTCTACATTGCGATAAGAAGAATGGGTAGACTTGGCTCGGCCCATCCCGTCATTTTTCCTCTAAACTAAAATAAAAGCCCGGCCCAGTCCGTCGTTTTTTCTCTAAACTAAAAAAAGTCCGGCCAGTTACTTTGTTCTCTAAACTAAAAAAGCCCAACCCAGGCCGTTGCTTTTTCTCTAAACTAAAAAAAGTCCGGTCCATTGTTTTGTTCTCTAAACTAAAAAAAAAGCCGGGCCCATTGCTTTGTTCTCTAAACTAAAAAAACAGCTCGATCCAGGCCGTTGCTTGTTTTCTAAACTAAGAAAAAGCCCGGCTTGGCCCTTCGGTTTTTCTGTAAGCTAAAAAAAGCCGCTCCCGTTGCCTTGTTCTCTAAGAACTAAAAAAAGCTGGGCTCGTTGCTTTGTTCTCTAAGAACTAAAAAAAGCCCGCCCTAGTCCGCTGTTTGTTTTCTAAACTAGAAAAAGCCCGGCCTGTGACTTTTTCTCTAAACTAAAAAATACCTGGCCCGGCCCGGTCCGTCGCTTTTTCTCTAAACTAAAAAAGCCCGGCCCGTTGCTTTGTTTTCTAAACTTAAAAAAAGCCTAATCCGGCCCGTCGCTTTTTCTCTGAACTAAAAAGTAAAAAAGCCCGGTTCGGCCCGTCGCTTTTTCTCTAAACTAAAAAAGCTCGACCCGGCCCGTGCAGACCTCTAACTTGTTCTACCACCCATTCAAGCGAGAAAAAGTCATACAGCCGAACCCGAAGTTGAAGGAACAGTTTAAAACATTCGATATATACACTATCTACCAACAAGTAATTGGACACCTGTGATAGCAAAGGAAAACGAAGTTTATTCACCTTCAATAGTTGGTGGAGCCTCCACGAGCGGCGATTACAGCTGCGACCCTCCGGGGCATTCTCTCAACCAGGCGGTGTACGACGGCTAGCGGTATTTTCTTCCACTCGGCTTGGAGAAGACAGGTCAATTCCTTCACCGATTTCGGACGGTGGGAGCACCCCTTAAGTTGACGCTCCAATTCGTACCAGAGGTGCTCGATAGGGTTAAGGTCCGGGCTCGGCGCAGGCCAGTCCATTCGATTAACCCCATTGTCACCATACCAAGCCATGGTGGACCTCGCAACATGACAGGTGGCATTGTCATCCTGAAAGTAACATGGGTCCACCCCAGTAAAACTGCCACAACGTAGAAAGCGCACGGTCATCCAAAATGGTGTAGTAGGTCTCGGCGTTGAGTCTACCAGGAATTGCGACCAATGGTCCCATGCCATACCAGGAGAAACACCCCCATAGCATAATTCCACCGCCGCCGAACTTCACAGTTGGCACAATACATTCCGGCAGGAGGCGAACATTGATTCGTCGCTCCAGAGAACCTGTTTCCACTGTTCAACGGTCCACTGTCGACGTTCTTTGCACCACGTTAGCCGAGCAGCGCTGTTGGACTTGGTGATCAAAGGCTTGTGGGCGACAGCACGTCCTTGATAACCGAGCAGATGGGCTTCCTTACGGATGGTATTCATCAAAAGAACACTCCCGGATGCCTGTTGAAACTCCTCGCGGATGTGGCCCATCGATTTGGTGCGGTTCTTCCGAATTTCTCTGGCCAGCACCCGTCGGTCTCTAACTCCCAGTTTTGTGGGTCTGTCGGGTCGGGGCACATTCCGACAGTCACCTCTCATCTTTCACTTGCCAATCACGTAGGCCACTGTCGGTTTTGGTTACTTCAACTAGCTGGATATGTCACGTATGGATCGTCCATTTCTGTGATACCCGACTATTACACCTTTCTCGAAATCAGAGAGCTCCGAACTGCGTGGCATCTTGCATGCGACTGGTTGCGTTGTTGTTTCCCACACGATATTTAACGGCAGCGGCCGTAACGTGTATAGAGCTGTAAAATGTTGCCTAACACGATGGGATGTAACCTGTAGATATGCTAGACCAAAGTTACAAATCCCCCTCACTAACACTTGCGATTGAGCTTTTCTTCCCATCGTGAGGTTGTACTTTAGCTTGCGCATGCGCAGATGGACTTTCGTAGCTACATCACATTTTATCTGTGTCAGGGTCGTTTCTTACGTTCGTCTAAATCTGAATAATATATAATAATAATAAAAGTTAATATTGTTTTTGAAAGAACTATACAGTAGGAATACTTTCTATTGCCGCCGCCATGATTTAGTAAATACATACACACATTGTCATAAAAATCCGCGCACCAAGAAAATACCGTGCGATTAACGCGAAACTCGGCTAAAAGCTACGGGGAGGGCAGACATGCAAATGATTAAAGTTTCGTGCGATTCCGCATACCGGCGCTGAAATCGCAATCCTTGGGGGCTTGAAAGGTTCCACACATGGGACTCCGCATTCGTGCCGAAGTGCACGGTAAGAGTCAGGCGAGATCACTGAGTGATGGACACGCCGAGGAGCCGCCGTAGATGTGCGTACGTGCAACTGATGGAGTTTGAACGAGGCCGTATCGTCGGGATGAGAGATGCAGGGTGGCCGGTGCTCCGAATCGGCCGCTATTTGGGCCGGTCGGTCAGTACGATGCGATCGTGTTGGGAGCAAGGACCACGGGTAGACACCCGAGCACGGGGGCGGACTGGCTCCGGACGTCCCAGACAGACCACTAGCAGAGAGGACCGTGGGATCGTGAGAGTGTCACATACAGATGCAACGACGTCCTTTTCCAATATCCGGAGTCATATGGCGGCTGTACAAGGAGCTCTTGTGTCCGCCAGAATCATTTTCCGACGTCTGACAGAGGCAAATCGGCCCTTACGTTTTCTGCCATTAACACCTGACCATCGTCGGCGTCGATTGCAGTGGTGTCAGCAACGAGCAACGTGGAATGCTAAGATTTGGCGTCGTATAGTGTTCAGCGATGAATCCCGCTTCTGTATGAGAACGGACGATCACCGTGTAAGACTGTGGAGGACCACAGGTGAGCGGTACAATCCCAACCTCACTGTACAGCGGCATACGACCCGAGCTCCAGGCGTGATGTCTGGTGAGACATCGCGCATGACAGCTGGACTTCCCTCGCAGTGATTTGAGGGACGTTGACAGCCCAGTGCTACGTACAAGAGATTCTGCGGCCCCATGGGCTGCCTTTCCTTGCGGGCGGCCCGGAGCCATTTTCCAAGAAGATAACGCCCGTTCGCACAGGGCTCAGGTTTCTCAGAACTGTCTACGTCATGCTTCGACGCTTCCGTGGCCTGCCAGATCACCTGATCTGTTGCCCACGGAGCACGCGTGGGACCAGATGGGACGCCAGCTTTCTCCATGTCCCAGTGTTCGTGATTTAGAGCGTCAGTTGCAAGAAGTGTGGGGCAATCTGTCCCAGGATTACACACGGCGTCTCTTCGACTCCATGCCGGACCGTATCACTGCGTGTGTCCGAGCACGACGCGGTACTAACGCTGACCGTAATGTGTTTCATATAGTCTGTTCAAAATACTTAGGAAATGTTAGTTACTTACATTTAAGAATGAAGGCGCGATTGTCCGTTCAACTAAAGAGAAACCACGGCGTTCGTCGACAACAATGAAGCCTGCGGTTTTTCTTCAGTTGGGTGTGTTGCAAGATAAGGATTTCGTTCACATTGTTGAAGATTCTCTGGGGGCTATTCGGTAATTACTTTCACTGCAAGCCTCGGATTGTTTGAAGTGGTACCAAAGGTCTGAACTCCGAAGCAGTTACCAAAAGTTGTACAAGTAGTCATAGTTTGATATGACGTCAATTTGTCAATTTTGATTTGACAGAGAGAGAGAGAGAGAGAGAGAGAGAGAGAGAGAGAGAGAACTATTAAATTAGTAAAATTTTTACATAAGAGAGAAACGCAGAGGTAGCGCAATATTTTAAGGTTGCCCCGGGCGCAGAAATTCCTAGTTACACCTGTGATGTCTTCTCCTTCACATGAGTACCGAGAGAGATGTTGCGAGGACAGGCACATTCGGTTCATTTTGTGTTCGTGAGTCAGCTCTCTAGGCACCCACTCTGCAGCCACTTTCCCGAAATCCAACCGATCCTGCATTATGCTGCCGACTAAACAACGGGAGCACCTTATTGCAGTTGCAACACTGTCTATGGTTACCCGCCTGTCAGCTCGAATAATCTCCAGCCGACTCACAGTTGCTCCTGACGCAATCTGAACAGGACGATCAAGTCGGCCTTCACCAGCAACTTTTGAGCGTCTTCGAGAGAATTTACTGACCCAGTTGAGTACCGATTTACACGACAAACGTTTCTCACAGTAAACAAGAAACATTTCCATATGAATATTCTTTGCTGGAAGTCTTTTTACCCAAAGAAAACGTACAACAGCACGCTGCTCTTCGGTCGTACACTCCTCGAGCATGATAGGCACTTGCACCCTGAGCTTGACATGCGCATGCGATACCTAACTACGAGTAAGATGGATTGCATTGCCACCTAATGACACCTTTAGAAACAAAAAAACTACGATTATCAGCTATCCCATAACTGTCTGTAACTTCTTTATTGGGTACCCCTCTTACATACAATGCATGTACCAAATACAGTATTTACAAGCTGTAACTTCAAGCAGTGTGATTGAAATCAATAGAGTTCAAAAAAAAAGCTGTGAAAAAAAGAGATAACTGAAAATACTATTACACTTTAGCATGAAAAAAAAAATATACCAAGAGAGCTACCCTTTGCTGATAATATACACTGAGTGGCCACTTTATTATGAACACCCCCTCAGTACTTCGTTGGGCCACCTTTTGCCTTCAATACTGCGTCAATTCTTCGTGGCATGGACTCCACGAGATGTTGATAGGTGGTTTGTGGAATATGAGACCATGCTTGATGAATAGCACTTTTCAGGAGTGTGAGATTGCAGGGTTGTGGATCCAGTTGCCTGATGGCTCGTTCAACTTCATCCCACAAATTCTCAATGGGGCTGAGATCTGGAGATTGTGGGGGCCACCTAAGCAAAGTAAACTCACCGGCATGTTCCTGAAACCAATCCTGTACAATACGAGCACTCTGGCAGGATGCATTATCTTGTTGAAAGAAGCCATCGGCATTGGGATAAACCATCCACATCACAGGATGCACTTGGTCCGCAACGATGTTTAGATATGATGTGCCAGTCAGACGTTGATCAACACGAATTAAAGGGCCCAAATCATACCAGGAAAACATTCCCCAAATCATAACGTTGCCTCCACTAACTTGAAGGGTTGTAGCAATGCATTTGGGGTCCATGCTTTCGTGCTGTTTCCGCCAAATTCTCACTCGGCCATCGGCATGGTGCAACTGAAAACGTGATTCATCGGACCACATAATTTGTTTCCAATTATTGACTGTCCAATTCTTGTGCTCCTGTGCGAACTGGAGACGTTTTCTCTTGTTAACTGCAGACAGCAAAGGTGTTTGAACAGGGCTTCGGCTGCCATATCGCATCCGATGCAGTGTACGGTGAACAGTGCACGCAGAGATCATTTGAGGGGATCCTTGATTAAGATGGTCTGTAATTTGCTGCACTGTTGCCCTTCTGTTGTCTGTCACCAGTCTGGACACCCTCCGTTCCGCCCGAGCAGTCACTAGTCGATGACGACCACACGTTGCACGTAGAGACCCAGTTTCTTGGCTGACAGTCCAGTCTTTATAAACACTTTAACAGCAGCTGCTCTGAAACATTTAACGAATGCGGCTGTTTCGGTGATACTCGCTCCATGGCTCCGAGCTCCTACAATCATTCCACGTTGAAAGTCCGTCAAATCGCATTTTTTACCCATCTCGTCACAGCGACCAGCCATAGCTCATTTGCTTAAAACTGCCAGGTTTTAAGCAAATGAGGCCACTCAGTGCATATCAAGAGAGGTACTCTTTGCTGATAATATATATCAAGAGAGGTACTCTTTGCGGATAATATATATCAAGAGAGGTACTCTTTGCGGATAATATATATCAAGAGAGGTACTCTTTGCGGGTAATATATATCAAGAGAGGTACTCTTTGCGGATAATATATATCAAGAGAGGTACTCTTTGCGGATAATATATATCAAGAGAGGTACTCTTTGCTGATAATATATATCAAGACAGGTACTCTTTGCGGATAATATATATCAAGAGAGGTACTCTTTGCGGATAATATATATCAAGAGAGGTACTCTTTGCGGATAATATATATCAAGAGAGGTACTCTTTGCTGATAATATATATCAAGAGAGGTACTCTTTGCGGATAATATATATCAAGAGAGGTACTCTTTGCGGATAATATATATCAAGAGAGGTACTCTTTGCTGATAATATATATCAAGAGAGATACTCTTTGCGGATAATATATATCAAGTGAGGTACTCTTTGCGGATAATATATATCAAGAGAGGTACTCTTTGCGGATAATATATATCAAGAGAGGTACTCTTTGCTGATAATATATATCAAGAGAGGTACTCTTTGCTGATAATATATATCAAGAGAGGTACTCTTTGCTGATAATATATATCAAGAGAGGTACTCTTTGCTGATAATATATATCAAGAGAGGTAGTCTTTGCGGATAATATATAGCAAGAGAGGTAGTCTTTGCGGATAATATATATCAAGAGAGGTACTCTTTGCTGATAATACTGATAATATATATCAAGAGAGGTACTCTTTGCTGATAATATATATCAAGAGAGGTACTCTTTGCGGATAATATATAGCAAGAGAGGTAGTCTTTGCGGATAATATATATCAAGAGAGGTACTCTTTGCGGATAATATATATCAAGAGAGGTACTCTTTGCTGATAATATATATCAAGAGAGGTACTCTTTGCTGATCATATATATCAAGAGAGGTACTCTTTGCGGATAATATATATCAAGAGAGGTACTCTTTGCTGATAATATATATCAAGAGAGGTACTCTTTGCTGATAATATATATCAAGAGAGGTAGTCTTTGCGGATAATATATAGCAAGAGAGGTAGTCTTTGCGGATAATATATATCAAGAGAGGTACTCTTTGCGGATAATATATATCAAGAGAGGTACTCTTTGCGGATAATATATATCAAGAGAGGTACTCTTTGCGGATAATATATATCAAGAGAGGTACTCTTTGCTGATAATATATATCAAGAGAGGTACTCTTTGCTGATAATATATATCAAGAGAGGTACTCTTTGCTGATAATATATATCAAGAGAGGTAGTCTTTGCGGATAATATATAGCAAGAGAGGTAGTCTTTGCGGATAATATATATCAAGAGAGGTACTCTTTGCGGATAATATATATCAAGAGAGGTACTCTTTGCGGATAATATATATCAAGAGAGGTACTCTTTGCGGATAATATATATCAAGAGAGGTACTCTTTGCTGATAATATATATCAAGAGAGGTACTCTTTGCTGATAATATATATCAAGAGAGGTACTCTTTGCGGATAATATATATCAAGAGAGGTACTCTGTGCGGATAATATATATCAAGAGAGGTACTCTGTGCGGATAATATATATCAAGAGAGGTACTCTTTGCGGATAATATATATCAAGAGAGGTACTCTTTGCTGGTAATATATATCAAGAGAAGTACTCTTTGCTGATAATATATATCAAGAGAGGTACTCTGCGGATAATATATATCAAGAGAGGTACTCTTTGCGGATAATATATATCAAGAGAGGTACTCTTTGCGGATAATATATATCAAGAGAGGTACTCTTTGCGGATAATATATATCAAGAGAGGTACTCTTTGCGGATAATATATATCAAGAGAGGTACTCTTTGCGGATAATATATATCAAGAGAGGCACTCTTTGTTGATAATATATATCAAGAGAGGTACTCTTTGCGGATAATATATATCAAGAGAGGTACTCTTTGCTGATAATATATATCAAGAGAGGTACTCTTTGCGGATAATATATATCAAGAGAGGTACTCTTTGCGGATAATATATATCAAGAGAGGTACTCTTTGCTGATAATATATATCAAGAGAGGTACTCTTTGCGGATAATATATATCAAGAGAGGTACTCTTTGCTGATAATATATATCAAGAGAGGTACTCTTTGCGGATAATATATATCAAGAGAGGTACTCTTTGCGGAAAATATATCAAGAGAGGTACTCTTTGGTACTCTTTGCGGATAATTTATGCTACGTATACTATATGTTGTAGTATTTTATTACACTACGTGTACATTAACATAATTAAAATAATTAGTTTTTGAATGTTGTTTACTTTTAAGTTGGAACATTGTATTTTCAAGGCTATTGAAAGCTTCCATCAGAAGCAACTCCAAGTGGTCAGTGTTATTTTAAAAAACTAATTGCATATGCATGTGGGTATTAAATAATGGAAATTTGCTGCGTATTCCATATATAAGACTAGTTTCAGTATACGAAAAATTCATGCAACTTGCATGATTACAATATGTCAAGCGCCAGGCGCTAAAACGTTTTTGTGTTAACGACTTCGGTGGGAGGGTGGGCGCCAAGGGCGTATTTAGAGGGGAGGACAGAGAGCAATGCCCCCTCCCAAAGTGTTTCATGTTTTTAAGTTTTTGGTTAAAATGCTACTTACATTAGAAAAAATGCCTCAATTTAATAATAAAAAAAAACATCAACTTACGTTACAATAAGATGTTTTAATTTTTTTCTTCTTTTTCATTAACTTTAATTTTGTTCTGGTGGATTTCAAAAATTTCCATTTTTCGTCGCCCCACCGGAAAAAATTCTACATACACCCCTGGGGGCACAATCTTTTGTGATTTGTCCCGGTCGCAGAAATGCTTAGTTATGCCTTTGTGTGGAATATTCAAAATTTGAGGAGGTTTCTTTTCTCTCTCTCTCTCTCTCTCTCTCTCTCTCTCTCTCTCTCTCTCTCTCTCTCTCTCGCTCTCCGTGCCTTCTTTTCCCTCTCTTTGCTTTCTTTTCTTTCTCTTTCTCTCTGTTTCTCCCTTTGCTTTCTTTTGCTCTCTGTGCCTGCTTTCCTCTCTCTCTGATTTCTTTTCTCTCACTTTCTCTATCTTTGCTTTCTTTTCTCTCTATCTTTGCTTTCTTCTCCTTCTGTGCTTTCTTCTCGTTCTGTCTGTCTCTCTCTCTCTCTCTCTTTGTTTTCTTTTCTCTCTCTTTCTCTGCTTTCTTCTCTCCTGTCTCTGCTTTCTTTCGTCTCCCTATATCCCCTCTTTCTCTGCTTTCTTTTCTTTTTCTGTCTCTTTCTAAAAGCTGTTTTAAAAACTAAGAAAATGCATTCGCTGCGAGTGATCGTAAAACCGAATGCCTAGCATGCGTGAATGAAGCCGAGATTCGATACAAGATAAAAATGAAAATATTTCCTTTTCCGGATCAGTGAAAACGGTCGATAGCGCCAGATTTCTTTCGAAGGTCGTCTTTTTTTTGAAGGTCAAAGGGAATCTGCGCAGGCGGTGGAACTGCGTGAATGAGATCTCCGGTTTCTGGACGGCGTCATCCCCGTGATGTCTGCCTTCGCGATCACCAGCAATTAAAAGCGATTGCTTGCTTCATTATCCGCTGAGGCAATCGCGGCGAATTACGTCTGCCGTTCTGTGAAATTCACGTTGCCCGAAATATTCACTCGGAATCTGTTCCGGGAATTATTTGAGGTCACGGGGTGCACTTGAAACCGCCCTCTGACGTCATTATGTATGAGACACGTGTGCCTACGCACGTTTCGGGAGTTCCAACCTTGAGATAAGAAACCATGTCTTGGGGAGCTGGTTCCATTCTGTGGCAAAATACCTCTCCAACCATTCTTTCGCGCTCCCATTTAACGTACTGCTGTGAATCGCTTCAGCGCCTTCTTCTGTTCGTGAAAGAATGTAATAACAATTAGCAAGGTCACAGGCGGAGTGGAAACACGACTAAAATATCATTCACCTGTTTGAACGTATACTATGGTAAATTTTCTAGTTTGTGGTGACAAAGACTCAGTCTGATTTAACGTTTCTAAGAAGAGAAAAACGAAAAAACCAAGACGACAACTAATTCTCATATACGTGTAATGAGTACGTCTTTTGAATCCTTTCCGACACAGAAATAATTTTTCAGCGGATTTTAAGATAATGAAAAAATAGAAAAGAAAATGAATTTGCGTCTCCGGGAGGAAAGACCGCACTTACCAGTGGCATCGGATCATTATGGGCATCTAAGCCTTCCGAAAGAAATTCTAAATGGAAATGTGAGTCACTACAATAGGTAACACTATCTGGGTAACACTTCATGGGCGATCATTAGAGGGCAATGAATATCGCGTGTTGGTCGAGGCGACACCCGTCAACTTGTCGTCTTGGCCGCCTTGACGAAGCTTCGGAGAACAGTAATGAATGAACTGTCTGAACTGCGCATGCGTAAAACCATCTTTCGGCACTGGTCGCCTTTCTGTTTAACAGTAGAAATTCTGCTTCGGTGTCGTCGGACAGCGAGCGACTGATTTTCGTTTGTGGAGTTAAGCGAGCTGTAAGGTTTCCTGGTGTAAGTAATAAGAACAAAGGGACTTTTTATTGGAACAGCCTTTTGGTTTTTTAAGGGATAAAGAAAAAAAAACCCCGTTCAATCCTTGAGCCCACATCGACCAAATATTTGCTTGGTGCAAAAACATAAGAATCAATCTAGAACTTTTACGGCGGCGAGACGGCGTGGCATAGACGCAATGAGGCCCCCTCGAAGGTTACTCAAGGCACATATGCCCATTCAAACTACAGCAGAGCACGGAGGTCCCGGAGATGACGTGGTTGTGGTTCGGCACGTCGAAATCCAAATAGTCCCACAAGTGCTCTATGGGATTGAGTTCGGGCTATTTCGCCAGCCAAGGGAGAACGGAGACATCGCTGTCGTGTTCCTGGAATCAGTCGCGCACCCCTTAGTGATATGTATAGCAAAGTCAATTTCTCCGTCATTTTTGTCCACGCCGGGCGGGGCTCGAACCCGGGTCCCCTCATTCCGGAATAAGTCACTCCACCAATTGAGCTACGCGGACGTTGGTTCTGACTGCTATCTGACTTTATGTCGTGTGCGACCTGCTGGGCAGGCACGTCACATCCCCCTTCCCGAAAGAAGGCCGGGGGCAAGGCCCACGGGTCAGCCGTGACCATGAATCGTTGCAGGCAGCCATCCGCTGTAGTACGTGCAGTTCAGAACTCCCAGTCAATCTAGTGTGTGGAATGCAACGTCACACACATTTATTTTTCGAAGCGCTGGAGAAGGGATTCTCTGATTTTTCCTATCTCGCGGTGTGGAAAGAACATCACACCATTGCGAGATTTTGAACGGCCGGGTCATCCGGAAAGTTCGGGCGCCATTATGACGAAGTAGTCTTGTCGAACTTCTACGTTAATTTAAAACATCAACATACTAAGAAATAGTTCCTAAATGAAAGAAAACCTTAACGGCCAGAAGAGACATGGAAACAACAGAAGTCACACTTACGGAAAAGATGCTTTATTCAGGATGTAGCAAACACATCGTAGCATAGCATATTGCACTAAACTCTCCACACACCACACAACTCTTTAACACAACGCTCCTTTCAATAATCAGTTTACAACCCAACGCGCTGAAGCAATAGATTAGTCGTCGTTTTTATCTCTTGTTCTTATCAAAACTCAGGCATACGTCAGGTTCATTCAACCTCAGTTGTGCTGCCAAACGTATTCGTTTGAGAGAAAGATATCACGTTAAGAGTGAAGAATAACAGAATAAACTCAAGATTTACATAGGGGAAGAAACTAAAAAGGAAAGTTAATTTAGAATATACGTCACACATGGTACGACGTATTGTCCTGTTGGTAGACACTATCAGCACCAAGGTAAACATCCAACATGAAGGGATGCATGTGGTCAGCGAGGATGGACAGGTAGCCATTGCCGTTCAGGGACCCATCCAGTTGTACCAGCGATCGTACCAGGAAAACATCCCGCAGACATGCGCACTGTCACCGCTGGTCTGTACTTGACCAACAAGTGTGTCCGGGTGTTGGCTCTCGTGTGTCTGACGTCATTTCCGCCACCGCCCGTCACTTCTGTGGAGTAGAAACCTGGATTCGTCGGAGAAGACAACCTTTTCCCATTCTTCCACTGTCCAATGACGGTAGTCCTATGCGAACTGCAGTCATCGTTGCCGATGGACCTGTGTAAACACGGGCGCCATGACGCAGCGTTGACTCCGGAGACCCATGCGTAACAGGACTCGCTCTACTGTTATCAGGACCTCCTACATGGGTGCCCCAGTGTTCATTTGCGTGGTCAATTGCTGCACTGTTGCGCGTCGATTGCGCTTTACCTGTCGACGGAAGCGCCGTTCTCCTCTGGGGCTGATGGATTTTGGGGTTCCACAGTTATGCCATCGAAGGTACTCGGTGTCCTATCTGTCTGTTCTTGGTACACCCTTACTACAGCGCCTCGCGAACAGCCCACGAAGTCTGCTGTTTCTCAGATGCTTCCACCCTTGGCGCTGTAGCCGATGATCATTCCTTTTTGAACGTCGGTCAAATCACTACTTCTGCCCATTGTGCTCACGCAACGTACTATGGCCCATCTGTCCTGGCCGGCCGCTTAGAACTCCGTGTGGTTGGCCTACTCACGTGATCTCTGTGACGCGCCTGGGAGTATACACTAATTCCGAGGGTGGTCATATTATTCTGAGACGACTGTGTATTTCATCCTTTTGCAGCAGGTATTCACTGAGATCTCTTGAAAATTTTCCGAGAAAATTGTATTGAGCGTATTTCTTTCACTCTTGATGATCAGGTAAGTTATCTCTAGGGATTCATCACACGTCACACAAATGACAAAAAAAAAAAAAAAAACGACAAAGACATTTTTGCGTTTTCCTAACATGGGATCTAATTTCATTTATCCATCTTTTTTTTTTTATGTAGTTTTGGGGCCGCGGGCAGCCTAGTGAGCAACGTTCGTGACTGCCACGGAAAGGACCTCAGGTTCGATCCCAGGCAGGTAGAAACGCTCGATCCACTAAATATCTACCATGCGTCGGATGGGCACGTTAAGCCGTCGGACCCCCGGTACTGGCCCCCGGTAATAAATAAGAGCGTCTTCCTCCGCCTTTCTACCTCGCTTCCGAGTCACTTTCCTATCTGGCACTCTAGCCCAAATCTACTAGCTTCCTGTTTCTAAGGGTTGTTTAAGACCTGGGGTCAGACACTCCCTTTCTAAAATCCTCTACATATGATCTGATCTGATGTAGGTTTTGGGTCTTGTAGCTTCTAATTAAATTTATGCGTTGAGAGTGTGGTAAAAATGGTTAGATAACATGGAGGCACAGTGCAAATTCGCATATGGTGTTCATGCATTGTTTTCCTTAGTTACCATTTCTGTTTGCTCCCTGCTCAATGGTAAGCTGTAGGCACCCATGTCTATTGGGTTGATGCATATAAGTTCATGTCGTTTTTTTCATCAGAAGTGAAAATGGAATCAATCAACTATGTATCCCCTCCCCATTGTTTACGATGGTGTCCCAACATCTGGATAGGTCTGCAATGTCATTCTTGAAAAAACGTGCAGGTTTGGCTGCGAAGAAATCATCAAGGAAATTCTGGAGATCAACATCATTGTTGAACGTTCTGCCAAGGAGTGCATTCGACAGAGATCGGAACAGATGGCAGTCTGAAGGTGCGACATCTAGGGAATAGGCCGGATGTGGAAGGATCTCCCATTTCTTGTCCTGAATGGCAATTTTGGTCATGTTTGCCGTGTGAGGGCGTCCGTTATCACGTTGGATAAGGACACCATGGCGCCGATGCGGCCATTTCTTCTGAATTGCTCCCTCCACAAGGCGGAGTTGCTCCCAATAGGGTGCAGCATTGATGGTCCGATTCCTCGGCACCATTTCCCAGTGAATAATGCCTTCCATGTCCCACCAGACACATAACATGATCTTCACAGGATGAAGGTCATGTTTTGGACGTGGTGTGGGCGTCTTGTTTGGGTTTAACCATTCCCTCCGATGCCTGAAATTTACGTACAGGCACCACTTTTCATCTCCAGTAACAATACGTAACAGAAAGGGTTTGTGTTACTGAGAACATTCGCGATAACGCCCGAGCAAGGAACCACATATGGCAACACGCTGATTCTTGTTGTCCTCGGTTAGAGTGTGAGACACCCAAGACCCCAATTTATGGACCTTTCCCATATGTTCCAGGTGTCGTACCACTGGGGCCTGATCACAGACAATCTCAGTGGCCAATTTGCTTCTGGTTTTACGCGGATCCAAGTGGATGAGATGGTTCATACAATCCTCATCAAAGTGAGATGGACGACCTGAGCTTGGAGAGCCGTTGTTGTCAAAATTGCCACCTGGGAACCGCTGAAACCATTTGCGAGCTGTCCTCCGAACAATAGCATCCTCCCCATACATAGCATAAAATTGTCGAGTAGCCTTGGCGGCTGTGGATCCCTTGTTAAACTCGAAGAGGAGCAGATGTCGAAAATGTTAATTCCTCTCTACTTAACACCATTTACTTCCGGACCTGAAAACCAAAACACTATTAGCCACAATCACACAACGCAATATGATTTAGATACACGATATTATTGCCTACATTTTGATATACAACTGGCCATATGCACGGTTATTACTGACCTGGGAAACACTCATGAAATAAAACGGCATGAACTTATTCATCAACCCAAAACATGTCTTCTAATCGTTCGATTTGAAAATCCCTTTGTCTCCGATGTCTTTGTTCTGTTATGAGAAAGTTTTTGTGCACAATTTGTCAATTTCTGTAACAGTAACTGTTTCCATTTCTGGATGTTTTATCACTTGCTGAAATCCGGTCGATTTTTTCTCTAACCTTTCAAAAATTTTGTTCGCATCGGCAATAGCGTGCCCAAGGGGATGTTTGGAATCTTAAAAAAACCCCAAAATTTGGAACCTTTCGATATTTGAAAAACGCGATTTTAAAAGGAGTTTTGATTAAAGCTGAAACGCAAGGAGTTTTGATTAAAATACATAGAATCACATCAAAACAAAACCAACAGCTCTAGCATAAACATAGAAAACTCACAAGATTATTACAGGATTTCAATTTACGTACCATTTTTAGACACGTTTATTAGTGCTTTGGAAAACAGATTTCTCCCACAGAAGTCGGTCTTATCAGGATTCCAGTCACTTTTCTCAACAAATACCCATGTGTCACCATCTTCTCAAGATAATAAGGGGTTTAAAACTTTAACTGAATTCTGTAGCGGTGACTTGAATGGCTCTCAAGAAGAATTAATCGCACAACTGAAACTGTGGTACCGTTGGATCTGCCCGCAAAGAAAAGGACAGGTAGCCCAAAGATGCATCAAGTGCTTCAAAACTGTGCTACAGTGAGGTATTAACCCAATATAAAAACATTGTTTCACATACCAGGTATTCTACCAGTGACAACTTCAGAAAATGAGTGTTCGGTTTCAACACTGCGTCTCTTAAAATCATATCTGCATATCAGAACAGAGACTCAATGGGTTAGCATTATATCTGCATATCAGAACAGAGACTCAATGGGTTAGTTATACACACAGAAAGCTGAAGAAGTTTCAGATGAACTACCAAGAAAAACCCACAAGGCTGGAAATATGACTCAAGTAATAGTAAGTCAAAGTAACATAAGAGCTGAATCAAATAAAAAATAGTTGTCCAAATGAGTATCGTCAGTGTCAGGAATTGTTAGTCGTACTATACAATGAAAAAAGCGCCATTATACAAATGAAGAAGGTTTCACTACAAGGTAAATTTTCATTTCGTTCCAGAATTACTTGTATCTTTTAACCATTTAACAGTAAGTTCTTGTTTTCTGCACAGATAAATAGCAGAATATAAGTGGTCAACCATTATGTGGTGATAGATTATTAGATCAAACTGAGCATAAATAAGGGAAAAACCAAAATTATGGTTTTTCAGCGAGGATCTGTTAGTACTGAATGTAATAAAAGTCTAAATGGCACGGTGATTGATCAGGTGAATGAGTTTGTTTGTGTATTTAGGAAGCATGTTTGACAGAGAGAACAAATTGGATGGAGAAATTAGTAGGCGAGTGAATTCTTCATTGAAAGTCATGGCTGCTTTGGGAGGGTTTCACAGGAATGATGGGTTCTCAAGAGAGTCCCGCATGGCTGTGTATGAAAGTGTAATTGTTCCTATTCTGATGTATGGCAGTGAAACCTGAGTACTGCAGAAGAAACATAGAAGTCGTTTGTGCGCTGGAGAAATGTGTTACTTACGGGGGGGGGGGGTTTGTGGAAAGACACATTCTGATTGTGTGAGGAATGAAGATGTGTTGCAGTTGTGCAATGTGAAGCAAAATGTTGTTAGCAAGGTGGAGACTAATATGCTTCGGTGGTTTGGCAACGCATGAATTGAAAGAATGAGAGATGAGATGCTTACTAAAAAATCTCTTTAGACCAAGTGGCAGGAAGGAAAGGCAGTGGAAGGCCAAGGAATTCATGGGAGGATCAGATTCAGGAGTATCTGAAAGAGAAAAAGACTATGAGAAAGAAGTATAGAAGGTCTTGTGTACGTCGTGTTATGGATGTCAGTGAAGCCCGAGTTGTGTGTCAAGATCGCTGTAAATGGAGAAGTTTGGTACTGCAACAGTAAATAAATAATCGGTTAAAATTTCTCTGGTAGTTTGTATTTCTTTGTGGACCTAAACTCTGAATCTCAGAGAACAGCTTAGTGATTATGTACGTATGTAAGATTATAGATTTTGCATATATTTTTAAAAATGCAGTTATAACACGTTTAGTTGTGTAAAACAAATTTCGTAACACCCCCCCCCTCCCCACCGAAAAAAAAATTCTGTGCAGACTCCTGCGCGTCGGAAAGAATTAAAAAAAGTGCTCATTACAACAGAAAATTCGGTGTCATCTTTCTCTCTCTTTGTTGTATAGAGACTCTTATGTAATATCCGTTCTGAATGGATAATAAATGAATAGTGCATTGGGGCTGTCGGTTACCCCCAAACCCGGCTGCAACTGTTTAAGGAGTTTCAGCATTCTCTGTTTTCCGCAAGTAATGAATTTTGGGTGGAAATGAGGTCAAGCACAATGAGTAACATCAGTGACCTCACGGAAGCGGAACGCACGGGAATCTGCAAATGATGATTACTATCCTGTGCGAATGCGTAACGCCGGTTATTCATTATATACGAAAGAACTGTTGCAATAGTTGTCTCTATTAAAGAGGAAGAAATTTTACTTTTAATAAACACCAAGCAAACGTGTTTGGTAAATAAAGTTGTTGACGTCATTGATGAGACGATAGTCTTTGGCCGAAACGATGTAGACATCGAAAAGTTGTTGCATAAGAACTTTCCTTTTTCTGAAAGGTCATTTTTATTATTTCACTTCCACTTGATCGGGAGATAACTTCCGGCACTTTTTATTTTTAAAAAATTCAATGCCTGTAGCAATACTTTGTCTTGACCTTCTGGCGACATAGATGTAATATCTTTACTTATACAAGTCGGCTACGGAGAATTCCTTTTGCTCGGGGATGATGGTTCGTATATTTCGGAATTTATGCAATGGTTTTCTAACTACGACGGGTGGGTAGGTGTGGAGCTATAGTCCCTCCTTCCCTAAAGCAGATGTTGCCTTTTAAAATGGACAATATCTAAATAATTAACGCACTTATTTTTGTAAAATCACTGTAAAAAATCTAGAGGTTTTCGTAAAAGTTCTCATAACAACTGAAATTTGCTGTAAATTTCGTGATGAAATGTCTTCCAGCTTCAGTAAAAAAAAAATTGGAGTTCAGAAACAGAGAAAGATCAGAGCGGAAATGAAAAGAGATTTCGACTGAGTATGAAAAGCAATGGATGAGCTTTGTTCTGTTTTTTTCTTTAGTAATGTCTGGCATCATTAGTAATTGTGTAAGGTACTACAGAGGTGACGCACATGTTAAGACAGCAAATAGCAGTAAGACCTTGCCGGCGTTGTTTAATAGGGAAAGCATTCGGCTCCGGAGCAGAAGGGTGTGGGTTCTTTTTTTTTTTTTTTTTTTGGATTGGAGGTTTAACGACCACCGTGAGCAACTCAATGGGCTATAAGCAGTCGCCCGTCCCTAATTTAGGGTCACTGGTTCCAGGGAAGGGAGAGAGCCAGTGCCGTAAGACAAACACAACACCCATGCCTAACCGGGATTCGAACCCGGACCCCAGACGGACGAATGATCAGAGGCCAGCGCCTTTGACCACTGCGCCACCGGGGCGGCGGTGTATGTTCGGGTCAAGGTTAATAGATCGCAAGGTTAGTAGATGACAAGATTATGCTCATCCTGCACTTCCGGTGATTGCTTTCTGACGTCACTGTCCAAATCGCCATCGTATTAATACCTAATCGCTAAGGTTAGCAGATGACAATGTTATGCTCATCCTGCACTTCCGGTGATTGGTTTCTGACGTCCCTGTCCAAATCGTCATCGTAAGACTACCGGATCGCCAAGGTTACTAGATGACAAGGTTAGGCTCATCCTGCACTTCCGGTGATTGCTTTGCGACGTCACTGTCCAAATCGCCAAGGTTAGTAGATGACAAGGTTATGCTCATCCTGCATTTCCGGTTATTGTTTTGTGACGTCACTGTCGAAATCGCCATCTTAAGACTACCTAATCACCAAGGTTAGTAGATGACAAGGTTATGCTCATCCTGCACTTCCGGTGATTGCTTTGCGACGTCACTGTCCAAATCGCCAAGGTTAGTAGATGACAAGGTTATGCTCATCCTGCATTTCCGGTAATTGCTTTGTGACGTCACTGTCGAAATCGCCATCGTAAGACTACCTAATCACCAAAGTTAGTAGATGACAAGATTATGCTCATCCTGCACTTCCGGTGATTGCTTTGCGACGTCACTGTCCAAATCGCCATCGTAAGACTACCTAATCACCAAGGTTAGTAGATGACAAGGTTATGCTCATCCTGCACTTCCGGTTATTACTTTGTGAGGTCACTGTCCAAATCGCCATCGTAAGACTACCTAATCACCAAGGTTAGTAGATGACAAGGTTATGCTCATCCTGCACTTCCGGTTATTGCTTTGTGAGGTCACTGTCCAAATCGCCATCGTAAGACTACCTAATCACCAAGGTTAGTAGATGACAAGGTTATGCTCATCTTGCACTTCCAGTGATTGCTTTGTGACGTCACTGTCCAAAACGCCATCGTGCGACTACCTAATCGCCACGTTTCTTTGTATCTGCAACATAACAGCGTGTCGGAATTATTATTCGTAAACCAGCTGAAATAATGTTCATAAATTCTAGCAGATTTTTTAATGAATAATGTTTTCAATTTTTTATTTAAAAAATGTAGGTAATGTTTCCGAGATGCTTTTCCTATTCCTCATAACGAAATTCTTTATCATATCACAATGGTATGTCCTGCTGTGCGTTTTCCCTTCTAAATTTATATAAAAACAGCAAAATTCCCCTTGTAACTAAATTAACATTTAAAAAGATAACCGTTTTTCCGACCTTTACGTAACAAAACTGTGAAACATTTGTAACAAACTTTTTTAAACTTTTTTCTTGGGAGCTATCGCCTGCGAAAAGGATTTTTCCAAAACTAACCTGGACAAGCGGTGATATATTCGCAAAAGCAACTATATATTAAGATTACTTCGCGGTTTTATACACTTTCGCCACCTAGCGATGAAACTGTGCACCTTACAATAATAATAAAAAAAACCTCACGAAAATATTTGCTGATGGTGTCATGGCTTAAAGAATTTCTTTATTCCCACATTAGAAGAACAGATATTATTAAAAAGCGCTGAAACGCCTTTAGTCCCTCTAGCGGAAAAACTGCTCCATCACACAAATTTCATCCTCATGTTAGGGCTATACTAGGCAAGAAGAGTTTATTGAATAGGATTTGTAAATACGGAAATGTCGGTGTATACACAAACGTATGGACAACGTGTTGGATGCGCTCATACATAAAAAAAAAGTGCAATTACTCAGTTACATCTGCAAGTTAGCGTCTGAGTAAAAGCTATATAGAAAACCAAAAAATTCAAATTATTTAATTCCAAATTTTAAACGTGATTTAAATTTCCCACAGTGCATATATCTTGAGCTCTTAGAGAGAGCATTCGTATATGGTCAAATTTTGAAGTGCTTTTCTGTTTCTATATATGCATGACTATTTGGAGAAAACTACTGTCATGAATGTCTTCGTTCGTTCTTGCAGATGCATTTTTTTGGGCTGGTACATCTGTCAGACCTGATGCTTCTGGATTTGTGATTCCCGATGACAAAGGATCGTAAGTTATTTTCTTTCTATTTTTGAATATACACTGTGTTACCGAAAGTATTCCTACATTTAAGTGTTTGCCGTATATCTAACTCAACTTTCACTTTTAGTTTCTTGCTCTATGTAAACTCGACTTCATTCTCTTTAAGCGTCTTCTGCCTTAACATTATATTTTCCACTCGCTGAATGCATGTTGGCACCAGTCTTGAGGTCAGAGTGCGTACGTGTGTGTGTTCACAGATAAGAATGATACATGATCGAATCAGAATAATATGACCACCCCCGGAAGCACAGTGTACCCGTCCAGACGCGTCACAGAGTGCACGTTACAAGGTCGACCACACGGAAATATAAGCGGTCGGCCTGGAAAGATGAGCCATAATGCGTCCCGTGAGCACAATGGGCAGAGGCAGGGATTTGACGGACGTTCAAAAAGGAATGATCATCGACTACCGCGCCAAGGGTGGAAGCATCTCAGAAACAGCAGACTTCGTGGTCTGTCCACGAGGTACTAAGGGTGTATCAAGAGTGGACCGCTGGCACACAGAGTACCTCCCGACGTCATAACTGAGGAACCCCAAAGGCGATCGACTCCAGAGGAGATCGTCGTCTCCGTCGAGTGGAAAGCACAATTGACTCGCAACAGTGCAGCAATTGTCCACGCAAATGAACGCTGGGACCCCCAGGTACGTGTCCCCGATAACAGTAGAGCAAACTCCCGTTATGAATGGGTCTCCGGAGTCAACGCTGCATCAAGGCGCCCATGTTAACACAGGTCCATCGTCAACGATAACTGCAGTTCGCATGGGACTATCGTCATTGGATAGTGGAATAATGGGAAAAGGTTTCCTTCTCCGACGAATCGAGGTTTCTACTCCACAGAAGTGACGGGCGGTGGCGGAAATGACGTCAGACATACGAGAACCAACACCCTGACACGCTTCTCAGTCAAGTACAGGTCGGCAATGGCATTGCGCATGTCTGGGGATGTTTTCCTGGTATGACCTGGTACTGCTGGTTCACATTAGATGGGTCCCTGAACGCCAATGGCTACTTGTCCATCCTCGCTGATGCCAAACGTCCCTTCATGTTGGACGTTTGCCCTGGTGGTGATGGTGTATAACAACAGAACAATGCACCCTGCCACGTCGCTAAGAGGGTGCGTCACTGGTTCCAGGAACACGACAGCGATGTCTCTGTTCTCCCTTCGCCGGCGAAATCGCCAGATATCAAGCCCATAGAGCTCTTGTGGGACTATTTGGATCGACAGATTTTGCATGCTGACCCGCAACCACGTCATCTCCGGGACCTCCATGCTCTGCTGCAGTCCGAATGGACACGAGTGACTAAGGACACCTTCCAGGGCCCCATTGCGTCCATGCCACGCCGTCTCGCCGTTTTCATCCGGGCCAAGGGTGGTTATTCCCATTATTAGGTAGGTGGTCATATCATTCTAATAGGACTGTGTGTAATGATGAAGCAAGCAGCGAAAAAAGTGTGGTGCTTTGTCGATGTTGTGTATAGATCAAAATTGCGTTACGTTGTACTTTTACGACTTCCCATATGTAAATAAGTTGTGGTTTTCAATGAAAAGTAGAGATACTCAATATTGTGCGGCTGATTTTTATCATAGATGCCTATTTGACCTGAAGTATTTCGATAATAAAGGACAGTGACATTCGTAAATAGAAATCGACTCTTCTCTGGCCATTGGGTCATCTAATTTGGCTCAGTGCATAATTAATGATTTTTGTGTGATAGCTATCTGTGCTTAAGATTTCGGAATAACAGTGCTAAGACTTCAACTGACAGATAGTACGTAAAATAGTAATGTTTTATGTAGTGACACTTTACACGAAAAACATTACACCTGCACACCGACGAGCCATTACATTATGACCACCCCCAGCCTAGAGAAATGTACGCGCCAGGAGATTGAACGGTGGCGCAGGTGAAGTTCACAGAGCAGTATATATACAACCCGAGAACCGGCTTTCGGTTAGTAGAGTGTTCGGCGTCAGAATGGGAAAAGCTTCCGATTTATCGGAGTTTGATAAAGGACAAATTGTGATGGCATGGTGCCTCGGAACTACGATCTCGGAAACCGAGCGGTTTTTGGGTTGTCCACGTGTCGCTGTAGTGAGTACGTATCAAAAGTGGTGCACAGATGGCTAAACGTCCGGCCATGTGTCGTCAGCAGCTCATTGATGCCAGAGGGGAGCGGAGATTGCCCCGCATTGTTCACAGTGGGACAAATTACCCGCAGCTACAACAGTGGAGGTCAGGGCAATGTGTCACAGCACACAGTTCATCGCAGCCTTCTGCGCATGCGCCTGTGTAGCCGGAGACCCAGCTTGGTTCCCATGCTCACTGCACGTCATCGCCAACAACGCATGAAATGGGCCAAAGATGATCGAGATTGGAGCGTGGATGATTGGAAGAAAGTTGCCTGGTCTGAGGAATGAAGATTCCTGGTGCATCACGTAGACGGCCGAGCGCGAATACGCCGATTACCAACGGAGGCTACGGCACCTGGATGCACTGTTCGGGAGAAACAGGCCAGCGGCGCCGGTGTTATGCTGTGTACGATGTTTTCTTCAGACACTTTTAGACCGCATTATCTCAATAGCACAATCCCTGACAGCTGTCAGGTATCTGAACATCGTTGCAGACCAAGTTCACCCATTCATGGCAACTGTGTTCCCTGCTGGCGGTGGCCATCACCAACAGGATAATACACCAAGCCACACTGCCAGAATCGTCAAGGAGTGGCTCGAGGAACATTTTGGTGACTTTCTGTTAATGCTCCAGCCTCCAAAGTCACCTGACTTTAAAACCAATCGAACGTTTGCGGTTCGACTTGGAAAAGCGGGGTCGCGCTAAATCACCACCACCCCGAAATGTACGGGAACTGGAGAACCTGATGTTGGCATTACGGAACCAGATACCTCAGGATACCTATCGCCACCTCATGGAATCGATGCCCCGCCGAGTGGTTGCTGTTTTGCTGGCTAAAGGAGGTCCTACAACTAATAAGTAAGTCTCGACCGGAATTTACCACCACTGTTCCTGCAGTGGATGTATATTTCGGTCGAGACTTACAGGATTTTGCTCTTGCCATCGCAAAACTCGACCGTGCGCAGTTGTTAACATTTAAACATGCCGCATTGGAGGACGAGACAACCATATGAACTCTTGAAGGAGTTTGAAAGCGGTAGAATCGTTGGACTCAGAGAAGGTGGTTTATTATACTGTGATATTGCTACACGTGTTAGGCGTAACGCAACTACAGTTATGCGTACATGGCGTCAATGGACAGCAGAAGGTTCTACGCATCGTCGTGCAGGGTCTGGAGCTCGAAACCGAACGACCGAGCGGGAAGACAGGCACTTGCACCGTATGGCAGTGACGTCGCGCATAACACCATCCACGACACTTGCGCAGCAATGGAGGATGGTCACACATCGTCCGATGTCTACAAGCACTGTTCGTCTCCGATTGCTGCAGAGAAGCTTCATTGCTCGCCGTCCAGTGGTGCAGCTTCCCTTGACTCTGAACCATAGGTGCCAGCGATTGCAGTGGTGCTGCGAACGTCGAAACTGGAGTGCTGAGTGGGAGCATATTGTGTTTTCGGACGAGTCCAGATTCAATCTAATGTATCACGACGGAAGAATCCTTGTTCGCAGGTACTGTGGTGAACGGCATCTGGAAGGCAGTATTGTGCAGCGGCATAGAGGTCTGCACGGGCCTTAATTTGGAAAGCCCGGCCCATTTCAAATTTTTAAAATAAAGCCCGGCCGTATATTTCTCCTGTATCCAAGGCCCGGGCCGGCCCGTAAAATTTCAACAATTACCAAAACACGAATTTGACACCTGGTGCACTCGGTCCTTCGACTCCTAAAGAGTTTTCGTTTTCTTAATTGCTACACCTGAGACTCTGTATAAGTCACGTGACGTTCGAGGAGGGGAGGGGGGCCCTTGTATACTTAAAAATATTGCATAAAAAGGACAATTTCCATGCCTTTCAAATTTTCTGGGTTTTCAAATTATCATTACCTACCGCCGGACCCGGAAATATCCTTAGGGATAGGAAGGGGGGTTAATTTGAAAAGTACTAAATATCCAGAATTATGAGTCCGAACCATTTACTGGGAGAAGATTTTATTGGGAGAAGATTTTATGGCTTTATAAACTGCACCTATCTCTACTGGCATATGATATCGCTGAAGCACAATATATCTCTCGTGTGTGTGTGGGGGGGGGGGAGCACATTCACGCCGCTTAAGATGCGATGTTCCAGACTTTGTTCTATCGTAACTCAAAAAGTTTTTGCATTTAGTGCACTACACAACGTTTACCGGCCGACTAGTTTCACAATGGGACAGTAATTTAAAATATTTCCAAATATCGCTTTTCCCCTTTACATTGTCTGCAAGCACATATTCTCCGGAAGCGATTTTTTTCGCGAAAATCTTTCGCTTTCTTAAACTTCATAATAAGTATGGAGGAGCATTTATCAGCAACACTGAACTGAGCATATGCTAAGGGAAAACAACGACAGACTGCCCACCTAATCAGTGTCACAGAAGTTTTGAAAACGGCTGCCTGAGAGTACAAATGGGGAAAATACGGCACACATTTCTACACAGAAGTAAGTTTGTCCCAGCCCATTTCCCCCCTTGCCATTTAAGACAACTTAAAAGCTTTTCGCACATCTAGAGAACAAAGTACCGCCGACCAGAACAATAAAAATGATCGTCTGCGACAGCCCTGGTCTGCGAGCGGGTGGCTCGGTTTAGAAATGCTGCAGTTAATACCTTGCCCTGAACCATGAAAGGAGGGTGGAAGTTTGAGAGAGAAGGGACCACATCACATTGAAAAACTAAGAGAGATGACCCACTCCAATTATTTTGTTGTTTTGTAGGAGGGGAGGATGTCGTAAAACTTCGATTTTTTCCATCAGCGGAAATTATTCAATCTTATCCTGCTGCTGTATGTTGCGAGTTTTCTAAACGAGAAAGGCACCGTACAGCGATTGTTTTGCTCATAAAAAAAAAAAACCCTGCTCGGCCCGTGTCGGTTTTACATTAAATATTCAAGGCCTGTCTCGACCCGGCCCGTTTTCCCAACTTGGAAATGAGCAACGGCCCGACCCAGCCCGCGGGCCGGGCACGTACAGACCTCTTGCCCGGCATACCGACCCCACGTCGAGAGGAATGGTCTGGACGCTATCGGGTTTCATTCACGCACTTGCCTACTACGCATCACAGCCACATTGAACAGCCAACGCTACATCACGGAAGTGTTGGAAGCTGAACTTCTACCTCTCCTTCAGACGATTCGGGAGCCGTCTTCCAAGAAGACAATGCCCGACCCCATGCCAATGCTACATTACGGAAGTGTTAGAAACTGAACTTCTACCTCACCTTCAGACGATTCGGGAGCCGTCTTCCAAGAAGACAATGCCCGACTCTAAGCCAATGCTACATTACGGAAGTGTTGAAAGCTGAACTTCTACCTCTCCTTCAGACGATTCGGGAGCCGTCTTCCAAGAAGACAATGCCTGACACCATGCCAATGCTACATTACGGAAGTGTTGAAAGCTGAACTTCTACCTCTCCTTCAGACGATTCGGGAGCCGTTTTCCAAGAAGACAATGCCCGACCCCATGCCAATGCTACATTACGGAAGTGTTGGAAGCTGAACTTGTACCTCTCCTTCAGACGATTCGGGAGCCGTCTTCCAAGAAGACAATGCCCGACCCCATGTTGCTCGTACTTTTCAAGACGCACTTTGTGTGCATAGGGTCGCTCATCTTCATCCCCTGCTCACTCTCCAGATTTGTCGCCTATGGAGAACGTCTGGGGTGTCATCGCGCAACGACTGGCTCGCATAGCCTCGCCGCCTGTCACAAGCAACGAATTACGGATGCGTGTAAAAGCAGAATGGAATGCAATACCGCAGACGACCATCCAAACTCTATTTCATTCGATTCCCCCGGCGTGTGGGATCGGTTATCACCGCCCATGGTGGATTTACTTATTGCTAATTTTTTGGCCATCGTCATTACTAACCAGTATGTAATTGTGATCGTTTGCAGCTTGTGCCATAACTAATCACTCCCATAAATTTCATTGTGACTACTTGTTTCTTTCTTGGTGTTGCAATTTCTATTAACAGCAGTGTATTTTACATTTTTCAGGTCAGATGGACTGGCATCGTATCAGAACCAAGATCTGGTTCTGCGTCTTCCGGTGGGGAAGGAGATAACACAAATTCGCTGGCTGTCCGTGTGGAGTAAAAGTCTCAATGTAAGAGAACAGATTCTTTTCTTATTAATAGATGGACTCTTTGCTATTTTTATTCTAACGAAATCTCGTATCTCATTTGAATGTGTGTCAGAGGCGTCATTTTGTGCTCTGATTTCACAACTGGAACGAAACTAGTCTTTTACGACCCGAAGTTGTTTGTCACGTGATACGTCAGGAAAGACTATACAATGGAAATGCTTATGAAAAGTTTCGTCACGAGTAAAAATTAAATATCGCTGCTATCACTATTTCATCGCTGTCGCCGCAAATAGCTGTACAGATTTAAGAAATAATATTAAAGTTCGACACAGTGGCGTTATTACTTCTAAGCGCAGTTGAGCGATCCTCAAGTGTTTGCAACGTGAAGAGTTCCAAAGGCATCTTTCGCGACAATAGTAAATTCCATTCAAAAAAAAAAAAATAAAAAAGGTGGGCTCAGTTCTGATCGAGCCGTTAGTTTGGAACGTAGGACTACGACTTGCAGATTTGAGAGTTGAAATGAGCTAGTCGAGTATGGTTTCAAAACGTTTATTTAATTTGTTATAGCCAACACAGGTCTGTGATATCAAAAGTAGCTTACATAATTTTCACAAATAATGTTGGATACATTGCGAACAGAAAGCAGATCGATACACGAATTACCCAACGTGGTGCTCTATCTTCTAGGGCTTCTTACATTCCTCATCACGTGCTCTTGCCTCTCGTTTTGATTTTCTACACTTATTCTTGCGTTCATTCTGCGAATTCCACGGCATTGTCGAAAATGTTAACATTTTCACACGAGAACAATTTCTAAAAAATTAGTTTAAGCCACTGCGATATGTTCTTTATATATTTGAATAGATCTCGTCGAGAGCTTTAAAATGATGCCACCCACAATCATGTTGCTCTGACGGTTGCCGAAATAGACTGAGTAACGCGCTTCGGAACACCCATAAATATTGCATCATCTCCCCCGCGCACACGGCGCGAGGGGAGCTTCGCGCGTACGATGTATTGCGCAGTACGCGAATTTGACTCCATGCTGTTTATCAATATGCTAACACCGTTAGTGTGCGGCACTTATTTTTAACGCTATAGACAGTTGGAAATTTATTGTGATCATTGATGATGCATTGATTAAACTAAACGGCTGTAACAAAAAAAGGTTGATTTAGTGTTGTAAAAGTGTAAAAAAATTATTTACAAACATTCCAAGAATCGAAGGAAAGTTTTAGTAAAGGATTCATGATTATTGCTGGTTTCCCGTAATTTACTGTATTACGGTCATATTGTTCCTTGACTTGACTATTTAGATTCTTTTTTTGGGGGGAGGGGGGATAGCGGAGCCTTTTCCCCCTGGCTCCCTTGTCACATCACATCGCAACTATTTGTTATAAATAATCTGTTGCAGAGCTTCAAAGTATTTAAAACTAAAAGATTGTAGTGTTCATTCAAAAGGGCGGTACTTTGAAGGTGACCAGCATTAATTGTGAGTATGGTACTTTTTTATATTCTTTACTGTATCAGTCCTGGAACTTTCCAGATGCAGGTTGTGTGACCCTGTCGCATGCTATCGAATGAAGTGACACAACAATATATAATTTCATCGCTACTCAACAATATACGCGGTCGTGTCAGAATAATATGAGCACCTCCAGAATCACAGTGCACCCGCCCAGGCGCGTCACAGAGAGCACGTACCAAGATCGACCACACAGAGATATAAGCGGCCGGCCAGGACACATGAGCCATAGTGAGTAAAGTGATAACAATGGGCAGAGCTAACGATTTGATGGGCGTTCAAAAAGGAATGATCATAAGCTACCGCTCCAAGGGTGGAAGCATCTCAGAAACAGCTGACTTCGTGAGCTGTTCGCGAGGTGCTGTACAAAGGGTGTACCAAGAGGAGACTGTGACGTATATTCTTATTTAACTTTCCTTTTTAGTTTCTTTCCCTATGTAAATCTTGAGTTTATTCTCAGTTGTACTTCACACTTAACGTGATATCTTTTCTCTCAAACGAATACGTTTGGCAACATAATTGAGGTTGAATGAACGCGACATATGTCTGTTATGAGATAAGAACCAGAGAGATAAACGACGAGAAAACAGTTGCTCGTGTGCTGCGTTTAATACAAAGTGCTATGTTATGTTACGATGTATTGGAAAAAGCATCTTGGAAAAAGCATCTTGAATAAAGCATCTTATGGTAAGTTTGACTTCTTTTTTTAAGTGTCTCGTCTGGCCGTTAAGGTTTAATTTAGGAACTTTTTCATCGTATGGTGATGTTTTCATATAACGTAGAAGAAAAGACGTTTACGTTATAAGACCATTGGCACACCGAGTACTTTCCGACGTCATAACTGCGGAGCCCCAAAGGAATGAGTGTCAGTCATGGTGTGCAGTGTTCCTCTAGTGTAGTGAATTTTGTAAAGTACCTGTGAGCACAGAGGGCATGCCGAAACCTTGGCAAGTACACGTCGCCATCCCCGTGGACAACCTTGTGAAGGAGAATCGCCGAATCACTACCCTTGAGCTTGCGGCAACATTGTCCGTGAGTAAGGGAACTGTTAACACCATTTTCTATCGCCTATTGGGATACAGAAATAGTTCCCACGCATCTGCAGGAGGAGCTGAAGACTCGGCGAATCGTGCTTGCCTGGAGAGGAGGGACAGTTTCTTTCCAGGATTGTGGCCGCAGATGAAACTTGGTGCCACCACTTTGATCCGGCTACAAAATGTATGAGTATAAAATGGCAGCATCCCAACTTTCCACGCCCAAAAAAAGCTCAGTTCTTATGAGCTTGAGAAGTGATGATCACGTTTATCTTCGATGAGAATGGCCTATTGCTGTTGGGTTGTCTGGACGCTGGCAAGGCGACCAATTACTGCGATACGTTAAGCAACCTCAAAACGGCCATCAAGCGTAAGCGACCCAGTATGTTGTCAAATGGGGTTATTCTGCTGCACGACAATGCACGTCCGCATGTGGCAGCAGCGTGCCAAGATTTTCTGCGGAGCTTCCGCTGGGAGGTCATCGATCATCACTCCCTGTAACCCCGATCTTTCGCCCTGCGACTACCACATCTTCTGGCCACTGAAAACAGCTCTCAAAGGCCGTCGGTTTGCTAACGACGCTGAGGTCCGGGACGTCGATTGAGACTGGTTCCACAGTCAACCACAGACGTTCTTTGCTCAGGGTATCCACAATCTTGTGCCGCGCTGGGACACTTGCTTGAACCGACAAAGGCGACTACGTGTAGCGGGTATGTAGCCCATCTATCACTCTTACTTCCTGTAGGCTCACATATTCCATCCTAAAAACCCTTACGGCTAAAAACCGATAGTCTCAATTTCATTTGGGCGACCCGTATACCATGTGTTTCGACATTAAAAGTAAGTTGTTATTAATTGTAGTTTATTTCTAGCAGCATACTGAAGTTGCATACTTCATTTATGGACACCCTGTATAATAAGAAAAATAAGTATTGTTTTTGGAAAACGAAAATACAGGTTTCTTTCCGCCATTTAACGGAAAAGGTTGTATCAGATATATGCGTCGTTAATTCACGAAAAAAAAAAAAAAAGAAATGTCGGAAAGTGGCTCCTGAATTGCAGAAAATTTTTCACAGTCTAGTCAACCACAATGTTTATCGGGAATCAAAGCGTAGGAATTACTATGCAGCAGAGTCCGGTTTGAAGATCCCCTTTATGATGTTCAAAATTCCAGTCTTTTAATTAACCTTCTTTCAGAACTTATATTAAGTATAATATAGAATTATCAGATGCATTCAGTAAGACGATGAGATATGCAAGACAAGCGAAATCTAAACGGTGGAAAAACCTTTATAACAGCATGAGTAAGGCATTATAAAAATTGCTTTGGAAGATACACTACCGTATTAGAATAATATGAACACCCCCGGAATCACAGTGTACCCGCCCAGGCACATCACACAGTGCATGTGACAAGGTCGACCACACGGAGATATAAGCGGCCGAGCTGGACAGAGGAGCCATAGTGCATTACATGAGCACAATGGGCAGAGGTAGTGATTTGACGGACGTGCAAAAAGGAATGGTCATCGCATGCAGCGCCAAGGGTGGAAGCACCTCAGAAACAGCAGACTTCGTGGGCTGTTCGAGAGGTTCTGTAGTAACAGCGTGCCAAGAATGGACTGATGGCACACCGAGTACCTCCCTACGTCATAACTGTGAAGCCCCAAAGGCCATCGACCCCAGATGAGAACGTCGCCTCCGTCGACTGGAAAAGGGCAATCGAAGCGCAACAGTGCACCAATTGACCACGCTGCGGCACCCAGGTACGTGTCTCCGATAACAGTGGAGCGAATCCTGTTACGCGTGGATCTCCGGAGTTGATGCAGCTGTGACGTGCCTGCCGCGCAGAACGCACATGAGATAAAGGGCAGATAGCAGCGAGAGCATACGTCCGTGTAGCTCAGTTGGGAGAGCGACTTATTCCGGAATGAAGGGACCCGGGTTCGATGCCTGGCGTGGACAAAATGACGGAGAAATTTACTTCGTTATACAGCGTCAAAGCGCACATGTTAACCCAGGTCCATCGCAACGACACTTTCAGTTCGCATAGGACAACCGTCATTGGACAGTGGAAGAGTGGAAAAAGGTAGCCTTCTCCGACGAATCGAGGTTTCTACTCCAAAGAAGTGACGGGCGGTGGCGGATACAGCGTGAGACACTCACACACACACACACACACGCGCGCGCGAGAGAGAGAACCAAAACCCGTATACCATTGTCGGTCAAGTACAGGACAGCGGTGGCAGTGTGTATGCTTGGGGGATGCTTTTCTGGTATGACCTGGAACCCCTGGTGCCACTGGATGGGTCCCTGAACGCCAATGGCTACCTGTCCATCCTCGCTGACCACATGCGTCCCTTCATGTTGAACGGTTACCCTGGTGGTGATGGTCTCTACCAACAGAACAATGCGCCGTGCCACGTCTCTAAGAGAGTCCGTGACTGGTTCCAGAAACACGACTGCGATGTCTCCGTTCTTCCTTGGCCGACCTCAATCCCATAGAGTACTTGTGGAACTCTTTGGATTGAGAGGTTCGACGTGCCGACCCACAACCACGTCATCTCCGGGACCTCCGCGCTCTGCTGCAATCCGAATGGGCAGATGTGTCTTGGGCAACCTTTGAGGGCCTCATTGCGTCCACGCCGTCTTGCCGCTGTCTTCCGGCCCAAGGGTTATTATTCCTAATATTAGGTAGGTGGTCATATTATTCTGGTGCGAGTGTGTATAATTATAACATTATGGTAAATGTAATTGAGAGATTATATGCATTTTAAATGATTTCAGGTTAACTTTGGCAGCCTTATTTTCCCAAAGAACATTCAGCCTCCGAGGCCTGCTGTGATTGGACCTTTGCAGAGCACAAGTCATGGCGTCTCATCTGGAGCCATTACTATTCTTGACACTCAAACATTTCTTGTGCCAGACTTCACATACGATGGATCTGGGAAAAGTAAGTGAATTCCTAAAAGAGTTTTCAGGAATACATCGCTTTGCGTGTAATCTTGATATGCGATGTCTGGGAATTACACCGGTCAACAGGATTTTTGGGCACGGGGAACAATGAAGGTGTTTCTAACATAACTTTTCATGCTAATTTCAAATATGCAATCAAAGTTTTGTATCTTCAACAGTTTTTACAGGTTTGTGGCAGACACTGACTGTCAGGCAGGCGGCACCCAGACAGTATTTAAGATGGATTTTTTTTCTCTCGTAGCAGTTTGGCTATTTTGGCAGTTTGAGCAAAATGCTATGCAGATAATTTAAATTTACGGTTCTTTTTTTTCGCTATATTTACGTATTAAAATACAAGCACAGAGTATTGTCCAAATGAAATTTTCTACTTTAAATACAATTCAAGAATAAAAACAAATAGCTTTCACCATCTCACTTTAATAAAAATACTTACATTTGCGGATGCATGCAGTTTGTGAAAATATACACCAAGACCAGGACCGAGCAAAGCCATAACCGAAGACACGTCGGTAGACACGAACTGAAACGGCGCGTGCTGAACCGGCGGTTGCTGCTGCGGCGACGAATCGCCAAAGAAACAAACTTTCGTTATGCATCGCAGCAAAAACCTCGCGAAAGATGGTCTCGAGGCATTCAGGTGCTTTTCTGCAATAGGAGAAAACACAACTGCTATGGAAAAACGATAACAAGCCGAAACATCGTGCGATAGTGAAGACAGAAATAAAAAAATAACGGGGACGGATACCGGGTCGGCAGTGCGAAGCAATAATGACAGAACGAACAAATGACGGGAAGCATTCGCATTTTGGAGATTCGGTGGGGACTTAGTGTTGCAAAAATACCGTCTTTTTCGCGATTTGGCGAGAATGCTAGCGGCAGCTTCAACACTGCAGACAGACGAGCTATGCAGCATGTCACGACGTAAACACGTCACTACTCTGAGCAACTATGCCAGTAGTGAGCTAATATTCATTGCGTACGCAGTGACAGAATTTGAGTTCTCTTTTGTCTAGTGATTAGATTACTGTGCAACTGTGTTGTTGTTGATACTGTGTCATTATGTTAAGGAAGTTACGTAAATGAGTATGGCACCTGTCTGGTTGCTATTGGGTGTTCCTAATAATTTGCTACTTCAGTGTAGATTCATTTCGTACACGTCTGAAACCTTTACAGTGAGTTGCTTATGAAGCTATCGCAACGTCATAGTTGCATACGTAAGTGAAAATGGCACTTGTCTGATTGCTATTGCCTGTTCCTAGTAATTTGTTGATTCAGTGTAGATTCATTACGTACACGTCTGAAACTTTTGCAGTGAGTTGTTTATAAAGCCATCTCAGCGTCATAGTTGCATACGTAAGTGAGGATGGACGTGTCTGATTGCTATTTGGTGTTCTTAATAAGTTTCTACTTCAGTTTAGATTAACTTCGTACACGTCTGAATCCTTTGCAGTGAGCTGTTTATAAAGCCATCTCAATGTCATAGTTGCTTATGTAAGTGAGGATGGCACGTGTTTGATTGCTATTGGATATTCCTAATAATTTGCTACTTCAGTGTAGATTAATTTCTTACACGTCTGAATCCCTTGCAGTAAGATGTTTATAAAGCCATCTGAACATCATAGTTGCATACGTAAGTGACGATGGCACGTGTCTGATTTCCATTGGGTGTTCCTAATAATTTGCTACTTTAGTGTAGATTCATTTCTTACACGTCTGAATATTTTGAACTGAGCTGTTTATAAAGCCATCTCAACGTCATCGTTGCGTATGTAAGTGAGGATGGCACGTGTCTGATTTCCATTGGGTGTTCCTAATAATTTGCTACTTCAGTGTAGATTCATTTCTTACACGTCTGAATCCTTTGCAGTGACATGTTTATAAAGCCATTTCAACCTCATAGTTGCTTACGTTAGTGAGGATGGCACGTGTTTGATTGCTATTGGGTGTTACTAATAATTTGTTCCTTCAGTGTAGATTCACTTCGTACACATCTGAATCATTTGCAGTAAGCTATTTATAAAGCCATCTGAACATCATAGTTGCATACGTAAGTGAGGATGGCACGTGTCTGATTTCCACTGGGTGTTCCTAATAATTTGCTACTTCAGTGTAGATTCATTTCTTACACGTCTGAATCCTTTGCAGTGAGATGTTTATAAAGCCATCTGAGCGTCATAGTTGCATACGTAACTGAGGATGGCACGTGTCTGATTGCTATTGGGTGTTCCTAATAATTTGCTACTTCAGTGTAGATTCACTTCTTACACGTCTGAATCCTTTGCAGTGACATGTTTATAAAGCCATCTGAGCGTTTTAGTTGCGTACGTAAGAGAGGATGGCACGTGTCTGATTGCTATAGGGTGTTGCTAATAATTTGCTACTTCAGTGTAGATTCACTTTTTACACGTCTGAATCCTTTGAAGTGAGCTGTTTATAAAGCCATCTCAACGTCATCGTTGCGTACGTTAGTGAGGATGGCACGTGTCTGATTGCTATTGGGTGTTCCTAATAATTTGCTACTTCAGTATAGATTCACTTCTTACACGTCTGAATCCTTTGCAGTGACATGTTTATAAAGCCATCTGAGCGTTATAGTTGCATACGTAAGTGAGGATGGCACGTGTCTGATTGCTATTGGGTGTTCCTAATAATTTGCTACTTCAGTGTAGATTCACTTCTTACACGTCTGAATCCTTTGCAGTGAGATGTTTATAAAGCCATCTGAGCATTATAGTTGCATACGTAAGTGAGGATGGCACGTGTCTGATTGCTATTGGGTGTTCCTAATAATTTGCTACTTCAGTGTAGATTCACTTCTTACACGTCTGAATCCTTTGCAGTGAGATGTTTAAAGCCATCTAAGCGTCATAGTTGCATACGTAAGTGAGGATAGCACGTGTATGATTGCTATTGGGTGTTCCTAATAATTTGCTACTTCAGTGTAGATTCACTTCTTACACGTCTGAATCCTTTGAAGTGAACTGTTTATAAAGCCATCTCAACGTCATCGTTGCGTACGTAAGTGAGGATGGCACGTGTGTGATTTCCATTGGGTGTTACTAATAATTTGCTACTTCAGTGTAGATTTACTTCTTACACGTCTGAATCCTTTGCAGTGAGATGTTTATAAAGCCATCTGAGCGTCATAGTTGCATACGTAAGTGAGGATGGCACGTGTATGATTGCTATTGGGTGTTCCTAATAATTTGCTACTTCAGTGTAGATTCACTTCTTACACGTCTGAATCCTTTGAAGTGAGCTGTTTATAAAGCCATCTGAGCGTCATAGTTGCATACGTAAGTGAGGATGGCACGTGTATGATTGCTATTGGGTGTTCCTAATAATTTGCTACTTCAGTGTAGATTCACTTCTTACACGTCTGAATCCTTTGAAGTGAGCTGTTTATAAAGCCATCTGAGCGTCATAGTTGCATACGTAAGTGAGGATGGCACGTGTCTGACTGCTATTGGGTGTTCCTAATAATTTGCTACTTCAGTGTAGATTCACTTCTTACACGTCTGAGCCGCCCCGGTGGCGCAGTGGTCTAAGCGATGGCCTCTGATCATTCGTCCGAACGGGGTCCGGGTTCGAATCCCGGTAGAGGCATGGATGTTGTGTTTGTCTTACGGCACTGGCTCCCTCCCTTCCCTGGAACCAGTGACCCTAAATTAGGGACGGGCGACTGCTTATAGCCCATTGAGTTGCTCACGGTGGTCGTTAAACCTCCAACAAAAAAAAAAAAAAAAAAAAAAAAAAAAAACGTCTGAATCCTTTGAAGTGAGCTGTTTATAAAGCCATCTGAACTTCATAGTTGCATACGTAAGTGAGGATGGCACGTGTCTGATTTCCACTGGGTGTTCCTAATAATTTGCTACTTCAGTGTAGATTCATTTCTTACACGTCTGAATCCTTTGCAGTGAGATGTTTATAAAGCCATCTGAGCGTCATAGTTGCATACGTAAGTGAGGATGGCACGTGTCTGACTGCTATTGGGTGTTCCTAATAATTTGCTACTTTAGTGTAGATTCATTTCTTACACGTCTGAATATTTTGAACTGAGCTGTTTATAAAGCCATCTCAACGTCATCGTTGCGTATGTAAGTGAAAATGGCACGTGTCTGATTTCCATTGGGTGTTCCTAATAATTTGCTACTTCAGTGTAGATTCATTTCTTACACGTCTGAATCCTTTGCAGTGACATGTTTATAAAGCCATTTCAACCTCATAGTTACTTACGTTAGTGAGGATGGCACGTGTTTGATTGCTATTGGGTGTTACTAATAATTTGCTCCTTCAGTGTAGATTCACTTCGTACACATCTGAATCATTTGCAGTAAGCTATTTATAAAGCCATCTGAACATCATAGTTGCATACGTAAGTGAGGATGGCACGTGTCTGATTTCCACTGGGTGTTCCTAATAATTTGCTACTTCAGTGTAGATTCATTTCTTACACGTCTGAATCCTTTGCAGTGAGATGTTTATAAAGCCATCTGAGCGTCATAGTTGCATACGTAAGTGAGGATGGCACGTGTCTGATTGCTATTGGGTGTTCCTAATAATTTGCTACTTCAGTGTAGATTCACTTCTTACACGTCTGAATCCTTTGCAGTGACATGTTTATAAAGCCATCTGAGCGTTATAGTTGCGTACGTAAGAGAGGATGGCACGTGTCTGATTGCTATAGGGTGTTCCTAATAATTTGCTACTTCAGTGTAGATTCACTTTTTACACGTCTGAATCCTTTGAAGTGAGCTGTTTATAAAGCCATCTCAACGTCATCGTTGCGTACGTTAGTGAGGATGGCACGTGTCTGATTGCTATTGGGTGTTCCTAATAATTTGCTACTTCAGTATAGATTCACTTCTTACACGTCTGAATCCTTTGCAGTGACATGTTTATAAAGCCATCTGAGCGTTATAGTTGCATACGTAAGTGAGGATGGCACGTGTCTGATTGCTATTGGGTGTTCCTAATAATTTGCTACTTCAGTGTAGATTCACTTCTTACACGTCTGAATCCTTTGCAGTGAGATGTTTATAAAGCCATCTGAGCATTATAGTTGCATACGTAAGTGAGGATGGCACGTGTCTGATTGCTATTGGGTGTTCCTAATAATTTGCTACTTCAGTGTAGATTCACTTCTTACACGTCTGAATCCTTTGCAGTGAGATGTTTATAAAGCCATCTAAGCGTCATAGTTGCATACGTAAGTGAGGATAGCACGTGTATGATTGCTATTGGGTGTTCCTAATAATTTGCTACTTCAGTGTAGATTCACTTCTTACACGTCTGAATCCTTTGAAGTGAACTGTTTATAAAGCCATCTCAACGTCATCGTTGCGTACGTAAGTGAGGATGGCACGTGTCTGATTGCTATTGGGTGTTCCTAATAATTTGCTACTTCAGTGTAGATTCACTTCTTACACGTCTGAATCCTTTGAAGTGAGCTGTTTATAAAGCCATCTCAACGTCATCGTTGCGTACGTAAGTGATGATGGCACGTGTGTGATTTCCATTGGGTGTTCCTAATAATTTGCTACTTCAGTGTAGATTCGAACCCGGACCCCGTTCGGACGAATGATCAGAGGCCATCGCTTAGACCACTGCGCCACCGGGGCGGCTACGTAAGTGATGATGGCACGTGTGTGATTTCCATTGGGTGTTCCTAATAATTTGCTACTTCAGTGTAGATTCACTTCTTACACGTCTGAATCCTTTGAAGTGAGCTGTTTATAAAGCCATCTGAACATCATAGTTGCATACGTAAGTGAGGATGGCACGTGTCTGATTTCCACTGGGTGTTCCTAATAATTTGCTACTTCAGTGTAAATTCATTTCTTACACGTCTGAATCCTTTGCAGTGAGATGTTTATAAAGCCATCTGAGCGTCATAGTTGCATACGTAAGTGAGGATGGCACGTGTCTGACTGCTATTGGGTGTTCCTAATAATTTGCTACTTCAGTGTAGATTCACTTCTTACACGTCTGAGCCGCCCCGGTGGCGCAGTGGTCTAAGCGATGGCCTCTGATCATTCGTCCGAACGGGGTCCGGGTTCGAATCCCGGTGAGGCATGGATGTTGTGTTTGTCTTACGGCACTGGCTCCCTCCCTTCCCTGGAACCAGTGACCCTAAATTAGGGACGGGCGACTGCTTATAGCCCATTGAGTTGCTCACGGTGGTCGTTAAACCTCCAACAAAAACAAAAAAAAACAAAAAAAAAAAAAAACGTCTGAATCCTTTGAAGTGAGCTGTTTATAAAGCCATCTGAACTTCATAGTTGCATACGTAAGTGAGGATGGCACGTGTCTGATTTCCACTGGGTGTTCCGAATAATTTGCTACTTCAGTGTAGATTCATTTCTTACACGTCTGAATCCTTTGCAGTGAGATGTTTATAAAGCCATCTGAGCGTCATAGTTGCATACGTAAGTGAGGATGGCACGTGTCTGATTGCTATTGGGTGTTCCTAATAATTTGCTACTTCAGTGTAGATTCACTTCTTACACGTCTGAATCCTTTGCAGTGACATGTTTATAAAGCCATCTGAGCGTCATAGTTGCATACGTAAGTGAGGATGGCACGTGTCTGATTTCCACTGGGTGTTCCTAATAATTTGCTACTTCAGTGTAGATTCACTTCTTACACGTCTGAATCCTTTGCAGTGAGATGTTTATAAAGCCATCTGAGCGTCATAGTTGCATACGTAAGTGAGGATGGCACGTGTCTGATTGCTATTGGGTGTTCCTAATAATTTGCTACTTCAGTGTAGATTCACTTCTTACACGTCTGAATCCTTTGCAGTGACATGTTTATAAAGCCATCTGAGCGCTATAGTTGCGTACGTAAGAGAGGATGGCACGTGTCTGATTGCTATTGGGTGTTCCTAATAATTTGCTACTTCAGTGTAAGTAAAGAAATATGTGTTAAAAAATAAAAACAGATATTCAAGCAATTGTGATATTAGTTTTAACGACGTATTTAGCATGCAGTTCGGCGCCTGGCACAGCTGAACGTTGCAATTAAATTCCTTGATGTTTCCTTTTTGGTTTCGTTACTGGACCACAGGAAGACAGTATTGCACCAACAGCAGCTGGCATGAGACATACGAAGCGTAGGCAGCTTCTGGATTGCATTAACAATTCACATTCCTTTGTTGTTTCCTCACCGCACATTCCTGGTATTAGTAATAATTGTTGGGTTGAGGTTACGATTATCTGATCTGGAATCTCAGGTCGTTATGTGGCATTTAGGTCGACCACAAATATCGCTTCTCTTTCCTTTGGGGGATTTTAATGACTTTAACTGTTCTTACACTGACATCACCATCTATAGTCAACTAGCTGAATTGCCCGGAGTTGCTCGTAAGAATCTGGTGATAATTCACTATCGAAATGTTGTATAAATGAAAACGATTAATTTTTTACGGTATTTCATTTGTTCATTGAATTTGAATTTTATTTTCTGTAGAGTCTTTAGGCACACAGTATTTTTAGTTTTTCTGTTTGATTTTTGTTGTTTACTTACCTTCAGTTCCGATGCTGAATTTTGTTGCAGTTCTTCACTGGGAAGCTCTTGTCACAAAAAAATTAATTCAAAATAAAGAAGTAAAAAAATGAACTTTTTACGAAAATATTGTATGGGAGCCCCTTGACCCCGGGCTCCGATTCCTTCCGAAAGCTGTCTGAAGTCTAAGTTAGGGTACCATGAGATAATATACCAATTCAGAATAAAAAAGTAAAAAATGGAACTTCTTACGAAAGTTTTGTATATGGGCCCCTTGACCCCGGGCTCCGATTCCTTCCAGAAACTGTCTACAGTCTAAGTTAGAGTACCATGAGATAGTATACCAACTCAGAATAAAAAAGTAAAAAATGGAACTTTTAACGAAAGTTTTGTATGGGGGCCCCTTGACTCCGGGCTCCGATTCCTTCCAGAAACTGTCTACAGTCTAAGTTAGAGTACCATGAGATAGTATACCAATTCAAAATAAAAAAGTAAAAAATGGTACTTTTTACGAAAGTTTTGTATGGGGGCCTCTTGACCTCGGGCTTCCTTCCAAAAACCGTCTACGGTCTAAGTTAGAGTACCATGCGATAGTATACCAATTCAAAATAAAAAAGTAAAAAAAAAAGGGAACTTTTTACGAAAATTTTGGATGAGGGTCCCTTGACCCCGGGCTCTCCGACCCCTTTCAAAACCGGCTACGGTCTAAGTTAGAGCACCATGAGATAGTATACCAAATTTTGTGGTTCTAAATTGAAAACTGTAGATTTGCATAGCAGACAAACAAACAAACATTCAACTTTATATATGAGATGTTCGGAGTTTATTTCTTTTTAATGGAGAATCAATAATGAACAGCAAAACCTGTATAATGCATAGTATCCATGTTTTCCTTTTTCTTAAAATATTGAACTCAGAAAGAGTACTTTAAATACAAAGGTTGTTCATAAGGTAACATGCTTTATCTTCCAGAATCATCTACGAATTGAATGGAGTACACAGTACTCAAGTGTACAGTACACTGGTGTGTTTTTTAATCTTTGTGATGTATACCTGTAATTGAACTTTCATTTCGAGTTCCTGTGTTCTCATGTAAATTTGGTTTCTCCTTGGCAAATATTTTTCTCACGTAACGCCACATGATTTCTCCCGACGAACTGTTCAGAGTTCCCAACCTGACAGTGGGCCAAAAGGTAATTAAAGCGAAGTTCGTGTTTAGTTAGAACTATAGTCACAGACAGAGTGACGTACCACTAAGGTGAAACAAGAGTCAAAACGGCAAGTTGCAGAGAGAAGCCTTTGCCGACGTAGTTCAGTTAGTAGAATTGTCCGATTCCGGAGAAAGCAGATATGGCTTCGAAATCCATCACCAGCACAAAAACGGCTTTTCTTCACAGCTGATAATGCTTTGTTTAGAGAATGAGAGCTGAAGTTCTGAGAGATGAGTACACTCAGTACACAAAACATTAGAGATTGTTGGGATGGACAGTGGACATGAACATCCCCGTATGGAAAAGACTCAAACCTAACGCAGGCGATAAATATGCGGGCATCAGGGCTTCCCAACAGTGCATTGCAATCGACGAGCATGGATAAAAGTGGAAATCTGAGCGACTTTGATTCTGGACACATTGTCGGCGCAAGAAATATGGGTCATTCTATCACAGAAGTGGTAACAATCCTAGGGTTCCCGAGGGCAATCGTATCAAGGATGTACCGTGAGTATACCATCGACAGACATACCAGCGCCTAGAGAGCAAGCGATGGCCGATCACACGCCATTGATGACCGGGGTCGACGTAGACTGTCCAGGCTCATACACACCAAACACTTTACAACGGCGGCACAAGGCCTAAGCAGCGTCAACGAGCGAACGGCTTGACGTCCACTGTATACTCTGGGCTACGGGGTCCAACGTCTACTCGTCTGCCACTGTTGACTGTTCGTCATCGGATATTATGCCTCACCAGGTGGCGTGAGCATCAAAACTGGATCTCTGCAGAGTGGCGTCGTGCCGTGCCATGTCGGCTCCGCGAAGGTTTTGAGGCTTTCTCATGGGACACATTAGGTTCCTTAGTGTGTCTGGAGAGGTCCTTAACCGCTGCACACAACCACTATGTGCTGGCTGATCACCTACACGCTTTCATGGCCTTCGGGCATCCTGCGGCCTATCAAGTCAAGCAATTTGATGTTTTTCAACTTATACACTGCTGGCCACCCAAAATGCAACACCAAGAAGGAAGCATCCGATTAGCCTGAAACTCGCAGCATGCGTCGCCCGTGATAGGACGTGCAAACGATTAGCATTGCAGGGCATATGCAAGTCATGTGCGCCCGGCACGCCACCGAGAAGCACTATAAGAAGGTTGCACAGAAGGCGGGGTGTAAGCAGTGGAAGTGTGTTGTGCTGCCGGACCTGTGCGTGGGAAGCTTCCCGAAGCCTCGTCGCAGAATACGGCAGTCATTCCAGCATGTTTCGGAGTTCGACAGAGGACGAATAGTGGCTTATCGCGACAGCGGTTTATCGTACCGAGACATCGGCGCCCGTGTGGGACGACATCCAACCACAGTGAGGCGAGTATGAATTCGGTGGGTGCAGGAGAGACAGACGGACCGACGTGAGCGATTGCCGCAGCCGCGGCACACCACCGAATGTGAGGTCCGACATGTTGTGCGGCGGGCATTGAAGGTTCGCACCGCCACATCACGAACGTTAGCGTAGGAATTAGGGTGCGTTGCGCAACAACCTGTGTCAGCACGTACCGTTCGACGTTGTCTGCAGGAGCGGGGACTCTGTCGCACGGAGCCCATTGCTCCGATTACCATTGACGTTCACCACCGGCGAGTGCGGCGGCATTGGGCCGTTGAACGCTGCACTTGGACTACGGAATGGCACGACATTGTCTTCTCCGACGAATTCCGCTTCTGCCTGCAACATCACGATGGCTGGACCCGCGTTTGGCGGCACCGCGGCGAGAGACTGTGTGACGCCTGCATTATGCATCGCCATACCGGTCCGTCGCCTGGCGTTATGGTATGGGGCGCAATTGGATATGACACCCGCACCCTTCTGGTACGCATCGCCGCTACACTCAACAGCCACCGCACCATCTCCGACGTTTTGGAGCCTGTAGTCCTCCCTTACCTGCAGGACCTGCCAGCGGCCACGTTTCATAAGGACAATGCGCGCCCGCATATGGCACGCCTGTTCTCCCTATATGTCGCCCATCGAACACGTCTGGTCGCTGATCGGCAACCAAGTGGCCCGGCAAGCAGCACCCACGGCTACGCCTGATGAACTGTGGCAACGTGTGGAAGCAGCCTGGAGCGACATACTCCGAGCCCACATCCAAAGCCTGTTCGTTCGATGCCGCGGCGTGTAGCGGCCGTTATTGCCAGCCATGGAGGCCACACGAACTATTGGTGTGCGTGTTCCGCAAGTCGCACGGGCCTGTAAGCACAATTGTTTCATCTTTGAATCTGTTGTTATGTGTCCAGTAAATCTGGCTTTGCTATCTCGTGTCCTTCTTGGTGTTGCATTTTGGGTGGCCAGCAGTGTATATACACATTTGTAATACAATATAAGTAAAATTAATCAAATGTAACCATTGGCATAATATTCTTCAGTGCTTTTTTAAACGACACACAACTGGCAAGTGGTTTTATATAAATCGGAAACACGTTCCAGAGGCGGTGCCAATGAGCATTAATATTGAATTAAGGAACATTAGGACGAACTTTTGGAATTAAAAGGTTATCATACCCACGAGTTTGATAACTATGTGCAGGATAATATAAATTTATTAAATTGAGATGTTTGTTGGCATAAATACTCTGATGCATTAACAACATCAGTCGATAACTGTAGAATATCTCAAAGATCATAATTTATAACGACTAAACAGGATTTCGACATTTTGCAGTGGATTCAACAAGGAATGCTTTTTTTTTTTTTGTAAAGAAGAAATGCTGTTGATGTTACATTTTGTTGTCCTGCCTCAAGTAAGCAGACAATAAGACAAGTAGGAATAAATAAAAGAATAATAGAGTGTTAACTTAATACTTAATGACAATAGACTGGAGACTCTAGATAAAACTCCTATTTGAGACCCCAAGTCCCGCGAAATAACTTCAACATGGGCATCCCACTTGAAATTCCCCTGAAACAAAACATCTAAAAACTTAGCCCTATCTTGAAAAATCAAAGGGTTATCATTCAAAATCACTTCCGGTAGAGTCTCAACATGAGCTCTTTGGCCAGAAAGAATCATACATGTTTTGGCTCTTCGCTGTATGTATACGCCTTTAATTTTTTTTATTGGAGGTTTAACGACCACCGTGAGCAACTCAGTGGGCTATAAGCAGTTGCCCGTCTGTCATTTAGAGCCACTAGCTTTTAGTTTCACGATCGCGATTTCTGTAAAGCACCGTTGAATGCGAAAAAACGTTAAATTGAATTTTCCCTGTTAAGTTTTAAGCAATTTTTAGCACTATGGGTTTTTGTGTCTGTCTAGTACAGTTTGTAATTGGTGCTTTACTTTTTTGCAGACGTCTTTTGGTGGATTTCTCGCGGTTTGAAACCAAATACCGGTGGGATAAGACTTCGAGACGAGAACGGCAGGTGAGTTTTAAAGAAAACTTTTTATTTCCGTATTCAGGTGGGTCTGCTTTTTTAATTGTAACAAAATTACGCGCATATTATGGTTATTTCTATTATATAAGGGTTCTTCCCAAACAACTGAGAATGTTTCTAATTAAAAACAAATATCGTGCCTTAATTACCATGGAAGTAATCATCTTTAAAATACTGTTCATTGCATCGAATGCAGACGTCCCAACACCCACCCACCCACACACACACTTTTTGAATGTTTTCTGGAATTCTTCTGAAACGCTGTTCAAGCACACCCGCGCAGCTGTTATTGCTCATCAGTCTCAAATTGTCTTCGTTTAAAAATGGGGAACAGCCTGAAGTCACATGGTCACAAGACTGGACTAGATGCAGATTGTGACTAGTGATGTAGAAGGCGCTAAGGTATTTTTTTAGCACGTCTTTTGTAAAAAAAGATCGTGCTTATGCTATCGGTTTGACCGTCCGTTTGTAGACACCATATCTCCACAACTACTAGTCCGATTTGAAACATTATTTTTGCATTGGGAAGCTTGAAATGTGCGAATGATGATCCTTTATTCCCTTTTTTTTTTTTTTACGATGTACAATTTTTCCGCTAGAGGGCGTAAATGCGGATGATGTCGAATTCAAAATACATTTTATTACACATATTTGCTCCTAACCATCGGATTGAAAAATTTCTTTTCTCTTTCGATTCTATTTATGTCGAAGAGTATTTTAGGTATAGTTACTTTCTCAAGTTACGCATAGATTTTCCGCTAGAGGACGTAAAAGTAAACTACGTTTTCACCTGTATCTTTTCTTCTAAAATTCCGATTTGAAAAATTTCTTCTTCAGCGGATACAGCTCTTGATGGAAAATCTTTTGCGTGTAACTTCTAACTTTTGGTAAAGAATACTATGGCCACCAGGGGGCGTAAGTGTCAATTTTTGCTTCTGATGTATTTGCCATGAAATCTGAGCTTCTAAAATCTCGATTGAAAAAATTCGTTCGTACGCTGATACTACTCACTTCGACAAATCTTTTCGGAATATTTTCTTCTTATTGCATGGTTTCTCCGTTAGGGGGCGTAAATGTATATCTTATTTTTGTCAATAGCTCTGCTTCTAATGATCTGATTTGAAACATTCTTTCTTTATTGGATAGAGTTACCGGTGTAACATATTTTCCACATAATTTCAAAATTTTGAAGTAATTCATAGACTTTTCGCTAAGGGTCGTAAAGGTAAATTGCGTTGCCCCCGATATCTCTGCTTCTAAAACTCCGATTTGAAAAATTCTTTCTGCACCGGATACAGCTCCTGATGGGAAATCCTTTGCTCACAATTTCTAATTTTTGGTAAAAAATGGTTTGTCCACCAGGGGGTGTAAATCTTTATTTCCGCTTCTGATTTATTCGCAGCAAAATCTGAGCTTCTAAAATCTTGATTGAAAAAAATTGGTTTGTGGACCGATACTACTCACGTTGACAGACCTTTTAGGAATATTTTCTTCTTAAAATAATGCATGGTTTCTCCGTCAGGGGACGTCGATGTATAACGTATTTTTTATCAATATCTCTACTTCTAGAGTTCGATTTGAAAATTTCCTTCTTTGTTGGATAGTTTTTGATGCGAAATGTTTTTCGTATAAATTTAAAATTTTCAAGTAAATCGTAGACTTTCCGCTAGGGGGCGCAAACGTAAATTGTGTTTTCCACGATATTTCTGCTTCTGAAACTCCAATTTGAAAAATTCTTCGTGTATCTCATACAGCTCGTGATGGAAAACGTTTTTCATATAATTCCAATAATTGGTAAAGAATGGTTTGACCACCAGGGAGCGCACGTGTGAATTTCTGCTTCTGGTGTATTTGAAGCAAAATCTGAGTTCCTGAAAACTCGATTAAATTTGTTTTGTTTTTTTTGGACCGATTACACTCACATCGAAAAACCTTTTGAGAATATTTTCTTACAAAAATAATGCACGGTTTTCCCGCTTGGGGGCGTAGATGCGTATCTTATATTTGTCCTTATCTCTGCTTTGAAAAGTCCGATTTGAAAAATTCTTTCATTGTTGGAGAACGTTTCTGCTGCCAAATGTTTCTTATATTAATTCAAATTTTTCTGAACTCATAAGTCTGCAACCAGAGGGCGTAAGTTCACCATTCCGTTTACAGCAGTATCTGCGGGATTAAAAACCCGATTGAAAAACTTCTTTCTTTGGTCAGATGCAACTTTTTTCCAGACTGGTTACATTGAATTTGTACAGCTTTGATAACTTTAATTTGCGTCAGAACAAATTCAAAAGACGTGCTCAGTACACTCGAGAATTCGGCGTCATCTTTCTTGTTTAGGCTTAGTGGCTTTAAGCCATTTTTCGTGGTTAGATGGTAAAAGAAGCTTGGCAAAGGTGTTTTTGTAGATGATCATGCATGCAAAAATAGGGAAATCTGTGTTCTGTATACAAACATACTCCTTTCTTAATCAAATGTTTATACTACAAAGATGCAGAGATGGTTGCCCCGGTGGTCAGGAACGTCGCCAAATTTCAGCCCAATCTGAAATTTGTCTCGCCCACCTTGCCACCCACCCAGTTCAAAGTGTGTCATTTTTCGATATATTTAACTTCGAAATATATTCTAAACTTTACCAAGCAATACGTCTTGTGTTTCATTTCCTGTAACCCTACGTATTTCCCTCTAGGAAGTGAATTGTTTACTTCTCAAGACTTTATCAAAATAGCCCGGCAGAACCATGAAAATTCAGTTGTTCTCCACTCTTCCGGTTTCTTAGTTTCAGCCTCTTTTTCATGTTTGAATGGCCAGGCGACTAATGAGGTGGGTGGATAGGAATTCACTGAGAGGGTCACTACTAATTGCTCTGTTTGTTTTCTGTACAAAATAGGGGATTCTAACACGAGAAGTGGAGTCTAAAGCTACACTAGCGTCCTGAAGTGGTTGACGACTGCTTTGTTGAGAGGAGTGCAAAGCAAAATCGCTGGCTGGAAGGAAGAAAGTTAAAGGGAGTGAGGTATTGTGTCTGTAGGACACAACGTTAAAATTTGATTTAGATAAAAAAAACCCGACATTTTCTTTTAAATAAATTGTTTAAGTACAGTATTATTTTCGTAAACAAAAATGGGGAATTTTGAAAGGAATTTAAAACAATGCATCCAGAGCAAGCAAAATGTTGAAGGCGACATTCCACTAACACTTGTATCTTATACTCGTAACGTAATTAGTCAGGTCCATGTATGTATGTATCTGTATGTGTGTCCAAGTGGAGGGGTCGGAATTGCTACAATTTTTTTGTAGCCGGTAGTGAAACGCATTGTAACCACCCCGTTGGCGCAGTGGTCTAAGCGATGGCTTATGATCATTCGTCAAAGAAGAGCCTGCATTCGAATCCCGGTGAGGCATGGATGTTGTGTTTGTCTTACGGCACGGGCTCTCTCCCTTCCGGGGGAACCAGTGACCTTAAATTAGGGACGAGCGACTGCTTATAGTTCAATTAGTTGCTCAGGGTAGTCGTTAAACCTTCAATCAAAAATAAAAAAAAGTTCTTCCTTTGTGTGAGAGCGTTTCCGCTGCTAAATGCTTCTCATAAAATTTCAAAATGTTCTTAATGAACATTTTGAAATTTTATGATGATTTTGAAATGCGAACCGTATCTTGGATATCTCTGATTAATATTTGTCTGTACACCTATGATGTTTGCCTCTGTAACACTTGTTGTAGATTTTCCTCCGTGAGGGATAAAACAACCGAGTCACGACCATCTATAAATCTTTTATGCCGGCTGTATTTTCCTAGACATTTATCTTTCTAAGCCTCTTTCATAAGACGCAGACAGACTTCTTAAGTCGACAGCAAAATTTAATGTCGCATCTTTGTTCCTCTTTCACATCCGTTTTTTTAAGATTTCCAGACGTAGTTTGAAGAAGCGTATATGCTCCAATTTTGTTCCTTCTGTCTGACCGTCCGCACGGTAACTCGGGTAAAAATGGTTCAATTCCGATGAAATTTTATTATGTAGTACGGGACCACCTGGGGACGAACCCTATTGAAAATGGACGAAATGGGCTCAAAGGTCATGACATAGAAGCGGGATTCATTCCATTGCCCTTATGCATCATAACTTAAGTAAAAATGCTTCGCTTGCGAAAAATTTTTATCACGTTGTTCTGGAAGTATACTTAACCGGTTCCGTTGAATATCATCGAAATGAGGTCAAAGGTCAGGACACAGGAGCGAGATTTATTCCACAGCTACTATCCTCATAACTTGACTAAAAGTGATTCTATTGCGACAAAAATTTAGTATGTTATTCCGGAGTTATACCGAAGTAATTCTGTTCAATATCATTGAGATGGGGTCAAAGGTCAGGCCACAGGAGCGAGATTTATTGTACAGCCATTATCCTCATAACTTGAGTAATGATTTCTTGTATGTTGGAAAGCGTATCATAATCAATACATTGCATGATTTTACTAACTTGTTTCGAAAAAGCATAGCGCAAAAATACTTGTTAGAGGTTAACGAAACAACTCTTATTGAACTGCGCACTACCGACGACGCATGCGTGATAAATAGGTGTAGCCGGTTGCTATGGTTACTGCAACGACTTCCGTTTTTACGAGAGCGGTGCCAAGGTCGAATGCAGTATTGCACATTTTTTACAAAAACATTCTCAGCTGTTTTGGGACAAGCTGTACTATACGCTTATATGGAGATATGTTGCGTACCGGTATTATGTGTACGAACACGATGGGAGTTCAAAAAAGCTCTTGATACGTTTTTGTTTTTTTTAATTGGATGTTTAACGACCACCGTGAGCAACTCACTGGGCTATAAGAAGTCGCCTGTCCCTAATTTAGGGTCACTGATTCCAGGGAAGGGAGAGAGCCAGTGCCGTAAGACAAACACAACATCCATGCCTCACCGCGATTCGAACCTCGATCCCTTTCAGACGAATTATCAGAGGCCATCGCTTAGACCACTGCGCCAGCCTTGATCCGTTGTGATGTTTACTCTAACATAGCTTTCCTTTTTATTCCCCATATCGATGCAAATTTTGGTTCGTTCCCCTTTAGGCATTTCCTGATTTAATGTTACATCTCTCTCTCTCTCTCTACCTCTCTCTCTCTCGATGAATATTCATGTGGCAACCTAAACTGAAGTTAGGAGTGGAATGACGTATGTGTTCTACAGACATAAGAATGCTGTTTACTGTGTACTGTATGTTTTTGGCTTTCGAGCTGACTTTAGTCAGATGCTTTGTAGCCGATTTCCGTCAGAGTGTTGTCTCTTGTCGGATGTACACAATTAAGTAATGACCCTGAATTAAATACAAGAAAGACCACGCCGAAATTCCGGTTGTAATTAGCACGTCTTTTAAATCCGTTCTGACGTGAATTAAATTTATCAAAGCTGTTCGAAGTCAATTAAACCGGTATGAAAAATAGTAGTGTCTGACGGAAGAAAGAAGTTTTTCAGTCGAGTTTTTAATCCAGCAGATATTGCTGTAAACAAAAACGTAAACTTGCGCCCTCTGGTGGCAGACTTGTGCATTAAGAATATTTTGAAATTTTTATGAGAAACATTTAGCAGCGGAAACGCTCTCACACAAAGAAAGAATTTTTCAAATTGGACTCTAAAAAGCAGAAATATCGAGAAATATAAGATATGCATCTAGGCTTCCTGGCGGAAAAACAATGCATTATTTTAAGACTAAAGTATTCTCCAAAGGTTTTTCGATGTGAGCGCTATCGGTTCACGAAAGAATTGTCTCAATCAAGTTTTCAGGAGCTCAAATTTTGCTGCAAATACATCAGAAGCAGAAATTAAAAATTACGTCCCCTGGTGGCCAAAACATTCTTTACAAAATATAAGGTATTATATGTAAGACATTTCCCGTCAGGAGCTGTATGCAATACAGAAAGAATTTTTCAGATCGGAGTTTTAGAAGCAGAGATGTTGGGAAAACGCAGTTTACTTATATGCCCCTTAGCGGAAAGTCTTTCAATTGCTTGAAAATTTTGAAATTGTGTGAAAAAAGGTTTGCACCGGAAACGTTATCCACCAAAAAAAGAATTTTTAAAATCGGACTCTTAGCAGTAGAGATATCGACAAAAATAAGATATAGGCCTATGCCTCCTGGCGGAGAAACCATGCATTATTTTAAGAAGAAGATATTTCGAAAACGTTTATCGCCGTGAGCAGTATCGGTCCACGAACGAATTTTTTTCAGTCGAGATTTTAGGATATCAGATTTTGCTGTAAATACATCAAAAGCAGAAATTAACACCTTCGCCCCCTGGTGGCCAAAACATTTATACCAAAAATCAGAGATTACATGCGAAAGATTTCCAAATAGGAACTGTATCCGCTGCAGAAAGAATCTTTGAAATCGGAGTTTTAGAAGCAGAGATATCGGGAAAAACGGAATTTAATTTTACGCCCCCTAGCGGAAATTCTATGAGTAACTTGAAAAAGTGACTAAACCTAAAATTGTCTTCGAAATAAATACACTGCTGGACAATTGCTAAGGACGTATCATAAACGGCTATATAGCGCATAAAAAAGTAAGTGTGGTTGGATGCCAACTGAAATAAAATAATGTCAAAATGCCAGAACATTACAAGAAAGACAATTTATTGTGCTCTGAAATCCAGAAGGCTTTGGAACGTGTTCAAGGGACAAACAGGCCATTTTGTGCAGAATACGTAAACGTGAAAAAAATGCAATTACCGTCCGCAGGCGTTCCGGCGTAAGATGTCAATACGGGATATGGCCACCATGGAGGGCGATGCAAGATTCCACACGTCGTGTCATGCTTTGCACAACATTATCAAGCAGCTGTTGGGGTAATTTATCCCATTCCTCTGTCAGTGCACGGATGAGGGTGTTCTTGTTTATTGGAGGGCATTGGCGACCAGCAAGACTCCTCCCCAAAGCATCCCACACATATTCAACGCCTCGTATGGCCAGCACATTTTCAATGTGCTGGCCATACGAGGCGTTGAATATAATCGCTCTCAAGACACTCCTGGACAGCGACTGTTCGATGACATGTTGCGTTGTCGTCCATGAAAATGAATCTATCACCGACAGCACCACGGAACATGCGAACATGAGGTAGCAGAACATCATTAATGTATCGTTGGCCAGTCATAGTCCCAGTTGGAAGCACATAGAGAGACGTACGGCTATTGATCATGATGCCAGCCCATACCATGACACTACATGTCGGATATCGGTCCCTTTCCTGTATGTTTGCTGGACAATATGCAGTACCACTATCACGCCAGATCAGTTGTCGTCGACAATCAGACGATAGACTGTATCTACTCTCATCTGAGAAGAGGACAGCAGACCAGTCGTTATCAGTCCAATTGCGATGTTGATGGCACCATTGCAAACGGGCGGTACCGTGGCGTCTGGACAATGGGATGCACACACACAACAGGACGGCGGGCGTATAGTCCTCCTTCATGCAAACGTATGGCGACAGTTTTTCGGGAGATCTGCTTGCCAGTAGCAGACGTAAACTGATTTGCAACCTCACTAGCTGTGCTGCGCCGGTGTTTTTTTTTTTTTATAGCACTATGTACCGATTTTCTGCAGGTGTCGTACTGCGAACACGACCTCCCCCGTGACGTTTGCTACACTCTCCATTTGTTTGAAATGATTTCCAAAGCCTTGAAACAACACTGTGGCTGACGTCGAACTCCCTGGCAACATCTGTTATTTTTCGCCCTTCTTCAATCTTGCCAATAATACGGCCACGCGTAAAATCATCTAGGTGATGTCGGGAAGACATACTGAAAATTGCAAGTTCGTCAATTGATTCTTTCCCTTTCAACTTTGCGTTTGAACAACAACGGTCAATACGCGTCAAGTCCTTTATATCAGCGCTGCGACGTCACGAACAAGTTCGGCAATCCAAAATTTGCATACGCACAACCCGTCTTACTGTATCCCGCACTTATGCTAATTTCCACATTTTCCTGCCTTCCATTTTATGGTTGCTATATCGTTGCTATTGTCATACATCCTTAGCAATTGTCCGGCAGTGTAGAATCGAAAGGTAATTTTTTTTTCAATCGGATGTTTAGAAGCAAATATATGGAATAAAATGTATTTTGAATTAGTTATCATCTGCATTTACATCCTCTAGCGGCGAAATTGTGGATTGTAAAAAAACCGAAATAAAGGATCATCATCCGCACATTTCAAGCTTTCCAATGCAAAAAGAAAAAAAAATTAAAATGGGGCTAGTAGTTGCAGAGATATGGTTTCCGTAGACGGACGGACAAACAGATAACATAAGCACGATTTTTTTTACAAAACACGTGCTAAAAATATAAAAGCAGGAAAACTTATGTGAATATATTCTATTCGAAGTACATTCCTCCTGTGTTAATACAAGAAGTGGCACGATAAACCAACGAAAGGAAAGACTTGCAGAGGTCATCTTTTGGTTAGGAGTAAAGAACTGATGTCCCAATTCTTTGCATGTCTTCAATGTCTTGAAAAACTTTTCCTTTAAAAGGCAGCTTTAATTTAGGAAATAGAAAGTTGTCTTTACAGTGACAAATCTGGAGAATGCGAGGAAATGGTTCAATACATGCACCTGTTTTCGTGCCAGGAATGGCTGTACACTGACTGCTCTGTGTGTACGGGGGCGTTATCGTGAAGAAGAAATCATTGCCCGTTATATTTCTGGCACGAAATATCCTCTTCCACAGTTGTTCCAAAATAATGTGTAAGCATTACCAACGACAGTTGTGCCTTTAGGAATTACCTCGTGATGCAGAATTCCCTTGCTGCCGTAAAAGCACACAAGCATTGTCTTGATTTTGAACTTTTGTAGCCTGATCCTCTTTCGTTTGGGTAACAATGGCGACTTCCACTGAACACTTGGACGCTTTGTTTCGGGATCATAACGAAAACACAATGTCTCGTCACCTGCCACAATAATTTGGAGAACATTTTGCATTGTTTCTGGCGTCTTTTGCGTACATCACTTGTGTATAGATAAGTGTTGTATCCGATTTCTTGTGTCGAGTTGGATTCCAAGTGACACCTAGAGGCAGTTTTGTGTATGACGTCAGTGTGTTACAAACACGTCTTTGTAGACGACTCAGCCCCTCGTAAAAGTGGTCCTAACAGATTTCTTGGATCGGTTTGAGATCCAACTAACATCTAGGGATAGCTTTGTTCATTACCACTGGGTGTTACAAGCGCTACTTTGCAGACGACTCAGCCCCTCGTCCAAGAATTCGGAAAGTGTCTTATCATTCCAAGAATTCAGAAAGTGTCCTATATCCGAAATTTTAGATCGGGTTGGATTTTAGTTGAAACCTACGATTAGTTTTGTGCATGACGGCTGTGTGTCCCAAGCACTCCTTTGTAGACGACCCAGCCCCTCGTCCAAGAATTCAGAAAGTGTCCTATATCCGAAATTTTGGATCGGGTTGGATTTCAATTGAAACCTACGAGTAGTTTTGTGCATGACGGCTGTGTGTCACAAGCACTCCTTTGTAGATGACCCAGCCCCTCGTCCAAGAATTCAGAAAGTGTCCCATATCCGAAATTTTGGATCAGGTTGGATTTCAATTGAAACCTACGAGTAGTTTTGTGCATGACGGCTGTGTGTCACAAGCACTCCTTTGTAGACGACTCAGCCCCTCGTCTAAGAATTCAGAAAGCGTCCTATATCCGAAATTTTGGATCGGGTTGGATTTCAATTGAAACCTACGAGTAGTTTTGTGCATGACGGCTGTGTGTCACAAGCACTCCTTTGTAGACGACTCAGCCCCTCTTCAAAGAATTGGGAAAGTGTTGTGTCCGAAATTTTGGATCGGGTTGGATCTCAACTGACACCTAGGGGTGGTTTTCAGAAAGTGTCTTATCATTCTAAGAATTCAAAAAGTGCCCGATCTGAATTCTTGGATCGAGTTGAATTTCAACTGACATCTAGGGGTAGTTTTGTGCATGTCTCCTTCGTAGAAGACTCAGCTCCTCGTGAAAGACACTACGAAGAAACTTCTTGGCGTAAAGCTGAATTTACCCCCATTTCGCTGTATGTAATCTTTTCTTCTTTCACTAGTTATTTTAATGAGATTCGTGCGAGAACTCAGGTTTCTCACACAACACTTGATCCCTTAGTCTTAGCATGAGTACGATAAGCCCTCCCTTTTTTTAATAGTTACTATAATTGCTAATGCGTTTATTTCTGTACAAGAAGTCATTTCCCAATGTGCAGATTGCATGAATATTTTTCTGCGAAGAAAAGGAAACCTGTGAAATTAATTGTATTAAATTCGGTGTTTTTATTAAAATTGTTGACATTTCTCTGTCTTTAGTGATTCGCCATTGAAGCCATATTCAAAGAAGACTGTTGTGATTTCTATTCCTGATGGACATTCCATCTACGACTATGAAACGCTGAGTGTTTGGAGTGACCACGACATTAAAGACTACGGATTCGTGAAGCTTCGACGTGATGCTGTAGTCCCACCATCTCCAAGGGCACTTGGAATTTCACTGGAGGTAATGATGACTTACATTACAAATATACTGGTCAAAACGATTAAGGGAAAATCCAGTGACGATATTATTTCACTGGAAAATCCTCACTGTCGGATCCTAAAGAAGATGTATGTGCGTGCTGTTAGAATATAGCAGAAAATATGCAAATTATTATTAGCAACGATTAATAACAATTTGGCGAGTTTATTCATCATCAACGCAAAGAGCACGTGACTTTGGTTAGGAAAAGGTTGAGAATAAGCAAATGACTGTAGTGATGGCATAAATCATTCTTTCTTGGGAGTTCATTCATCATTCACGCGAAAGCGTCATTCACGGAGGATAACCCAATTCCCAAGTTGTCACGATGCTCACTGAGTAAATAATTCGTTGCAGGGATCTCCTATTGACTAGTGATGGCGTAAATCATCCCTTAGGAGTTCATTCATTATTCAAAAGAGTCATTCCCGGAGGATAATTCAATTCCCAGATTGTCACGATGCTCATTGAGTAAATCATTCGCTGCAGTGATCTCGTAGTTACCACTGGTTTTAATTCATTGACACTTCAAACAAAGTGAAACAGCTCTCGCAAAACATGTGCTGTTACGGAAGGGAGCGTGCAAAGGACTAAGGTAGTCCGAAGTCTTCTCTTTTATGAGTGAACCGTTGCGCAAAGCAATGGCCCATTCACTGTTCACCCGCGTATTCATGTTGTCATGGAAACACTAGCAGGCGATCATATCAAAGTTCTTCGAATCAGAACATTGAAAACTCGGGTAGAGAATGCTGTTTTCGTTAGGACCGTTGGTGATTCTCGCTCGCCAGACGGATCCGCATATGTGTTTTTTTCACAGGGAAACCATCGACATATCTTAATACCGTTGATAATTGACATATATTTAACTGACTTTTATTTGTGCATTCTTCGGGCTTCGCAGCTAGCCTCGAATATACGCCACTGAGCCTGTTGTTATCTTGATAAGACCCTATAACGAAGTAAATTTCTCCGTCATTTTTGGTCTACGCCGGGATTCGAACCCGAGTCCACTTATTCCGGAACAAGTCGCTCTACCAACTGAGCTACGCAGACGTTCATTCTGATTGCTATCTGCCTTTATGTCGTGTGCGTCCCGCTGGCAGGTACGTCACAACCCACACCTAATGAAGAGATTGAGGCAGTCTTGAAAGTTCTTATATGTTTTAACAATGTGCAAGCTTTTCACCTTAATAGTCCGTAACCCACGGCTGAAAAAGTTGTAACTGAAATGTTTTCTTGTCATATAACACGAATCGTAATAAAATGCATAACTATAATAAATGGTTGAATTAAGAGGTAGAAAACAATTCGTGCTGAACAAATAGTAGGCAAGATTAAAAGCTGTCTAAACACGATTCAAACAATGCACAATTAGCCCGACCACATTTAAAAAACGAAGTTAATTTACAGCTAAAATCACTAGTTAAAAGAATATAAAAGGCGAGGTCTTTCGAGGTCACCGTGACCTCATCTTCAGGCCGAACACAGCGTGAAGGACCGAAATGCATTAGAATCACAAAACACGTTGCCATTAGGTAAGTTCAAAATGTGGTAAAGAGTTCAAATTATAATAAATAATATTAATAACTTTTATTAGTAATAAATAAATAAGATAATATTAATTAATATTTTAATAAATACAATTAATAAATAATTATAATAATAATAATTATTATTAGGGTGGTGTTGGTGATGTTTAGTGAGGACAACCCTCACTAAACATCTCAAGCACACCCAAAGTCAGCAATAGAAAGGCTGACCATTGGACGAGCAGAAGGAGGACGGGGAATGATTGACCTTCTGGAACACAGAGACAAAGAAATCAGCAGCCTCAGAAAACACTTCCATCAGAGAAAGGGGCCCCTTCACCAAGCGATAAACCAGAGTGAAAAGAAGTACACAGCCCTAGACCTCTTTACTTAGAACATTGAGGTTAGAACGAGGGAGCCAAAAGAAGGAATTTGGAGCAAGAAAGTCCTACACGAAAGCACTACAACGATCTGCAATCTGACCATGTGGATAAAACTGCATCCAATGCATGGCTAACAAACGGATCACTCTTCCCCGAGACCGAAGCGTTCCTGATGGCTATACATGATCAAGTTGTAAACACCAAAAACTACCGGAAGCATATCCTGAAGGACATGTCAGTAAAAAGCGACACATGTCGGCAATGCCATCAAGCGCCAGAGACCATCCACCACATCACAGCAGGGTGCAGAGTCCTCACACAAACAGAGTACACGAACAGGCACAATCAAATCGCCAAGATTGTCCATCAGAAATTGGCAAGAAAGAACCACCTCATTACAATTGAGCCTGTCCCCTACTACAAGTATGAGCAAACAACGCTTCTAGAGAAAAACACGCACAAGATGTATGGGGGCAGATCGATCAGAACAGATAAGACCATTCCCTTCAATCGGCCCGACATCGTCCTGGTCGACAAGGACAAGAAGTCAACGTACCTCATTAACATAGCCGTGCCCAAAACGTGCAATATCCAGAAGATGCACGGGGAGAAACTGTCCAAGTATAACGACCTACGATAGAAGTCAAGGAAATGTGGTATGTGGAGAACGTCACCACCGTCCCCATAGTAATATCATCCACAGGAGTTGTACCTAAGACCATTCATAGCTCTATACAGACACTTGACCTTCAACCTAACACCTACATGGCCGTCCCGGTAGCGCAGTGGTCTGAGCGATGACCTCTGGTCATTCGTCCGAAAGCGGTCTGGGTTCGAATCCCGGTGACGCATGGATGTTATGTTTGTTGTACGGCCCTGGCTCTCTCCCTTCCCTGGAACCAGTGATCCTAAATTAGGGACGGGCGATTACTTATAGCCCATTGAGTTGCTCATGGGGGTCGTTAAAACTCCAATAATAATAAAAAAACACCTACATGGAACTACAGAAGGCAGCTATCCTGAACACTTGTAGGATAGTAAGGAAGTTCCTGAACAACTGCGAGAAAGAAATACTACTTCCCAGACTTGGTACGTCGTATCCGCCCCGGAAAGAAGAGAAAAACCTCAGGAAGCGGTGGAATCTCAATAAAATAATTACTTAATTTAATAAATTATAATAAGATTCTTAATCTCATTATTCAGGGCATTACATTACTGGAGAGAACCCCAACATCTCCGAAACCAGAGTCAATAAAAAAAAATTCTTAGCTATATTTGTGTTCAGCTCGTTAAATTGATAGAGGATTACACACTTTCACTTCAGAAGCAATTCATTGTTGTGCAGTGTTATTAACTCAGTCTCGACGCCAAATTCTCATTTGCTATGTTCACAAGTAAGGAAATCCATGGTCAAGGAACACTGAATGGTACTTCATCGTTACAATAAATATCGCGATATTTCAATATGTATTAAGCTCTCTGTGAACAAAACAATACATTTTCTAGAATCCTGGCTTGGTCCCATATCGGAGTACGGCACTCCTGCGCAACAGTACTGGCGAGGACAGTTTTCGTCAGGCCACAAGGGATAGAGTTTCTGTGCTCAGGTATCCTGACAACAAATGTCCGGAGTATGAATCCTATGCACAGGGGTTGTCCAAAATAATGGAAACACTTTGAAACAATAGGTGTTACGCACCTAATATAGTGTGGGAGCACCCTTGACATTTAAAACTGCTTGAATCCTCCTTGGAGTGGACGCATACAAGTACTGGATGGTGGTAAGTGGTATGTTGTGCCATTCTTCCTGCAGAAAGTGCTTCAATTCCTTGAGAGGCGCCGGAGGAGGATAACGGAATCACACAGACTTTTGAGACTATAAGCAACACTTGAAAAAATTTTTAGCGACATGTTCGTTTTACTCAAAAAGCAGTACATACCAAAGTCACTGTTTTCAGCGAGGTGTGTCCATTGTTTTGGACAACCCCCGTATATTTTATCTTCCTCCAATGTTGAGTTGGATTTCAAGGGAATGAAGTACACATCATGTTTGCTCATGGGATGAACAGGATCTCTATCTCTCCGTATCAACGAAAAAAATGTTCTGGGTTTGAACACCGAAATCCAGGTTTTATCTCCTGCAATTATTCTTTAAAATGTGGACAGTCGGTGGATAGCAGCAACGAAGCGTGTTACAGAAACATCACAAAGCAAAGTTGTAGCTGTCCTCCGTCTCGAGAAGGTTCCACGTGAACCCAATAACCTGAAGAAGGTTCCACGTGAACCCAATAACCTGAAGAAGGTTCCACGTGAATCCAATAACCTAAAGAAGGTTCCACGTGAACCCAATCACTTAAAGAAGGTTCCACGTGAACCCAATAACCTGAAGAAGGTTCCACGTGAACCCAATAACCTGAAGAAGGTTCCACGTGAACCCAATAACTGAAAAAGGTTCCACGTGAACGCAATAACCTGAAGAAGGTTCCACGTGAACCCAATAACCTGAAGAAGGTTCCACGTGAACCCAATAACCTGAAGAAGGTTCCACGTGAACCCAATAACCTGAAGAAGGTTCCACGTGAACCCAATGACCTGAAGAAGGTTCCACGTGAACCCAATGACCTAAGAAGGTTCCACGTAAACCCAATGACCTGAAGAAGGTTCCACGTGAACCCAATAACCTGAAGAAGGTTCCACGTGAACCCAATAACCTAAAAAAGATTCCACGTGAACCCAATCACTTAAAGAAGGTTCCACGTGAACCCAATAACCTGAAGAAGGTTTCACGTGAACCCAATAACCTGAAGAAGGTTCCACGTGAACCCAATAACTGAAAAAGGTTCCACGTGAACTCAATAACCTGAAGAAGGTTCCACGTGAACCCAATAACCTAAAAAAGATTCCACGTGAACCGAATCACTTAAAGAAGGTTCCACGTGAACCCAATAACCTGAAGAAGGTTTCACGTGAACCCAATAACCTGAAGAAGGTTCCACGTGAACCCAATAACTGAAAAAGGTTCCACGTGAACTCAATAACCTGAAGAAGGTTCCACGTGAACCCAATGACCTGAAGAAGGTACCACGTGAACCCAATAACCTGAAGAAGGTTCCACGTGAACCCAATAACCTGAAGAAGGTTCCACGTGAACCCAATAACCTGAAGAAGGTTCCACGTGAACCCAATAACCTGAAGAAGGTTCCACGTGAACCCAATAACCTGAAGAAGGTTCCACGTGAACCCAATAACCTGAAGAAGGTTCCACGTGAACCCAATAACCTGAAGAAGGTTCCACGTGAACCCAATAACCTGAAGAAGGTTCCACGTGAACCCAATGATCTGAAGAAGGTTCCACGTGAACCCAATAACCTGAAGAAGGTTCCACGTGAACCCAATAACCTGAAGAAGGTTCCACGTGAACCCAATAACCTGAAGAAGGTTCCACGTGAAAAATCATGTCCCACCACTATCTGTAAAAACTGCAGAAAGTTCCTTACGACGAAGATGGACCGTAGAAGAATGTGTAAAGGCCCAGCGAATTAAAAATCGCAAGGCTGTCAGCTTGTGGTTACCCCGGGTGGGGAGAGGTGCAAAGGATGAGCATATGGGTAAATGTTGGTTTTCTACAAACTGAGAAGTTGAGCACTGTGACCTATATTCTAAATTAACTTTCCTTTTTAGTTTCTTTCCCTATGTAAATCTTGAGTTTATTCTCAGTTATATTTCACACTTAACGTGATATCTTTTCTCTCAAGCGAATGCTGTTGGCAACATAATTGACGTTAAATGAACGTGACGTATGCCTGTTATTAGATAAGAACTAGAGATAAAGGCGACGAGAAACCAGTTGCTCGTGTGGTGTGGTGTGTTTAATGTGGAGTGTTGATACTGATTTGTGATGTAAAGTCTGAAGTGAAAACATCTGAAATAAAGCATCTTTTCCGTAAGTTTGACTTCTGTTCTAAATGTTTCGTCTGACCGTTAAGGTTTAATTTAGGAACTATTTCATAGTATGGTGATGTTTTAAAATAACGTAGCAGGACGAAAAGACCTCTACGTTATACCACATTGGAGCCACTTTTGCAAGAAAGTAGTAAGTCCAGGAAAAGGAATGGATCCCTCCTTCTCCAGTTCCAGAATGAATTTTAGTGAAGAAAACTGCGTAGACATAACTTCGACAAACTGGGGGAGCAAATCGACATTATATTGCCAGAACAAGAGGATATCATCAACATACCTAATGAATAACAGGGGTTTGAAAAAGCCGGCATCAAGAACATTATCCTCCGCGAGGATGGGGAGAGCGGGGAGAGCCCATGGGTGTCCCCGCTCTTTGTTGGTAAGTAACACCTTCAAATTGAAAATACGTGCAGCGGGACACCAATTTCAAAGCTGACATGACGGCCTCTACCCCTAATGGAGAAAGATTAGGACTATTGGCAAGTTTGCACTCAATTATATCATGTACCGAGTCCAAAGGTACGCTTGGGAAAAGTGAAACCACATCCAACGAAGTCCGATTTGAAAAAAATCTTTCGTTGTTGGAGAGCGTTTCTGTTGCGAAATGATTCTCATATAATTTAAAATGTTAAGTTCAAATCTCCGTTTTCAGCATTATCTGCGGGACTAAAAACCCGATTGAAAAACTTCTTTCTTCGGTTAGATACTTGTTACGGAGATTTAATACTAGAATTTTAGGCATAGATATTAAATCTCATTTGCGCAACTTTTTTTTCGTTTTTGTGCTCCATTTCCTTTGTTTCCACGAAACTTAAGAGAATTTTGCTGTGTCACTCCTCTATGAAACATCGGAAGCACGGTTTATTTAGAGACGCCAGTTTATCTCATTTAAGAGTCTGCGCCTTTGTATGTTGTAGACGGATTAGTATTGTCGTGTTCATTTGATCCTTTGCCTTCTTTAATTTCAAAGCAGCAGAATGAAAGCGCAAGCCCTCTTAATTTCTACCTTGATGCTTTGTATAAGCCGAAGCCGGCGTTTTTCTTATGGGTTTTTGTGGAGGTAAAGGGGTGAGTTTGCTTGGAAACAAAGGGGGCTAAGAGAGTCGACTCAGGGAATTGAAAGCGAACAGTCGCAAAGAGAAGGCGAGGAAATGCATCGCGTGTTAGAAAGAGGTCTTAAGCTGACCAGGGCAATGTAGGTTTTCTCCGCAGGGGCAGAAGGGAAACGGAAGAAATGACCAAAACAGGATTTAGGGAAGAAACTTTTAGTTTCAGAGGAACAGGCAGGAAGAATTAGTGAGATGATGGACAACGTTTCCTGCGATTAAGTAAAGAGAAGAATGAGATATAAAAGGATCGCAAAATTTATTACTTAGAGCTATTTTATTAACTTTTACCACGCAAGACTTTGGAAGTTAACACAAACCACGTAACATACTACTGTTTTCCATACCGGTTCCATCGACATTGAATTCCTTTAATAAATTTAATTCGCGTCCGAACGGATTAAAAAGACGTGCTCATTACGACCGAAGATTCGGTGTCATCTTTCTTGTATCCCTTGCAACGAATTTCGAAGCAATGGGACGAACCTCCATTGGTGAATTAATTCCCCACTTCTTTTCTCTCAGTAAGAGCGCTTGCGCATTAAAGAAGAATGATCTAAATGTGTGATGATCACAAGCGACAGTGGATGCCTAAAAGATTATAAGACCAGTTTTGAATTATACTTACGCAGTAGATTTTTGGCAAGGTTCTGTGCGTTAAGAAATTTGTAAATACTTATCTACTTGTTATTCACCATCGTTTCATTTTACTTCTTAATATTTTTTTTTTTTTTTTTTGCACATTTCATTGCAGAACAAACTGAACTGTGAAATGCTAAATGATGATAACGGATTTGAAGTTCGCTGGGTAATTAGTGGAGATCAACTAATCGTGCAACTTGTTTCGAGAATAGGTAAGAAAATGTATTCAATTCCGTTAGTAGGTTCGATTTTACATGATTGTCTTAAGTTTCAAGTTTGTGTCAGACTTACATTATGCCAGATAAATGTTGAGATATGACGAATTATTTGTCGTCATTTTCTCATTATTTTTTGAGATGATGGTAATTAGATTTATAGTAGGAACCAGACGCTCACGAAAATGGGACACACAATTTCGTTTATTGCTGCTAAAATTTAAGAGATGGGCCCTGTATTGATCTGTGTTTCACACTAGAAAAAAAAATGCCACGCTCTCAGTCAGTAGAGGATCCATCGGAGGGGTGGGGGGTGGATCTCCCACTAACGAATTTTTTTTTCTTTTAAATGGTAAACAATAAATATACACTGTCGAGTCACATTATTGTGACCACCAGCTAATATCCGGAGTAAACGCCGTGTGCAGCGCGGACAGCAGCTAGACAGCCTAGGAGTGACTCAATAAGGTACTAGACGGGCTAGGAGTGACTCAATAAGGTATTAGACAGGCTAGAAGTGACTCAATAAGGTATTAGACAGGCTAGGGGTGACTCAATAACGACTCAATAAGGCATTAGACGAGCTAGGAGTGACTCAATAAGGTATTAGACGGGCTAGGAGTGACTCAATAAGGTATTAGACGGCCTAGGAGTGACTCAATAAGGTACTGGAAAGTGTTCACAGGTATGTGGAGCCATGCTGACTGCAGTGCATCTGACAGCTGCTGCAGGGTGCGTATTGGAGGATCTATAGAGCGAACAACACGATCGAGGTGGTCCCACAGATGTTCAATTGGGTTTGAGTCTGGGGAATTAGGGGGTCAGGGAAGTACTTTAAAGTCTTCATCGTGTTCTTCCAACCACTTTCCGACATTTCTAGCTGTCTGACACGTTGCACTGTCGTGCTGGAAGATCTCATCCGCCCCAGGGAAGAAAATCAGCATGTATGGATGTACGTGGTCTGCAAGGATGGATTCATAACGAATTCGGTCCATAGTGCCTTCCACAGTTATGAGTGAACACAGCGAATGCCACGAAAACATTCCCCAGACCATAACGCTATCCCCACCAGCTTGTGTTCTTCCAGCAATGGTTGAAGAGTGTTTGTTCTCCGCTGTTTCTCGCCTTATACTCCAACGTCCATCCGTTCGATGAAGCAGAAAACGTGACTCATCGGAGAAGGCAATCCTTTGCCAATCAGCGGAGGTCCAATACCGATACTGCAGTGCAAATGTAAGCATTTTCTGCAGATGCACCTTCGTTAGCATAGGTGCAGTGACCATCCGTTTGCATAAGAGACCCATACGCAGAAGGGTTCGCTGAACTGTCATTTCAGACACACTTCCGGCAGCCCCCTGGTTCATTCAGACAGTGTAGCATGTGGATCGACCCTCACGCACTACTCTCGCTCCACTGTAGCGTGTCGATCGGTCCTCACGCACTCTCGAAGCCGACGTTCACCTCTCACATCAATGACACATGGTGCTCTGCAATTTTCACGTCGCTTTTTCGCAATGGTGCCACTTCTCCAATCATGATACACTTTAACCGCAACAGCACGCGAACAGTCCACAAACTGCGCTGTTTCATAAATACTGCCACCCTTGGTCCGAAAGCCGATAATCATCCTTTTTTGCAAATCTGATAAATCGCTTCTTTTATCCATGACAACAAAGTGTGATATGTTTTTCAGAATGCCTACAGCACACCTTATAAAGCCTCCAAGCCAGCTCACGACATGTGCCTTCTCTGATTGGCTACGCGCTGTTCATGTCAAAAGTAGGAAGTGGTCACAGTAATGTGACTCGACTGTGTATAAAATCAAAGTGCAAGGAGAGACAATGTGAGAAAGAAAAAGCGGATGTGTACGCCATACCGTTGGTGTATACTGACAAAGTGGAAAAGATATATATCGGAATGACAAAGCGATCCTTGGACACTAGATGTAAAGAACACATCCGAAGTGTCAACCAGGACATGCAGAATATAACCTTCACCAGAGAGTTATGCATTGCTCGGCCGCTCCTGTATGAAATAGTATTAGAAGAATTGCCCCTTACACGAACTTTAAAGAAACTGCCATCATGGAAACAGTCGAAATCCTTTCCAGCAAACTGGCATGCGATGACATGATCTGTATGGAATTACCAATGGTTTTAAAAGATAGAAACACATCGCGGCACATCGCGTGATAAAAATTCACGTTTGCTGTAAGCATTCCTTGAGTACTGACGACCTGGTGTATTAAAAAATAAGAATACCAGAACTTTTTGAAATGAATATCTGGATAGCCGCCCTGGTGGAGCAGTCGTCTATGCGATGGCTTCTGATCATTCGTCCGAGACGGGTCCGGGTTCGAATCCCGGTGAGCCATGGGTGGTGTGTTTGTCTTACAGCGCTGGCTTTCTCCCTTCCCTGGAACCAGCGGCCCTAATTTAGGGACGGGCGTCTGCTTATAGCCAACTGAGTTGTTCACGGTGTTCGTTAAACATCCAATAAAAAATATATATATACCCACGCACAATGAAATTTGCCACCAAGAAGGAAGCATCGGATTGAACTGAAATTTTATAGACGTAATGATACAGATGAATATGATACACATGATGGCGCAAGAAGGTCCGGCATGGAGGCAAACAGACGCCTGATGTCCTGCAGCAGACTGGCCCACATGTGTTGGACGGTGTGCTCCAAATCCCGCATAGTGTGGCACGACGGCAGCTGGCATTTCAATCGGTCCCACACATGCTCGATAGGATACCATCCAGTGGCCCCGAAGGTCCCCGGATTCCAAACGATACTGCCGTGCAAACGTAAGCCTTTATTGCCGACGCACCTTCGTTAGCATAACCATGCAGTGGCCCCGAAGGCCCCCGGATTCCTACCAGCCAGGCATGGCTCGAGGAACACTAATCTGACTTTGAAACTTTCCAGTGGCCCCCAAGGTCCCCGGATTGTAACCACCCAGGCGTGGCTCGAGGAACACTCATCTGAGTTTGGAACCATCCAGTGGCCCCAAAGGTCCCCCGATTCCAACCACGTAGGCATGGCTCGGAGGAACACTCATCTGAGTTTGGAACTTTCCAGTGGCCCCAAGGTCCCCGGATTGTAACCACCCAGGCGTGGCTCGAGGAACACTCATCTGAGTTTGGAACCATATAGTGGCTCCGAAGGCTCCCGGATTCCTACCAGCCAGGCATGGCTGGAGGAACACTCATCTGAGTTTGGAACTATCCAGTGGCCCCAAGGTCCCCGGATTTTAACCACACAGGCGTGGCTCGAGGAACACTCATTTGAGTTTGGAACCATCTAGTGGCCCCGAAGGCCCCCGGATTCCTACCAGCCAGGCATGGCTCGAGGAACACTCATCTGAGTTTGGAATCATCCAGCGGCCCCAAAGGTCCCCCGATTCCAACCACGTAGGCATGGCTCGAGGAACACTCATCTGACTTTGGAACTTTCCAGAGGCCCCCAAGATCCCCGGATTGTAACCACCCAGGCGTAGCTCGAGGAACACTCATCTGAGTTTGGAATCATCCAGCGGCCCCAAAGGTCCCCCGATTCCAAACACGTAGGCATGGCTCGAGGAGCACTCATTTTATTTTGGTACCATCCAGTGGCCCCCAAGGTCCCTGGATTGCAACCATCCAGGCATGGCTCGAGGAACACTCGTCTGAGTTTGGAAACATATAGTGGCTCCCAAGGTCCCCGGATTGAAACCACCCACGCGTGGCTCGAGGAACACTCATCTGAGTTTGGAACCATCTAGTGGCTCCGAAGGCCCCCGGATTCCTACCAGCCAGGCATGGCTCGAGGAACACTCATCTGAGTGTAGAATCATCCAGTTGACCCCAAAGTCCCCGGATTGTAACCACCCAGGCGTGGCTCGAGGAACACTCATCTGAGTTTGGAACCATCTAGTGGCCCCGAAGGCTCCCGGATTCCTACCAGCCAGGCATGGCTCGAGTAACACTCATCTGAGTTTGGAACCATCTAGTGGCCCCGAAGGCCTCCGGATTCCTACCAGCCAGGCATGGCTTGAGGAACACTCATCTGAGTTTGGAACCATCTAGTGGCCCCGAAGGCCTCCGGATTCCTACCAGCCAGGCATGGCTCGAGGAACACTCATCTGAGTGTAGAATCATCCAGTGGCCCCCAAGGTCGCCGGATTGTAACCACCCAGGCGTGGCTCGTGGAACACTCATCTGAGTTTGGAACCATCTAGTGGCCCCGAAGGCTCCCGGATTCCTACCAGCCAGGCATGGCTCGAGGAACACTCATCTGAGTTTGGGACCATCCAGTGGCCCCCAAGGTCCCCGGATTGCAACCACCTAGGCATGGCTAGAGGAACACTCATCTGACTTTGGAACTTTCCAGTGGCCTCCAAGAACCCCGAGTTTAAACCCTGTGGAAGCTCTCTGGGATGCCATTGAGAGAAACATCAGATCCATGGATCTTGGACCAACATCTCAGGTGGAGTTGTGGACAATGCTACAACAGGCATGACTGGCATTACCTCCGGAAACCCTCTGGCACTTGGTGGAGTCGATATCTCGGTGTGTGCAGACTGTTATTCGCCCTAGAGGACGAGCAACATGCTATTAGGTAAGTGTCTCTAATGTTTTGTCCATTGAGCGTACATACTTTGAGACTGGGACTACAAAACTTTCCGTTAAGGCGATTTTATTGTAATTTAGAACTGCTTTTAAATCTTAGTTTCATACAGTAAGCGGCCCTGTCTTTTTCTTGTGGTTTCGTATGACATTTTGCGTATTTTTTCTTCTCTAGGCTCACACGAGTACATGGCCTTCGGCTTGAGTAGCGATGACGCAGAAACAAAATTCACTTCGTCGGACGCAACGGTCGCTTGGTTGGAACCTAACGGTAAAGGGAATGTTGTTGACTACTTCGTGATGAGCGCTGATAAGGTAAGATGCGACAGATGTACTGTATTTTTTCACTTAGAATAACGCGATTTCTTTTTTCAATAACCTATACTTTTTCTCACATAGTCCGGAGTTCGTTCACAAAGCCCTTGACAGTTGACGCATGTCTGAAGATTTATCCTTGTTTTTGCAAAGTAGAGACACAACGTGTTTGAAAACTTGTCTAAACTTGTTATCACGCGTTAAAATCAAATGCAATTTCTTTCTCCGCTGGGGTGGCTTCACGCTTTGTATGGGGAATCTATTCGTTGTTGCCATAGAACTAAATAAAGACGGGAAAAGATTTTGCAATTTCAAGAATATGGCTTGAGAACGAAGAGAAAAAATTCCATTTATCATACGTGGACAAACTTTCTTTCCGCCAACCACCAATGAGCAGCATGTATACGTGTACAAACATTTACCATACATGTACACCGAAGATCCAAAAGACACTAGTGTTCAAAATTAAGAGAATTTGCACATTTTGTCGATTTTCACAATAAGTACGGAAACAAAGGTACAAATTATGCCGCAGAATAAGATGCAAATTTGCAGTATCGAATACGTAAGCGTACATGGCGTGTGGGAGGAGCTGTGACAGCGGAGGGCATGAAAAGCACACGTGGCTTCCTCCGCGATTAGTTCGCTTATACTCCTCAGCGACATTCATTGTGTTTCTTGCAGGAGTTGGTTCAATTTCATAAGCAGTCAGGTAAAAGGAGTTGCCACGAACGTATTGATGACGGAATGAGGTGGAGAATCGTCGGTAGATTGAAATCGCAAGTGCAGGTTGATACAGAGCTCAATGTAACACCCAGTGTCGTCTGCAGTTTGTGGAAACAGTTTAAGGACACCGGATCCATATCGAGAAGGCCTGGGCAAGGTCGTCCATGAGCCACGACGGCCAATGAAGATCGTTATTTGGCACTTTCAGCAAGGCGCCACAGGACTGCTACAGATGCACAGCTATCTCGTGAGCTGCCTGCCGCCACCGGAACCCGAGTTTCAAGGGTTACTGTTTTCCGAAGGCTTCATGAGAGAGGGCTTTTTGCCAGAAGATCAGCTGTTTGCGTCCCGCTCACTTCAGCACACAAGAGAGCACGTTTAGCATGGTGCATACAACATCAGCCTTGGACCAGACTTCAGTGGGGTAACGTTCTCTTCACAGACGAGTCGCGATTCAGCCTGGACACTGATTCTCGTCGTACCTTCATCTGGAGAGAACCTGTGACCCGATACCTTTCCTCCAACAATCGAGAAAGGGACCACTATGGCAGCGGAGGTGCCGTGGTATGGGCAGGCATCATGTTGGACGGCCGCACACCTCTCCATGTGTTTGATAGAGGCTCCTTGACTGCTGAGAGGTAGAGGGATGAAATCGTACAGCCCTATGTTCGACTTTTCAGGGGCGCAGTTGGCCCTCGGTTACTTTTTACGGACAACAACGCTCGTCCACATAGGGCTCACCCGATCGACGATTATCTTGAAAGTGAGGATATTCGCCAGATGGATTGGCCAGCCAGATCGCCAGACCTAAACCCTATCGAATATGCCTTGGACGCTCTTGGGTGGGCTATAGTAGCTCGCCATCCCCCTCCGAGAACCATCCCGGAGATGAAAATTGAGTTGCTGCAGGAGTAGGACCGACTGCCACAGGGACTCATCAACTGCCTCGTTTCCAGTATGACGTCGCGTTGTGAGAGATGTATGACTGTGAGAGGGGACCATACCCCATATTAGAGTCATTTTATGTTCGATCTTGCAACGTGGATTTTGGACATTCCTGCGCTAGTGAGCCTTACTGACGATCATGAGTGCGTACCATGACTGTTCCATGGTATGAATTTTTCTCTTCTATAAGTAACTGTGTATCCATAGCAAATTTCATTAAAATGTGTCCATTAATTTTTCAGAAATTCGAAAAAATGTGCAAATTCTCTTAATTTTGAACATCATTTGCAAATCAGCATCTTTATGCAAATCGAAGCAACTACAGGTAAATAATTATAACATCTTTATGCAAATCGAAGTAACTACAGGTAAACGACGGCGCGTGTGAAGGTCGTGTAACCGATAAACAACACCTGATACTAAGCTCCGTTAACTTCCTGTAGCTACTTCTGTTCTTAAGATACATTACAAAAAATCATGACAAAATCGAATTTAAGCTACTTCTGTTCTTAAGATACATTACAAAAAATCATGACATAGTCGAATTAAGCTACTTGTTCTTAAGATACATTACAAAAAATCATGACAAAGTCAAATTTAAGCTACTTCTGTTCTTAAGATACATTACAAAAAGTCATGACAAAGTCAAATTTAAGCTACTCTGTTCTTAAGATACATTACAAAAATCATGACGAAGTCGAATTTAAGCTACTTCTGTTCTTAACATACATTACAAAAAATCATGACAAAGTCGAATTTAAGCTACTTCTGTTCTTAAGATACATTACCAAAAATCATGACAAAGTTGAATTAAGCTACATGTTAAAATACATAAAAATCATGGCAAAGTCGAATTTAAGCTACTCTGTTCTTAAGATACATTACAAAAATCATGACAAAGTCGAATTTAAGCTATTTCTGTTCTTAAGAAACATTACAAAATTCATGACAAAGTCGAATTTAAGCTACTTGTGTTCTTAAGATACATTACAAAACATCATGGCAAAGTCGAATTTAAGCTAATCTGTTCTTAAGATACATTACAAAATTCATGACAAAGTCGAATTTAAGCTACTTCTGTTCTTAAGATACATTACAAAAAATCATGACAAAGTCGAAATTAAGCTACTTCTGTTCTTAAGATACATTACAAAAAATCATGACAAAGTCGAATTAAGCTACTTGTTTTTAAAATACATAAAAAATCATGACAAAGTCGAATTTAAGGTACTCTGTTCTTAAGATACATTACAAAAATCATGTCAAAGTCGAATTAAGCTACTTCTGTTCTTAAGATACATTACAAAAAATCATGACAAAGTCGAATTTAAGCTACTTCTGTTGTTAAGACACATTATAAAAAACATGACAAAGTCGAATTAAGCTACTTGTTCTTAAGATACATTACAAAAAATCAAGACAAAGTCGAATTGAAGCTACTCGTTTCTTAAGATACATTACAAAAATCATGACAAAGTCGAATTTAAGCTACTTCTGTTCTTAAGATACATTACAAAAATCACGACAAAGTCGAAGTTATTTTGAAAAGGATCATTTATCCAATACTTAGGTTTACAGCAATAAATCGTTTTTGTAATTCACAAGGGATGTAATAACATTTAAATATAGAAATATAATGAAGCAAAATTATAAAATGTGCTTAATATTTTGTTGCCCAGCCTTTTGCTTTAAACGCAACTTACCCTCTTGCGGGCATACCGTGAACAAAGTTTTGTACAAGATTGAGTTGAACAATACGATTCCAAATTTGAATTACATCTTCAATGATTTGAATTTTGGTAGTTTACATCTTTTTTGATAGTTCATACGATATTTTAAACAACACATTTTTGATCGGGGTTAAGTCCGGTGACTGTGGTGGCCAATCAAGATGCTGAACATTTTTTTCCTGAAACCACTTTTTCACTACTTTAGCACAATGACAGGGATCATTGTCATCTTGAAACATAAAATTGCCGTAATAAATTCTTCTAGATGATGGTAGCATCTTGTTTTCTAATATCCACATGTATTTCTGGACATTTACCGTACCATTGACAAAATGGAGGTTTCCAGCGCCATATGCACGCATGCAGCCGTAAACCATGACCTTCACCGGATGCTTAACAGTAGTCACATAACAACTTGGTTAGAATTCTTCATGTTTGAATCTCCTTACATGGGCACTACTCTGACTCCCATTAAAGCAAAATTCTGATTCATCACTGAAAAGAACATTTTCCCATTGGTTGGTTGTCCGTGAGACATGCTGTTTTGCCCGTTAAAGTCTACGCTGTCTTTGATTTGCAGTTAACAGTGGTTTACGCCTGCCTTTGCAGCAACGTAAGTCATAGTGAAGCAGCCTCCTCCTAACATTAGATGTCTTAACGGTAACATCAGTCACTTCAGACCCTTTTTGAAGCAATTCAAGTGAATTGTGCCTCCTGTCTGTCAAGCTTAGCTTTCTGAGCAGTACCCGGGGTCCGACGGCTTAACGTGCCCATCCGACGCACATTTAGTGGATCGAGCGTTCGTACCTGGCTGGGATCGAACCTGAGGTCCTTTCCGTGGCAGGCACGAACGTTGCCCCCTAGGACACCCGCGGCCCCAATGCTCTAGTAGCTCCGCGAGAATCCTTATAAAGGCTGGACTAGGATTAGGAGAGCATTATGAAGCAGCCGATCAGGTAAAAGAATGTCTATGATTGGCTGTAACAACGGCTACTCATCTAACGTGAATTTCAATATGTTTGTCAAACCCCATACTTTATGTCATATCTTCAGAATAGAAGTAGCTACAAGAAAAACTAAGACATTTGTAAAATTTATATTAAATTTCGTATCCAGTGCTATATAAACGATAAAATAGCTATGAAAATTAATTAGTTATAAAATGAGTTAAACTTAAAAATTCACGGTTTTTGCAAGTGATGCAGTACTTTTGCACCCCACTGTAAACATCACTGCATACCAGGTGTATCCTTTCATGGTAACGGTATTCCCTCTAGTAGTGACTTTTTTCAAAGGGAAAATGCGCATATCACACTGCCCGTACTGTTGGAGAATGGTTCTCGGAACATAAAGAAGACTTCCGGATATTTCCAAAACCTTCAAATTCATCAGATATCAATCCAATCGATCATCTGTGGCTTGTGTTGGAAAAGCAAAACTGATCTGCAGTATCTGCTCCACGTAACTTGCAAGAGTTAGAGGATCTGCTGGTTACGTGTTGGTCAGATACCAACATCTTTAGAAATATTGTAGCGTTTGTGCCTCGCCGGGTAAGAGTTGTTTTGGCGTTATGTGGAAGACCAACGTCATATCAGACAGGTGGTCATAATATTTTAGCTCTTTGGTGTACCAGTGGTTATGCCCAGGGCTCGACTTAGGTAAGTCGGGGCCCTTTGCACGTCTTATGTCTAGAGCACCCGCGATTAAGAGTTTCAGTAAAACAGTCGAAAAGAATATTTACTGGTAAATATTTTTTGCAAGCAGTTTTTCTAGCAGTAAAAACAATAAAACACATCCCACATGCTCGTCAACTTTACAGCCAGTGTGACATGTAATAGACGAAGATTCACACCGCTTGTACTTCCTCACACCCTCAGAGCTTACAAATGTAACATTAATTACTCTGGAATTCTTTTCTTTTGTTTTATAGTATTATTTCCGGAAACAAATAACTATCCTCCCAGAGATATAATTTAAAACACCTAGTTTCAACATCAAACAAAGATCTTCGCTCTTTCCACGTTTATAAGTGAGTCACGGAAAAAGTTCTCATTGGCCGCCACCGGGAGTCGAACCCAGGGTCTTCCAGTTACGCGCCGTATATGCTTCCGCTACACCACAGCGGCCTCGAATTCCTCCAGACTCACACACGCTAACTGCCAAGCCAATTTGGCAGGTTGCTTCTTGGAGCCCCGCACAATGCTGGGGATTCACCAAAGATGGTAAGCAGCAACTGAAGAAATAATTAGAAGGCGAATGAATAATTAATACAGACATTTAACGTGGACCAGGAACATCAAACAAATATCTTCGCTCTTTCCACGTTTATAAGTGAGTCACGGAAAAATTCTCATCGGCTTTTTTAGAAGGCGAATGAATAATTAATACAGACATTTAACGTGGACCAGGAACATCAAACAAATATCTTCGCTCTTTCCACGTTTATAAGTGAGTCACGGAAAATTTATCATTGGCTTTAGAAGGCGAATGAATAATTAATACAGACATTTAACGTGGACCAAGGACATCAAACAAATATCTTCGCTCTTTCCACGTTTATAAGTGAGTCACGGAAAATTTATCATTGGCTTTAGAAGGCGAATGAATAATTAATACAGACATTTAACGTGGACCAAGGACATCAAACAAATATCTTCGCTCTTTCCACGTTTATAAGTGAGTCACGGAAAATTTATCATTGGCTTTAGAAGGCGAATGAATAATTAATACAGACATTTAACGTGGACCAAGGACATCAAACAAATATCTTCGCTCTTTCCACGTTTATAAGTGAGTCACGGAAAATTTATCATTGGCTTTAGAAGGCGAATGAATAATTAATACAGACATTTAACGTGGACCAAGGACATCAAACAAATATCTTCGCTCTTTCCACGTTTATAAGTGAGTCACGGAAAATTTATCATTGGCTTTAGAAGGCGAATGAATAATTAATACAGACATTTAACGTGGACCAAGGACATCAAACAAATATCTTCGCTCTTTCCACGTTTATAAGTGAGTCACGGAAAATTTATCATTGGCTTTAGAAGGCGAATGAATAATTAATACAGACATTTAACGTGGACCAAGGACATCAAACAAATATCTTCGCTCTTTCCACGTTTATAAGTGAGTCACGGAAAATTTATCATTGGCTTTAGAAGGCGAATGAATAATTAATACAGACATTTAACGTGGACCAAGGACATCAAACAAATATCTTCGCTCTTTCCACGTTTATAAGTGAGTCACGGAAAATTTATCATTGGCTTTAGAAGGCGAATGAATAATTAATACAGACATTTAACGTGGACCAAGGACATCAAACAAATATCTTCGCTCTTTCCACGTTTATAAGTGAGTCACGGAAAAATTCTCATTGGCTGCCTGCCAAATTGGCTTGGCAGTTAGCGTGTGTGAGTCCAGAGATATTCGAGGCCGCTGTGGCGTAGCGGAAGCATATCCGGCGCGTAACTGGAAGACCCTGGGTTCGACTCCCGGTGGCGGCCAATGAGAATTTTTCCGTGACTCACTTATAAACGTGGAAAGAGCGAAGATATTTGTTTGATGTTCCTGGTCCACGTTAAATGTCTGTACTAATTAACACCTAGTTTACCATAAATTTAGTGGAAATGATGAAGCCATGGTTAGTTTAAGCTGCAAGAAGTAATTTCTCCATCTATAAATACTTTCGTGCAGCTAAAATCATTAAAGTAAAACACAAGGCAGCTCACCTTGGTGCACGATACGTCAATAAAATCAATCCATGGTTTAAAACCTGAGTTGATGAACCATAACTTTAATTATGCTCAAGATACAAGTTAAAACCTGATGATAATTAAAAGCACTTCCAGGGCCGTCTGTATAATTTGCGGGGCCTTTTCCCCAGCGAGTTCTACATCTACTTAACGGGCTTGGATATTGGAACGTTTTTGAGAGAAAGGCGGGCTTAGGTAGAGAAACTACATTTTTTCATTTTCTCATGAAGCTTAATAAAGCATGGTGGTACTAAGGAATATTATTATTTATTCATGAGTTATAATAAGCTGTTATTATCACTCATTAAAAAATAAAAAGAGACATTTTAAAATTACGCTATATTAATTTACATTGCCAGATCATATTGAAGTTGATTGAATTGAAGCGACAAAATATAATTCCCGCACTTCGTCGAAATGCGTGCTGTGGCAAACATTAATGTAATTTATCCAAAATTAAAAAAAAATAGCTATCGTTTAAACAAATAAGATAAGATCATAGGAAATGTCCTTTTCAGTGATTCATGGTTGAAATATTGAGGTTCTAAAGACACATACAATACTAAATGAGTAATGCAATTTTCAGAAAACTCTTACCTTATCACTGTCTCTATACTTCTAGGAAGAAAAATTCTTTGCTGGCCACGTTCTACAGTTCATTGTAATTGTTTTAGTGGGTAGTGGGAGCTTTTAGCTTTGTAGCTCAAATGAGGTGAGTGCGATAGCAGTCTAGTGCAGTGTTTCATAAACACCACCGGTCTCTCACGAGGTTTCCGCCGGTCAGCGGAAACGGCGGAAAACTTTAGGAATGGTAGAGATTTTCGAATTTGACCAGTACAAACAGATCTGTACAAACGTCCTTATACACAAAAGCAACTTCGTGCCGGTCGCTCCGCGAAGCAATTTGTGAAATTTTACTGGTCCGCGGCTTGCTTGCAAGAGATGGTAACCAGTGGAAGTTGTCTAGTGTTCTGATAAATCCCGAATCGGCGCTATGTTGCACTTAACCAATTCGTAGTCGCTTGTCGTCGTCAGGTACAATCGATCTGTCAGTTATAATTAAAATTTCAGCCAGTTTCATAAAAAAATTCGCAAAGATACTTTTTTCACTTTTTTATTGACAAACTATCTGCCAGAGATTCGACACCCACGCACGCTGAAAACTGACCGCGTGTGATTGCGGCAGAATTTAGACGTAACTGTGACACTGCTGTGACGTCAGCGTTCCAGAGAGATCTGGGTGATTATATAGATGTCATTAATGCAAATTTTCTTTCGGTGATACGCTGAATCATCCCGATGGACCCAAGATACTTTAATTCTGTTCACTAAGGCAATAAAGTGTAATGATATAAAAATCAAATGCCATTTTTACATCTTTAAGTGTCATTTATTTTTAATACAAGAAACAAATTATGAAAAATTCAAAAACATCACACAATCGCGGACGCTGGGCCCTGTACGACTGCACAGGTCGCACAGCCATGAAACCGGCACTGATTACTTCATAAGAACTTTCGGGTCTACCATGGATCCCGTCTTCAGATGAGAAATACAAATGCAAGCATAAGACAGAGTAACACATTAATTTACAGGTCTCGACAATGACGCATGTGTAGTGGTCCCCTAGCGGCCACCAGGATATCTACATCGTTAACTGATATCAAAGTGAGACAAATAGGTTTACAGGGAAGGGGAACATGTACAGGAAAGGTAGAATAGGTACGAAAAGCAATTAAAAGGTGCCTGGGAAAAATGGATATGAGTTGTACATTTTCCATATGTTAGTTACGTTCCCAATCTGTATGGAGCCTCTTTTCCGATAACCTATTCCACCTGTATCACCTCCTCCCCCTTCCCCCTACAGCCACTTATTCCCCAGGTACCTTTTAACTGATTTTCGTACTTATTCTACCTTTCCTACATATATACCCCTTTCCCTGTCAACCTATTTGTCTCACTTTGATATCAGTGAACGATGTAGATATCCTGTCGGCCGCTAGGAGACCACTACGCATACGTCATTGTCGAGACCTGTAAATTAATGTGTTACTCTGTCTTATGCTTGCATTTGTATTTCTCATCTGAAGACGGGATCTACGGTGGATCCGAAAGTTCTTATGAATTGCGTTTAATTATTATCATGTTTTGTATTTGGAGAATAATTAAAGTTATGGTTCACCAACTCAGGTTTTAAACCATGTATTGATTTTATTGACGTATCGTGCAACAAGCTGAGCTGTCTTGTGTTTTACGTTAAAGTAATTCCTCACAAAGTCTTACAGCTGACCACACACACTGTACGATAAATTATTGCAACACGCCATGTAGATTATTACAACAGTCTTTAAATAAAGTAGTGTCAATTAAACTTTTTCGTATTTTTATTCATGTAGAAATAAACCCTACATAATTATGAATATTGATTCCAACTTTTTGTTTTCATAACCCTAATATTAACAATAAAAATATTTTTTTTATAAATTATACATGTTTTCTGAAATGCTTTTCATGTACAGGGCGATTCGTAAAGAAGTATACAGTTTCAACGCACTATAAAACAAGAACAATGTAAGATATTTTATGTTACCTGTAACAGAATTGTAAAGGAATGTTTCAAGGTATTTCAGAGACAGTTATAACGAAGTAAATTTCTCCGTCATTTTTGGTCTACGCCGGGATTCGAACCCGAGGCCGCTTATTCCGGAACAAGTCGCTCTACCAACTGAGCTACGCAGACATGTATTCTGATTCCTATCTGCCTTTATGTCATGTGCGTCCTGCTGGCAGGTACGTCACATCTCCCCCCACCCCCGAAAGAGGGCCGGGGGCATGGCCCACGGATCAGCCGTGACCATGAATCGTTGCAGGCAGACAACCACTGTAGAACGTGCACTTGAGAACTCCCAGTCAATCTGGTGTGTGGAATGCAACGTCACACACATTTGTTTTTCGAAGCACTGGAGAAGGGATTCTCTGATTTTTCCTATCTCGCGGTGTGGAAATAACATCACACCAATGCGAGATTTTGAACGGTCGAGTCATCCGGGTAGTTCGGGCGCCATTATAACGAAGTAAATTTCTCCGTCATTTTTGGTCTACGCCGGGATTCGAACCCGAGTACGCTTATTCCGGAACAAGTCGCTCTACCAACTGAGCTACGCAGACATGTATTCTGATTCCTATCTGCCTTTATGTCATGTGCGTCCTGCTGGCAGGTACGTCACACAGTCACAGATGTTCTATGTGTGCACCCTTAGTCACATGACACACATCGAGCCGGTAATCCATTTCCGCCCAAACGCGAGGTAAGATATCTGAATCAAGTGCAGTGATAGTGGCTGTGATACGCTGTTTCAGCTCCGCTATCAGGAATGGGAGGGGCGAATACCTTGTCCTTTACGTACCCCCACAGGAAACAGGTCATTGGGTCAGTGGCATGCTGTAGTCAGCGGCTCGTCCAATCCATCGGTGAGGAAGAAGTTCATCGAGATAATCTCGCACGCCGTCTAACCACTGCGGTGGTGCACCATCCAATTAGAGAATAAAGTTGTCACTGTCGTTCTGCAACTATGGCATCAACCTTAACATGGCGCTTAATTTTTAATGCAGCTTTTGCGGTATTTCTCACCAAGACGAGCCGCGGACTACAACATGCTAACTGACCCAATGGCCACCCAGAAATCCTGACTTAACACCTTGTGACTTTTTCCTGTGGGGGAACGTAAAGGACAAGATATTCGCCCCTCCCCTTCCTGTTGATCTAGCGGAGCTGAAACAGCGTATCTCAGCCACTATCACTGCACTTGATTCAGATATCTTACCTCGCGTTTGGGCGGAAACGGATTACCGGCTCGATGTGTGTCGTGTGACTAAGGATGCACACATAGAACATCTGTGACTATTTCTAAAAAACTTGAAACATTCCCCTACAATTCTGTTACCGGTAACATAAAATATCTTACATTGTTCTTGTTTTTTAGTGCGTTGAAACTGTATACTTCTTTATGAATCACCCTGTATAATATACCATATTGCTCCGCATTAAGGCTGTTCCCATTGCATTTTGATTGTTACAAATAAGGGTGAGATGAAGATGTCACACTGGCCTATCAGATCTCAGCGCAATGCTTTAGCTTTATTATACGAAATAATAATAATTTGGTTTCCAAAATATCATCCGAAATTTTGAAACCGAACCGTATAATAATTTCGTGCTATAACGCAAAATATATTTTGGTTCTAAAAATGTATATTATTATTAAGGTAGTTTGGAGGCCCTCCAAATTCGGAGGCCCTGTGCACGTGCAGAAATCAGGCCCTGGTTACGCCTGTTCATATGGCACTTTTACAGCTGGATGTGGAAATTCAGAGATGGAGAGCTCTGACGTGCAGGAGGAAGGAAAAAGACCTTAAACGAGAGAACTGGCGCTGCTGTTCGTGAACTTATTAAGAAAACCCCACAAATCACCGTTCAGATGATGTTTTGATGTTGATATATTGATTGGCACTGTGAAAACAATTTTTCTCTAACATTTTAAAGTTCATACTTGAAACGTTCAATTCATCGTGCTAATCATCAGTCAAGTAACTAATATGCCGTCTCTACACGATAATAATGCAAGTACATATACCGTACACAATATACTAATCATTGATTGTAGAGGATTTTAGGAAGGGAGTGTCTGACCCCAGGTCCTAAACAACCCTTAGAAATAGGAAGCTAGGACATTTGGGCTAGAGTACCCGATAGGAAAGTGACACGGAAGCGAAGTAGAAAGGGGGGGGAGGAAGACACCCTTATTTATTACCTGGGGGCCAGTACCCGGGGTCCGACGGCTTAACGTGCCCATCCGACGCACGGCGGATATTTAGTGGATCGAGCGTTCGTACCTGCCTGGGATCGAACCTGAGGTCTTTTCCGTGGCAGTCACGAACGTTGCCTACTAGGCCACCCGCGGCCCAATCTACTAATCATTTTAATTAATAAGACTTTTATACGAGATCTTTCGGAATACCAGGTACTCCATTCTCAGGTACTAGAATAAACAGAATGGATCCAAACAAAGTTCAAATTACAACAGACGATCACGTTACCCACGGAAATATGCGCTTGCGTAAATAGACTATTTAAATCGATAACAATATCCTATGAAACAATACAATATATAATACAGGGTGATTCAGAACTCATGGGACAAACTTTAAGGAGTGGTAGAGCACACTGCAACAAACTTTTTTTGTATAGGAATGTATGGACGCAAGTGACGCGTTGAGACACAAACACAAGAAATAGACATGAAATGAAACCTAAATTGTTTAACCTACAGTATCGTTGACAAGTGCTTCTTTACAGCAATGTTTACAATAATTGCTCAAAATTGCGTCCACCAACAACGGGCAGCGTCGACGGAGTGATTGGCGTACAGTTTCAGAGATGCCAGGTATTTCTCGCTCACGTGTAGCCGCAACGGATATTCGACCGATGAGGTCTTCAACAGAGTCAACGGGAGTCTCGTAAACGAGGGTCTCTAGATGTCCCCATAAGAAGTAATCGAGGCTCTATAAATCGGGCGATCGGGGTGGCCAACGGACTGGTCCACCACGACCAATCCATCGCGCCCCAAAAGTGGCATCCAGGTAATTGCGCACATTAACGCTGAAATGTGCTGGCGCCCCATCATGCTGAAACCACAGTCCTTGACAGACCGCCAGTGGTACATTTTGAAGCAATTCTGGTAAAACCTCTTGCAGAAAAATACGATAACATCTGTCATCGAGTCGCCTTTGTTGTAGATATGGGCCAAGCTGATGCATAATGTGCAAGCCACCTACTGCCCTCTACCGGCAACAGTACATGCCGATCACTCCGTCGACGCTGCCAAGCATGTATTACTGTTGGTGGACGCAATTTCGAGCAATTATTGTAAACATTGTTGTAAAGAAGCACTTGTCAACGATGCTGTAAGTTAAACAATTTAGGTTTCCTTTCATGTCTATTTCTTGTGTTTGTGCCTCAACGCGTCACTTGCACCCATACATTCCTATACAAAAAATGTTCGCTGCAGTGTGCTCTATAACCCCTTAAAGTTTGTCCCATGAGTTCTAAATCACCCGGTATAAATCGAGAAAATGTTGATTGAAATTAAGTAAATAAATTATACGTACATACATATTTTCAGTACCCTTATGAGATCATTATAACAAAGAATCAAACATAACATGTTGATTTAGGAACATCATAAACTGTTGGGGTATACACATTATATATCACAAAGCTTACTTCAGATTACAAAAATTTTGTGTCTATTGTACAAAAATATTTTAAATTGAAATATCCAAAAGTTAGTGTTCTATATTGGCGTTGTCAACTGACAAATTTGGAATTAACACTTTCCATGGCAATGGCATGAAACAATGGGTACCCAATAAACAAAAAGCATTGCAAAGAAAGGTTAGAGTCGTCTCGTGTAAGGAGAAGCTGGTAATGTTTGTTCGTAGTGGCCGCAAATGGTTCACAGACATCGTTGCAGGTGATGAGACGCGGTTTTTTTACTAAACATGTCCCAGAATGGGCGACAGCTATGTTGGGGTTTCAGAAGATGAACCGCGTCATCAAATCGTCAAACGAGACTTTCGCTCATGTTCACAATTTTTTTCAATTCGCAAGGAGTGGTTTCTCTGGACACCTGCCTTGAAGAGATGACAAATACTTTACCATAATTATTTTGCCTAAAATGATTAAGGAGCAGCGCCCAACAATAGGCACCCCAGTGGTTTTTCTTCATGAAAATATCAGTGCTCACAAAATCATGCAAGCTATAGCTTATCTGGAGCAGGAGAAAAATTAAATAGCTTCCCATCTTACATATTCACTGGAACGTCACCATGCGAGTGTTGGTTTCTTCCAATAATGTAAATGGAACTTTCTCGGAAGCCTTTTTCATATGTGTAAAACCTCGAAAAATGTGTTCGTTCATAGTTGTGGAGTTTTCCCCAACAAGCTTCACAGAATTGGTGCAGATATCTACAATTTTGCATAGTAGCTGGAGGAGAGCACTACGACGGACAGGACAAATTTCGTTAGAGGACGGGAAAGGGAGAGCCTGGAGTGATAAATTCAGATTTAAACTGCATCGAGCCAATGGGAATTCATATCTGGCGTCAGTGTCATGAAACCATGGACCCTGTATGCCTAGTTGGAACAGTACAGACTGGTGGTGGCTCAGTGATGGTCTGGAGTGTCTTCATCTGAAACGCTTTGGGACCTTTGGCACGTGTACAGTCGATTTTAACTGGCCTCTGAAATACGTGGACATCTTAGCAGACCATCGAATTCCATTCATACCCAGTATGCGTCCCAGTGGTAAACATACTACAGAGGTGAAGCACGTCTCAAGACGACAAATCTGCCGTGATACATTCGGTCGATGTAGCTTAGCCGGTGAGAGTAACTCACTTCGGAGCGAGGAGACGCGATTTCGAATCGCTACACACAAATTCCTGTTTTCACAGTATTCCAACAAGATAATTGCCCATTCCACAAGCCTCATATGGCTACAGTGTGGTTACAAGAGCAATGCAGTGAATTTGAAATGTTTCAGTGCCAACCTAGAAGCTCGGATTTCAACCCCATCGAACATTTTCGGGATACCATCGAACTAGGTGTTCGAGCATGTGTTCCATCGGCTACAAACATTAGCGAATTATGAACAGCTTAGCTTTGAAGGAAACATGCCTGGCGTTGCCACCAGAACTTTTTCGCAAGCTCGAAGAGTCCATGCCTCGTTGAGTGGTCACCGTCATTGGGACAAGAGGTGTGCCAATCAAAGAGGTTCGTCCCAATTCGTTACTAGGCCGGAATCTGTTACAATGGCACTTCAGCTTATACACTGAAGAGTAATTGAATTAGAGATACGTGTCTAGTAACGTGTAGCACTACCTTTCGCCCTGATGACGGCTGCGATTCGTCTCGGCATGGACTCTACAAGACACCGGAAGCGGTGGGAAGCCATACGGATCCACGACCCCTGAACAAGCTCCCACAGTTCACGAAGATTTGATGGAGGAGGGTCAGAGCCTCGAACATCTCTCTCGATGGCATCCCAGATCTGCTCGATGGGATTGAGGTCACGTCGGTGGAGTGTTCATCCAACTATTCGGATGCAACTCGGGAGCGATGACACGGTGCATTGTCTTGTTGCAGGATGAGGTGCCCAGTGGGATGTTGAAGACGCACAAACGGGAGCAAATGGTCGTCCAGGATATCCCGGTAACGTTGACCTGTGACGGACGATGTCACACGTACCAGGGGTCCCATTTCAGTTCACGTAAACAGTCCCCAGACGAGAATGCCACCCCCACCAGCTTGAAGAGTACCCTGCTGGCAAGAAGGATCCATCGCTTCATATGGTTTGCGCCGTACTCGTATCCTGCCATCCGCATGTATCAACGTAAATCTCGACTCATCAGTCCAGGCAACATTTTTCCACATGTCTAAGGTCCAGTGGTGATGTTCCCGTGCCCATGCTAATCTTTGCACCCTGTGATGTGCAGTCAGCAGTTGTACCCTCGTGGGACGAAGGCTTTTGTACCCCATAGCGAGGAGATGGTTCTGGATGGTGGGGCTGCTTACACGTTTTTGTGCACCAGCGTTAAATTGCCGAGTGATTTCTTGCACTGTGGCCCGTCTATCCGCTGTTACAATGCGAGCTAGCCGACGATGACCCCGCTGATCCACACGCTCTTGTCCACGGCAGTTGGCCCTTGCAGGGATGGTTTTACCGGATTCGATGTACTCACGGTGCACCCGTGACACAGTGGCTCGTAAAAATCCCAGTGCTTGCACGACTTCCGAGATGCAGTACGACTTCCGAGATGCAGTGACCCATTCGTCGGGCCCCGACAATTTGCCCACAATCAAATGCGCTTAGATCCTTCGGCTTACCCATACTGCGTCCGACTCTTACTGATTCCCGTCGCATCACTCCTTATATTGTCGGATCGCTGCATACGTCATGTCGTTTCCGTTTACAGGCCCGCCCACAGCGCAACATTTGCATAACGCCAGCTATCTCTAATTCAATTGCTCTTAAGTGTAAATCAGTAGAAAAGAGATTCCCTCACCTAAGTGTTAACGACAAGAGATTTTTACATTGACAGTTTGGTTGTTCTGTTTTTATAAATTGTACATAACGAAATCTAACAAATATGAAATCCTCACACTTTCTTCTATCCATGATGCGATTCTTTCAGTGTGACGACGCGCGTGGAATGTGTCCTGACTCCATTTACGAAGGTGCCAGCAACAGCGTCACTTTGATGAACGCAGCAAGAGTAAACAATTATGCCATGATCACCTTCAGAAGACCACTCAAAGCAGGTAAATGCAATTTTTTCTTCATGCATTGTACAAATGACTCGTGTTTTTCGGTAATTCGTTAAAATTGCATTTTATGGTATATCTGTCGGCAGCAAAATTTTATATTTTATCTTCAATTCCCTTGGAGTGGAATTAGTTTGTTGACATCTAGCAGCGTAACTACTAAGAACATGCAGAAAGCAAGCACCGTTTAAAGAAAAAAAAATAATTTTTAATGTGCAGTGAATTCTACAGGGTGGTCCGTACGTCTCGTTACCCCCTGTAGGACAACTTACGAAGTTACCGATCCAGAATGACTTCCACCATTTTCGTGACACAAAATATGTCGTCTCCATATCCTGTGCGAGATTTTACGGAGACAAGCCTTATTAATTTGTGTAAATGCAAAACGTGCAGCGTCTTGCAACTGGTCGGTTGTCTGGTACCTTGTCTTGGACACAAAATCCTTAATAATACCCCATAGGGAATTGTCACAAGAGGAGATATCTGTACTCCACGGAGGCCAATCCAGGGGCTTACGCAAGTGAGCGGACCCTCTCCCAATCCACCTATCAGGAAACACTTCATCCAAATATTCCCAAACACGGATAACATAGTGAGCTGGAGCGCCGTCTTGTGGGAACCAGCTTTCTGCTAGAAGACCACGTCTTTGCAACTTGGGAACAAACCAGTCTCTCAGCATGGCGAGATGGGAATGCTGATCGACAGAGCCGTCGAAAAAAATAGGGGCCTATCAAGTGCTTACTGGACAGTGTAACCCAAATCATCACATGTGGTGGATTTTGCACCAACTCCTCATAATAATGTGGGGTTTCATTGCTCCGAAACTAAACATTCCTAGTACGGACACTTCGGTAGACGGCACATTCATCACTGAAGAACACCACCCCACCTTGAGGGAGCGTCACAAAAGTCTCCAACAGTCTTGCACATGCGGCACTCCGTTTCTCCAAATCAGCATCAGTAAGCTCGTTGATAAACATAGGACGATAGGACTTTAATTGCAGATTTGTTTTCATATGAGTCATCATGGTGGTCTTTGGGATTCCAAGTTCCGCCGATCGTTTCCTCAGAGACTTCTTGCGATATCTAAGCACTGATGCCGACACGGCTGCGCATATTTCATGCCTTGATTGCGGTCTTCCAGTCATCTTCTTACCCAGTATTGATTCAGTTGGGAACAGCTTATGTTCCCATCTCAATAATGTCTGTTTCGGTGGGGCTTCTTTGTTAAATCTTGCAATAAAATCACGTTGCATTCCCCTAATTATTTTACCACGCTGTGGACGCTCGTATGTCCATACACTTCCTACTAACCGTTCTTCCACACTACAGTTGCTTGTGTCAGCCATCTGAAAGCAGAGAACAAATTTTGTTAGTTCCACTATAATAATCATAGGGGGTAACAAGACATTCTGACCACCCTGTACATACCTTAATCTACTTGTCAACATATTCCACATGGATGTTAAGCCATTTTTCATATCGTGACACAAGTTTCTGTATACCCACCTCATAGAAGTCTCTCCTCTGGGTTCTAGATACCGTAATCTGCTTTTCAACATATTCCCTGTGGATGTTAAGGCATTTGTCATATCGTGGCACAAGTCTCTGGATACCCTACTCATAGAAGTCTGCCCCCTGGGTTCTACACAACTTAATCTGCTTTTCAACATATTTCCTGTGGATGTTAAGGCATTTGTCATATCGTGGCACAAGTCTCTGGATCCCCTACTCATAGAAGTCTGCCCCTGGGTTCTATATACCTTAATCTGTTTTTCAACATATTCCCCGTGGATGTTAAGGCATTTGTCATATCGTGTCACAAGTTTCTGGATATTCTACTTATAGAAGTCTGCCCCCTGGGCTGTCTGCCGCCTGGGTTCTACATACCTTAATCTGCTTTTCAACATATTCCCTTGTGACGTACCTGCCAGCAGGACGCACATGACATAAAGGCAGATAGGAATCAGAACACATGTCTGCGTAGCTCAGTTGGTAGAGCGACTTGTTCCGGAATAAGCGTACTAGGGTTCGAATCCCGGCGTAGACCAAAAATGACGGAGAAATTTACTTCGTTATAATGGCGCCCGAACTACCCGGATGACCCGACCGTTCAAAATCTCGCATTGGTGTGATGTTATTTCCACACCGCGAGATAGGAAAAATCAGAGAATCCCTTCTACAGTGCTTCGAAAAATAAATGTGTGTGACGTTGCATTCCACACACCAGATTGACTGGGAGTTCTCAAGTGCACGTTCTACAGTGGTTGTCTGCCTGCAACGATTCATGGTCACGGCTGATCCGTGGGCCATGCCCCCGGCCCTCTTTCGGGGGGAGATGTGACGTACCTGCCAGCAGGACGCACATGACATAAAGGCAGATAGGAATCAGAACACATGTCTGCGTAGCTCAGTTGGTAGAGCGACTTGTTCCGGAATAAGCGTACTAGGGTTCGAATCCCGGCGTAGACCAAAAATGACGGAGAAATTCACTTCGTTATACCCTGTGGATGTTAAGGCATTTGTCATATCGTGGTACAAGTTTCTGGGTACCCCTCTAATAGAAGTCCCGCCCCTGGGTCCTACATACCTTAATATACTTTTCAACATATTCCCCGTGTATGTTAAGGCATTTGTCATATCGTGTCACAAGTTGTTTTTTTTTTTTTTTGGCCCCTGGGTTCTACATACCTTAATCTGCTTTTCAACATATTCCCTGTGGATGTTAAGGCATTTGTCATATCGACATATTCCCCGTGGATTGTTAAGTTTTCAACGTATTCCCCGTGGATGTTAAGGCATTTGTCATATCATGTCACAAGTCTCTGGATACCCTCCTCATAGCAGTCCGCCCCCTGTGTTCTACATACCTTAATCTACTTTTGAACATATTCCCTGTGGATGTTAAGGCATTTGTCATATCGTGGTACAAGTTTCTGGGTACCCTTCTAATAGAAGTCCCGCCCCTGGGTTCTACATACCTTAATATACTTTTCAACATATTCCCCGTGGATGTTAAGGCATTTGTCATATCGTGTCACAAGTTTTTTTTTTTTTTTTTTTTTTGGCCCCTGGGTTCTACATACCTTAATCTGCTTTTCAACATATTCCCTGTGGATGTTAAGGCATTTGTCATATCGACATATTCCCCGTGGATTGTTAAGTTTTCAACGTATTCCCCGTGGATGTTAAGGCATTTGTCATATCATGTCACAAGTCTCTGGATACCCTCCTCATAGCAGTCCGCCCCCTGTGTTCTACATACCTTAATCTACTTTTGAACATATTCCCTGTGGATGTTAAGGCATTTGTCATATCGTGGTACAAGTTTCTGGGTACCCTTCCAATAGAAGTCCCGCCCCTGGGTCCTACATACCTTAATATACTTTTCAACATATTCCCCGTGTATGTTAAGGCATTTGTCATATCGTCTCACAAAATTCTGGATACCCTTCTGATAGATGTCTGCCACCTGAAATTCGAAACTCTCAACCGTCTTCAGGTCATCGTCGTCATCGAACCGCTCGCCGGCAAGAAATCGTTTCAAATGGAGAAACACGTGATAGTCACTGGGTGCAAAGTCTGGTGTGGAGGAAAGTGTGGACCAGCTGCTCCCATCCATATTTTGTGACCAGGTTTTGTGCCATATTCGCGGCATGAGTCCTGGCGTTGTCATGGCGAACAACAATTCCCTTGTTCAGCGTGCCACACCATTTGTTTTGAATTGAACGACGCAAATTTCTCAGTGTCTGGCAATAAAAAGCCACGTTTAGTGTCGTGTCTTTAAGTAGGAATTCCGCCCACAAAATTCCTTTCTGGTCCCAAAAAACAGTGTGCATAACTTTTCTCGTTGACATCGCCTGTTTGAATTTTTTGTCCGTAGGAGAGCCTGCGTGTTTCCATTGCGGAGACTGCTGTTTCGACGCAGGTGTGATGTCAGAGACCGAAGTCTCGTCTCTCGTTACTGTACGGCTCAAAAAATCATCGCCTTCCTCAACATACCGCCATTCCAAAGCAGATCCCATGCGCTTTGTTTGTGCTCTTCTGTCAACATCTTTGGCATGCGTCGTGCACACACTTTACGGTACTGAAGCTTTGAAGCTTTTCTGTAAAGATTTCGTGCAGGAATGGTTTAGAAACTTCAAGGAAATGCACTCGTTGCGTTTTATCCGTAATTTCGCAAATCTGCCGATGAATCTCTGAATCTCGCTTTGTCTGGCAATTTCTCTTTTTCAGAAATCATATCACAGACCGAGCTTTGCAGTCAGAGGGCCGTTTTATCAACTTAAATATTATCAACGCTCACCACAAACCTTTAACATAAGCACAACCTCAAGAAAATGGCGTCAGGGCGTGGCTAATGGGTGAGACAACACAACTGCGCATGCGCGACGCTGAAGCGAATACTTTAACAGGAGTGATGTGCAAATGATGCTTACTTTCTGAATGGCCATCGTACAAATTTTTGGCCTTGAAAAGCCAAAATTATAAAACAAAGACAAATTAGCATACCTCTCGGAACGGATTCTGCTCTATTGGCAAAATTAAAAAACGAAATCAAAACTCACGCGTTTTAACTTTTAAATACATTTATTTCATTAACAAAAATTCCTATATTCTTATAGATAGACAGATTGATAGATTATAGATAAACAAATAAAATAAAACCTTGTTCATACATTTTGCATTGGCAAATTTTGTAATTAAAGCTTTGGTATTTACTTTATCTGCGTTTTGGGCTTTAGTGCCATTTAGAGAGATATATTTCAGGCGCATTACATTTCGAAAATAATTTTTGATTTTTAATTTTCAGCTTACTTATTGATTTTTGTCAAAAGTAGCTACTATAACAGGTAGTGTTAGGCAGGGGTTGCTCTGGCCTTTTTTAAAGTTCTCACCAACCCATTCGCCAAATTCAATTTTTTCGCCACATATGATCTGAAGTCGCCAGTGTTTTTTTACACCCTCCACTGGAATTATAAAAACCATAAAAACAAAATGTTATAATAGGTCTTACATCAGCGATTGCGTCGCTCTTTTCACGCAATCGCCTTCCTTCTCATGAGCAATGTAAACAATGAATGTTAGGTCAAAATACACGAGACTGTACGCAATCAAAATGCGCTCATAGCGTAGCAAAATCCGTTTATTTAGTGGTGTAAGAAAACGTATATAGATTCGCCAAGCTTTCGCTCTCCACTGGGTAGCTTTTTTAAGCAATACGTAGTCATTTTAAAATGTCTACCTATTGCCTTGAAAAAGCCTTCCAGTGGAGGGTGAAAGCTAGGCGAATCTACATGTACACTGAAGTGCCAGAAAAACTGGTACACCAGTCTAATACTTGATAGGTCCCCCACGGGAGCACAGGATTGCAGAAATACTCCACTAGCTTCTGGAAATATACTGTAGGTAATGCACACCATACTTACTGCAGAGCGTTCCACAAATCGTTTGTATTCCGAGGTCCCGGATTCCTGTGTTCGATAGCACGTTGCATGGCATCCCAAATGTGTTCTATCACGTTCAGATCTGGGGACTTGGGTGGGAATGGCAAAACCCCAAACTCAGATGAATGCTCCTCTAACCATAATGTGGCTTCCCGACACTTGTGTGGAGGTGCATTGTCCTGTTGGAACAGGCCCAACCCATCAGCATGAATGCAGGACATGAACGGGTGTACCTCGTCAGAAAGGATGCGCACGTAGCGTTGGCCAGTCACAGACGTTTGTAGACGTACCAGTGGTCCCAGTGAAGTCCAGCTAAACACACACCATATCATTACGGACCCCCCACCAGCCGGTACAGTTCCCTGTTGACAGGCGGGATCCGTGGCTTCATGGGGTTTGCGCCACACACGAATCCTTTCATCTGCCCGATACAGTTGGAAACGCGACTCGTCAGACCATGCTACTTGTTTCCAGTCATCAAGTGTCCTATGGCGGTGCTGCCGTACCCAAGCAAGGCGCATGTCGTGCACCCATCAAAGGGACTGGAGTTGGGCGTCGGATCGCAAAGCCTATATCGTGCAGGGTACGTTGCACAGTCCGGACGCTGATGCTTGTTGAGGCTCCAGCATTGAATTCCGATGATACCTGTGAGAGTGTTGCACGCCTATCGCGTAAAACGATTCTTGACAGCCGACGATGGTCACGTTCACCCAATGTCTTTTTATGGCCACACTGGTATCGTAGGTTGGAGGTTTTGCCGGAATTCTTGTTGTCACGGTACACCCTTGCAATGGTCGTCCGTTAAAATCCGAACTTCGTTTCTACCTCCGAAATACTATGGCCCATCTCACGAGCGCCAACTATGACACCGCGTTGAAAATCGCTTAAATCGTTATTACTTGTCATTCTCATGCCGAAAACAGCTCTGACAGCTGGCAAGGATCTCTATCGCTTTATATACGCACTGGCGGACGCAACCGAGTTCGTATATAGGTGATGTTGCTATGTATTTTGCATAAGCACGTCTGTACCAGTTTTTCTGGCACTTCAGTGTATATACACGTCTTACACCAGTAAATAAACGTATTTACTACGCTATGAGCGCTTTTTAATTGCAAACAATGAAAACAAAATTAACATTTGAATTTCATTTTTCAATTACCAAATCGAATCAAAATTCACGATTGTTTTTGCTCGGACTTCATCAAAAAAGTAATCGCTAATATTTTCGCCAAAACGTTTTACCAATCGCCAAAAACAAATTTTCTTTTCGCAATTTGCGAAGAATGCGATCGGTACCGTGACCCCTGGTGTTAAGTATGAAATATAGAGACTACCGGGTAACTAAATGAAAAATTGTTGAAATTTATTATTAATAATACTGCGAGTTCTTTAAATGAATTTTCTGATAATTTTTTTTCCTTTATAAAGTCATTTGAAACTATTAGTAAAAGTTGAATGGAAGATCTTTATCGTATATTTTGTGCAAATAGTCTGTATCTTTTGAAATATCACTTTTACTTTGCGTAAGCAAGTTCAGAGGCTTGAAAATGCGAAATGTTTACATTGGCCGTTCAACAAGTTCTAACGCTAATATGCAAAGACAAATTTGTTCCAATTATACAGTTGGCGAATCACTCTCCTCCGAAAAACATTTTATCTCTTGGGACGCACTATAAAGGCAAAGCACGTGTCAAGACGACAAATCTGCAGCGATACATTCCGTTCGTGTAGCTCAGTTGGGAGAGCAACTTACTCCGGAGTGAGGGGGCGCGATTTCGATCTCCGTCATGGTCAAATATGTGTTTTCACACTTTCTCCTCAAACCAACCCTTCGTTGCCTCCTTCAGTTCCGAAGCATCCTCGAAACGCCCACCCCGCAGATATTTTTTCTGATTTTTGAAGAGGAAGAAATCGCTAGCGGAGAGATCAGGTGAGTATGGTGGGTGGAGAAGCTGTTGGAAGCCACATTTTGTCACAGCTTGCCCTGAAACACCGGCGGTGTGGATTGGAGTATTGTTATGGAGAAGCAGAACACCTCGTCACAATTTTCTTCACTGTTTACTCTTGATGGCTTCACGCAGTGGTAGTAATAGCGGGGCATTGGGTAGTTCTTTACGAAGCAAGTAATAAGTTAACAACAACCTTCTGAGTCCCAAAAGTATGGTAGCCATAATTTCCCCTGCAGATGGTTTGAACTTTTTTGGTGGTGGTGATCCATGATGATTCCACTGCATGCTCTCTTGTTTAGTATCAGGGTCCCAATGGTGAAGCCACGTCTCATCACCAGTCACAATGCAGGAATAGAAGTCATCTGGATCGCGGTTAATGCGGTCAAGTTGAACCCGAGTTGCTTCAAGACGACTATTCTTGATCCCAGGTGTCAACATTTGAGGAACCAATTTGGCACAGATAGACCTTTGACATCCCTAACCTCTTATGCAGAATGATCCAAATACGCTGCTGATATTTAACTTCAGTTCCTCAGCAATATGTACGACATGGATTCGCCGGTTTGACATCGCCCCCTCTTTGGCACACATCATCTGTAGTCATCTCCACTGAGCATCACTCGAGAGGATCGACTTCGAACAAATCTCTTCCTGTTTAAAGAGATCAGCTTATCTTTTGACTGTGGCATATGAAGGTGCATCATCGACGTACACCTAGACTCCCGTTTATGAATACTGCGTGGCGTTTTGCCCTCCTTCGTCAAAAATTCAATCACCGTTCGGTGCCGCAAGTTCATTTTTCTCTCATCCATTGTCATGTTATAGAATTGAACACACTGGGACGCCGTTTAAAACGCTGATGTGGCGTGGCTGTTATTATTAAAACTAAAAGGTGACTGAATATTTTCCAATACTTGCGTCAGCCGCCTACCACTACTTTCTAGGTCAGGATTTGAACTTATTATGAATGCCACTAAGGAATTCACGTCTTTAGAATTTTAACGTTTAAGGTTACTTGAGTGAATTAAACAATTTAAGTATCCTTATTCACCGAGTGGCCACTTTATTATGACCACCCCCTCAGTACTTCGTTGGGCCACCTTTTGCCTTTGATATTGCGTCGATTCTTCGTGGCATGGACTCCATGAGATGTTGATAGGTGGTTTGTGGAATCTGAGATCATGCTTGATGAATAACACTTTTCCAGGGGTGTGAGATTGCAGGGCTGTGGATCCAGCTGTCTGATAGCTCGTTCAACTTCATCCCACAAATTCTCAACGGGGTTGAGATTTGGAGATTATTGGGGCCACCTAAGCAAAGTAAACTCACCGGCATGTTCCTGAAACTGATCCTGTACAATACGAGCACTATGACAGGACGCATTATCTTGTTGAAAGTAGCCATCGCCATTGGGATAAACCATCCACATAACAGGATGCACTTGGTCCGCAACAATGCTTAGATATGATGTGCCAGTCAGACGTTGATCAACACGAATTAAAGGCCCCAAAGCATGCCATGAAAACATTCCCCAAACTATAACGTTGCCTCTACCAGATTGAAGGGTTGTAGCAATGCATTTGGGGTCCATGCTTTCGTGCTGTTTCCGCCAAATTATCACTCGCCCATCGGCATGGTGCAACTGAAAACGTGATTCATCGGACCACATAATTTGTTTCCAATTATCGACTGTCCAATCCTTGTGCTCCTCTGCGAACTAGAGACGTTTTCTCTTGTTAACTGAAGACAGCAAAGGTGTTCGAACAGGCCTTCTGCTGCCATATCCCATCCGATGCAGTGTACGGCGAACAGTACTTGCAGAGATCATTTGAGGGGATCCTAGATTAAGATGGTCTGTAATTTGTTGCACTGTTGCCTTTCTACTGTCTATTACTAGTCTGGACACTCTCCGTTCCGCCCGAGAAGTCACTAGTCGAAGACGACCACACGTTGCATGTAGAGACCCAGTTTTTCGTCTGACAGTCCAGTCTTTAAACACTTTAAACACAGCTGCTCTGGAACATTTCACGAATGCGGCGATTTCGGTGATACTCGCTCCATGGCTCCGAGCTACTATAATCATCCTACGTTGAAAGTCCGTCAAATCGCATTTTTTACCCATCTCGTCACCCAGAAATCACTTCTGCTACTTATTAAATCACTTGTACTACTGTCGCAAGCACTAAGCTTTCCCTTTTTATACTAGCCTCGCCCTCTGGCGGCAACAGAGTGCAGCCATAGCTTATTTGCTTAAAAGTGTCAGGTGGTCATAATAAAGTGGCGACTCAGTGTATACTATCTTTCTAAGTTGTATTTCATTCAAGATAAACGACATAAATGCAATCTTAGTCTAACAGAGATTAATTCTTTCTAAGCTGCACATCATTCAAGATAAATGACGAAAATACAGTCTCAGTCTCACTGAGTCTGCATTTCTTTCTAAGCTGCACGTCTTTCGAGGTAAATGACATAAACACAGTCTCAGTCTCAATGAGACTATTTCTTTCTAAACTGTACATCATTCAAGAGAAGTGACACAAATACAGACTCAGTCTCACTGAGACTGTATTTTTTTCTTAACTGTATGTCATTCGAGATAAATGACAGAAAAGGGACTGAGATGGCAATTCTTTCTATACCGTACGTCATCCAAGATAAAAAGATAAATGACGGAAATACAGACACAGTTTCACTGAGACTGCATTTCTTTCTAAGCTGTACGTCATTTAAAAAAATGACAAAAATACAATCTCGATCTCACTGCGTAAAGCGAAATATAATTGCATATTCTTTAGCAGACTCGTGTGCGTTCTTGCCATTTATTGAGATCTACTGACCCCCTTAAGTAACCGTAACATTTAAGGGGCAAAGATGATCACCTATCTTCAGAACACTGCGAACGAAATTAATTTCAAGCAAAACGCTAAACTGTAATCTCTTTCTTGAGCCTGTAAAGTCCTGTAATAGAAGACGTGTGTTTAGTTTGTTTTCGCAGATGAAATAAATATATTTTATTTATTTATTCTTTCAGCTGACAAGAAATATGATCAGCACGTATACACGGACGGACCACAAGCTGTACTTTGGGCAATAGGCGAGGTTTCTGAAAATGGCGAAGTTAAGACCCCGCGCCTTAGAACAAGAGGTAATTATTTTCTTTTACATTGTCTTTTCGTACCTTTTTCAAAGCCTTGTGACTCAGGGCAAGGCCGTCTAGAGAACACAAGGTAATCCCCTTAGAGAGATAAGTACCCACTTTTATTGACGTCACGTGGGAACAAGCCTTCCGATTGGTTTCCAGCGCCGTCGTATATGACAAAAACCAATTCTACGCATGAGGCCGTGTAACGTGAGAGTCACGTCAAAACTCATCTCTGTAATGTCATTTCCTTGTACTTCATAGCCGGCTTTGCTCAGGGACTATATTTCTTAAAGTGGAGAAAAGAAAAAGAAGTATGGAGAACACTTGAAAGAAACAAAAAAATTTCAAGAGCAATTTACCATTATGTCTTAAAAGAAAAGTGTTTAATCAATGCATCCATCCAGTGCTTACTTATTGATCAGAGACATGGACCTCAACTAGAAAGGACATATAGACGCCACAGACAACTGAAAGAAGTATGGAGAACATTTGGAAGAAACAGTACAATTTTCAAGAGCAATCTACCATTATGTCTTAAAAGAAAAGTATTTAATCAATGCATCCTTCCAGTTCTTATTTATGGATCAGAGACATGGACCTTAACTAAAAAGGACATATAGAGGCTACAGACAACTGAAAGAAGTATGGAGAGCATTTGGAAGAAACAGTACAATTTTCAAGAGCAATTTACCATTATGTCTTTAAAGAAAAGTGTTTAATCAATGCATCCTTCCAGTTCTTACTTATGGATCAGAGACATGTACCTTAACTAAAAAGGACATATAGAGGCTACAGACAACTGAAAGAAGTATGGAGAGCATTTGGAAGAAACAGTACAATTTTCAAGAGCAATCTACCATTATGTCTTAAAAGAAGTGTTTAATCAATGCATCCATCCAGTGCTTACTTATTGATCAAAGACATGGACCTCAACTAGAAAAGACATATAGACGCCACAGACAACTGAAAGAAGTATGGAGAACATTTGGAAGAAACAGTACAATTTTCAAGAGCAATCTACCATTATGTCTTAAAAGAAAAGTATTTAATCAATGCATCCTTCCAGTTCTTATTTATGGATCAGAGACATGGACCTTAACTAAAAAGGACATATAGAGGCTACAGACAACTGAAAGCAGTATGGAGAGCATTTGGAAGAAACAGTACAATTTTCAAGAGCAATCTACCATTATGTCTTAAAAGAAGTGTTTAATCAATGCATCCATCCAGTGCTTACTTATTGATCAGAGACATGTACCTCAACTAGAAAGGACATATAGACGCCACAGACAACTGAAAGAAGTATGGAGAACATTTGGAAGAAACAGCACAATTTTCAAGGGAAATGTACCATTACGTCTTAAAAGAAAAGTATTTAATCAATGCATCCTTCCAGTTCTTACTTATAAATCAGAGACATGGACCTTAACTGAAAAGGACATATAGAGGCTACAGACAACTGAAAGAAGTATGGAGAGCATTTGGAAGAAACAGTACAATTTTCAAGAGCAATATACCATTATGTCTTTAAAAGAAAAGTATTTAATCAATGCATCCTTCCAGTTCTTATTTATGGATCAGAGACATGGACCTTAACTAAAAAGGACATATAGAGGCTACAGACAACTGAAAGAAGTATGGAGAGCATTTGGAAGAAACAGTACAATTTTCAAGAGCAATATACCATTATGTCTTAAAAGAAAAATATTTAATCAATGCATCCTTCCAGTTCTTACTTATGGATCAGAGACATGGACCTTAACTGAAAAGGACATATAGAGGCTTCAGACAACTGAAAGAAGTATGGAGAGCATTTGGAAGAAACAGTACAATTTTCAAGAGCAATATACCATTATGTCTTAAAAGAAAAGTATTTAATCAATGCATCCTTCCAGTTCTTACTTATGGATCAGAGACATGGACCTTAACTAGAAAAGGACATATAGAGGCTACAGACAACTGAAACGAAGTATGGAGAGCATTTGGAAGAAACAGTACAATTTTCAAGAGCAATATACCATTATGTCTTAAAAGAAAAGTATTTAATCAATGCATCCTTCCAGTTCTTACTTATGGATCAGAGACATGGACCTTAACTGAAAAGGACATATAGAGGCTACAGACAACTGAAAGAAGTATGGAGAGCATTTGGAAGAAACAGTACAATTTTCAAGAGCAATTTACCATTATGTCTTAAAAGAAAAGTGTTTAATCAATGCATCCATCCAGTGCTTACTTATTTATCAGAGACATGTACCTCAACTAGAAAGGACATATAGACGCTACAGACAACTGAAAGAAGTATGGAGAGCATTTGGAAGAAACAGCACAATTTTCAAGAGAAATGTACCATTACGTCTTAAAAGAAAAGTATTTAATCAATGCATCCTTCCAGTTCTTACTTATAAATCAGAGACATGGACCTTAACTGAAAAGGACATATAGAGGCTACAGACAACTGAAAGAAGTATGGAGAGCATTTGGAAGAAACAGTACAATTTTCAAGAGCAATTTACCATTATGTCTTAAAAGAAAAGTATTTAATCAATGCATCCTTCCAGTTCTTATTTATGGATCAGAGACATGGACCTTAACTAAAAAGGACATATAGAGGCTACAGACAACTGAAAGAAGTATGGAGAGCATTTGGAAGAAACAGTACAATTTTCAAGAGCAATTTACCATTATGTCTTAAAAGAAAAGTATTTAATCAATGCATCCTTCCAGTTCTTACTTATGGATCAGAGACATGGACCTTAACTGGAAAGGACATATAGAGGCTACAGACAACTGAAAGAAGTATGGAGAGCATTTGGAAGAAACAGTACAATTTTCAAGAGCAATTTACCATTATATCTTAAAAGAAAAGTGTTTAATCAATGCATCCTTCCAGTTCTTATTTATGGATCAGAGACATGGACCTTAACTGAAAAGGACATATAGAGGCTACAGACAACTGAAAGAAGTGTGGAGAGCATTTGGAAGAAACAGTACAATTTTCAAGAGCAATATACCATTATATCTTAAAAGAAAAGTGTTTAATCAATGCATCCTTCCAGTTCTTACTTATGGATCAGAGACATGGACCTTAACTAAAAAGGACATATAGAGGCTACAGACAACTGAAAGAAGTATGGAGAGCATTTGGAAGAAACAGTACAATTTTCAAGAGCAATTTACCATTATATCTTAAAAGAAAAGTATTTAATCAATGCATCCTTCCAGTTCTTATTTATGGATCAGAGACATGGACCTTAACTGAAAAGGACATATAGAGGCTACAGACAACTGAAAGAAGTATGGAGAGCATTTGGAAGAAACAGTACAATTTTCAAGAGCAATTTACCATTATATCTTAAAAGAAAAGTGTTTAATCAATGCATCCTTCCAGTTCTTATTTATGGATCAGAGACATGGACCTTAACTAAAAAGGACATATAGAGGATACAGACAACTGAAAGAAGTATGGAGAGCATTTGGAAGAAACAGTACAATTTTCAAGAGCAATTTATCATTATATCTTAAAAGAAAAGTGTTTAATCAATGCATCCTTCCAGTTCTTATTTATGGATCAGAGACATGGACCTTAACTAAAAAGGATATATAGAGGCTACAGACAACTGAAAGAAGTATGGAGAGCATTTGGAAGAAACAGTACAATTTTCAGGAGCAATTTACCATTATATCTTAAAAGAAAAGTGTTTAATCAATGCATCCTTCCAGTTCTTATTTATGGATCAGAGACATGGACCTTAACTAAAAAGGACATATAGAGGCTACAGACAACTGAACAAAGTATGGAGAGCATTTGGAAGAAACAGTACAATTTTCAAGAGCAATTTATCATTATATCTTAAAAGAAAAGTATTTAATCAATGCATCCTTCCAGTTCTTATTTATGGATCAGAGACATGGACCTTAACTAAAAAGGACATATAGAGGCTACAGACAACTGAAAGAAGTATGGAGAGCATTTGGAAGAAACAGTACAATTTTCAAGAGCAATTTACCATTATATCTTAAAAGAAAAGTGTTTAATCAATGCATCCTTCCAGTTCTTATTTATGGATCAGAGACATGGACCTTAACTAAAAAGGACATATAGAGGCTACAGACAACTGAAAGAAGTATGGAGAGCATTTGGAAGAAACAGTACAATTTTCAGGAGCAATTTACCATTATATCTTAAAAGAAAAGTGTTTAATCAATGCATCCTTCCAGTTCTTATTTATGGATCAGAGACATGGACCTTAACTAAAAAGGACATATAGAGGCTACAGACAACTGAAAGAAGTATGGAGAGCATTTGGAAGAAACAGTACAATTTTCAGGAGCAATTTACCATTATATCTTAAAAGAAAAGTGTTTAATCAATGGATCCTTCCAGTTCTTATTTATGGATCAGAGACATGGACCTTAACTAAAAAGGACATATAGAGGCTACAGACAACTGAAAGAAGTATGGAGAGCATTTGGAAGAAACAGTACAATTTTCAAGAGCAATTTACCATTATATCTTAAAAGAAAAGTGTTTAATCAATGCATCCTTCCAGTTCTTATTTATGGATCAGAGACATGGACCTTAACTGAAAAGGACATATAGAGGCTACAGACAACTGAAAGAAGTATGGAGAGCATTTGGAAGAAACAGTACAATTTTCAAGAGCAATATACCATTATATCTTAAAAGAAAAGTGTTTAATCAATGCATCCTTCCAGTTCTTATTTATGGATCAGAGACATGGACCTTAACTGAAAAGGACATATAGAGGCTACAGACAACTGAAAGAAGTATGGAGAGCACTTGGAAGAAACAGTACAATTTTCAGGAGCAATATACCATTATATCTTAAAAGAAAAGTGTTTAATCAATGCATTCTTCCAGTTCTTATTTATGGATCAGAGACATGGACCTTATCTGAAAAGGACATATAGAGGCTACAGACAACTGAAAGAAGTATGGAGAGCATTTGGAAGAAACAGTACAATTTTCAAGAGCAATTTATCATTATATCTTAAAAGAAAAGTATTTAATCAATGCATCCTTCCAGTTCTTATTTATGGATCAGAGACATGGACCTTAACTAAAAAGGACATATAGAGGCTACAGACAACTGAAAGAAGTATGGAGAGCATTTGGAAGAAACAGTACAATTTTCAAGAGCAATTTACCATTATATCTTAAAAGAAAAGTGTTTAATCAATGCATCCTTCCAGTTCTTATTTATGGATCAGAGACATGGACCTTAACTAAAAAGGACATATAGAGGCTACAGACAACTGAAAGAAGTATGGAGAGCATTTGGAAGAAACAGTACAATTTTCAGGAGCAATTTACCATTATATCTTAAAAGAAAAGTATTTAATCAATGCATCCTTCCAGTTCTTATTTATGGATCAGAGACATGGACCTTAACTAAAAAGGACATATAGAGGCTACAGACAACTGAAAGAAGTATGGAGAGCATTTGGAAGAAACAGTACAATTTTCAGGAGCAATTTACCATTATATCTTAAAAGAAAAGTGTTTAATCAATGCATCCTTCCAGTTCTTATTTATGGATCAGAGACATGGACCTTAACTAAAAAGGACATATAGAGGCTACAGACAACTGAAAGAAGTATGGAGAGCATTTGGAAGAAACAGTACAATTTTCAGGAGCAATTTACCATTATATCTTAAAAGAAAAGTGTTTAATCAATGCATCCTTCCAGTTCTTATTTATGGATCAGAGACATGGACCTTAACTAAAAAGGACATATAGAGGCTACAGACAACTGAAAGAAGTATGGAGAGCATTTGGAAGAAACAGTACAATTTTCAGGAGCAATTTACCATTATATCTTAAAAGAAAAGTGTTTAATCAATGCATCCTTCCAGTTCTTATTTATGGATCAGAGACATGGACCTTAACTAAAAAGGACATATAGAGGCTACAGACAACTGAAAGAAGTATGGAGAGCATTTGGAAGAAACAGTACAATTTTCAGGAGCAATTTACCATTATATCTTAAAAGAAAAGTGTTTAATCAATGCATCCTTCCAGTTCTTATTTATGGATCAGAGACATGGACCTTAACTAAAAAGGACATATAGAGGCTACAGACAACTGAAAGAAGTATGGAGAGCATTTGGAAGAAACAGTACAATTTTCAGGAGCAATTTACCATTATATCTTAAAAGAAAAGTGTTTAATCAATGCATCCTTCCAGTTCTTATTTATGGATCAGAGACATGGACCTTAACTAAAAAGGACATATAGAGGCTACAGACAACTGAAAGAAGTATGGAGAGCATTTGGAAGAAACAGAGGAGTATCTTAAAAGAAAAGTGTTTAATCAATGCATCCTTCCAGCATTTATTGGAATATACAATTTTCAGAAACAGCAATTTACCATTATATCTTAAAAGAAAAGTGTTTAATCAATGCATCCTTCCAGTTCTTATTTATGGATCAGAGACATGGACCTTAACTAAAAAGGACATATAGAGGCTACAGACAACTGAAAGAAGTATGGAGAGCATTTGGAAGAAACAGTATAATTTTCAGGAGCAATTTACCATTATATCTTAAAAGAAAAGTGTTTAATCAATGCATCCTTCCAGTTCTTATTTATGGATCAGAGACATGGACCTTAACTAAAAAGGACATATAGAGGCTACAGACAACTGAAAGAAGTATGGAGAGCATTTGGAAGAAACAGTACAATTTTCAGGAGCAATTTACCATTATATCTTAAAAGAAAAGTGTTTAATCAATGCATCCTTCCAGTTCTTATTTATGGATCAGAGACATGGACCTTAACTAAAAAGGACATATAGAGGCTACAGACAACTGAAAGAAGTATGGAGAGCATTTGGAAGAAACAGTATAATTTTCAGGAGCAATTTACCATTATATCTTAAAAGAAAAGTGTTTAATCAATGCATCCTTCCAGTTCTTATTTATGGATCAGAGACATGGACCTTAACTAAAAAGGACATATAGAGGCTACAGACAACTGAAAGAAGTATGGAGAGCATTTGGAAGAAACAGTACAATTTTCAGGAGCAATTTACCATTATATCTTAAAAGAAAAGTGTTTAATCAATGCATCCTTCCAGTTCTTATTTATGGATCAGAGACATGGACCTTAACTAAAAAGGACATATAGAGGCTACAGACAACTGAAAGAAGTATGGAGAGCATTTGGAAGAAACAGTACAATTTTCAGGAGCAATTTACCATTATATCTTAAAAGAAAAGTGTTTAATCAATGCATCCTTCCAGTTCTTATTTATGGATCAGAGACATGGACCTTAACTAAAAAGGACATATAGAGGCTACAGACAACTGAAAGAAGTATGGAGAGCATTTGGAAGAAACAGTACAATTCTCAAGAGCAGTTTACCATTATGTGTTAAAAGAAAAGTATTTAATCAACGCATCCTTCCAGTTCTAACTTATGGATCAGAGACATGGACCTTAACTAAAAAGGACGTACACAGTCGTATCCGAATCATATGATCACCCCAGAATCCCTGTGTACCCCGCCCAGGCGCGTTACAGAGGTCACGTGACAAGGTTGTTCACACGGAGGTATTTGCGGCCGTCCAGGACGGAGGAGCCATAGTGCTTCACGTTAGCACAATGGGCAGAGGTAGTGATTTGACGGGCGTTCAAAAAGGAATGATCATCGGCTACGGCGCCAAGTGTGAAAGCATCTCTGAAACAGCAGACTTCATGGGCTGTTAGGGATGTGCTGTACTAAGAGTGTACCAAGAATGGATCCCTGGCACACCGAGTACCTGATGACGTCATAACTGTGGAGCCCCAAAGGCCATCAACTCCAGAGGAGAACCTCGCCTCCGTCAACTGGTAAAGGGCAATCGACGTGCAACAGTGCAGCAATTGACCACGCAAATGAACGCTGGGGCACCCAGGTAGGTGTCCACGATAATAGTAGAACGAACACTGTTACGCATGGGTCTCCACGGCGTCGACGCTCCGTCAAGGCACACGTGTTAATCCAGGTCCATTTGCAACGACACTTTCAGTTCGCATGGGATTGCAGTCATTGGACAGTGGAAGAGTGGGAAAAGGTTCCTTTCTCCGGCGAATCGAGGTTTCTAGAACTCCACAGAAGTGATCGGCGGTGGCAGTTATGGCGTCAGATATACGAGAAAGAACACCCGAACACGCTTGTCGGTCAAATATGAACCGGCGGTGCCTGTGTACACGTCTGGGGGATGTTTTCGTGGGACCGTTGGTAGCACTGTATGGGTTCCTCAACACCAATGGCTACCTGTCCATCCTCGCTGACCACATGCTTCCCTTCATGTTGGACGTTTACCCTATTGGTGATGGTGTCTACAAACAGAAGATTGCGCCCTGAGACGTCACTAAGGACTGTAACATCACAGACACTTGATAACAACACAGAGCATTTATTACAGTTCTATTTCACACAAAAACATAAAATGGAATACACTCCACGGTACAAACTGAATTTGTTGTCTTAGCCAAAGCTCGGCATGTCCTACTCCTTCAATATCTCTCGCGCTACTCCGCCACGTCACTCACCACACGCTCAAGTCATTAAGTGTCAATGTATCATTCCGCACTGTTGTGCGTGGAAGTTCGTATTTTACAGGACGTGCGTGATTGGTTTCAGAAACACGACAGTGATTTCTCCATTCTCCCTTCGCCGGCGATATCGGCCGTGCTCAATCCTATAGAGCACTTGTGGGACTATTTGGATCGACAGGTTCGACGTGCTGACCCATAACCACGTCATCTCCGGGACCTCCGTGCTCTGCTGCTGTTCGAAGGGCACACGTGCCTCGGGCAACCTTCCAGTGTTTCATTGCATCCATGCCACACCGTCTCGCCGCTGACATCCGGGCCAAGGGTGGTTATTCCCATTATTAGGTTGGTGGTCATATTATTCTGATACGACCGTGTATAGAGCCTACAAAGTACTCAAAGAAGTATGGAGATATGAATGCTTTGTGCAACCAGGAACGACAAGATGAGGAATACAGAGATTACGGAAATGAGAAGAGTTGATAACATCATGATCTAAATGAAGACCTTTAAGGGGAAATGGGCTGGGCCGCCCCGGTGGCGCAGTGGTCTAAGCGATGGTCTCTGATCATTCGTCCAGAAGGGGTCCGGGCTCGAATCCCGGTGAGGCATGGATGTTGTGTTTGTCTTACGGCACTGGTTCTATCCCTTCCCTGGAACCAGTGACCCTAAATTAGGGACGGGCGACTGCTTATAGCCCATTGAGTTGCTCACGGTGGTCGTTAAACCTACAATAAAAAAAAAAAAAAAAATAAATGGGCTGGACATATCGCTGAAAGAACTGGTCACCCTTAGGCAACTGAAATACTGATTTGACACTGAGGAAAAGGGGAAATTCCAGAAGGAGACCACGTGGCTTATAAAACTCGAAATCATGCCTGAATTACTTGGAAGTGACTGGCTGAGGGCAGAAAGAGACTTGAGAATGGCTTTTGTTGATGATGATATTGTTACGACCGGGGCTGCGAATTGGTCGCACTCCGGGTTCTTTTATGGATATTGCAGGTGAGAGGACTCAATAAATGACTCAGGCAAGTCCAAAGGAAATCGGTAGCGTTTAAAAATAAGCACAGACTTTTAATACAGATAATTATTCAAATAATCTAATTGGTAGAAGGTAAAATAATTAACACAAATTTTAAAGAACGTTGGGCTTGACTTTCGGCTATTTAACATTATCTAATTAGACTCAGCAGCCAATCGCTAACTCATGCGAATTAAGAGTTCCTGAACTGTCGCCCCTGCATGCCAAAAAGTTCAACATGACAAACAGGACTTACTTGGAGTCTTGTAATTGGTAATAAATCGAACTTTTTGTGGTTTTAGCGTTATCCTGTAGAGAGCAGGCTTTTAATAAACTCTTCTACTCTGTTCCTCTAAGTGACACAATCTTTATGAGCACACCACTGATGATAATGAGCAATAAGCTGATCTTCCACACGTTGTCACTTCACCGTGATTAAACCTTTCGGTCTCCCCACCGCTCCTCGGTCGAGAGGAGGGGGGAGAGAACTGAGGCCTCTCTGTGAAGAAGATGCAAGATGCCGTTAAGTCCGAAATCACTAGCAGGACGGAATCAGCTTAAAACGAGCAGCCACGGTGACAGCTACTCCCTTGGTGAAGTCCGGGGGGTGACGTGAATCCTGCTGTCTTTGTTCCCCCTTCCACAGCAGCAATGTCCAGGCGGGTCACTTGATGTTTCTGGAGCACTTGCGAAGAAGTTGGGAGACTCCGGCAGTAGTTTTTCGCATGCTTCCGATGGGTGTCATCTCAAAGATTCGGGGACACTCCCCCGCCTCCCTTTTTTGTTTCGATATCTGAACCTCCCTTGTTCCGTCTATATTTTCTTTCGCTCCCTAATTTTTAGTCACTATCAGCTCGAAGCGACTATGACGCCAGACTCGTCGTGTTTTCTGTGTTATGCAGGGGAACCAGCTCTCGTCCGAGTAATTTCAGCAAGCTCCCTCTCTTTTCTTGGACGCCTGCCTCTGTCCGACGGTACCTAACTACTACTTCTTTTCATCTCTTGCTTTTACCCTCGCTTTCCTGACCCGTCAAAACAAACCACTTGAGAATTTGTTTATTAGCGTCTGGCCATATCACGTGCCGTCTAGAGATGGAGTTTCAGTCGCATTTTTGTCTGGGTGGATGGGCGAAAATTGGGGACACCGTTCGCATGATGCGTTTCTTTGCGTTAACTCCGTGCTGTTAAAAAGCGTCCCAAAAATACAGCCTTGGCCATATTTTTTTCGTAACAATATTTTTCAAAACTGCCGTGGAATATCGTTATTTGCAGAACACCCATGAGTTAGGGTAGACTGCAAATATGTGACTTACTGGCAGATTCAAAATATTTTCCGTTTAGTTTCTGAAATCACTCTGAAGCTTGTGAATCACTACAAAGTGAAAACTCTACGTATCTTAATTGCAAAATTTCCCCCGTAGCACACTAAACCTTAAAAAGTATGTGTCACAAAGTTTCCGCTTATTATTAGTGTTTCTTCTTTCGGTGTAAGTGTGTTTTCAGATTATTTACTAGCATTTTATTTCTGGAATGCTTAAAAAAACCAATTGACTTTGCTAAAAAATTAAAAAAAAACTTTTTTTGGAGGTTTTCGTCGTTATTTTCTTGTGAAACACTATTTTGTTTCGTTTCGATTTAGGTAACTTGCTGTTGGACTTTGGACGTGATCCAATGTGGAATTGCCCTTCACCGGGTAATGATATGTCCGTGCCAATGCCAATGGCAATGCCACTGAACTCAAACAATGTCGTTCTGAGAGAGCAAAGTGCTCCTCATGTCAACTGCCCTACTGATCTCAGCTTTAGGGCACAACTGGGACCGGCTGATCACAAAGGTAAGTGTAAAGTGTATCTCTACAGACACTCGGGAATGCTTCCAGAGTTGGGTTGGCGAAAAAGTAATTTCGGTTTTTGGAACACAGGTGTTTTGAAAACTGTTTTTCTTGTTTTTAATCAATTTTGTTGCTTGTTTTGTTGTTTATAGCAGCATTTAATCTGTAAGTGAGGCTGGCTGGTCTCTTTACAAAAGTTAATTGCGTGGACTCAAAAAATATCATCAATGCACGTTTCGACAGCATTGAATCGATCAAGTGGTAAATCTGCTTTGAACTATAAATTCGAAATTCATTTCATAATTATAAGTAATCACACACACACACACACACACACACACACACACACATACATCACAAAACGTTTCAGATATGTATCAATAATTTTACAATCTCTCATTTTTGTTACACTTTCAGAGATATCTTACAATTACGTTTCAGCAACATCTATTTTGGAACGTAACTCTTTGTACATTACGGTTACGTTAAAAATAGCACTTACCGATACTACTATTTTATAGTTTCCATTGTACATAATTGCTACCTTGATGTTACATTCTGGCGATATGTAAGACTTTTGTTTTGGCAACGGAGTGGATGCGCATGCGCATTTATGCCATTTCACCGAAGCACTCTCGTAGTCGTTCCATGTGCTACTGGGATATTCTTTGGTGATATTTAAGATTTCTGGTTTGGCAACGGCGTGGATGCGCATGCGCATTTATGCCATTTCACCGAAGCACTCTCGTAGTCGTTCCATGTGCTACTGAAATATTCTTTGGTGATATTTAAGATTTCTGATTTGGCAACGGCGTGGATGCGCATGCGCATTTATGCCATTTCACCGAAGCACTCTCGTAGTCGTTCCATGTGCTACTGGGATATTCTTTGGTGATACTGTTGTACTCGAGTTAGCTAGTTAGTTGGTTTAATATTTTATCCTCTTTTTTTGTGGTTCAAGATCATCTGAAAGTAAGTAATTGTTTTGATTAGTAGAATTTGTAAATTCTAAAAATCATTTTATAGAATCTAAGTACATGGCTGTGTTGTTGTACGTATTAGTATACTATACCAGCATGTTTTTTTATCTAAAGCTGAGAAATTTCATATTGGTAGGTATTTAGAGAAATGACGAATTTGATTTTCTTTCTTTTTTTCGCTGAAATACAGTCTATTCCACATGTATAATAGAAATTCAATACCCTCATTTGGGACCGATTTTTATTTCTTTTGTTATCAATATATAAACACCGCCACTGTTCCCAATGGACAGCAGACTGCGTTGAACCTGTGGAAACGTAAACAACTCGTAATACGACTGTTGTTGCTTTTGAAACTGCTGTCGATTGTAATATTTTTTATTGTGATTTTACAAAGTTTATTAAAAATATAATGTTCAACGTAATATGATGATGTCACAAATATCTTTCAAATACGTAACAGTAATGTAACGAAGTTACAAATATCTTTCAAATACGTAACAGTAACATGAAGTTGGTATGTTGAAGTTAGAAAGACCTTTCACTGTAACGTATCGGTTATGTTTCAAAGTTATGTAACGTTTGAGGAGATTTTGACGTAACCGTAAGATTTCTGAAACATTTCTGTTACATTGCGCAACGTATCTGAAAGGTCTCAATGTTTCAGTGCTACGTACTTGTAACATATACGAAATATTCTGTGCTGTGTGGGAACAGGACCTTCAAAAAGTCTCTCCTCAGTGGGTATCGTAGGCTATATAGAAATCGTACAAATTTCTTACAGGGACATATAGTTAGTTTATTCACTTACATACAGAAAGTGTTGCAGCTGTCTTCCTTCCCATAACCTAACTGTTTTGCGCATGCTTTCAAACACATCTGAGGGAGTCAGAAAGTCTCTGTGCAGTAATGTTAGGGCTGCTCCACTTAATTTTGATGGTGATACAGTCAAAGGTTTTGAATTAAGTAACTTGTATGTTTAATTTCAGTTTTTGCTGTTTTCTTGATAACATATCAAGCTTCAGAATATGTTCCACAGCAACACCAATTTTCACCAGATGAGTTAAAAGTTTCCAAAATGTGAATGTTGATTTCACCATTACCCCTCAGAAGGAAGGAACGTTCATAAAATCAACATTCACATTTTGGAAACTTTCAACTCGTCACAAACTTGTGAAAACCGGTGTTGCCATGAAACACATTCTGTTTTCTTAATGAGACGAAACAAAACAACTTCCAGCATTCACCCTTCCCCTTTTTGTTTTCAACAATAACGTATTTGTTGGCCTCGACGCCTTTTTCAATCTCCTCAATATTAAATTCATCCATATTAACAAATAAGGCATTAATTCAGACATGACATGCAATGGGACTGGATGTTAGCTCGTCAAAGGGAAACCTCTGAACCCTCAGTGCAGAAGACTCGATGTGAAAAGTAACTCAGTCTTACAATGTGACACGCTGGGTGTGAGAGAGTGAATCACCAGAGACGCAAGCGACAGGTGTTTGCCTGTATCTTGCTCAGGGCAATCGCACTGAAAACAAACGCAAAGAAAGTATTAAAGGTTAAACTCTAAAAAATAGAATTCCTACAGCAACGTTCCAAAATCTAGTGGAAAGCCAGAGTGGAGGCTGCGATGGCAGCAACAAGGGAACCAACTCGTTTTAAGCCCTTTTCTTTTGAATGGAGTTTATGGACAGGCAGGTATCAGGATACTTTTGATCAGGTAGATTGGCCCTATTTCTGAGCATTTTTAAATTTGCAGACTTCTGTACACTGCATTTTTTCTTAAGAAAAATCCACATCACTTGGAGGTACTATAAGTCGCTTTGAGTCATTTTATGTTCAGCACATAATACATAGGTGCAGGAACTTTCCCTGAATAATCCATTTCTTTCACTTCCAGGACCCACAGAAGACAGTAGTAAAAGGATATGGTACATAAATGGCCTTCCATCTCCAATTCTTACGGTCCAGAGAGGTCAGACATATACGTTTCTTGTGGAGGGTGGGACATCCCCACCACTTCATCATCCCTTATACATAACAAGCAGCGAAGAGGGAGGACTTTATCAGAAGGTTTTAGATGTAAGTTGATTTTTTTTCACTTTGTTTATCACTGTTTTATATTTTCGTTCTCTAAATCTCATCGCATAAGTTCAGCCCGTAGCTGATGTTTCCAGATGATCATTTCAAATAAAAAAACCCAAGGAATTTCTGTCAATTTTACACAGAATTAGCTAATATCTCAACAATATTTACTCTGAAGATGACTTATAATTTGTTGTACAGCAGCGACGAACTTCAATTTAATTTTTTGTGTGGTAACATATGCTTCCAAAAAAAAAAATACATATATATATTTAAGTTTTATTCGATCTGGTGTTTGAAAAATGAAATTCAAAAGTTAGCTACCTTTTTCATTGTTTACACTGCGCGTGAGAAGGCGACATGAAAACAATGACGCAATCGCTTACGTAGCACCTATTATAACACTTTATGTTTTTATAGGTTTTATAATTCCAGTGGAGAGTGAAAAAATTGGCGACTGGTTTCATCAGAGTAAGAAAAAATACGTTTTATATACAGCCATCCGGAACGTTTTCCAGACCCCATCATTCCTGTGAAATCCTCCTAAAACAGCTATGATTTTCAAAGCTTAATTCACGTATTCTGATTTTCCCATCTAATTTGATTTCTCTGTAAAACATGCTTCCTAAATATGCAAACTTCTTCACTTATCAATCTGGTTCACCCCTGTGCCATTTAGACTGATCTCGCATTCAGTACTAACAGTTTCTAGTTCCATCGTTCACTTGGTAAATCTCTGTGATTGAGACTCATCTTGCATTCAGTACTAATAGTTTCTAGTTCTATCGTTTACCTGGTCAATGCCTGTGTCATTGAGACTCATCTTGCATTCAGTACTAATAGTTTCTAGTTCCATCGTTTACCTGGTCAATCTCTGTGTCATTGAGACTCATCTTGCATTCAGTACTAATAGTTTCTAGTTCCATCGTTTACCTGGTCAGTCTCAGTGTCATTGAGACTCATCTTGCAATCAGTACTAATAGCTTTTAGTTAAATCGTTTACCTGGTCAATGTCTGTGTCATTGAGACTCATCTTGCATTCAGTACTAATAGTTTCAAGTTCTATCGTTTACCTGGTCAATGTCTGTGTCATTGAGACTCATCTTGCATTCAGTACTAATAGTTTCTAGTTCCATCGTTTACCTGGTCAATGTCTGTGTCATTGAGACTCATCTTGCATTCAGTACTAATAGTTTCTAGTTCCATCGTTTACCTGGTCAGTCTCAGTGTCATTGAGACTCATCTTGCAATCAGTACTAATAGCGTTTAGTTAAATCGTTTACCTGGTCAATGTCTGTGTCATTGAGACTCATCTTGCATTCAGTACTAATAGTTTCAAGTTCTATCGTTTACCTGGTCAATGTCTGTGTCATTGAGACTCATCTTGCATTCAGTACTAATAGTTTCTAGTTCCATCGTTTACCTGGTCAATCTCTGTGTCATTGAGACTCATCTTGCATTCAGTACTAATAGTTTCTAGTTCTATCGTTTACCTGGTCAATGTCTGTGTCATTTAGACTGATCTTGCATTCAATACTAGCAGTTTCTAGTTCCATCGTTCACCTGGTCAATCTCTGCACCATTTAGACTGATCTTGCATTCAGTACTAATAGTTACTAGTTCCATCGTTTACCTGGTCAATGTGTGTGTCATTGAGACTCATATCGCATTCAGTACTAATAGTTTCTAGTTCTATCGTTTACCTGGTCAATGTCTGTGTCATTTAGACTGATCTTGCATTCAATACCAGCAGTTTCTAGTTCCATCGTTCACCTGGTCAATCTCTGCACCATTTAGACTGATCTTGCATTTAGTACTAGCAGTTTCTAGCTGCAACACCATAACTTTTATTTTCCCTTACTTATACTTGAGTTTTATACGTACAAAGTTTATACGTCTAGTACAACATACTGTACAACTTAGTTTTGCCATCTGCCAACAGGACTGTCATCAGCATACCGCAATCTGCATACACGGATATCAAGACATAGACTAGTATTATCCATTTTGGCATCACACATGCACGCATCCATAAACAAAACATTGGAAACAGCCAGAGTTACATTACAAACATGCTTAAAACGTGCTGCCTGAATGTACAGATTCATTCACCTGGTTTATCTCTGTGCCACTTAAAAAAGTGATCTAAAACTGATCCTGGTTTATCTCTGTGTCACTTAAAAAAACTGAATTAAACTGATCTTGTATTGAGTACTAACAGTTCCTCTTTTTTACGCTTTCCAACCGTAGGTTGAAGAAGCGTATATGCTTCAGCTTTGTCCGTCTGTCTGTCTCCCCGCACGATAACTCGCGTAAAAATGGTTCCATTTCGATGAAACTTTAGTATGTTGTAGGAGACAACCTCGGGACGAACACTATTGAAAATGGGCGAAATGGAGTCGAAGGTCTAGGGTATAGGAGCGGGATCCATTCCATCGCCCTTATGCATCATAACTTACGCAAAAATGCTTCGATTGCGACTAAACTGATCCGGAGTTATACTGAACAGGTTCTGTTGAAAATCATTGAAATGGGATCAAAAGTCAGAGCACAGGAACGAGATTTATTCCACAGCTATTATCCTCATAACTTGACTAAAAATGTTTTTATTGCGACAAAAAAGTTTAGTATGTTGTTCTGGAGGTATACTGAACCAATTCTGTTGAATAGCATCAAAATGAAGTCAAAGGTTAGGGCATAGGAGCGAGATTTATTCCACAGCCATTATCCTCCTAACTTGACTAAAAATGCTTCTATTACGACAAAACTTTGGTATGTTGTTCCAAAGGTATACTGAACCAGTTCTGTTTAATTCATCGAAATGCGGTCAAAGGTCAGGGCTCAGGAGCGAGATTTATTCCACAGACATTATCCTCATAACTTGAGTAATAACTTGAGTAGTGATTTCTTGTATGTTGGAAACCTTATCATAATCAGTGCATTGCATGATTTTACTAACTTGTTATTATTCAGTTTAATTTCTTTATTTATCCATTTCATTTTTAACCTAATATTGTTTTGATGTTTATGTTTTTCTTAAATTGTAGCTAGCTAACTATACTGTTCAATTAATTTCAGAGGAAAGAACATGAAGAAGTAGTTTTTGCTGGAGTCAGCCAAGACCCTGCTACCGGTGGTCTCCTTCCCACTGCTGGTAAGACCAAATAACTTCAGCGGTAAATACATCCAGAAAGATTTGAACAATAATTGCATTTTGAATAGAATAAACACAGGAGATTTCGAGATATGATCTGTAAAAAACTTTATTCTTGCCTTCCTTTCTTCTAGACGGATGTTTGTGCGGATCGTATTCATCATTTACGCATTTTCTATCAGCAGCGTTGTAACCTATAATATTTTACAGTTACTTTTGTTGTTGTTTGTTAGATTTTAAACACTCGGTGTCTATATGTGAATAACGTAGAAGAGAGTTCTGACGTCAAGAATATGTATGTGGCGTCTGTTTTCATTGAGAGCATTGGGTTCCTTAATACCTCTGGAACATCATTTGGGTGCCATGAGGTATTTTAACATCACTGCTGACACGTACAAGCTGATGGAGGCGGTGTAATAATGTGCGGTCTGCTTTCATTGATACTATTGTATTCCTTAATACCTCTGAAACATCATTTGGGTGCCATGAGGTATTTTAACATCACTACTGAAAAGTACAAGCTAATGGAGCCGGTGTAATAATGTGTGATCTGCTTCATTGATAGCATTGTGTTCCTTAATACCTCTGGAACATCATTTGGGTGCCATGAGGTATTTTAACATCACTGCTGACAAGTACAAGCTAATGGAGGCGGTGTAATAATGTGTGGTCTGCTTCATTGATAGCTTTGTGTTCCTTAATACCTCTGGAACATCATTTGGGGGCCATGAGGTATTTTAACATCCCTGCTGACAAGTACAAGCTAATGGAGGCGGTGTAATAATGTGTGGTCTGCTTTCATTGATAGCATTGTGTTCCTTAATACCTCTGGAACATCATTTGGGGGCCATGAGGTATTTTAACATCACTGCTGACAAGTACAAGCTAATGGAGGCGGTGTAATAATGTGTGGTGTGCTTTCATTGATAGCATTGTGTTCCTTAATACCTCTGGAACATCATTTGGGTGCCATCAGGTATTTTAACATCACTGCTGACAAGTACAAGCTAATGGAGGCGGTGTAATAATGTGCGGTCTGCTTTCATTGATACCATTGTATTCCTTAATACCTCTGGAACATCATTTGGGTGCCATGAGGTATTTTAACATCACTGCTGACAAGTACAAGCTAATGGAGGTGGTGTAATAATGTGCGGTCTGCTTTCATTGATAGCATTGTGTTCCTTAATACCTCTGGAACATCATTTGGGTGCCATGAGGTATTTTAACATCACTGCTGACAAGTACAAGCTAATGGAGGCGGTGTAATAATGTGCGGTCTGCTTTCATTGATAGCATTGTGTTCCTTAATACCTCTGGAACATCATTTGGGTGCCATGAGGTATTTTAACATCACTGCTGACAAGTACAAGCTAATGGAGGCGGTGTAATAATGTGCGGTCTGCTTTCATTGATAGCATTGTGTTCCTTAATACCTCTGGAACATCATTTGGGTGCCATGAGGTATTTTAACATCACTGCTGACAAGTACAAGCTAATGGAGGCGGTGTAATAATGTGCGGTCTGCTTTCATTGATACCATTGTATTCCTTAATACCTCTGGAACATCATTTGGGTGCCATGAGGTATTTTAACATCACTGCTGACAAGTACAAGCTAATGGAGGCGGTGTAATAATGTGCGGTCTGCTTTCATTGATAGCATTGTGTTCCTTAATACCTCTGGAACATCATTTGGGTGCCATGAGGTATTTTAACATCACTGCTGACAAGTACAAGCTAATGGAGGCGGTGTAATAATGTGCGGTCTGCTTTCATTGATAGCATTGTGTTCCTTAATACCTCTGGAACATCATTTGGGTGCCATGAGGTATTTTAACATCACTGCTGACAAGTACAAGCTAATGGAGGCGGTGTAATAATGTGCGGTCTGCTTTCATTGATAGCATTGTGTTCCTTAATACCTCTGGAACATCATTTGGGTGCCATGAGGTATTTTAACATCACTGCTGACAAGTACAAGCTAATGGAGGCGGTGTAATAATGTGCGGTCTGCTTTCATTGATAGCATTGTGTTCCTTAATACCTCTGGAACATCATTTGGGTGCCATGAGGTATTTTAACATCACTGCTGACAAGTACAAGCTAATGGAGGCGGTGTAATAATGTGCGGTCTGCTTTCATTGATAGCATTGTGTTCCTTAATATCCTCTGGAACATCATTTGGGTGCCATGAGGTATTTTAACATCACTGCTGACAAGTACAAGCTAATGGAGGCGGTGTAATAATGTGCGGTCTGCTTTCATTGATAGCATTGTGTTCCTTAATACCTCTGGAACATCATTTGGGTGCCATGAGGTATTTTAACATCACTGCTGACAAGTACAAGCTAATGGAGGCGGTGTAATAATGTGCGGTCTGCTTTCATTGATAGCATTGTGTTCCTTAATACCTCTGGAACATCATTTGGGTGCCATGAGGTATTTTAACATCACTGCTGACAAGTACAAGCTAATGGAGGCGGTGTAATAATGTGCGGTCTGCTTTCATTGATAGCATTGTGTTCCTTAATACCTCTGGAACATCATTTGGGTGCCATGAGGTATTTTAACATCACTGCTGACAAGTACAAGCTAATGGAGGCGGTGTAATAATGTGCGGTCTGCTTTCATTGATAGCATTGTGTTCCTTAATACCTCTGGAACATCATTTGGGTGCCATGAGGTATTTTAACATCACTGCTGACAAGTACAAGCTAATGGAGGCGGTGTAATAATGTGCGGTCTGCTTTCATTGATAGCATTGTGTTCCTTAATACCTCTGGAACATCATTTGGGTGCCATGAGGTATTTTAACATCACTGCTGACAAGTACAAGCTAATGGAGGCGGTGTAATAATGTGCGGTCTGCTTTCATTGATAGCATTGTGTTCCTTAATACCTCTGGAACATCATTTGGGTGCCATGAGGTATTTTAACATCACTGCTGACAAGTACAAGCTAATGGAGGCTGTGTAATAATGTGCGGTCTGCTTTCATTGATAGCATTGTGTTCCTTAATACCTCTGGAACATCATTTGGGTGCCATGAGGTATTTTAACATCACTGCTGACAAGTACAAGCTAATGGAGGCTGTGTAATAATGTGCGGTCTGCTTTCATTGATAGCATTGTGTTCCTTAATACCTCTGGAACATCATTTGGGTGCCATGAGGTATTTTAACATCACTGCTGACAAGTACAAGCTAATGGGGGCTGTGTAATAATGTGCGGTCTGCTTTCATTGATAGCATTGTGTTCCTTAATACCTCTGGAACATCATTTGGGTGCCATGAGGTATTTTAACATCACTGCTGACAAGTACAAGCTAATGGAGGCGGTGTAATAATGTGTGGTCTGCTTTCATTGATAGCATTGTGTTCCTTAATACCTCTGGAACATCATTTGGGTGCCATGAGGTATTTTAACATCACTGCTGACAAGTACAAGCTAATGGAGGCTGTGTAATAATGTGCGGTCTGCTTTCATTGATAGCATTGTGTTCCTTAATACCTCTGGAACATCATTTGGGTGCCATGAGGTATTTTAACATCACTGCTGACAAGTACAAGCTAATGGAGGCGGCGTAATAATGTGCGGTCTGCTTTCATTGATAGCATTGTGTTCCTTAATACCTCTGGAACATCATTTGGGTGCCATGAGGTATTTTAACATCACTGCTGACAAGTACAAGCTAATGGAGGCGGCGTAATAATGTGCGGTCTGCTTTCATTGATAGCATTGTGTTCCTTAATACCTCTGGAACATCATTTGGGTGCCATGAGGTATTTTAACATCACTGCTGACAAGTACAAGCTAATGGAGGCGGCGTAATAATGTGCGGTCTGCTTTCATTGATAGCATTGTGTTCCTTAATACCTCTGGAACATCATTTGGGTGCCATGAGGTATTTTAACATCACTGCTGACAAGTACAAGCTAATGGAGGCGGTGTAATAATGTGCGGTCTGCTTTCATTGATAGCATTGTGTTCCTTAATACCTCTGGAACATCATTTGGGTGCCATGAGGTATTTTAACATCACTGCTGACAAGTACAAGCTAATGGAGGCGGTGTAATAATGTGCGGTCTGCTTTCATTGATAGCATTGTGTTCCTTAATAGTTCTGGAACATCATTTGGGTGCCATGAGGTATTTTAACATCACTGCTGACAAGTACAAGCTAATGGAGGCGGTGTAATAATGTGCGGTCTGCTTTCATTGATAGCATTGTGTTCCTTAATACCTCTGGAACATCATTTGGGTGCCATGAGGTATTTTAACATCACTGCTGACAAGTACAAGCTAATGGAGGCGGCGTAATAATGTGCGGTCTGCTTTCATTGATAGCATTGTGTTCCTTAATACCTCTGGAACATCATTTGGATGCCATGAGGTATTTTAACATCACTGCTGACAAGTACAAGCTAATGGAGGCGGCGTAATAATGTGCGGTCTGCTTTCATTGATAGCATTGTGTTCCTTAATACCTCTGGAACATCATTTGGATGCCATGAGGTATTTTAACATCACTGCTGACAAGTACAAGCTAATGGAGGCGGTGTAATAATGTGCGGTCTGCTTTCATTGATAGCATTGTGTTCCTTAATACCTCTGGAACATCATTTGGATGCCATGAGGTATTTTAACATCACTGCTGACAAGTACAAGCTAATGGAGGCGGCGTAATAATGTGCGGTCTGCTTTCATTGATAGCATTGTGTTCCTTAATACCTCTGGAACATCATTTGGATGCCATGAGGTATTTTAACATCACTGCTGACAAGTACAAGCTAATGGAGGCTGTGTAATAATGTGCGGTCTGCTTTCATTGATAGCATTGTGTTCCTTAATACCTCTGGAACATCATTTGGATGCCATGAGGTATTTTAACATCACTGCTGACAAGTACAAGCTAATGGAGGCTGTGTAATAATGTGCGGTCTGCTTTCATTGATAGCATTGTGTTCCTTAATACCTCTGGAACATCATTTGGATGCCATGAGGTATTTTAACATCACTGCTGACAAGTACAAGCTAATGGGGGCTGTGTAATAATGTGCGGTCTGCTTTCATTGATAGCATTGTGTTCCTTAATACCTCTGGAACATCATTTGGGTGCCATGAGGTATTTTAACATCACTGCTGACAAGTACAAGCTAATGGGGGCTGTGTAATAATGTGCGGTCTGCTTTCATTGATAGCATTGTGTTCCTTAATACCTCTGGAACATCATTTGGGTGCCATGAGGTATTTTAACATCACTGCTGACAAGTACAAGCTAATGGAGGCGGCGTAATAATGTGCGGTCTGCTTTCATTGATAGCATTGTGTTCCTTAATACCTCTGGAACATCATTTGGATGCCATGAGGTATTTTAACATCACTGCTGACAAGTACAAGCTAATGGAGGCGGTGTAATAATGTGCGGTCTGCTTTCATTGATAGCATTGTGTTCCTTAATACCTCTGGAACATCATTTGGATGCCATGAGGTATTTTAACATCACTGCTGACAAGTACAAGCTAATGGAGGCGGTGTAATAATGTGTGGTCTGCTTTCATTGATAGCATTGTGTTCCTTAATACCTCTGGAACATCATTTGGATGCCATGAGGTATTTTAACATCACTGCTGACAAGTACAAGCTAATGGAGGCGGTGTAATAATGTGCGGTCTGCTTTCATTGATAGCATTGTGTTCCTTAATACCTCTGGAACATCATTTGGATGCCATGAGGTATTTTAACATCACTGCTGACAAGTACAAGCTAATGGAGGCGGTGTAATAATGTGCGGTCTGCTTTCATTGATAGCATTGTGTTCCTTAATACCTCTGGAACATCATTTGGATGCCATGAGGTATTTTAACATCACTGCTGACAAGTACAAGCTAATGGGGGCTGTGTAATAATGTGCGGTCTGCTTTCATTGATAGCATTGTGTTCCTTAATACCTCTGGAACATCATTTGGGTGCCATGAGGTATTTTAACATCACTGCTGACAAGTACAAGCTAATGGAGGCAGTGTAATAATGTGTGGTCTGCTTTCATTGATAGCATTGTGTTCCTTAATACCTCTGGAACATCATTTGGATGCCATGAGGTATTTTAACATCACAGCGGACCAGGCACATCCGTACATTATGGGGTTTCCTGATGGAGAGATCAAGGAATCTCCCTGCCTGTGTCTCTCTCCCCCTCTCTCTTTGTATTCCTCTCTCTTCCCCCTCTATCACTCCCTCTCTTTGTCTCTCTCTATCCTCTCTCTCTCTCTCTCTGCCTTCGCTCTCTCCCTCTTTGTCTCTCGCTCCCCTATTTCTGTCTCTCTCTCTATCCCTCTTTCTGTCTCCCTTCCTCTCTCTCTCTCTCTCTCCTTCTCTCTCTATCTCCTTTTCTCTCTCTCTCTCTCTCTCTCTCTCTCTCTCTCTCTCTCTCTCTCTCTCTCTCTCTCGTCGTTTAAAACTATAATTACAAAACCGGTGTATTTCTACTGCTCTCTTAGAAATTCGTTCAGAGGACTGTTTCCATTGCCCTGAAGTACAAACATTAAATTTAACAAAGAATTCATTTTATATAACAAAATTTCAGTGAATCTGAGAAAATCATTTGCATTCATCCAAGTTCCCTAGAATCTTAGATGGTTGCACCCCCCATACGTTCCAATCCAACTGCTTAAATGTTTTTTTGGTTTTTTTTTTTTTGGGGGGGGGGGGGCTCAAATAAAAGTTGGGTGGACTGAAGACCACCTCAGCTCACCCGTAGCGTCGTGCCTGTTCGAAAGTCAAGGGCGACCCATCGCGTTGTTAGTTGGTGTTCCTCATAATTTACTACTTCAATGTAGTTAAAACTTTACTCTCTATCTGTATCTTTTTGTTTTCCGAGCTTTACTCTACTCAAATTTCTTGCCTTCTTCCTCCGCTTCTTTCCATAGGGAAATTTATGAAACTTGATGCTTCGTTTGCTTCAATCTAACATCGTAGAAATCTTTTGCTTCTTTTTCTTGTTTCTAGAGGGAAGACTGTGCGAATGGTCGTCAGCTTCAACGAGAGAGGAATCTGGTTTGGTGACGTCATCTTATGGCTTCGAGAATCTTCCTGTGGAATTGAGCTGCGGTCCTGGTATCGCTGGGAAGCTGGAATGGCATCCGGATTCAAACACGTCAGATGCTGTTTACTATCAGGTAAATACCATTCATAGTCATACTTATTACAGTTTCTGCTGTAATCCTCTTATTTTAGCACACGGATTTTATTCCAGTTTCTGCTTAAACCTTTTTTTTCCGACATGTTCTAGGCAACATAACTTATTCAAAGTGGGATTTTCGGATAAACTTTAGAATCCACGCCGTACTTTTACTTAAGGTTGACGAAGATAGGTGACGCCGCTTTCGGTTTTCTCCATTGTTTCATTATTTTGTGATTGGCTACTTCCAACAAGAGTCTTTCCTGATTCAACCAATGGCGGTTTGAAAATTGTTACGCAGCCGTTTAAAACGGCCGTGAAAGCTGTTGTATTGGGGAAACGTGGAATGATGATTTGAGAAAGCTCATATTCCCTTCTATGCAGCTTGTTCATGATTCGTAGATCGTAGGCATACTCGAAAGGGATTCGGTTTCCTTCAAGTCGAAGAAATATGACTACCACAGATGCACACAAAATGTTTGCACGAGTAATTCTTCCACAAAACGTTCCTTGTGACACGAAACTTTGTTTTTCTATAAGATTCCAGTACCATGTGGATACATCAGTGTTGCATTCAGAGAGTTTTTTCCGGGGGGGCAATTACGAATTTCGAGGGGGCTAAAACTTGTTGGCTAATTATCTTTATATATATATAAGTGAAAGTTTGTATGTTTGTTCCGCATACGTTCCTAAACGGTTTGATGGATTTGCACCAAAACTGGCATACGTACTCTCCATCACCCAGATTAAAATACAGGCGAGACGATTTCCGGAAATTCCATCCCTAATGGGTCAAATGTGTTTTTACGGGGCCCTCTATTGACTGGGTGCAAGTCGGCTGCTGCGGTATTACTCCGCGTGTCAGAGCAACGGTCGTCAGGTGACGCTTCACTTCTCGCAAGCTTCGTTGTTTCAGGTATACGGGGAAGAGTCCGATTTTTGAAAACACAACGCACCGGCGGAACATATTGTAATAAGTATTTTTTGTTTATGTTACCATGACATTTTCTATGTAAGGATTAGGTTTCATTAGACTCCCAACAATTGGCGCAGGAGTCTCAAATATGGGTGGAGCTACCGATTCCCACCAATAGGCGTGAAGCTACAGATTCCTACCAAACAGACGGTCTTCTTCATACATAAAGTTTAAATACAAGATTAGTATTGGTATTAGTATATATAAAAGGAATAGCCTATGTCCATCGGAAAGAAGTAAGCTTCCGAACTGTGAAAGAATTATCCGAATGGGTTTAGTTTTCTAGATTAGTAAACACAAATCCGTATATTATCGTGAACTACTTTCTTTCACGTTGGACGTGATCAGGTTGTGTGTAAACAAAGCGGAACGATACATGGGAAATTGGAAACTACTTGAAAGCGTTGTTATTCGGTAATACAGCCAAAAATAATAAAAAAAATAATAATAAATAAAAGAAATAGCCTATTTCCTTCGGAAAGCTTCCCAACGGTGAAAGAATTATCCGAATCGGTTTAGTTTTCGAGATTAGAAAAAAATATTCCGTATATTATCGTGAACTACTTTCTTTCACGTTGGGCCTAATCAGGTTGTAAATCTACACTTTAGAAAGCTGAATGCGGAGTGCAGGAAGTGCATTATTGTGCACGTTTGCTATTTCGAGGTTTTAGGGCTCAGAACGGCCATTATAAATTGTGTTTATTATAATAAAATTTTCATCAAGTGTGGTAAAATGCCTCCAAAAAAACGCAAATCCATCGGTCAAGTTCAGCCGAAAGCAAAGACAGTAAAATTACTTCGACAGAGTGAGACAACCGAACAACGTGATCGAAGACTTATGGATCAGCGGGACAGAGCCAGTGTATCTAGGGTGGCAGAGACCTTGGAACAGCGCGAGGCCCGACTTGAGCGTTGTTCATCATGGTAGGATTTTTTTATAGTGCGATTTACATTGTTACTTGAAAACAAACTTTATGTCTATCCCGGGCAACACCGGGTATCTCCGCTAGTATACTTATAATCCCAATTTTGTTATATATATATATATATATATTAATACATATAAACATTTTAAATAGAATACACAAATTTTCTTATGCTTCTATATCGCAAATGCAGATTCCAAGAAATCTATAAATACAAGTGACTAAAAATGTTAAAATGTTATACTTTTGCTTTAATTCACCAATGGACTACGGATTTCACTATGGTGTGGTGTAAAATATTGAGGACGCTAGTAAGGGTAAGGCTGTGCTGGAGAAAATCCTCCCAAGACATTAGGAGTCGTAAAAATGTCCTCGACTTACAACAAGCGTGTTTCTGATTATTAAGGAATCATCACAGTGTTACCTGAAAACGTATGGTGTAAGCCATTTCTCTGCTATTTGGTTTCAGCCTCTTTAGATTATTTAGATTAGCAAATAGTAGTAAAGAAAACAAAAACTAACTAACCGTTTCGATGTCAGTTTGAGGTGCCTCGATTTATTTTTATTTTCCCCCCTTCAGCGAGGACTGTTCAGTATTTTGTTGAAGGATGATAGAAATTTCAGATTAAAGTTCATGTGGATGGGTTTTTTTTATTATTATTATATTTTGCTCATTTTCTTAATTTTTTTTTTATTAATTTCTCTAAATATCCAGTTACAAACGAACACAATTAGACAAAATATGAGGGGGATTCGCCCAAAAACCTACGGGTTACATTCATAGATTTTTGGGAAGGGGGAGGAGGTGGCTAAGCACCCCAGAGAAGATGCCTGAATGCATTACTGGGATACATGATCACCATTTAGAGCGACACTCTGTCCGAAACAATGCCAAAGTAGGATCTGGCGTTGACGGCATGTTTCAAATCGATGGAGTGTTTTATTTTTTTTATTTTTTTTTATTGGAGGTTTAACGACCACCGTGAGCAACTCAATGGGCTATAAGCAGTCGCCCGTCCCTAATTTAGGGCCCCTGGCTCCAGGGAAGGGAGAGAACCAGTGCCTTAAGACAAACACAACATTCATGCCTCACCGGGATTCGAACCTGTACTCCTCTCGGACGAATGATCATAAGCTAGCACTAAGACCACTGTGCCACCGGGGCAGCCTATGAAGTTTGGTGGCCAGGGAGTAATAGAAATGCCTGGACTTGATATTGGAACCATTACAGCTCATTGCGAGCCTTGTGACACGGGCAGGTGTCTTTTCTGAAAGAGTCCTGTGCCATCCGGATGCACGGTCATCATTTAAGGCAACCAAACAATGACTAAGTAGGATCTGGTGGAGAAGATGTGTTCAATGTGATTCAAATCTGAGAAATTCGGGGATCACAGGAAATGCATCGACATGATCTTCGAAGCATTCCAACACATTGCGGTCCTTGTGACACGGGGCGTTGTCTTTCTGAAAGAGTCCTGTGCCATCCGGATACACGATCATCATTTAAGGCAACCAAACAATGACTAAGTAGGATCTGGTGGAGAAGATGTGTTCACTGTGATTCAAATCTGGGGAATTCGGGGATCACAGGAAATGCATCGACATGATCTTCGAAGCATTCCAGCACATTGCGGTCTTTGTGACACGGGGCGTTTTCTTTCTGAAAGAGTCCTGTGCCAGCCGGATGCACGGTCATCATTTAAGGCAACCAAACAATGACTAAGTAGGATCTGGTGGAGAAGGCGTGTTCAATGTGACTCAAATCGGGGGAATTCTGTGGCCATGGAACCACAAGAAATGCTTGGATATGATCTTCGTACCATTTCAGAACATTGATGGCCAATTCTTGATTGTTCTGAAGGTATTACGATCGCTGTTTTAAATGTTTTCCAATTTACTCTGGCGCAGTACTTAAAAGGTTTCTAAATGCGAAATAAACTGTAAGATTTCCTAAACAGAGATTAAAAAATGGCAAGAGGAGTGAATAAAAGACAGCATTTACTCAGGATATGTATGTTAAGCAAGCGTGGGGCACGGAAGAGTGACGTAGTAAAAAAAACACTAAAACATTCTTGTCTTCATAAAAATTATTTATCTGTAAGGGAAACGAAACCACATCGTGACGTCAACAACAGGCAATTCCTTGTTTTCCAGTGCAAGAGGAAGGTTAAAAACGGTGAAATGCCATTTAGTTTGTTTGCTGATAACCAGAGGCGCCAACTTTTGAAAAATATTGGGTGGGCTCAAAGACTTGAGTTACTATTTACACAAAAAGAAGCACCACGCGTGAAAATAAGAGAGTAGTTTTTTTTAATTCGTTTGAAAGAGGTTGAGTTTCGGACGAGGAGAACCGAAAATGGTTCATGTTTCTTCGAATCGCCTGAGTTGTAAATTATATGTAAATAATTGTATTTGAGCTCAAAAAGGATGAAATATATATTTGAAACTCGTTTAGTCTTACTTGAAACATACATTCTATACTTACGTTTTCCATAACACAAGATTAAATATTTTCATAAAGTAATTTTTCTAAAAAAATATAATATAGTCGTACGTAATATAGCAGTAATCGTAATAAAACACGGCAAATTATTGGGTAGGCTCGGGCCCCACGGGCCCACATAAGTTGGTGCCAATGCTGATAACCGTGCTAAACTTCTATATATGCCGTTTCCCCAAAAATTATGGTTCATAATATGTAGTTAAAACAACAGGGGAGAATATCACAAAAAGGGGTCTATAAAACTTTGGTATGACGAAAATAATATTAGGAAAAGGGATCTTTAAAACTTCGGTGTTATGAAAAGAATATTAGGAGAAGGGATCTACAAAACTTCGGTATTACGAAATGGGAAATATAAAACTTCGGTTTATGTGTAACTTCGGTTAATGCGAAATCGTTACATGTCGGTTCGACTGTATGAAAAAATAAATCATATTCCGTTAGTTTGCTTGATGAAGATTGAGTCCCAGATTCCTTATCGCTGGAGGCAAAATTCCTCCAAACTAGCACGGAAGAATTATGTTTTTTTTTTTTTAGTTTCTTATTCTGGACGCTTACTTTGGATCCATGCATCGAAGAATTATTGATACCATATTTATTTAGACTCTTTCTACTCCTCTTCTTCGATTACACTTTTTTTCTTAATCTTCGCTGGTACTCGAAGGAAGCGTATCTTTACCGTTGTCAACAGTTAACCCCCTCCTTTTTGCAGTGGAAAAACCAGCACCCTCCGATTCCTAGCAACAAAACCCCTTTTCTCCAGCACGGGTTACGTAGGACTTCTGCTGACAACAAAACTCTCTCTCTCCCTCTCTCTCTCTCTCTCTCTCTCTCCCTCCGTCTCTCTCTCTCTCTCTCTCTCCCTCCGTCTCTCTCTTTTTCACTCTTTCTTTCTCCCTCTCCATCTCTCCTTTTCTCTCTTTTTTATTTCTCTTTCTCTTGCTCTCTGTTTTTCTTTTTCGGTGTCTCACTTTCTGTGTCTCTCTCTGTCTCTCTCTTTTTCACTCTCTCTCTCTCTTTCTCCATCCCTCTCCATCTCTCTTTTTCTCTCTCTTTCCTTTCTCTTTCTCTCGCTCTCTCTCTCCATCTCTCTTTTCCTCTCTTTTTTCTTTCTCTTTCTCTCGCTGTCTGTTTCTCTCTTTTTGTGTGTGTGTCTCTCTCTGTCTCTCTCTCCCTCTCTGTCTCTGATCTCGCCTTCGCAATTACCACTGTTGGTTATGCGGGCCCCCAGATATATGACTTCTGATTTGCGGGTATCTGTTCTAGAGGTCTGCACGGACCCGTTAGGCCCGAGCCCGGCCCAACCGATGGGCCGGGGCGGGCCTTTGCTCATTTCTAAGTTGGGAAAGCGGGCCGGGCCAGGGACTTCAATATTTAATGTAAAACAGACACGGGCCGAGCAGGGGTTTTTTTTTATGAGCAAAACAATCGTTGTACGATGCCTTTCTCGTTTGGAAATCTCACAACATGCAGCAGCAGAATAAGATTGAATACTTTCCGCTGTTGGAAAAAATAGAAGTTTTACGACATCCTCCCCTCCTACAAAACAATTGGAGTGGGTCAGCTCCCTTCTTTTTTCAATGTGAATGTGGTCCCTTCTCTCTCTCTCTAACTTTCACCCTCTTCTCATGCTTCAGGGCAGGCTATTAACTACAACATTTCTAAACCGAGCCACCCGCTCGTAGACGATCTTTTTTACTGTTCTGGTCGGCGGCACTTTGTCCTCTAGATGTGTAAAAAGCTTTTAAGTTGTCTTAAACAGCACGGGAGAAATGGGCTAGGAGAAACTTACTTCTGTGTATAAATCTGTGCCGTATTTCCCCCATTTTTAGTATCAGGCACCCGTTTTCAAAATTTATGTGACACTGGTTAGCTGGGT